>JBAMYA010000022.1:7459652-7473565 GCA_037176975.1 Arrhamphus sclerolepis
TATATATATGTATATGTATAATACTGTGAACATAGATTTGGAATTTAAACAAACTTCTGTACAAAAAAATTTGAATTGGCAAGTAAGAAACTTACAAAAATTGTTAGAAATGTGTAATTCGCGTGTTTCTAATAATTTGTTCTATGTCTTTATGAGCACCAACCTAAAGTTTAGTGACTGTTTGTGATGTTGTCACAACTGAATTTCTAAAAAACTACCACAACAACTGGAACAGGATGCTCAAGACGATCTCACACAGACTTTGTTGCAACTTATCGTTTAAAAGTACCTTAAACAAATAAAAATAAGAATAAAAATTGCATGCATAAAGTGTGTGGCAATTTCTTGCCACACGCTTTAATTCTTTGCTGAACAGAAAAAAATACCACATTACTAACCTTTCTTTCGGCCCAACAGAGATTTGGCTGCATATTTTCTCCACACAAAATATACATTTATTGAATTTAGAGATATTTTTTGAGTTCAGATGTAAGTCCTTCTCTTTATTTTTTTCTGTTAATGTGATTTAGTAAATGATCTGTATCATGATAGACCCACCTGCTGGGCAGAAGCGTTTAAATGATTTTCAGCTCTATGTAAATCTGGTTTTAAAGGCATGTTGCTCTACCTGATTTGTGTCTCTGTGCGGAGGAGTACGATTGAGAGGAGGTGTTGGTCGTTTTTCTGATTGTGAAAAGGGGCAGTAGCTCAGCTCTGAACAGACCCCGATTGGATTGATCCAAAGTGGTCTTGTTTACAAGCGGCCCCTTCACAATTGGCACAGTTTAATAGCGCACCGTCCCAGAAGGCTTGTTGAATCTGTGTCTGTTTTGTTCCTCGGGGCAGGGAAAACAAAAGTGCCGGGAATAGAGAAGGGGAAAGCAACCTCAGGGGAGCTGTGAAACATTACAGGAGCCCTCCATCTCAGGGCTTCCTGCCAAGATAACGTTTCACCTCACCGTCTAATTTTTTATTTTTTATTTTTATAGGAAACCACAACACAGTCAAGAGTAATACCAGCCCGTATGGACCGAATTCTGCTTTGGTTTCACCAAGTCAACAGGAGATTCAGTGACTTTGTAGGCAGCTGAGCTGAGCATGTGAGAGCAGAATTCAGAATCTCCTCTGGGCCATAAGGAGACTAATTTTAAATTTAGGTCCTCTTCAAAGTAAAGCCGCTGAAGGGAGCTGTGCCACCATCTTCATCATGCTCTGCTAGTCCTACAATAGGATGCAGCTCACACAGGTCCCTCAATAAATCCCAGGCTAACACAAAAGCTGCCAGTGGACTGCTGCTGAATAGATTAATAAGATTTCCATAATTAGACAGGCCCCTGACAATAGGATCCTTTAGGCTTTGTCTCAGAGCCAACTGGATTGTCCGATCCGCGCACGTCTGCTGGATGGTCATCCACCACAATGGCCGCACAGACAGTAAGGCGGTCAGCAGAAGAACATCTGTCTCTCCTGGGGCCGAGAGCACACACACACGCACACAAAGAGGCAAAAGTTTCATGTGCATACACAGAAGGCTCTTATCAACCGCGTTGCAGCTAAGTAAGTCCATCAGTCAATAGATGAGCGTTCCTCTCACGGATACTTGCACATCATTTCTGTTCACTACAAAATCAACATGCAATTGAAAAATGGTTAACCATGAAATCCTTTTCCAAGCCCTTGTGACTTCATTCAATTATTTTGGAAGTTTTAGTAAGCAATGGATATTATGTAAAGAATTAATTTCTTATTTTGAAACATACAAATGTTCTTATCTGTTCTTAATATATGTTTTATATCGTTAATCCTTCTCTAGTATAAGTAAGAGTTTAAAGGCCTGGGATTGTCACAATATGACATCTGAAAAATGTAAAAAATAAAAAAAATAAAATATCATTACATAAGTTAATGATGCCCCATAGAATTATATCACAAAATTAATTAAAATTTTAATTCTATTGTGATTTCTTGGCGGCCTGTAATAATTTACAATCTATCTTTGCATTGAAACATATATGGAGGTTAATCTAATGGTTTTACTGCTCTCCACAGCATGCCCACATTGTCCTGATTTCCTACTTCTAATCTTAGCGTTCTTCCCATCCCTCCAGTGAATTAATCTACATGATGGCTCTGATTTAGGCAGAATTGTAGATAACAGCTTGCTCAGTTTATTGCAAAGTGGTACTGCTTCAAAAACCACTAACCAACAGAGGACAAGATCTAATTACATGGGAAGGGCTGAACTGTGCTGTTTTCATGTGAGGTGAGTGGCGCCTCATCGCTTATCTGTCTGTTAACAAAAACAGAAAGAATAATCATAATGTGTGCACTTAAAAATGCACGGACAGAAATAACTCAGATTTAGCAATGCATTGGTTCTTCAGGTATAGGTAACCGCTCAGTATGCTGGTCATGGGGGTGGAGTATTGCTCTGTTCTAGAGCTGCTCGGATGATGGAGTAGACAGCAGTTAACCTGCCTCACTGAGTCCTCTAATGTCTGCTTCTGTCCGCTTAGAAAGGACGGAGTGCATGCTGTCCACTTTTTCCCCTCCCTCCATCCCTGCCTTCATCCATCCCTCCCTCCCCGCTGCAGGTTTTATGAGCTCCCCTGGGCTCTCATCCATCTCTGTCACACACAGGCCCCATTATTGCCGCTGCTCACAAACTGGTTTGGGCTGCAGATGGAAAGGGCCTGCAGGACATGTTTGGTTTCTGCAGTCCGGACAAAGACCTGCAAGTCAGGCCGCAAAAGAAAAAAAATAGTGGTCATCTGGGTGTGGACGAGCCCCGTCTCCTGCATGCTTGTGAAAATACAAGTGAAAGTGGTATGAGAATGTCACTAATTTACTGCAGTGTGTAGTTGTGAGGCTGTGTGGGTTGACTGAAGCTTAGGGAAGTACTTGAACTGGTTTGGTCATTGGGAATTTAAAGCAGTGCATTTTAATATGAAGGACATGATAATCCAATGGCCATCTGGTCTGCTGGTCTCATCTGACTGAATAAACAACAGACGTAATCTGAAAACACACATAGGGAGGTTTGGAAAGAAAGAGGACAAAGTTTGGGAGTGAGCTAGAGAGCATGAGAGGCACAGCAGAATCCAAACGCTGTGGATTTTGAGACTTAATTTAAATGGCAATAAGAATCCTGGCTCCACACACGCAGACAGCCATGAATAATGAATCATCAGGCGTCTGCTGAAGGAAAGGCAGAAAGTGCAGCAATGACGGCTTTTGCCATATTCCTTTTTACCTCCCTGTTTCTTGCTGAAATAGCCCTCACCTCGGGGTAAATCGTGACAGTTCAATAATGCCAAGCTATGTGTGGAATGTCAAGCTAATGCCTCAGAAAGAGGCAGTGCTACCCCTGCATGAAATACATGACTCTGTCACTATAATATAGTGATATAGAAATATTGGCACATACATTATACATTTGAACAAAAGTTTTTGAACTACTCACTGTGTGAGTCTTTCTGGAAAATAAGACCTTTGCATGAGGGGACATGGAGGGAAAACAGGATTTATGGAACATTCTTTTTCTTTCTTATTTCCTCTTTGGATGCCTTCTTTCCTGATAAGTTGGTGATGATCAATCAGACCTCGACCAGTGCTGAAGTCAGCCAGAGGAACAGACATTCCACTTTCCCAATGTTCCATAGGAGACTGTGCTGATGAATAGCTCACTATGCTGCGTTTTCAATCCCACCCCCCTTTCTTTCTCACTCTCTCCACACCACTGTCCACACACACACACACACAAATGCACACCCTCCATTACTTCTCCCTCCCTGCGTCCAGCAAGTCACTGGGCCTTCAGAGCTCTGGTGTACGGTGGGTGGGTGGTAGGTGGGGGTGCAGGGCGCAGAGAGCAGGCATTCAGAGCAACATGCACATGGAGATAACAATAGCTCCTCTGGGAGAAGTGCAGATGCTGCTCGTAGAGGGAATAGTAAAGGGACCTTATCACTACACCAACATAAGCTGTGAAACTACAAATAAACATGTGCATCTCACAGATCTGTTCTCATTCTCTTTCTTTTTGAAGTTTTTTTCTCCCTGCCACCTGCTTTTTATCATTTTCTCATCATTTTGGGAAATTTGTAACTCTGTAAATCTGTCACTGACTACTTGGGAAGGAGAGGCTGTGACTACTATACACACATTAACAGGGAAAATGGATCAAATACTGTCTAAATATTAACTGAATGTCAACTTTTTGGGTTTCTTTTTGCGATTGTAAGGCAGAATTAGTAGCTTATTGAAATGGATTGCAAATTGAAGTGATACTTAAAAGTAAATTAGAAACAAAGACTGTATATATCTAGAAACAGTGTACTTAGAATGCAGTACTGCAGTGTTACAGGACTTTAATCCATCTTCCATCATTAATAATGTGTGTCACAATAATATAACTCAATTGTTTTCCCATGTATTTTGTTTTTCAGGCCTGTTAAAGATGCACTGGAATCCAGAGCATGCCCAGCCCCTCAGCCAGTGGCCTGAGCAGCACCTGGATGTCTCCTCCACAACCTCTTCTCCAGCCCACAAGTCAGAATTCTACTCTGGCCGCAGCCGCAGCTCCTACAACTATGCCTGGGCCAATGATGACATCTCTGCCCTCACAGCCTCTAACCTGTTAAAGCGCTATGCTGAGAAATACGCTGGTGTGCTGGACTCACCATATGACCGCCCTCCTACTGTGGGCGCCTATCCAGAGCCAGGGGCCTTTGGAGGCCTTAACGGACAAAAGACAGAGTTGGAGCCTTGGCCACTGACGCACAGCACTGATGCCTCCTATCCCTTGGTTCCCCCTGGAGGCCACGAGAGCCTCTCAGGCTCAAAGACTGTAGCCACATCCGCAGGCCCTCCAGGAGTTAGCAGCGTGTCAGTAGTGAACAGTAACCTCTCAGACTCTGGCTACAGTGGCAGCAGCTCTTGCAGTGGTTCCAGTGATTATCCCTCTAGTTACAGTGGCACCTATCTTTCCTCAGGGTTCTGCCCACAACCCAGCGCAGCACTTCCCCCTGCCTCCCTCCACACTCTCCAATCCACTCCCACTCTAGTGCCCAGCTACAGCCCTACCACACCGGTCTATAACTACCCACCTAACACATACCCTCCTCAGACCAGTCTTGCTCCTAGCTACAGCCACCCTTCTACCACTTACCTTCCCTCAGGTCTACCAGCCCCTACCCCAGTTCCATCTCGGCCCACAGTGGTAGGAGGTAGCTACAGTTACCAGAGTGCCAACCTTGGTGCATCTGAGTCTGGAGGAACCTTAAAAAGAAAGGCATTTGAGATGAGCTTAGAGGAAGATGACAGTGGGGACAGGTCCCGGTATAGGAAATATGGCTATGACCCTGTAAAAGCTGGAGCAAACTCTCCCTACAGTGTCAATGACAAAACAGAGTGCCGGAGAAATGGTTTTAGTAGTTCAAGCAGCACAGAGCCTCACACTTTCAAGCCAAGTAAGCCCTCCTCCCAGCCTCTGGTGTCGCCTCAGTTTGGGGGAGGAGGTGAGTACAGCCCCCCGGCAGGTATGACAGGGGAGAACGGCGTGGCGGAGCAGGCCTTCACCCAGCAGCAGCAGCACCGCTCCCAGGCAATCAAATGCCCTCCATTATGTACTCCAAAAGTTGAAACTATGAAGACCCCAGACCCAAGACTGCTGGAGCTTATCAATGGGGAGTTACTGGACTGCAGCCCAGCACTGAACTGGAGTGAACTGGTTGGGCTTACCCATGTCAAAGCTGCCCTTGAGGAGGACTTGCTGTGGCCCGTGTTGAGGCCAAGTCCAGTGATGCGGCCACCAAAAACCGTCCTGCTGTTTGGCCCCAGGGGAGGGGGTAAGACAACACTTACTCGTTCACTGGCCTCACAGTTGGGGGCTTCCTTCTACTGTGTGAGTGGAGCCATGCTCGCCTCTAAAGGGAAGCTGGAGGCAGAACATATTCTGCATTCCCTGCTGCAGGTGGCAGGGGCACGGCAACCCTCAGTGGTGCTGCTTAGTCAGGTGGAGGCCATGGAGGAGGAGGAAGGACTGAGGCAGATACTGCTGACTATCCTGGAGAAAGCCCAGGTGGGCACTACAGGTCTAGTAATTCTTGTATGTGCTACGGGAAGGCCAGATCTACTGCAAGATGCAATACATCGGAGCTTCGCCAAGAGATATCATGTTGGCCTACCAGATGTGGGTATGCGCCGACAGGTGCTGCTGCAGGCGCTGACGCCACAAGGCTGCAACCTGAACGAGAGGGAGCTGAGCACCGTGCTGCAGCGCACGGAGGGCTTCTCTGTGTGGGAACTACTGCAGCTTAGCCAGCAAGCACTCTCCTCAGCGTCCTCCCCAACTGGGACCATGCATGGCCTCGCCACATCCCCTAAACCCCCCGACTTTACAGACTTTGAGAATGCCTTTTGCAAGGTGCGGCCGCACACCACCACAAAAGAACTGGACACTTGTATAGAGTGGAGCAAGATGTATAGCCACTGAGAAGGCAGTCAGTGTACTCGGACTGCACCACAACTCTACTTTAAGATAGAAAACCTTGGGAATGTTTTTTTGTTGTTTTTTAATTACTGATTATGCAGCCAAACAAGCCAGAGAAGCTCAGCAATAGGGGAGTGCTGATGAAGTTGTTTCACTGGCAGAAACATGCCATGATGTGCTGTTTTGTTTTGCTCAGAATACCCGCAATATTTTATTTTTCCCAAAGAAAAGAAAGGTAAATAGGCCTTGTTGAGTGAGTGTATTAGTCATTAGGCCAATGGGAAAATCGGATAGCTGTTTGGATATTCACCAAGATCCTGATTACCTTTGGTCCAGGACAAAATCAATTATTTGTTGCTAAGTGAAGTAGTCCAAGATTATGGATAATCAGGGTTTGGAAAAATCCCCCCCACCCCCCCACTTGGCTGCTACTCTCAGGATCGTGTTTATTACCAGTCCATTTCTATGTTATCCTGACATTGATTCATTGGATTGTCACTAATCATTCACTGCAAAGGGCTTGGGATCGGCAAAATGTCAGCAATTTTTGACCAAAAACTTGTCAAGCCAAATACATAATCAGAAGTACTGTTGAAATTCTCAAAATAGAGTGGTTCTCCAAATCACAGTATGTTAATATTCTTGATAGCTTTTTACCAAATCATTACACAACAGCTACTCCTAATTATTCTAAGAAAAGAAAACATCTTCATAATATTCAAAATTCAAGTCTTGATGCTTCTTGGAGTTCAGTTGTTTCATTGCAATCTTTTTGTTATGTTCAGCTAGCTTGGTTGCAGGACTTCTTACATCTTTATCTAACTCACCAATGGCCTTGTGCTCACACCAAACTGATAACCTGCTTTGTTGTTCACATTCCACATCGACTGCAGTTTTCCTTAGAATCCCACTTTAAGACATACAGTTTCTCCTACAGCATGTCCGTTTTCCTATTTTACTTATTTTTGTTTTCATAGTATGTAGTCTTGTTTGAAATGCTCAGGAAGAATTTCTTTACCTCAGAAATATGAAATAAAGAATGTATGTAATCTTAGGGTCTTAGAAGAGAGTGGCGCAGAGTGAGATAAAGCAGCGAGGAAAACCCTGACAGTCTTGTAATACTCACTGCAGCTGGGTTTGTACCTCGGGAGAGAAACTTGAATATGCTACAAAGAGTAAATTGAATGTAATTCAGGTATTTCAAAGGATATTTGATGCCATAAATCCATGTATTATTATATATGAATATATAAATACTTTTTTTGTGTTCTTTTACCCTTTATTTTAATTTTAGATTATGGTGAGTTGATAATTTCCTTCAAGAAATGCGATATAGAATACAGAAATATTCCTTTTTTGTTGGACAAACTGCTTGCAAATCTTGCAACTATCTGGTGTTTACATCCTGTATATGATTCTCTGTTCTTCATTGTTTTACTGGTGCGAAATATCATTTGAAAATGTAAATATAACACACACAATCATACATGTGCACTCACATTGAACATTTGAGCACAAAAGCAGCTTACAAAGAGAGAACACTGGTGCAACCCTAAGAAAAAAAGTTTAAACATATTATATGCAGCTTTCAACATACCCCAAAGTCTAAATATTTGCAGCTAATGTGTACATATTGTGGATGAACCCAACATGTAGACAATCCAGGAATATGTCTCCTCTCCTTTTGTAGCATTCCCTCAGTTCTGTTTTAACAAGCTGGAAAAACCCAGTCACTGGTCTGCAGGCAAAGAGGTCGTATGTGTTACTGTTGCCATGGCTCGAAGGAGGTATACATAGGATGATGTAATATTTCCAACCATCCTTTCCTGAATCTGTCTCTCCATTCCTCCCGCCTTCATCATTCTTTTTCTCTTTTTCTCTCTCCCCAATGCAATCTCATTAGATTGGATTGCCCCCTGGCCACAAGCCTCAGTTACCATGTGGTGCTGTATCTTCTCCCCACCCCCTTTTCTCCTTCCCTTATACCGATTCCTCTGGAGTGGAAGTGGGCTGATTGATGTCCGGCAATCCTATATCACAGTGCAAGCCTTCCCTCACCAGCTGGTGGCTTCAGTCATGCCATACAGCCAGATCAATCAGTGACCCCCACTGTGCATACTGATCACTGTCTCAGAAATTGGAAACACATTTACAAATTACAAAACAGCCTCTGCCTCAAGGCAGGGCCGATGCTTAGATAACGCCAGCAATTACTCACATGTAATTACAGAAATGAAATAATAATAAAGACTTAGCGCTATAATGTCTAGACTCCCTCTAACTTCTCCTCTTGACAGTTTGTCCGACAAAACAAGCTTTTATTTTGTATGTTTTGATCTGTTACCACAGCAACTTTGTTCTTGGTTATTGTACATTTTCTGTAACCATTTCTACCTCATTTTTGCGGCATATTGTACATGAAAGTATTTATTTCATGTCTTTTTTGATGTCTGTTTTAAAATTGATAATAATGTTCTTGAACTGTAATAGTCTACCTCAGAAAAGACTGTATTTTAAGAGAAGAGTATCACACAATATTAAACAGAATTTGTCAATATTGCATTGTGGCTATTTTGTTTTTCTCCCATTTCTGATTTCAACTTTCAAGAGGCTGCAATTTACCAGAGTACACACATTAAAGATGCAGTCTCTATATTTGATCTCTTTTCAGTCTACCTATGAAACTTTTTTTTTTGTCATAAACTCATCCAATAACAGCATTGGCCGAGGAAACAAGTACATGCTTCAGTGTGTCAATGATAAACTTAAATCTAATATTCTTGCTTTTGTTGGGGATCCTTTGTGGAAGAATTAAAGAAAGGCCAAACCTTGTGTTAAAAGACAAAAACAGAGAAAGAAAACACTGCTTTGTGCATCTGTGTGCAAATTCTATTGCTAACCTGCATGTATATGCGTTTTTGCATCTGTGTGTGCTTGTGTGCACAATCTAGCATCCAGACCAGCAACAGAAGCAGTGCTAACACACCCCTGAGGCTGCAGGCTCAGCACCAGAGCACAGAGGTCCTTCATCCCTGTCACTGTCTGTAAACAACAGCTCGTCCCAGCAGCCTGCTCTGTGCTATTTCTGCCCTTTCCTGACATGTTTCAAAGACTCACATCTAACAGAGTTGAAAAGTAAATCTAAGTGAAGAAGACAAAGTTTAGTTAAAGCACGAAATGAGATCTACTGCTCCACAAATTTCTGAAAGTGCAGCAAATAGCATCTAAGGCTGACGTGTAAGACAAGTGGTAATTAATCCTCTAATAATGATGCATAACAGCAGCAGCTGCCCTTCATTCTCCGGTCAAGGATGTTTGTCGATAATGTTTCATTTCTCATATTTTGCCATCAAAAACTCAATAACATTACTGATAGATTAATACTTTTTTGTGAGACTTTGAGGAAATGTGACATCAATGTGAAAATGGATACTTTCCATAATATTGTAAAAAACAAAACAAAACAGTAAGATACTTCTCTACTAGCAAGCATCCCATATCAAATTAGTTAAAAACAACCCTACAGCAGCAGCTGTCCTTGTATCTAAATTCTGAGTCCTGAGTCACTGTCTACATAGTAAGTGACAAAAAACCAAGTTGTCCTTTTTGTCCTGAAATGATTCCTGTCCTCCAGGAACTCAGTCATTTTCATCTCCCTGCTGATTGGAGGTAATTAGGCGAGTAGAGTTTGTAATTTGATAATAAAAGATGCTAATGAGTTGCTGTCCTATTTACGGATGTGATTGCACTGAATAACAGGAGCCACCTTGGACAAACTTCTCCTCACCATAGCCCCGGTAACAAATTAATACTGAAGTTTCCTCATAATTAAAATTTTATACATTCTGATTAGCTGGATTTCAAGAACAATTATCTTTTAAAGAGGATTATCTGGTCCTTAAACCATTCTTAACTATCCAAATTATATGAAATGGGCTGTTTGCGCTCCCAATAAGAGCTCTCAGTCTAAGCACCTTGTGAAAACTTAAAAAATCCTCATGGAGCACATCAACTCTGTCTGCTTCATTCAGAGGGGCCTTGGGAAAAACAACAACAAAAACAACAAAAAAAAACTGAAAAGTTATTTATCGAAACAACCTTCATAAAGAAAAAGGTCACTCTCTGAATCTCATTTCACACCAACACAGTCCTCATCTCTACCTTTGGCCTTCCATTGTGTGGGCCTTGATTCTGACAAGGTTGACATCAGAGGAGAGCTCTGACACTGGGTGAGTTAGGACTGCCAGCTGTTAGCAATCAAGTCTATTTTGAAGTCAGGGACACACAGACCCCCAGGGCCAAAGTAGCAACTAGC
Organism: Arrhamphus sclerolepis; assembly: GCA_037176975.1. Taxonomy (NCBI): domain Eukaryota; kingdom Metazoa; phylum Chordata; class Actinopteri; order Beloniformes; family Hemiramphidae; genus Arrhamphus; species Arrhamphus sclerolepis. The sequence goes on from JBAMYA010000022.1 coordinate 7,470,461, forward strand.
CCAGCCCCTCACCCTCCCTTACCTCAGCCCACAACCTCCAAGGACCCTGGTTCCACAGATAGCCAGCACATCTGTATTGCTTCCAGATGTTTGAAGCCTTCATTGAGGGTCCTTTACCTAAGAGCACCCCGAAAATAATGACAGACTGGTACAAAGGGCCATAATGCAGCAAAAACAATGACATAAAAATGCTGATTGAGAATATACTTCAGTGTCAAACCTGCGACCAAGATACAGCTAAAAAGTTTGTTTATGAGGTTCTAAGCAGACGTTATATTTCTCTATTAAGAGGTTTTACATTTTCACCTGCAAACTCTCGTCCTTGACAGGGGAGGAGTGTTGTGATAGAGAAAGACACATTTCTAAAGAGTGTCTTTATGGAATACCCTGTGTCTTGACTCAAATATTACCTCTGCTGGAAAACAACATTTTCTTCACAAATACTGACCTGAATACTTGCCATTCAACCCACACAGAGATACCAAGCTTGCAACAATTAGCAGATTAGAACGGAGTCAGAAGACCTAAGAGGAGATTATTGGGAAAATGAACCAGTCAGTTTGTAGCGACATGAAAGGTAATCAGGAAAATCCTAATACATTTATGAAGAAAGAAAATCAGACACCATGATAACTGCTTAGGCTGCCTTAGAGGAAATTATCAAACCTTTCCAGCTGCATTGTTTCTGCTTTGGTCCATCAAAACTCTCAGGAAATTGGATCTGACAGGTGGAATGTCCTCACAGAATGCCTTGGCCTGCCCCATCTCACATGACTAAAATGTGATCACAAAATAAATAAATAGTAAATAGATATACAGGAGAATAAACAGATGCCTAAGAGTAATTAACACAGAGGCGTCACAGGGAGAGCAGCAGCAGCAGACACAGATGTTGACTGATGCAGATCAAAGGGTTAACATGAAATTCTTCTTCAAAGTTAGATTTACTTCATGACGGGTAGTCTGTACATTATCATCTGTGGCGTTGCTACGATGGTACCTAATTTCAAACAGACCTCTGGACATGTTGAAAACAGGCATGTTTTGTGCAGTTATGTGCTTCTCTTGTGTCCAGTCCAAGAAATGGTGAACCCAAAAATGACAGCATAAATCATGAATCACAACAGATAAAACATTCAGCTGAAACATGTAAGGAATTGACAGGCTAATTTTGTAGCAAAATTCAATTTAGCCAAAGTCATCTGAATTACCTCCAATATTGTAGTACTAAGGAACCATAGGATGGAATTTTTTTAAATGATCAAATGCAATAATGATTAATAATAATAATGAAAAAGAGGCAAATATTTAAACTGCTATTAAGCACAGCACAGTTTTAGATAAACAAGAAATTACCACGATTATTACAATTTTTAATCGCAGACAACACATCAATCACAGTTGAGACTAAGCGTTTTAAATATACGACACAACAGTGACCCCTGGTGGCCGCATGTGGGAACACCCTGAACAGCCCAGTGTTCTATAACTACATTGTACCTGCATAATTGATATTAACATGGCAAAATGTGTCACTGAACATGTGTAATATATTTAGTGGAGATGGTTTACAAATACACTATTTCATTTATTTAAAGGAAGAAAAGGACTATGGACAAACTACTGGATATTATAGATAATGCCAGTCACCCTCTGCACACTATCATCAGCAAGAGGAGCCTTTTCATTGACAGACTGCCACTTCCCAAGTGCAGTAGACTTAAAAACTCCTTTGTCCTTCATGCCATCAGACCATACAACTCCTCACTGGAGGGGAGGAGGGGTATCAGGTAGAGGATGGGAAGGAGCATTAGCACAACACAAGTGGACCTTGAGCAATATCAGTAAACAAGTGCAATAATAATTTACAATATTTCTTTTGCTGGACTTCTTTAATTATTTATCTTTTATCATACATATCCTTATTTGTATAATTTTTATACCTTTTTTATTTCTTTATATTGTCTGTTTGTGCTGCAATGGTGCTGCTTGAATCTTAATTTCCCTGAGGAACCATCCCAAAGGAATCAATAAAGTTCTATCTAATTTAATCTCTCTTATCTAACAAGCTTCCACCAACTTGGGAAATTATTCATTACACATCATGTAATGAACATTTATGTAACTGCTTATTATTTTTTTGTTTTATTTATTATCTTTTCTTTTTACATGTGATGAAATTGATTCATGCCTGGATTGATCATTGTGACTGTTAAGAGATTAAAAAGGCAAACTATTTGGACACATATTTACATGCAACTGAAGACATGACTTCTTGTGAATGTTACTGAATGGAGTGAACACTAATTTGCAGAAACATATGCATTTTTAAGCATTAGGCGGTACGTTCTGCCTATGGCGTTTTCTCCACAGAAAAGCACATTTTAACTGCTGTTTTTATCTAACATTCTTTATTTCTCCTACTTTGCTTTTAAGTTTTAAAATATGCTTGTTGTTCTCTGTGATTATGTTTTCATGTCACTGTAAAGCACTTTGAATCACCCTGCTGTTGAATTGTACTCTACAAATAAACTTGCCTTTCCTAATAAATAAATGAATTTCATAAACATGCATATGTGTTTGTGTACAAAAAAGAAAAAAGAAAAAAACAACTCTTGCATTCAGTAATTTTCCTACATTTTTGCAAAATCATCTGGTTTAGTGGGTCTCAATTAAATTCAGTTTATTTATATAGTGCGGATTTACAACAAGTCATCTCTAGGCACTTTAAAAACCCAGAGCCTGACCCCTGAGCACATGGGAACGCCACCAGTGACAAGAAAAAAAATCCCTCCTGGGAAGAAACCTTGAGCAGATTCCTAGAACATCCCCACAACAGCATCTAAAAAAGGAGAAGAGAGTACGGAACAGACAACATTGATTCTATTTAACCCTCTATTGCATAGTGTGTCTTCAGGGTAACATACCCATTTTCCCTCTATTTCACGGGCACTACAAATCATACACCACAAAAAATGCTCATCCTGAATGTGTAAGAAGTACAAGAAGCCAATAGTATGCTTGTAAGGGGTCACCTGACTTGCCTCATCCCTTTTTCAAACTCTTTTCCTCGTCCCCACTTACATGTAGCAGCCACGTTTTTTT
>JBAMYA010000022.1:7473665-7490263 GCA_037176975.1 Arrhamphus sclerolepis
TTACCATTTAATGTTCTAAGATTCTTTGCTTTCTAACAACTTTTTAGAGAAGCTTCATTGTTAATTGTTTGTGCCATAACTGGCAAAACTTTTTTTTTTTTAAAGTCAAATATGTTTAAATGATTTGATCTTGCAGCAGATGATAGTTTTCTTGTGCGCATGTGTAAGAGTGAATGTGTCTTTCACATTCGTCTTTCATAATCCGACACATCTTATTAACGTAAAATCGATGACAGTGGAGCACAAAATAACAAACAAAGGCATATGACAGTGATGGATGTTGTGAGTGTAGTGTGATGATGTATGTGGCGTTCATGTGCTGTATGTAAGTGAATGTGTGGCAGTTTTTGTGATGTTGGATGCAGCTCCTATATTCTTACCTGAGCTTTACGCAGCCAGACAGAACGTGGTGATGTTGATGCCCGGAGTTAAAACAACCATTGATCTATTATTTGATGTTTGGGAACTATTAGGGAACTAAATATCATGAACTGAAGCAGTTTTGAGTTAGAACATAATATGCTTTTGCAGCAAAATGGTCATTACAGTTAGCACTTGGGCCAATGGTACTACTTCTAAATGAATCGCTATTTTAAGCTTCTGACAAGATTAAAAATGTGGATAGGGTCCCTACAGACAAAATCAGGTTATACTATTAACTATTTATACTACCAAATACTTGTACGTGTATATGTTTGTATGTATGTATGTATGTATGTATACACACATATATGATGGAACTGTCTTGCGACCAAGACAGGCTGTGACAGACCAGCAGTGTCAGAAATTTGGAGGAATCTCCTCAGAGTGTGACGGCCTGTTGCTACCTCTACGATCTCTGTCAGCTACATTTGCACCAGTGGAAATGTCTATGAATGTAGTGAATGTAAGAACTACCAGACCCATTTCACGAGAGAAATTTTGTGAATGGGCATGGCTGGCCAGGTTAAGAAATATCAATTCAAAGCATAACTTTTCTCAATGGCTTTATGTAATTAACACCACCTCAGACTACAGCCTCTAAAGGTACTGTTGAGTTTAATTAACAGTTGCATTAAACATTCATGAAGGCAGAAGTGTTTGAGCTTCGTTATTACCCAATGAGCTATTCTCTTAAAGCCAACAATGCCATTTAATTTGTTGGCCGAATTACAACTTGTCTCTATGAAAGTATCCAAGGAAATCTGAAGAGCAGAAATCATTACAGGGACAGGTTTTTTAGTTTGCTGCAGCCATATGTTCAAAATGGTCTTCCTTTATGTCCTTGTCTTGCCTTCTCTTCTCACTGACTCTTCATCATCTGGTCAGCAGAAAGCTCCTTATCTGCCTACTCCATTTCCTGTGTGAGCCAGGGCCCCTGCTAGGGTACCGGACGCCCTCGTTACATCCACAGCCTGGGGGGGTGGGGGGTGGTATGTGTATGTGTGTGAGAGAGAGAGAGAGAGAGAGAGAGAGAGAGAGTTTGTGCGCTGTAGAGTTGCTCTCTCGGGACTGTATGCTGGTGTAGTCGAACTTCATTCTGAATGCAGCTGTTAAAAGTATTTCCACTAGACTTTGGAGGAAGGAGGGGTTTATGAATAGCAGAGTGCGTGTCTATCATGTGCTTTAGAGAAAGTGTGTGTGTGTGTGTGTTGAGTCTACTCCCAGGAAGCAGCAGAGTGAGAGAAAGTGGGGAATAGGGAGATAGTGACGTTATTGACTCATGCCAAATGGGACTGAGTGTTGCGAAGCCAAGCCATTTGACCATAGCTGTCCCACATTTGTAAATGGATTAGCAAGGCATCTGTAATCAAATAAATTGTGGAGAGACAATGTCAAGGGCAGCCATGGAGCCTTTAAACACGCAGTGATAAAGATGTATGCTAGTCTTGTCTGTGGGGATCAAAGTGTAATCATGACACAGCATTCTCTCAGCACTGCCTTCCCCTGATGTTGAGTGGAATTTCTCTTGGATCAGATGCTGGAACTGTCACGTTGTAATTATGGGATATAAATGCAGTGTTAATGCTGAGTCAGTATCAGCCAATTCTTGTAACTGAGGATCATATGTAGGAAGCATGAGCCTGCCAGTAAACCAGAACTGAGAATATCAAACATGCTGGACTTCCTGCAATCTTTGTCCTTGACAATACAAAGGAGTTTTTGTTTCATCTTAAAATATCAGTTTCAATTTCATTTGAAAGAATATTTGATTACTTTAAGGAAACGTCAGCTAGCTCTTGTGGTTTCCCATCCTTATTGTCAGCAAAAGCCAGACAAAGCAACCAGAAATTTGGGCTCCTGTCACTTTAAGGCACTCTGTCACACAAACAGTGGGGAAACTAGCTCATAAAGCAACAGAGGACATCATGACAGAGGGGACTACAAGGCATTTCCACTAGCGGGGGTTCCAGGTAGTTTTTCAGGGCCGGATCATTGACGCATCTCCATTACCAGGAACAGCCCCACCAAAATGCTGTCAAGAACCCCTCTGAGGCTGAAAAATGTTCCTGTAGTAGGATAGTTACTGTTACCAGCAACAGAACACCGCTCGGGTTCAGATGGGAGAGGCCGTTCCTCCCAATCACACCCTCCCAGGTTACCCTGTCGTTACCCACGTGAACGTTAAAGTCTCCCAGCAGAACAACAGAGTCCCCTGTAGTCCCTGACTTTCCAGCACACCTGCCAGGTACATCAGAAAGGCTGGGTACTCTGATCTGCTGTTCGGTGCACAAGTACCGACAACAGTCGGAGCCTGTTCCCCGACCCAAAGGCAGCAGGAAAGCTGTTTAAAGTGTAAAGTAAACAGTAAGTAAACATCATAACATCTCTATAGGACTAGTCGGAATAATTATAGGAGTAATTTTGTCCATTAGATAAATCGATTCAGTTAATGTGTGGTAGTGAGAAAAAAACAGCTTGCATCATAAAAGTGACTTGAGTGGTCTTTTGATTAGAAAGGCGCTGTATTGGCACGTTGTTGCTGAGCTTTCTCGTCAGCCGTAATTGCCTCTCATTGGTGTGAAATGCATTCTGGGAAACTTAACTATCTAAAGACGACACTACATTGGGTGAAAGAACACATCCAGAGATTTTGACTGTAAACTTCTAGATATGTCAACTGATGCCGTTTCACATGTCTGTAAGAAAATGAGAGACGAGAACGCACACCGTCTTTGTCCTGGAGGTGTCTTCCTGTTATAGGCGAGTTTTTCCTCTAACTATCCTGCACAGTTTTGTGGCCTGAACTGAACTGAAGATTCAGAGCCGTCTGTGGTAGGCTGCTTTTTAAGAACTGGCATCATATGGATTCAATTACAATGAATTGGATTATAAATACATTATGACAAATTGGATTTTTGCTGAACTTCTGTTGAACTTGTTTGCTTTCTCTGAAATCACTCTTCTTGTGAACTAGAGCCTGAAATTAAGGGAGGTGGGGAGGTAAGTTCCATCACGAGGCCTAAAAGAGATTTAGACGAGAAGATGCATTTCTTTTATTATATTTCCGCAATCAGAAATAGCAACTTTGAACTGAAGAGAAACACAGAGATCCTACAAACCTGCTTTAATGGCATTTATCTTCCAAAAGCATAACAAAGTGAATGCCTGTTGCAGAGGAAGTTTTAAACAGTATTACTGTATCTGAAGGCAGTTTCAACTTCTTTTACTTTTAAACACTCTTTGTAACATTTGCAATTATCACACTTCCTTTGGGTTTAACTAGAAACAGACCTGCTCATAGACTCTTACCCCCAGTTTGCCCTCCCAGACTAGCCACTCATGCAGCACAGAACCAGTTGTTTTAAACCAGTTGGAAGATGTTGTGACACTAGTTTTGACACGTCACAGCCCATGAAGGTAACACCCATGAAATGAAACGACACTTTGGACAAGTCAGAATATTCAGTATGCACTAAAAGTTATGTTATATACAAAACTGATCTATCACAGCATACTTGGTATTCTTAAACACTAATACAGTAAATTATCAATAAATTCTTTTTGGAGGAATCATTATTGATGATCAGCAGAACAATAACTGGCCCCAATATTACTTGATAACATGTTAATTTGTGGCTGTTTTTGACCTTTTTAACCCGCATGGGTGCACAGATGTGACACAGCTGGCTTTTTTGACCGGTACATAATCCACCCCTCCACGCCACATATCGTTGAAAAGGAAATTTAATTGGCTGTCCGTTTGTAGCATCAGAATCAACATCAGAGTTGATGGGGCTGATCTGTACATCAGAATAGGCATGTGTCCTTTCAGCTGACAATCAGTGAATTTTATCACCTCTGAAGAGTTCATAGATCAACACAATTGGTCAAATGAGGTATCAATGAAAAGAAGAAACTCTGGTATTGAGAATCAGAATTTATAAGGCTCTATATTCAAACCCAAATAAATATTTACCACATGTGGGACGTCGCCTGTTAACAGGTTAAAGTGAACATCATTGGAAAGCATCCTCAAAACTAAACTCTACTTAATTATTTAATGCAACAATCCAGTTCTCAGACCTACATCATGCAAAGACCATGATGCAGTGCGAAGACTTTGAAAAATTCAAGCTAAATGGGGCATTCTGAGGCCATCTGAGAGGGAAAGTTTAACTGTTGTGGTCATCCTAAAGATAAAAGAAGTTAATGTAGTTCAAAATTGCAGAGGAACAAGGAGCCTCTTCCCCCGACACCATTAAAATATACTAGAATATAGACACTGAAATTGAGACGACAACTCTGCCTTTTTGTCTATATCACAGTCGCCACTACTGGTTAGTGCAGAGCTGCCATGATACATTATCAGTGGAGAGATTGTTCAACTCCGTTAGCAAGGGGGCATTATTATTTGTGAAGGCTACGGGAAACGATACACACTGGATTACACATTGGATTACAAACATGATGAGATGTTTTTAAATGGCAGGATGGAACTGAGGATATCAACACACGATAATCAGGGATGATGGAGGTAGGCTCTCTCAAGAAAATCACTCAATTGCTGCCCTGACAGTGAGTGGGTTCATCGATGGCTGACTGCGTTTTGTCATTTTTATATTTCGAGCCGTTCCTCAGAACTCGCTTGTTTGCAGTTCTGTACGGTGAAGTGTCCGATACCACACTCTGTGCAATGATGAGGGGAGAAACGTTAGAGAGGCTACTTGGAACTGGTAGATGTCAAAGCCATGTCGATGGATCGTGTCCATACTTATTTCATTTGACTTTTAAATTATCACGCCGCAAGCAATTGTCCAGCGGACAATCTTGGCTTGGTGTTGTAGTAGGATATTGTTCAGTTGGACACATGCTCGCATGCCCTCACGTTAAATCCAATGCCGTCATAACCAACAAGCTAGCTTGTAATGCTTCTTACGCACATACCTACTCGCTACAGAAAAGTTACATAGTTACTACACAGTATCAAAGCGACAAAAATATTTGATAGTTGAAGCCCTACTGTAAAGAACAACAGCAGAGGGAGTGATATTCAATATTCTAGAGACAGTGTGTTGAGTGAAGTCTTCACAGGCAATGGACCACAATTCTCAAACTATCCACTGTCCAATGGCTTCGTATAAAAATCCCTCCAGACAGTAGAGACTCAGCTTCACAGTGTCAAAACAGTAGAACAGATTTTTATCAGCATCAAACCATGAAAACTAAGGTGTCAAATTGAGAAAAAACACCCAAGTGTGGTAACCAAGCCAAGGGAGATTTTTGACAGGAAAGACTGGCAGGACTGGAAGGATGTCTTTCATGTTTGGTTATTTGATAATGACAAATTGTTACTCAAAATAATAAGCTATTTATGTCATGAAAGCTGCACATAGGCAAATATTTTGTTGCGTTTTAGGAAACCTCACAACTTTTTTGGAATTTCAGTTTTTACGTATTGCTCATCTTTTGTGAATGTGCCTTTGAAGTTATAGATCTGTTGAAGTGAGCATACTGAACTACATTGCGCGTCATTTACAAAGAGTGATTGTACAAATGGTGGCAGGTGCAACCGTTTTATAGACGCCCTACTTAAATTAGGGTTTTGTGGTGTGCATCTCAATATTCCTTGTGTGGGCCTCGTTGTATCTTATCGTGTCATCTTGTCTGATGTCTCCTTCTTGTGTCAATAATCACAGTCACACATGCAATTACGCATACAGAATGTTTCCGCGTCCTTATGAAATGTGTTAAATATAAAGTTTCTATGAGCAAGATTGCATTCAGGTTTGATAAATCCATTTTCGGGTGTTAAATTCATATATTTACATATTCTCCTCCCAACACACGCAGAATTGTGCATGAACGGCCCAATTTGCATATTCATTGCTACGGACGCACTAACTGGATTAGATGCGCTGTTTTGCACGCAAACCTCAGCCACTGTTAGTAAATCAGTTGGTTTTTTTTGCACTCGTTTTAATACACACAAACCTTTGATAAATCTGGCCTATAGTGTATAAGCATGTGTATTTATGTGTGTGTGTGCTTAAAGGGAAGACTTTACCCCAGAAAATGTGGAGCAGGAATTCCAGGCTCGGGCCCTGTTGGACGAGCTCATCAGGGTGCTGCAAGGGCTGGCTCAGCAGAATGTCAATGTGGTGGACAGGATGAAGCTGATGCAGATCACCAGGAACATGGTAGGTACTGATCCTGATGTTTCCTGTTGACTCACTTGTCTGGCTGCATTGTGGTATTGCTCTGTACGCCAGGAATGTTTGAGACACAGAGTGTTTTCAAGTAATTCCTGTTTGGCTAAATTTGAGAGGTTATGAATCATGTTGTAACATGCTCATTTGAAGATGTGTTTCAAATTATGTTCCTTCTGCTATTGTATCTCAAGTGCATCTCTGGTCATTCAGTTGTTTCATCAGACTGTAATGGAGTGCTTGATTTTATCTTCTGATTGAGGACCCAGTAGTTCTCCTTTTTTCAGTATGTTCTCAATTTGATGCTATTTAGAGGGAGTGAAGAAAAAGACGTGCATATAAATTAGTCTGCTGTTTTCTTCTGCATCCTCCAGCCAGTTACATACGTACACACAAAAGTTAGAAGCGTTCCACTATATGTAATAGGCTGTTGACTGAAAATGTAAACAAAACTATTTCCAACAAAATATTGTTGTCATGTGATGAAAAATGTTGTGTGATTACAAATTTCAGCACTTAAATTACCTGAAAAACAAATGAATTTATTGTCTGTCACGTCGACTGAATGTATTATTACATATTATTAATAACATGGTGGTTTTATGGACTGTTTTTTTTTTTTTTAAAGATGTGATATATCTGTGCTTTACAGGCTGTGTTCCAGCAGCAGCCTCTGCAGTTTGCAGTAATGATCAGAGACATCCTCAGGCAAGAGAGAGCTCTGATCAGTGCGGTAAGATTACTTTTCAGCAAATCATTTAACTGGACAGTAACTACATACAAAGTAAAAGTCTCATTTCAGAGGAGTGTAACATTGGTTTTTGCTGTATCAATCAATCAATCAATTAAACTTTATTTATAAAGCACTTTTCATACAAAAGTAACACAAAGTGCATAATACATAATAAAAACAATAATTAAACAACAACAGTACTAATACTTTGAACATATTTTTCAATGGAATGTTTTATTTGTAAATTGATTTGCAAATTCCAACCTGTACTCTTTTTCACTTTTTTTTTTTTTTTGGCAAAAATCTGGTGTTAACATGTGATTGGCCTAGTTTGAAATCCTTCCTCTGGGAAAATTCAAAATGGACTTTCATTATTATTTAAATATATTACATGACTTACACTTTACAAGGTTATCACTTATCACAAATAATCAGCTGTTCTCAGAAATGCAATGAATGATCAAGTATGGACTTGCTCCAGGTATATGTGTCTCTATATACCTGGTGTATTACAAACAGAAACTAGTATAGAATTGCTAGTTAACACTTCTTGCAGTTAGGTAAATGAATGCTGTTCGTGTCTGTAGAACAACACTTCGCAGTGCCAAGTGCAACCAACTAGAGACGCCAACATGCAGGATATAGACCACCTGGTGTTGAAAGTACTTGAGCTCCAGGAGATCCGAAAAAACATGCATCAGTTGCAAGAAGAGCTCAACTGGGAGAAGCAGAACTGTGAAAGTTTGGCAGGTAATTACACTAGTTATAAGTTACTAAGTTACCATTCAAGTTATATCTACTCCATAAATTCATACCTAAAATGCAGACTGTGTTATTAATTTTGAGCTAGATCTGATTAAACTGTATCTTATATATGTAGCTAATCTCTTACTGATGATGGAATTAAGTTCTTTTAGTTTTTATTTTTCAAGATTAACACATAGTTTCATTTTATTTTCTGAGCTATTCTAACTTTGTTGAATTTATCATTGTTTTCTCTCTCTTTATTTTCTATTTTAGAAAATAGAACAGAATCATAAGCCAACTTTTTTAATTTTCTTCTTCTGATGCTATTTTTACTCATCTCTTTCATCTCATCATTTTAAAAAAAATGTATTAATTTCATAAAAAAGAACAAAACTGAGTTTCACTGGTTTCACAAATACCAGAGGCTTTCATTTATGCCTTGACATGTTTCTGATTTCTGCAAAATTAGAGGAAACAACTTTAATGTGTATAATATAATATCAGCGGAGAAAATGTGTTGATTGTAATGTTATATACTTTTAAAGCGGTGTTTAATTTTTTCTTATAGTGTGTCTTTCTGAAATTTCTATTATCAGTAGAGAAGTTTAGCATCTAGCGTCACTCCAAGAGTTTCGGGGCCAGTCAACTTTTTCCTCGCAGTACAAACAACAATTCTTTAGAAACCAATGAAACAAAGACAAGATGCTTAGTTACAAAGTACTAGCAGAATGAAATAAAATGAGAAGCTCTTGGGCTTGAAGATGCATCATACACAGTTCCTGAGGCTAATGACATCATAGGGTTAATGTTCGGAAACGAGAGTGGGAATGACTCGGTAGTACTTTCAGGATTTGCTCTCATATCAAAGCTTTCCTCAATGATTTGTTTTTGTCTGTACATCTGCTTGCTGCAGATGAAAGCATTTTTTTATTTTATTAAAGGCATGCAGTAATGTACATCTCTGGAGTGGGTTAAGCATGTACCATAATATTCGTTTTTTCATTAGGGCCATTCAAGCAGAATGGAATGGATTCACCCAAACCAGACGTCCAGAGACTGCAGAAGAACATCCAAAATCTGGATTTCAATCTGAAGGCTATGGCCACGGTAAGACAGTAGCTTATGTTGACAGTTCCAGTGTTTCTGGGACCTTAAAGGGATGTTAGATGTTTTTCTTCTCGGGTCGGGTTTTGGTCAGTGAGCGCGGTTCACCAGGATCAGTGTGAACACGTGAACCACACTTGCAAAACAGCCGTACTGAGAGCGGCCTGAAGAGGTGGTCCCAGGGTTCAACGTTGACTCTTGTTTTTTTAAACTTTGCCCGGTCATGTAACCACCAGGTGAAGTCTGCCTGCCTGAAACAACGTGGCGGTTGCCCACAATTTTATACCAAAGTATATGGATTAATGAATATTTGCAAATAATTATGATGTTTGTTGTTTTGTTACATTACATGTAATTGTAATGGACGTTGTAGGAGAGAGGAATAACATCATAAAAGAGACAAAACAACCAAAATATGTTTAGAACAACAAGTCAACTTTTTCCTGTTTTTTTTTTGTTTTTTTTTAATTTTGTCATTCAAATAGGCCATCACTTCTCAAAATATCTTTGTGACTTAAATGTTTGTCTAGACCCAGATTACATGAATTAATTTTGTCTGTATTTTTAATTGTTAGAATATCAGATTTAACAAATTGACTGTTATGTGGGGTAGAATGAAGAACCACAGTGACACAAAACAGACACTTTGGCAGAGTTACTGGTCTCTACTCTGATTGCTGGGAATAGTGGAAGGCTACTGCAGGACTGACTGCCTCCCAGTGCTTTGGGACAGGGAGTGGCTCAGGGTAGTATCCGCTGATTATGCGTCAGCGGCGGACAACCTCATCCTGATTCATATCCATGGAGAGGGATGCAGAGGCTGCCCGCACCATGTCCGTGTGAATGCACCGTAACTGCAGACCGTCAGAGTCTCCAACACACACGAAAAATCCCCAATAACACCAGAAAATTCCCTAGATTTGTCACCACTCCTTTTTGCCGGACTTTCAAAATAAAAGTTTAAAAACAGTGCGTTAATGCACATTAAAATAATTGTCAGTGTTCATTTATTTAATGTGTTAATACTTTAATAACGTGTTAATGCGCCCAGCCCTAGAAAAAATACATAGAAAAAGTTTGTTGTCCCGCCATAAGGTAAATTACTGCCCGGATCAAGTGTATACCTGCCCTGGGCAGTTGGACAGCCGTTAATGTCGAAAACTGGGTCCGAACATGTTTGAGCTAAAAGAGGCTTCCATAGTTGTTAGTTTGTTTGTTTTTAAATAATTTTTTTTATTCTAGCGGCCTTTAATCAGAGTCAGGAGACTGTAAGGTGGAGCAGAGAGAATGGGGGAGACACGCAGCAGGCGGGAGTTGAACTCGTGACCGCTGCAGGAGAACTGAGCCTCGTACATGGGCCGCCTGCTTTAACCGCTACGCAGCGGCCCATAGTTGTCAGTTTTGATGGAGAACATAAACACGACAAAAGAAAGTAACGCGGAAAACGACTTGCAGCTGCTTCATGTACAAGCTATTTAACTCTGAGTCAATAATGTGGAGTTATTGTGTCAACATGCTTTTTTAGCTCTTTGCTTCTGGCTGGTTGTCATGGAAAGACTGCCAAGACTGCTGTTGACCAATGACAGCGTTAACCGTTCTCACATGATTTATGATACTGCATTTGGGCTACAGTGAAAACAACATTATGTTAGGACAAACTGAACTAACTGAAAATTTATAAATTGTAATTTGGTGTGCATCATAGTAACATAATAGGCTGTACATGTGAAAACGACCTTAGATTTCTAAATACTTTATCTCAATAAAATATGAAAGCACTGTAGAAACACATCATAGGCATTTGCTCAGACAGCATATATTCTGGTTTTTGCAGAAGCGTTTCCAGCTGCTGAAGGACTGTGTGGATTTTCTGGACCACTGTCAGACCCGATTCATCAATAGACTGAAGGCGTGGAGGTGGGAGCAGCACAAAGCAATCATCGGACATCCCTTTGATGACAATCTGAACCCCCTGCAGACCTGGTAAGGTGCACCTCACTGCTACTGCTATTGTTCTGTGTTGCTTTTATTCAGTCCAAGTAAAAGCTCATACAGTAATTACACATAACGTATGCTAATATTGACCTTCAGTAAACGTTTTGAAGTGCTGGACTGCACGTTGGTTTATGATATTTTAATAGTGAGTAATTTTATGTATAAGTGTGATGGCAGTGAGGATCTGATTACTCTTTTTTCAAAAGGTCTGCTGTTGTATGCGGCACTGTTTTTCCAGATGGGTCTGAGCAATTCTGTTACCAACATGATTTAGATTTGCAAGATTGTCAGCTAACTCATGAAGATATGAAATGTTGTATGATATTAAATGATCTTATTATGACATTTATTGCCTGATAATTGATGGCGATTCTTGTGTCAAAGGGGGGTTGTTTATGTTAGTGTAAGTTGTTTTTAAATTTGATATTTGCAATAATTGCAAAAACTGTAGAAAAAATAAACATCTACAGTATCCAAGATTTCAGACAAAAAAACAATGCTTCATCTGAATGAAAAAAAAAAAAATCAATTTGTGCTGTTGCAAGCATAAACATTTTTTGATGCCGTCATTTCAACGTCCGATTGGTGAATTGTATCCCTATCGACCCCTTTGTACGTAGAATTCAGGCAATCTACAGTCATTGATCCAAAAAAACACATTTCACATTTGAATTTCCAATTTAAAATCTGTAGAGGACTGGAATGATAATGATCCATTACAAAATTTTCAACTTTAAAACACCCACAAATACTTACGTGAAGATGTGTTTATATACTGATACTGTTATCCGGGCATGCGAGGGGCCTAGCCAACTGTCATCCACTGCCAGCTGTGATAGAGTCTGCAGGATGAAGCTCACAGCAGATGGAATGCTTTGATATTTGTGTTTATACATGCTTTTAAACATGCTCTTTATTAGGTGTGAGCAGCTGCTTGGGATAAATGGAAATCTCAGACAGGAGTTGATGCTGATTGGGGAACGGATCATAGACCTTGAGAAAAGTCTTGGGAAACTTCTGCAGGTTCTGATTGAAAGGTAATGCAGTCACACTTTCAGACATTACCTTAATCTGTTAAGGTTAATAAACCAGTTTAACCCAAACTTTATTCACATACAATAATTCAGTTTAATGTACCTTGTAAAAGAGAATGCCTTATATGTCATCAGTGTAATTTCTTTCTTACAGTTCCCTTGTTGTGGACAAGCAGCCCCCTCAAGTCATTAAGACTCAGTCAAAGTTCTCCACAACTGTGAGGTATCTGCTGGGGGAGAAAGTAGCGCCTGGGAAGCCTGTGGTGCTGAAGGCGCAAATTATTAATGAAATTCAGGCAAAGAGCTTGGGCAGTCTAACAAGGCAAGTTGTATGAAGTGCAAAACTTGATGTGTCCTTACAGGCTCCGTACTGAAGGACCTCGCGAAAATGTCATGTAGTCTGTCCTGGATCTCGCTGTCGATTATGACTTGTGGTTGTTATATCATTAACATCCAGCATGCAGAATGGTGTTTTACATGCAAATGGTCTTTATTAGTTGAAGTTTTCTCCTGATTTGTTTGACATGTCGCATGTATTTACCATTTGCCACTTTGCTTGATTGATTGATATGTTGTCTTCCTAGGAAGAGGTTTTAAACATCCATGAGGCTGAGTTATACGTGAACTGGGATTAAATGATCCAGTCCTGAAGTACTCCCATATCAACACTCATAGAATGACTGTTGGCCAAGAAAAATACTTGTTTGGAATTAATTATTGAACACACTTCAGTAATCCAATTGAATACTTGTAAATTAGACATCCAGCAGAGGTATTTCACGAATTAGCTGGCTAAAATGTGTAGTCTATACGTGATGTTATTGTATGTAAAAAAATAAAATAAAATGAAGTAATTAGTAAGTAATATAGCAAGCTTTTTGTTGTCCACTCCTATTAAATATGATAACAATAACAGTAATAATGACTCAGTTATTATAAACTCTACTATAGCTATTATAAACAAAATCTTGGGGGGGGGGGCTTTTTTTCACCCCTTTTTGTGCTAATTGACTTAATAAAATTTTATAGGAATTTGGACATTCATCATCTTGGCAAAAATGAGAACGAGAAATAAGAAGCTGATATGCAGTTGAATAGTCTTCACACTTTTAGAGGGTATCATTAAGCATTCACTGTACTTTTTGGAATAACTGACATTAAAATAATGTTTCATGCAGTGAAAACGTCGGGGAACTAATCAACAATTCAGCCATCCTAGAGCACAACACGGCCACCAAGAGCACATGTGCCACCTTCAGAAACATGGTACGTACTAGTAATGGCTTAACTCTCCCAGATTTGATAGTTACAACAAAGCTAACAAATAAAAACTTTTTTTTTTGATTCAACAGTCAATCAAGAAGATAAAGAGAGCAGACAGAAAGGGATCCGAGTCTGTGACAGAGGAAAAGTTTGCTCTTCTGTTCTCCACAGAGATAACCATTACAGGATGTGATACTCCCTACAGGATACAGGTTTGACCCACTGTTCTGAAAGCTTTCTGCATTCTTTTGCTCAAGGACTAAAGTTTCATGATGATGATTTTCTTGTGTTGACTTGGCTATGACTGACATCCTGATGTACAGTTTGTTAACATAAAGTGCTCTTTTTGAAGTGCTCTCTAAGGATTAAAAAAAGTTATATTTTTAAGCAGGCTTTAAAAATATAACTTCAGTTCAGTCGCGTGTATCTTTGGCAGCAATCATTAACTTATTTATTCAATTACAGATGATCTCTCAACCAGTGGTTGTCATTGTTCACGGCAGTCAAGACAACAACGCTTTGGCCACTATCATATGGGACTGCGCATTTTCTGAACCGGTAAATGTGATACTCTGTCATGAGTGGTGTAATATTTCTACTTTGTAAGCCAACACACGCAGAGTTCATAGTTTGGACTTTGGAGTTGGTGTTTTGACTCATTCATCAAGGAAATACCAAGATGTGGGAATGACAAGAATCTCTGGAATGAAAATAACTCCACATAGAAGAGAAATGACTTTAATCTGAATAGTAGATAAGACTCCCCCTCCCCCGCTTAAAATACTTGGACTTTTCCTTTGTTGTATTTTGGTAGAACACAATTGTTCTCACATGTCAAAATATTTGTTGTCATCTATAGGACCGAATTCCCTTCATCGTACCAGACCGCGTTCCCTGGAGGTTGATGTGCAACACTCTCAACAGTAAATTCACCTCTGAGGTCCAGACACAGCATAATCTAGACCAGTACAACCAGCTTTTCCTGGCCCAGAAAATATTTGACAAACCTGACTTCACAGAGGATTTCAGCAACATGATGGTTTCCTGGGCACAGTTTAATAAGGTATGTAACAGTGTAAACTCTTGAACAAAACAAAAAGAGATTTACATCTAATAATGCCTTTAACCCTACAGGAGGTCCTCCCTGGTCGAACGTTCACGTTCTGGCAGTGGTTTGAGGGAGTGATGGAGCTGACCAAGAAACATCTGAAGACCTACTGGAGTGAAGGGTGAGAGGATGCCACTAATGTTAGCAATCTTCAGCAGTTGTAAACCCTTTTTAGTTTTCATACAGGTGTGTGTACTACTGACAAGTGTTTTGAAACATTTACTTCACTAGGCTGATATTTGGTTTCATTGGGAAACAACATCTACACCTGATTCTTAAAGACCGGCCCAATGGGACATTCCTCCTTCGCTTTAGTGACTCTGAGATTGGAGGCATCACCATCGCTTATGTGTCTGCCTCTGGAAGTAAGTGTTGGTGTAACAGTTTATTTTAAGTTTTTTTTCTCCAGGGTCTTCTTTATCCTGTTTGGTATGTGATACAGTCCTTTTTAAATGTTGTTTTAAAATGAAGAACTCCAGCAAAGAAGTACAGCCTTGATAAGTTTGGAATTAATTACTTTTTCTGTAAAAACTGCGATTTAAAGGAGTAGGTGAAGCCTGCAAAATATGATTGAATTTTTGAAAGAATAAAGCCCAAATGTTTAGCCTCTTTGTGCTAACCTTCACCAAAAGCCACACCTCCGAAACACATGAAGGTGCACCAGCAGCCGGGCTGCAGATATGATATTATATGATGAGCCGCATACAGTGTAGGCTGGACAGACTAACAGCAGGCCAGGGATAAACAAGGCTTCCCTCTTGCTTCATCCAAGTGACTGCACATAAGTCATGTTAACTAATGGTTCAGATGACTTATGAAGGAACTAAAGACAGTAACCAGTTCAACAGAAATATGGCTCTTCATTCCCTTCTGTTCTCTCAGTTGTTATCATCAAGGAAACACAACACCAATACTGGCTCTTCATTGCTTATTGCAGCATTTCATTTTTGCCTGCAGTTGCAACATCAGTCACATGAACTGATTACACACAAGAAGAGAGCATGAAGCTACAATAGAAACAAGCAGAAGCCCAGTTGATTGGCAGAGAGGTGTACAAATCATTTTCTACTATTTTTCTGCCTCCACAAATCCATCTCAGATCACTTTTTTTTAAATTTCTTATCTCAAGCAAATAAGATCTTTCTTGAACAATATAGTCAAAGGTTAAGGCTTATTGCCATATTATATTATCTGGGTGGAAGGTTATGTCTTTTGTACATGTAGCTACAAATTTAAACTTTTGTATGTAGTTATGAATGTAAATGAATGTGTGATGGCTTGTGATTTATGATGTAATCCCTGGACAGCTAAATTTAAAATACCAAAGTTTACAATTTGTTTTACTCTCTCAAGTTCTTTTACTCTCTGTCTCATCCACACACATTTGCACAAACACGTTTTTCTCCTAGATGGAGGACAAAGAATCCAGAACATCCAGCCTTTCACCAAGAGAGATCTTGAGATTCGTAGCCTTGGCGACCGCATCCGAGACATCAACGAGATAACATATCTGTATCCCAACTTACATAAGCAAGAGGTTTTCAAAAAATATTACTCGGGTAAAGCTGCACATACTTCCCTAAATGCTTAGGTTTATGTTTTTGAGTTTAAAATGGCTGTTTTAAACTGAAATTTAACCAGTGGAGGTTTTATGTTTTTTTTTTGTCTCTGCTTTGAAGCAGGTCCACATGCATCAATCGGGGGCTACATCCCTGTGACTCTCACAGCTAAAGTTGGCACGTAAGGAGCTATGAATTACAAATTAACCTTGTCTTTTATGGGAATTAAAGCCATTTTCAGGGAAGCTGAAAGCATTGTTAACTTGTGAATGTGTGTGTTTGTAAGATGCTAACTGAGCTGCGGAGTGTAAAGGTGTTGATGGACTGATCCACTTCCTGCAGAACTACATCACTCACACACACACACACACACACACACACACACACACACACACACACACACACACACACACACACACACACACA
>JBAMYA010000022.1:7507098-7520932 GCA_037176975.1 Arrhamphus sclerolepis
GGGTGTGTGTGTGTGTGTGTGTGTGTGTGTGTGTATATATATATATATATATATATATATATAGATATAGATAGATATAATTTATCGATTTTCCCAATTTGATTGGGTGATGTGATGCCTTTGATTCCAACAGCACCCCTACTTCCCACAGCTATGGCATACAAAGACAATTGTAAACTAATAACTAGACCACTTCTGAAGAAACTTTCAAAGTACTAGTGTTTGATTCAATATTGTCATCCTAAACTGGAATAACCGAGGTTTAGGTGAGCGACCACAAGACTGCTGCACAGCTATTTTAGGATAAAAAGTATCGATTTTACATCAAAAAGTTCCAATTTTGAAAATACTATTTTCCAAAAATTAAAAAAAGACGGGAATTCCACAAAAGTATTGGTTTCACAACGAACTGTTAATAATTTTCAAAAAGTAATTATGTTGTAAATTCTGCTGTTTTACAACAAAAAAATAGAAAGTCAATCTGATGGCAAATGTCCACTAATCTTATGTTGCAGCGATATATCAGGTCCTGTATCCCAAAGCATATCACTGGCTCAATTTATGGATGTATACTTTTATCATATGCATTATAAGCCAATTGTGGAAAACAAACAAACAAAACACAGTGCATCCATAGTTTTAGACATAAACAACCACAGAACTTACAGATATAATTTGTTGTTATCTTTTGTGTTTGTTTATCCTCGGTCAAAAAGATGTGGTGCAACAGTTTGTAATTTGGTTTCTCATTTTTGTTCTTCTGGGTTTCTTTATGGACATTTTTACACCACTTCTTGCATTTTCCCATTGTTGTTTTCTGTCTCTTTAGGGTTTTTATGTTTTTTTTTTTTCTACATTTGAGCTTTAACACTCATATGTTGCTATCACATCACAACATTCCTGCTTCAAATACTGAGTGCAATACTTTCTGTGAAATGTTTGCATGTTCTTTCTGTGTCTGTGTGGGTTTTCTCTAGACACTCTGAATTCCTTAGACTGTCCCAGGATTGGACTGATATCCCTCCCATTCACAGTCATTTCCACTGGTACAGAATGTACAAAAAAGTAGGGTGCAGGCAAGCTTTATGGAATGACTGATACACCAACAGACATAATTCAAAACAAAAATGTCTGTAGCGCTCCTGCTCTGCTGCACACCATTTTAGATGTATTTTGTTGCTATTAGTCTGGTTGTCACTTTGCCTACATCACGTCTGTTTCTTTCATTGGTGAGATATTTTGCTTTGAGTCAGTTGGTAGCTACTGTCCCCTGGAAATAAAGGTTAATCCAGAGGAACTGGACCAATTCTTTGAGTTACAGAGGAAAGGAATTAGGATGGATGGCCAAGCTACAAGTTCCGCCCTCCAGTTCAAAAACACACATGTTAGTTGATTAGTATATTTAATGTTGCACAAAGGATAGGGTATGAGAGTCAATGGTTGTTTGTCTCATTTGGCTCCATGTGGCCCTGTGAAGGACTGGGGACCTTTCCAGGTTTCCATGGGGTACCCTGCTTCTCACCTATGGACAGCTGGGATAGACTCCAAATGACAGCACAAAAGCCTGTGTTATGGCTGTACCAATGGCCTCAACAGTTCACTGACAATTATTCCCATTCACTTAACTTTAACACAAAGCTGCTCAATCTATTTTCAAGGAGGAGTGGCAAAGTAGCCCAGTAGCAAAGGATGAGTAAGTGGCTGATGCAGTTTCGGTTTCAGGAGTACGGTATGGAAAACAAACAAACAAAAAAAACAAAACAAAAACAAACAAACAATGACATTGCATACATCATTAAGGCATATTTCTCCAGATAGATTCAGAGAACACAATCTGGCCCATCTTCAAAATATTCCTCTTTTCTTTACTTAAAAAAAGAAACTGTGGTAAGTAGTAGTTTTACAGTCAACTAAAATCTTGATAGTACTCACTGAAAAAGAAAGAAAGAAAGAAATCGGTGAACTCGAAATAGCCCTCATTGAATGGGAAATTAACAGTTGCCTGTTATGCAACTGAGTCTTTTCTGTCAGTCTTTTCTTTCTTCCTTTTTGTTTTTAACCAGATAATAAGCCATAATTTGATTGCATTATTGGGATCTCAACACCTAATTTCCCTTTTCGCTGTGATCTAGCTGACTAAATTTTACATAATGGCTTGACAGTAATGACGCTGCTTTTAGTATGACAAGTGTACTGAAAATCTGGCTGTGACTCAGAAGGCATAAATATAGACAAAAACAAAGAAAAGGGACTGGTCTTTGTACAATTCATATAGTTTAAGACTTGCAGTCACATATTCATTTTATGTTCATTTGGTTAACCGTAACCTCAAATACTTGAGCAAGTTTTTCAGAGATGTAAAATATCACCTCCCTTCACTCAATTTTTATGGAAGAAAAATCCAACAAAATTATATAATTTTTTCCCTAAAAGTCTTAGAGTTTTAGATGTGACTTCAACAACTGCCACTAGAGTATTTTATATCTATCACTGATGTTTAATAGAGACGTTTCGGGCACGTCTAACTCTTGGTTGGCCTGGGAACAGCTTGCTTTACCCCTAGAAGAGCTGAAACTTATTGTTCTTATAAATCAGCTTAAAACATGTCACAAACAAGCACCTGTGGGCCAAATCCAGACTGCCACTTAATTTTGCCTGGCCCGGAGTACACAAAGACAGTCATATACTAAATACTTGACCATTTCTTTCTTTTCTTTTTTTTTTGAAAGATTTGTTTTTGGTCCTAGGGGCCTTTATTTGCAGTCAGGAAACAGGTAGGTAGGAGGTAGAGAGAGAGAACAAAGGACGACACACAACATTTCTGACGAAATTTTCAAGGGGTACCAGTGTGACTGCCTGTCAAATTTACTGACGAAATTTTCAAGGGGTACCAGTGTGACTGCCTGTCAAATTTACATCAAAATGACACAATTGTTTATAAGTTAAATAGATTTTTGTTTACTGTGAAATTCACTATATTACAGCAAAAATTCACAATTAAAAAACAAAAAGATACTATTTTGACAGTACAGTCTAGAATAACAGTTGTGCTCTGACACCAAACAGGGAACTAAGTAAGACAACCTTAGCCACTAAGAAACGCATCTAAAGGACCAAGAATTCCAAATTCCAAGACCTTTTGGAATATACATTTTTAAATAAGTGTATACTAAACATATAAGCTGGTTTGTCCTGGCCAGAAATAGGGTCTTAATGTACGAACTTCATGAAACACCATCATATACCAAGTTCTATTGTAAAAAAAAAAAAAAAAAAAATCAAATTTTAATAAAAAAATCAAAAAACAACATGTTTTGAGAGTCATTTTATTTAATTAGTTCTAAATTCAAAATGTGTTCAATTGTTTATCAGAGTAAGTCACCTTTCCAAGGTTGCTACTTGCCTGACCGGCCATGCCCATGACTTTGCGAAAATTCTCCCTTGTGAAGCCCTCCCATTCACAAACAAAACCTTAACCAACCAATCACAACAGGGCGGGGTGAGCCTTTATGGGATGAGTCATACTCAGTGCCTGCATGCAAACAGCAACCATCCCACTTCCAGGTTGAAGCCCAAAGAAGAAATATATTTTATTACATTTCCTCCACTGATCATTAGGTGCTGGCTCCAAAACAGAGCAAATCCCTATTGACCTTCATGTGAAAATGGTCACCTTTGCAGCAGAATTAAATGTATTTACAGCCTGATAGAAAAATTGGTTTGGGTCTCTAGTTAGATGTTATATCCATGACAACTGTATGGGGTGATTTTTTTTTTTTTTTTTTTTTTTTTGTACCACATCAGATACATTTATATTAAGCAATAAAGCTGACCAATTATATGTCCAGAATTATTTGACGGGCTTGAATGAAAGCTAGCCATTGGCTCTACCCTTAGTTTCGACAGCTATGTCCCGCCTCTTTGAAAAATGGCACTATGTGGCTCTGTACAAATCTATGGGTCATGTGACTGGATAGTTGTCCATTTATATATAGTCTATGCTCCATGCCCCCACCTCCACTAGAAACAAATGGGTGACGTCACAGATGATTGGTCTAGCAGATAGGCTATATACAGTCAGTGGTAGGGACCATAAACACACTATCATTTAAGTGTAATGACATTTTTCTGTTTTGTTAGAGGCTTAAAATAGCAATTTATACATCATTAAAAAATGTGCCATAATAAAAACAAAATCTTGAAACTTTATTTGTTTATTATTATTATTGACTTTTTTGTTAAAACAAAAATAATTTCAAGTATGCTGGTTTTTCCAGCATTGAGGTAGGTATTCCCAGCATGGTGTGTAGGATGGAGGATTTTTGTGTCTACTACATATATAGGCTACGCTCATAGTCATGACAAAAATCATGATTCACAATAGCAAAACCCCCGCAAAGTATGTAACCAGCATTTGTCAGCTCAGTGACGAACTTCCTGATCATATTCTCGTGGGTCCCCAAAAGTCCCCACATTAACGTGTTAATCCTCCCGTACAGTTTGCAGAAATGGAGCCATTACAAATCGAAGACAACGCTTGAAACCAAAATAAACAACAACAAAAAAAAAACCCAGAGGTACTTATCTGACTGTACAGCTAGCGTGCTTGAGTCAGATAAGGCAGGAAGAGAAACTACAAATGCTATTTACATTGTGCTACGCCTACAGACCAAGGACGTACGAGCGAGGCAAACACGGACGGGACTGAGGAGGAGGAGGAGGAGGGTTTGAATGGCATTTGCTAGAGCCAGGAAAGGGCTTATGAAAACACACAACGACGTAATGTCGGGAATACGTTTGGATAACATGCCTTGACCACGAAAGAGTCATTATCTACCGATAAACTGCAGCAGCACGTGAGAAATAAAGGCCTCTGCCGATGGAGCTCATCGCTCTTTAATCCAGCCAGAGACCTCCCTGACAGGCTGCGACGAGCTACAGAGAAGGGTGAGGTGTCGCACGGATCTGTGGTGGGAATGGGCCTACTTTTAATGCTAAATGTTGTTAAGAAAGGCTGAGCCAATGTTGCAAAATCTCTGAATTTCCCTTCGCTGCTGCAGAGTCTCCGTGTAAATATGACGGAGCAGCTGTGACAGCGTTTGTTTCAGCTTGTCTTCTGTTTTCTCTTCAACAGGACGCTTTATTCGTAATTGAAGAATTTATGGGATCACAAGGTAAGCTTTAATCTGAAATAAGCGTCATATTTTTGTGTTTGTACACGGCTGTCAGCGCATTTATTTGTGTCGCCTGTCGGGAGGGTTTAGTTTTTTTTTTCTTTGTTTACAGTCTATCTAAACAGCTGATGCGTCCTCCGCCTGTTGTATATTTCTTTGACTCACCACAGCAGATAGCTGCCCTTGTACATAAATCAGATTTATTCTGTCATATACTTTGCGGACGGAATAACAATATAGCAGGATGTTGTATTTGCATTACTGCATACATTTTAAATCCAAACAGCCACGAGTAACAAAAACTGTTATAGCCATGTTTAAGTACAGCGTAATCCCTTATAATGCATATGTAAACTGAAAATGGGCTAATGCATCATAGGCAGCAACTTATTAAAGGGGCTCTACATTCATGCAAAAAATGATGCACATGATACATTACTTTTGGAATTGCTCTTGCTTGAACTGTGATGACTTTTATTTGGCTGTCTGTGCAGTTTCCTCTGATGAGATGAGTGTGCGTGCTGGCCAGGGCAGTGATGAGGTGCTGGTTTCACAGGCGGTGTGGGATTACCTGGTTGCAGCCGGGCGGCCCTGGCTCATTGACTTCCAGCACAGGCAGGGGATGAGCGCCGGTATCATTAGGCGAGGAGAAAGGGGGGGCTGCTGTGCCGTGCGGCTGCAGCCGGTGGAGGGCTCCAGGAGTGCTGGAGCTGGAGTGATGGATGGACCTGTCTCCAGTGAGACACGAAAAGCCTTCATTGACTTATGCCGCTGTGCCCGCAAAGAAATGAGCAAACAGGAGGGGGGACCCAAGAGGAAGAGGGCTCTACTGCCTTGTGTAGGAGCCCTGGAGCAGAATGGAGAGGGGAGCCTGCTTCAGCCTCCGCCTCCCCAACCTCGGCGTTCACAGAGACAGCCGCAGAGGTTCAGGAAGCCTACGGATGAGGAGGCATGTGCCATGCTCCAACAAGCAGCCCAGAGGAAGGACATGGTTTCCGGCATGGCTTCCCACAGTGAGGCAGAGGACAGTAATACTTGTTCAATCTGTATGGGGGACATAATGGAGAAGACCACCCTGGAGAAATGTGGCCATTCTTTCTGTCGCACTTGCCTGGATCAAGCCTTTAAGGTGAAGAAAGCTTGTCCTGTGTGTCGACTGGTGTATGGCCAGCTGATTGGTAATCAGCCTGCCAACGGTACAATGATTGTTGAGAGAGATCCTGATCTGGAGCTTCCTGGCCATGAAGGCTACGGGTGTATCTGCATCATCTACAGCTTCCCTCCAGGCCTACAGACGGTGAGTAGAATGAAAGCATGGTGCAAATGTAAGCCGTAAAAAAGTATGGTGTGAGAGACGGCCCAAGTCATTCAAAATCCTCTTTTGTCAGATATGTGTTCTGTGTAAGTAATCTAACTGGACCACTAAACCCCAAATTAAAATTTGCCTGGCAAGGGTGTAAAGATCAAAATTCATGCCCTGTATCTTAAAAAAGGCACCTCGAAAATACAAAATACACGTCTTTGTTTATAAGAGACTACTCAAAATATGTTTCCTACAACTATATTTTCACTCATAAAATGAGTATGTGACTTTCAGTTTCATGGGTCAAACTCTATGTGTTATTACACATTTTCCTTAACAAAAAACAATATTTTATTTCCCCCTGAAAAGTGTGCTTGATAAAGTCACAGCACAGTTTGTCAGGGTGTGTTCAGACACTGTGTAGTATTTGAGTTAAAGCCACAAAAACTCTTCTGTATGAGAAATTCAAACAAGTTATACAGTGTTGCACTTCCCTGTTCAAAAAGACTGACCTTTCTGAGTTAAGCAAGTCAAATTTCCTCTCCTGGAACTCAACAGCAAACAAGTACGAATTCCTCATATGCACAGTCACCTGAAATCTGTCATGAATAAACGTAAAAGAACTGTAGCTGTAGATCCAGTTACAACTGCAAAACTTGGTTTTGGCAACACAAACATTGCTGAAACACAGCTTGTAGATACACTTGCTTTTGTTCTTCCATCCACTGGTTGGATAGTTGCTGAGGCAAACAGCCACATACCAACAATCATGTAAGTCATTCCTTCCATAGCCTCCTTTTCTCTGGCTTTTGTTGCGCCAAAATGACAGGTTGGAAGTTCCCAAGTGGTGCCGCTATTACAGTTAGAAAAATTTCCCATCTCAACAGGCAGTGATACATGTAGTTAAACAAGTGTTTGTTACCCACACAGAGCCGTTCTATGACATACTCGAGCATACCATGGAAGGTAGAAGTGCCAGAAGAGTCGTGGCATGGTTTTGTGTATGCTCTGCATTGTTTCTTCAGAGACTCAAGTCTACTTGTTATAATATGTCGCTGCATCTTGAGGAAAGTATCAAAAATATGTATCTGATCACATTTGACATGCAGAAAAAGCTAGATAGGGCAAATGAAGGCATGAGGAAATCTCTAAAAGCATAACATGACCTCTGATATTTTTTTTTTCTTACCACCAGCTAGAACACCCCAACCCGGGTGTTCGATACCCTGGAACGGACCGCGTGGCCTACCTCCCTGACAGCCCTGAGGGGAACCGTGTGCTGGGCCTGCTGCGCCGGGCCTTCGAACAGCGCCTTATCTTCACCATTGGTACCTCCATGACTACAGGCATGCAGAACGTCATCACGTGGAATGATATTCATCACAAGACCTCAATATGGGGTGGGCCGCGCTGGTACGTATAAGCTTTCAGCCGGAGGTGAACGTCTGGTACGATTTGATTGTGTAATAACATCATTAACTCTTTGAAGTGTGGTCGCTGAGAAAAGCCATGAAGACTTGACAGTTGAAATGTGTTCCTCAGACAGAAATCCAATCACTTGACGTCCTGTACTAGATGATTCTGTTGCTCCCTGAGCTCATGAGGATGCACTGATGGCTTTTTCTTTCTCCGTTCAGCTTTGGCTACCCAGATCCCACGTACTTGGTGCGAGTGACAGAGGAGCTCAGAGAAAAAGGCATCACAGCGGACTGACATCCCGAAAATGACAGATCTTCCAGGACTTTGTAGGACCTTGTGAGTGTTCTTGCTGCGGGCATGACTCGGCTACGGGTTATGTTCTGTGACTGCCCGTCACTTAAAAGTCAAAGATGGCTGAAGACGAAGACCTCACTAGACAGGCAACTAATGCTGCAGCAGAGCCCATATCACCCCCACCACTTGTTCTTCTGTTTGTTCATTTTCCTGCAGGGTTCAGCTTACCCCAGTGCAACATTTGGAAGAAAATACTTTTGAGTGCAGTGCATTCTTGTATTACAGATCCTCAAAACTGTCACTCCTGGCTACAGGCCTGGCAACTGATGCACATATTTACGAGCATTGTTGGATGTTGGCGTTATTGGTACTTATATATTCTTTAGGAAATCTTAAGTTTAATCTTTAAAGAATTTATGTTTTATCAGTGTTTATTCCTTTAATTTTCTACTCTGGGGGTTACTTTAATTCTTAAAAGCACACATCCTTGGTTGTATCCCTCAACAATGTTTGTTAAACAAATTTGATTGTTGTTAATTACCTGTTGTAAGGATTGTACTTGGCTCATACGACAAAGTAGCACTGCTTCTCTGAACAGAAATAATTTTCTGAAGTTATTGCAATCTAAAGCACTCACAGGCACTTTGGTAAGGTAGTTTGATTTTTTTTTTTTTTTTTTTTTTTTTTGTGAGCAGCCTTGCCTCAACGGGAAGATTTGCACTCGCTCACTCTTGCTTCGCAACTTGTTGCCTTTCACAGGTAAAAGATGTGCAGGATGTCAGTTTTGTGGAAGAGCAGAAGCGGTGCAGCACGATGAAACCAGGGAAGACAACCGAGAAAAACCCTACCAGTGCAAACACTGCCCAAAGAAGTTCAGCCTGAAACATCAGCTGGATACACACCACCGCGTTCACACCGGTAACAAGTGCTAAACTGTGCATCAGCTCAATCTCTGGTGCGCTTTTATTGAGAATTATAAAAATAAATCAGAAAAAAACAAAAGCATTCAGGAACCTAAATACAAAAAATCACCGCTGAAAAAAGACATTAGCAGCATTTATGTGTTTAAGACGTTGGGTCTTGTTTCTAAAACCAGACAGAAAAAGCTTATCAGCATGACATAGGGAGCTACACACGATGCAGATGTTCAAACAGTCCCTCTGTTCCAGCACATCTGTATATATAAGAACATGTAGTGCTTAGCATTTATGCTTTCAATACCTCCCAAACAACTCCCAAAAGCAAACAGTTTTTAACGATCTTCCAGGCAGCTCGCAGTTTTCCACTCATGAGATTCATCAGAACAGAAAATTGAAACTGTCAGACGTGAAACTTGCTTGAAGTGGAAAATCTATCGATCAACACTGAACATCAGCTTTGAAAATGACATTTTTTCTTGTGCAACGATGTGGTTGAATGTTTTTTTAAAAAAAATAAAGGAAAAAAAAAAATTACCCGTATTACTATGTACACTACCGGTCAAAAGTTTTGAGCATCCCTATTTTTTCAGTTTATTTGGTTGAAAATGACGTACTTTAATGTCTCCTTGTATTCTGAAATGAAAGCATAGAACAAATAAACAACTTAAATTTAAAAGAAAAAATAGAATCAATTTATAAACCAACTTTTAACTTAAAGTAGCCACTTTTGTTCGCTGTAACAGCTGAACTCACTGGTGGGATTCTTTCTACAATGGAAATTCTTAAGAAGTTCTCCCCAACGCAGTTGCAGATGTTCCAATAAATGTGTGACTTGTAAGTTGATTTGCTTTGTTTGATAAAAAATATGTATTGTGTGATAGTGCAAAGCACATTATTTTTCACTTTGGGGTAAAGCTATCTTTTGTGTTAACCTCTGCAAGTTCACTTGTTGCCTTTATAACATTTTGAGCTATTCATTGTTTTCTGTTGTTTGTTTGTTTTTTAGTATTTTGTAATTTATTAAAATAAAATAAAAAAAACTGGAAGAATTAGGTGTTCTAAAACTTTTGAGCGGTAGTGTATATATGGTTTTTGTGAAGAGAATTATTTCATTTCACGTTGTTTCCACTTAAATCAGTGAAGCAAACTGCCTGGCTAAGTTACACAGATCCACATGATTTGCACAGAAGTTTAAGTGATTTCACTCAATTTAGGAAATCCGACCCTCCCCTTACCCCCCACCCCCCGCTCCTCCTCCACCACCACCCCCCTCACTCTCTCTCCCATGTCTTCCATGTCCTCTCTCTGCTTCCAGGAGAAAAACCCTTTGAGTGTCGCCTCTGTGGCCAGCGCTCTCGGGACTACTCAGCCATGATCAAGCACCTGCGGACGCACGGCGGGGCTTCGCCCTACCAGTGCACAGTGTGCCTGGAGTTCTGCAGCAGCCTGGTCGCGATGCAGAGACATGTCAAGAGCCATGCTCTGCAGGACTTCCCCCCTGACTGGAGCATCAACAACACCTACCTGTACATCTCCCACATTTGAGCTATGCTTCACAACCCACTCACATATTTATCTACAGAAATTTCCCAGTATTTGTGCCCATCGTGTGTAACAGTATCGGTGTATAAATAGAGCTCCTGATACAGGAAGACTGAACGTTTGACTTTTCTTTAAAGGTGTAATAATTACTGAGTACAAACTGGGTTATTAAGGGTGTAGCAGGTACATCAACGCAAACTGAAACCTTTCTATATTTGCATTCACAATAATAGAACAGAAACGCAGCACTAATTTCCAATGACATAAAAGGTTTTGAAAGTGTTTATCATGCATTAAAGCCACATCAACATTCTAACCTCATTGCATGACGTAGGAATTCCTCCTCCTGACTTTCAAAATTATTGGACTGGTGGAGTGATTCTTATGGGTTTGACTCTGGCTTATTGCGCCCCCCTGAGGGCATGTGCTGAAACAAACATTTATTTATTTTTCTCTGCTTTTTCTGTAACAATGCTTCAAATTCCCTGCATAAACTCACATAAGCATATTTATAATTAAATACTATCGTAATTAAAGTTTATATGTATATATCTATTACGCCCTATGAAAATGTGGCATTGCACTCGTCCTATTATTTTAGTCTTGACTGAAAGAAAGATTGAAGTTTCTAGAGTTAGTCAAGTCTACTTTGAACCATGGCAAAGCTTACGAGAGGCCCACTCATGGCAACATGAAAGAACACTTTTATCCTTTCATTAGTGGATCTCTGGCTCTCAGTCTCTTCAAAGGCACTCATTCATTATCCATCCATCCATCCATCCTGCACACTGTTTGGCCCATTGCAGGTTTGTGATAAATCCTGCACTTATAATGGCTTATGAGTCATACCAAACGGTACTTAGCAGCTGACACAGCAGCAGCAGGGGATTTCATTCTAACTTTTATTTGTGTCTACAGCATTATATTGATATGTGATGGAAAATAAATTACTAAAGTTTAATAAAGGAAAGCAGAAACTTGTCGAGCCTTGGGTGACCCCATGCATCAAATAAACAAACTTGTCAACAACAGCTGTCCTTGTTGTGAATAAAAGTCTTAAAATTGTGTACAGAAATAAATTTTAAAATTGAGGGTTGTTAGGGTACAATCACAAAATATGTTTTGGTTTATTGTTGGTGAAAAAAGTCAGTGTCATGAAGGCGGCTCTCTTTCAACCTGGCTAGATCACCATGGTAACTGAGCATGAGCTCATAGCCTGCGATGGAGTTGGATATGTTCTGGACTAAACAGATCATAAAACCTTTCACTGATTCTTTTCTTGAACATAAAATAGGAAATACTGAATGCTGATGTACTACACAAACATTCAGCATTCACAAGAAAACTGAAGGGGCTTGATTGATGTTGAATAAATGTTGGATTGGTCTACAGTTAATAAATGTAATAACCGATGTAATAATTGTAATAATTAAATAAATGAATATTACAGATTATATGAGAAAAAAGTGGGATAGTATTCATTCATGCAGTCTGAATCATTCATTGTTCTAGTTAAATAGACCAAAATCTAATGTGGTAAATTTAATTTCATGCCAGATTGTCTTAAGGACAATACCAGCGACACATGCAATTTGCAACAGACATTAGCCAGTATTTATAAATAACTGCGACATTATGAAATACTGAAATGTTATTTTCATCATTATTATCCATGAAGACTGGATTTTTGGGTTTTAGTATAACAGAGTTATGTAGGCCTATTGCATTTATGGAACATCCACTGGTACAGTACTTAACAGATGAGGTCATACAAAGTAGGCAAATATAGCTTTTCATCATTATTATTATTATTATTTATTTTATTTTTTACAGGTGTCAGAATGTGCTGTGTACCAGTCAGCTCAAACACAGATGAAACAGGAGACTGTATACAGTACTCACATGTCCTCATCAAATAACACTACAAAAATGGTATCAGAAGTCAGAGCTGTTTCTTGCTTGTGATTTCTGTTTTGTTCTTGTTTTTATATATAAATATATATGTAGCGCTTCCTTTATCTACCAAAAGCGACAAAATCGCCTGTGGCAGCTCTGATCGCTTCCATCGCGCCGCTCGCTGTAGCAGGCGACGCTTGCAGTACGGGGCCTAGGGCGCTAGGGGGCGGGGCTTTCAAGCTTTTGCCGAGGAAGCCAGGGCCCGGCCTGCACCACCTGGTCCACACATTAACTTTGTTATTCTTCAAAACAATAAAAAAATATATATATTTATTCTTGGGAGCCCAAAGGGTTACACCTAATTTACATCATTATGTAAAAGAGAATAAAGGAAAGCATACTGGATATTTATAGTGGATATTTTTGATATCTTCATCTGTCGGAAATGGTAGGCCTATATAAAACACATAATGAAATACAGCATCTACCCTACTTTTTAAATCAATCACTGGTTCCAAATCATCTTTGTCACATGTTTTTTCATTTTTTTGTACTCAATCACTTTGTTCTGGCCCAGTAAAAATTCCAGCATTTTTATTTTTGGATCCTAAAAACAGTCACACCTCACATTTCTCATAATCCAACAGGCTATTTTATTTGATCAAACAAACAGTTCTTTAGGTTCTGAAAACTCATAATTAAATCTTTAAAAGCAGGAAAGCTCCTCCAGATTACAAAAATGTTATTTATTAATTTTCCATTACTTAAGGATTACTTATTCATTAAATGTCAAAATAGGTCTTTCATTTGAAAATTTGCAAGTATTTCTTTTCTACTTAGTCTTGTAAGACCTGTGAGTTTGATTTTGTCATCTATGGCAAACATGATGTCTAGTGGAGTTTTTTTTTTTGAGCCATTTGATATTTTATGACAAGGTTTTTGAATCTACAACTGTATTCTGAGAATTTATTGTATATTAATGCTTACCTCAAGAGGGCAGGTATCAACAGCTTTTAACTCTTGGCTCCCCCAGGCTGAACCTCTCCTCTCTGATCACATCGGTCCTTGTATGTTGTGCTGTGACCAAGTCACTGAAAATCCCATCCCAGAACGTGAGTAGCAACAAGCAGCACAGCAGCAAAGTCTGGCAGCTCTCAATTTTTACCTAGATTTTACTAATTTTTTACTTTTTTTTTTTTTTTTGTCAATTGCTGATGGATATTTCTGTGGGGAGAAGAGTTTACTCAAGAGAAGAGCTACTTTCATTGAAACTGAGCAAATCTGGA
>JBAMYA010000022.1:7521032-7543220 GCA_037176975.1 Arrhamphus sclerolepis
CCCCCCCCCCCCCCCCTCTCCACTCACCACTAGAGACAACAAAGAAATGGGAAGAAAATGTGCAGCTGCACATGAAGAAGAAAGACACTTCTTTTTCTTGATTTTATCAAATAAAAGAGAATTTAAAAAGAAGCTTAACGAAATAATAATCATTAGTAAGAAATAACCATTTCTCTAAAAAAGAACCCCCAAGTACTTATTCTTTTGTTGTTGTTTTTTGTTAACCATGAAATCAAATGCATAAAAAGGCAGGACGGTAACAGCAAGACCTTTACACTTTAAATTAACTATTTTAATTTCAGGTGTAAAGAAGCAACAAATATATCAACGTACGTCAGGATTGAATTTCTGGGTGCACATTTGTTCCCGTCCATATTTCAAGATAAGTCCCTCCTCTCATCCTCATGATATAACATCCAGTAAAAAACATCTCCTGATCTTGATTAATGATGTGCAAAATCAGCTTTTGAAATTATTATCCCTGCTTCTGGCTGTCAGTCTCTCTCTTCCCTCAAGATTTAATCACTCACCCAAGTCTGCAGTGTCTCGCTTGAGTTGTAAAACCACCAAAGATGGAGTGTTTTTTCATTTTACGGCACCTTCATGGAGGACGCATTTCTGTCTCCTAATCATCATTTCTTTTTCCTTTTTTTCCACCCAGAACTGATTGTTCATAAACTATTAGCTATTGACCACAATTTTAAAAACAAAAATACATCCTCTGACTATGTCATTTACATCAGCTCGTCCATCCTCACCTGTGAGATGCAGAATTATAAGAACAGCCTGGAAGTTGACATGGGGGATGTTTTTCATGTTTTTTGTTGTTTCAACATTGAATTCTTCCCACCACACTCATGATGTCACCGATCCAGCCAATGGCCAATGGCAATACAGCGAATGTGAAGCCAATAGAACGTACAGTATTTGGACGTCACGTTCCTTTTAAGAGCAAAAGTTAGGGTTAGTAATTGTTTCCACAGAAGACGTGCGTATTTGATCGTGAAGAGCCAGTAAACGTTCCCATTTAGAACCTGTTTGGAGGTATAATGGCTGTAAATCTAATGTAGAAGTACTCGTAGATACAGTAATGGCTGAAAATAGCCATATGGTTCATGGTTCCAGTGTCCACAAGGGTCTGCATAAAAGAAAACTTAATAAAAACATCTGCATATATGGGATATGCAGATGTTTTTGCAGATATGGGAGATCCTGGTTGTGTCAGGAAAGAAATCTGGTGTTGCAAACAAACAATAACCGTCAAAACAATTGTTCAATGTGGATCTCTGTGTTTAAGCTGCTTTGAATAAAAGCATCTGTAATGCAATTATATAAAAGTTTTTTTTTACTTTTTACAACCTGGCTGGGTCAGTGAAAGAGGGAAGTAACATCAATAAACCAGACGGAATAGTTTATAGAAAAAGCTATTTATTTTATAGGGTTTAACACAGAAGAGCAACTAAAACTCAGGTTTGGCACCGATACGCAGGAGAACAAAACTAAACAAGCATAACTCCAACATGTAGACAATAAAGTATCCAATGCAGACAAGGTTTTTCAAAATGACAGAAATGCTTCACAGTTCAAAGTTCAAAGTTTGATAAAATGACAAGCTGACAAGTGGACTGAGTGACCAGGTTTAAAAAGCATGGTTGGGTGTGATGATGTACGGACCAACCTCAGAGAGGAAGAGGAGGACAGAGCCGTGTAGCCAATCCTGGGAGAGAATCTGCAGCGTTGAATTTGCTGGTCAGCCACCTGCTACTTACAAAAACAGAAACAAAAAGCCAGAGCGAGAGGCCACTGGGTTGTAACGTCCCAGACTCAAGGCCAGAAATGGACTGTTTTAAGGATTGGATGTGCAAGAAATGTTTTTCTTTCATTACTTTTCTTAATAAAGTGATTAACTGAACTCCTAAAAACACATCTCTATTGAGACTTTGTCCTTGACTCGTAATCTCTGAGCTCTAACTTGATACTTTTGCCCAACGTGTCCACAGATCTCTGTCCTCATCTATGTCTATCACCTCTGCTCCTCTGACTCAAGTGCTGTCCAGCTATTATACACTGCATAAAGGCAAGTTGTATTATCAATAATTCAAACTGAGGACCAGAAGGCAAAATTAGAGCTCTGCCGAGAGCTAATGGTGTCGTGCTGGTGATGACGTGCATATTATTCTTAGAAATGTATCACTTATGGATAAGATTGACCGTAGCTGAGATAAACACCGTTCCCAACCGCCAGCTCAGACCAGTCCCTCATCTGAAAGTGACGGGACTGGTTGTATTTGTATGATGTCTGGCTGACAGCGGCCTGCTAACTATGACATCTGATAAACATCAGCTGAAGAGGCGGATCTTCTCAGGTACTCTCCCAGATCATCAAACCTGTGGGTTCGGTCGGAGTTGGGTCGGTCCTCTGCCGTTGGCGCCCCAGACAGGACACATACATTTTGCCCACGTCGGCCAGATAAAACGTTTTATGGCCAAATGTCACATGGAGAGCGTTTGCTCATTGGCACGATATCACTCAGATGTTGGTTCAAAATACAAGAGAATCTGATGTTTCCATCATACTCCGCTAGCGCAGCACTTATACTGTCACACATTTAGCTCAACAGGTGGAGTAACAGTCTGAGTCCAGTCTGCCTTTATTTATTTATTTTTTCACAGCGCAAGTTTATTAACGTCAGTCAATGGTATTCTAATAGCAGGAATACCATGGAGAATACTACAAGAATACCCTGAAGAATACTGCAAGAATACCATGGAAAATACTACAAGAACACCATGGAAGATACAACAAGAATACCATGGAGAATACTGCATGAATACCATGGAGAATGCTACAAGAATACCATAGAAAATACTACAAGAACACCATGGACGATTTGCAACTAAAACGTGCGTTAAAACACGCTCAGATGTATGAAACCTCACTAACAATTGTCCATATGAAAATGTGTCATGGATACAAGACCCTGAACGTTGAGGATTGATGCTACCTTTAGAACCCTGACAAAGCTGCACCGTGTGACGGGGGGGTGGGGTCATGTTCTGGATCAAACGGATGGACCAAATGGACCCATCACAGCTCTGAAACAGCTGTCATTCTTTGCAGAGAAGGTTTCTGATTGTCTGCTCATGTTGACATCAATGTCATTAATCTAACGAAGAAGGCAGAAAAATGCTCATCAATACCCCTAAGGCAGAACTTCCCGTAGTCTTGCAAGGTCGAAACATTCTGTTTACACCTGAAATGAGTGGCTGACCACAGCGTGGCATCCTGTCCTGCTAAGTCCAGCTCTCTTTGGCTGAGTACGTTTAGAAAAAGCTGCTAAATACATGTGATGCTGTTTGTATTTTTCAGGACTGACCTTGGTCTCTGAGATTTCATTAGCCCCGTTCCTGCTACACATCGGGAAGGGAAATAGTAACTGTGACACTGCAACACAAGAAGTGATTAGAATTTAATCTGATGTTTACGTTTGAAGAAATTCACATCCCATGAACTCATGCTATTCATAGTTTGAATTGGCCTTTAACATTTAATACAGTCACAGTGAGGTCACACACAACAGCAGCATCTTTGTCTTCTGTTAATTCTCTTTGAAAAATCTGTTAAATCATCGTGTGACCTGATGATGCCTCCAATGGTCTGTGTCTCTTTGAGATGTCAAAAGGCTCCATATTTTATTCAAGCTTTTAGAGAAAAAAAAAGAGAGAGAACGAGTGGATGTTCCTGAGATCTGAGAGGGTTCAGAGTGCAAAGAGCCTGGGGTTGCTGTCAATCAGAGCAGGATTTATCAGCACATGGAGTGGTGGGTGGTGGACATGTGTAGGCTTTCATCTTAACTGCATGTTGTCGTTCTACATTACAGCTGATGGAATCTGCTTAGGTAGGTGGGCAAACAAGGTTAGGAGAGATGAAAGTGACTACAGATGAGAGAGGCAGACAGGATTTGTGAATGTGTCCTCGGTTGTTGCGTAAGCCACCTAAAGGACACCCAAGGATGAGTCTTGTGTTCATGTAAAGAAGTCCCACATTGCTGCCGTCCAGATGTGCCTGCTTTTAAACCTGCTGTGCATCATAATGAGGACCGCGGTCCGATTCGCAGCTGAAATCCTGCGTTCAACACAAATTACCCACTTCCCCCGACAAAACTGCAACAATTACAACTATTAAATATTAGAATTGGTTTCATTTGTATCTAAATTGGACATGTGAGACTATAGGAAATATGCGACTCTAAAAACTTTTTTGCATGCATTGAAGGCATCCAATTCCATATTTGATTTTTTTTTTTTTTAAAGCAAACTTTTTCTTGTTTAAAGTTGTTTGAAGATGCAGTTATGACAGATAAGTTACTGGTGTCAAAACCTATTTAAAAGAAAAATAAGTCACAGTACTCCTACCTTTTGTATATATGATATTTTCAACACGAACACCTTAGATGTTCATTTTGTTCTGCTTTTCATGATTTCAGACCCCTGAGCTCACCAACTCTGATCTCTGACATCACAGCTGAGCCAGAGACAAGCCACCGTCTGAAAATGTATTTTATTTCTTGTGAACCAAAGATCTGATGATCATCAAAATAAGGCTTAATTTGTCCATAATTCATTGATTTCCATTCAGAGGCGTCCTGCAGCAGTTGTTCAAGTCAAACATAACATTCAACTTTTAACAGAGTATCTGCAACACGATGAGCAGATCTACCACTTTACTTTTCCTGTCATTTTATCATATTTTTACTGTATTTTATCATATTTTTACTGCATTTTATCGTGTTTTTACTTCATTTTATCATATTTTTTACTGCATTTTATCATATTTTTACTGCATTTTATCATATTTTTACTGCATTTTATCATGTTTTTACTGCATTTTAAAGATGAAATGGAGCATTGGCATTTTCATCACACAAGAATATATTCAAGTTCACTTTCTCAAGAATTTAGTGTTTTATTGTTTTTCTGTCGCCACTGCTACTAAGCAGC
Organism: Arrhamphus sclerolepis; assembly: GCA_037176975.1. Classification (NCBI taxonomy): domain Eukaryota; kingdom Metazoa; phylum Chordata; class Actinopteri; order Beloniformes; family Hemiramphidae; genus Arrhamphus; species Arrhamphus sclerolepis. The sequence goes on from JBAMYA010000022.1 coordinate 7,526,034, forward strand.
ATCGCTGCTAGACTCTTTGAATAAACTTAGATAATGAGGTATAATTGAAATTGAAACAAGTCTCTTTTGTTAAGAATTACCAGTATGTTAAAACAAAAACCCTGTCTTCATTTGCTTTTCTGAATGTGGGATTTCAGATTGATTGAACAGGAGTTATTTGAAGTCAGCTCTCTGAGGTGTGTTGATGTTCTGTTTCACACTTTCAGTTACGCATCAAAAGTTTATAGTTTGGTTCAGATTAAAGTTTTTGTGACATAATTATATTTCTCTCAGCAGCATCCCCATCATTAGGCAGTATTTCTTATCATCTACTGTTAGGTTGTTAGCATAACTGAATGTATAAATATGCCGTACACACGTGTGTGTGTGTGTGTGTACTTAGGTTGTGCGTGATTTTCTCTTTCAGCCCTGAAAGACGCTCGCTTTCAGCTGGTGAACTTCTCCGACAACGAGCTGCGGGTGTCGCTGTCTAATGTCTCGCTGTCAGATGAGGGTCGATATGTTTGCCAGCTCTACACAGACCCCCCACAGGAAGCCTACGCTGACATCACAGTGCTGAGTACGGCATCAAAACACACACACACACACACACACACACACACACACATCCAGGCAGTACATGAACACCAGCACTCTTATGGATTAAAGGGAAGAAAAGCCTTTTTTGTCAAATTCTGACTGTAGAAGAAAGAAAGAAAAAAAACAGTTGTGTGAAAATGAAAGTACACCAACCGTCAGTTTAAGGCGTTCCCATATCAGGACAAAATAAAAAATGATTAGTATTATTATTATTATTTGGTCTTCACTTTCTCTTAAAATTGAGCCAAAATGTGGAAACATTATATTCACCATTATTATAATTTCATTGAGATCTTTGATCTCCTGTGGCTCTTGGACCTGTCCTGAGCTTCTGACGTAGACGCTAACATTCGAGTGTGACGTCATGGTACCGCAGGAGCAGCCCTGCAAGGAACAATCAGGACTTAAAACAAGCAGTTTAGTCCTCCGTCAGGGACCAAAACGACGAGAACTGAAGCAGCTTAGAAAATGTTTGTTAACTCTCAGGAGCAATCAGCTTATTGCCATTTTAAACCTCTGAAAAGATTCAAAAATGTCACTCCAATTAAGCAATGTAAAGTTCATTAAGTACATAAAGATCTACAAAAAACAAAGTTCTTTTAACTGTCTCTCTTTTTATCTTTCTTCCTCTCTCTATATATATCTCTGTATTTATTTTTCTTTATCTCTTTCTATTTCTCTCTCTCTCTTATATCTTTCTCTCTTTGCTCTTTGGTCATCATTCGAGTCAGTTTGGCACCTTTTCTAGCTTTAAAAGTTTCCATCTCCCAGCATCCATGGTCATCTGGACACGCTGAACTCGTGTATGTGTAATATATTTCCTTGGCGTTCCATGGCGATCTTGTTTGTGTGTCCTGTCGCAGTCCCTCCAGGTAACCCCATCATCGAAGCCCGGGAAGAGGTCCTGAGCGAGGGCAACGAGACTGAGATGACCTGCTCCGCCATGAGCAGTAAGCCTGCCGCTCTCATCAGATGGATGAAGGGAGATAAAGAGCTTCCAGGTGGGCAGCATAAACACACACACACACACACACACTACAAGACACAGTTTCTCTTCACAAGGGGCTGTAGAGTCCATACTTAGAGCATATTGCATAAGATGGAGTTATAATTAATTTCACCATAAACACATCTGTGATGCATGCGGCGCCTTCATGAGCTTCAGATAAAAGTCCCTCCGTAAACATATCTTTGAAACAACATGAAAGTAAGACACGAGGACATGAAAGTACACAAGCTTGTGTGCGAACAAAAGTCAGAAACCTTTCCACACTGTTCAACACAGTCTGGTTTGTTTATGAAGACCCAATTTACAACGAAACACAAGAAACTGGAAGGAGGCAAATAAGTAAAATTAAATCCAATGCAGTTTAGTTAAATGCAGAAATTTGAGTCCTACTTCAGTCCATTTCAGCACACTTCAATTCAGTGTAATTTTTTTTTTCCTCTGTGGCAAATGAACGAGGGAATAAAAACAAAAAAATCAGTTTGAAAGCCTTTGAGCTGCACCTGAAGCTTCTCCCCTCTGATTATATCTTATTATTTCCACTCTTTCCATTTGGTGAACACAACACAGTGTGCTCAGTAGCACATGGATTGTTCTTAAAGGAAAGTTCTGCGTTGTCTCTTCTCCAGTTGATGAAACGATGCTGTTAGCGTCTTCCATGTGGGAACTTGATTTATTGTCCAATTTTAAAAGAAAATCTCAAATACTGTCTGAATGCCATCACTTTTACAGTTCCACAAAGTCACTCTGTAAATACTAAAGTCTGGAGGCGGCTTTGGACACATAAGAGTTTTGTTCATGAAGTCCCTGCCATATGCACATTACACATACATTACCAAATTAGGGAGAAATGAATTTAGCTGAGCGCTACATTCCTGAGTTACTAGCTGTGCTTGTCATTTAATCAGTGCAGACACGTTTCCAGACATTCATGGTTCTGTGTGAAATTTAAAGAAACCATGTTTCAATGTTCTGATTTGATTGATTTAGTGATTAATTAAAATGGCACAAATACAACACATCAAGTGTTGAAACCGTCAGACTATAGTCTTTATTTCCTAAAAAAAAAAAAGACAAATTTTTGAATATAACACAACAATCATTTACAACAAGGATGTATATTATGGGTAAAAAAAAAAAAAGGTCCACAATTCAGCTCCTGATATCTTGACTGATTTCTTATAATTTTTCTATGATGTCACAACAAGGAATCAGTGTGTAGCCTTAAAATACATCTGTGCATTCAATTAATCAGTTAATCAGAAGCTTCCAAAGCCATATATATAAAAAAGATCTCTCTCATTACTTTAATATTGCAAATAGAAATTATTTTGATAATCCTAACTGACATAAAGCAGGAAGTTTTTTTTTTTACATTTTGTCTTTAATTCTATTTTTCTTAAATGAATATTGCTTTGGTTAAAAATAAAGTTGGAGGATCTATTTGCATAATGCTAAGATCTGATGCTTCAGCTCAAAACAACACAATATTAAAGGGGTGCTAACTTTTGCTCTTGAGTATAACACAGTCATAACACAAACAAACTATTGGATGGCACCAGAATTATCCAACCCCCCCGTCTTTATCTCTGCATGAAGGTTTTTCTAGGACTTCAGCTGATCAGCAGGTTCTGGACTCTTCTGGAACAGAGTCTTCCTCTCATGATACGTTCAATGTTCTTCTGTGTTTGTGCTGAATTCATCAAGGCCTTTTCTAAAAATATGTCATATGGATGGTATATGACGATCAGCATTAATGGTCTTTTCACAAATGTGCATATTACTCATGCCATATGCACGATCGAGCCCCCTTACCATCACAGATGCTAGCTGCTGAACCGCACACTGATAGCGAGCCAGATGGTCGTCCCACTCTTCTGCCTGGAGGAAGCTGCAGCCGTGGTTTTCAAAAGCAATTTCAAATTCACGGCTTAAGCCATTTTCACACATTTCAAACAGCACATTTTTGTGTTTTATTTTGTTTTGTGCATTAATGGCAAATTGCCATCATACATACCCATAAACGTGGCGCAGGCTGTAGTAATCTGTCTCTGGACGCTTTGACAAGTGAGCATTGCTGAATTCTAGTTTTTGCTCACACTTATGCATATTTGAAGCTCCATTGTGTTTTCTAAACTCAGTTCTGCATATACCATTAAAACAGTGTGGACATGCTGAAACGAACGGCGCTGCTTGGCGTCCTGACAGCTTGCATGACTTCATCAAAGGTAGCTGCACTTTAGAAGTCCATGCAGAGCTCAGGGGTGAACAGGCCTCCTGCCCGACAACCACACCTCGCAGCGCTTTGTAAAGCCTTTCAAACAAAGGTCCCAATCAGAAGCTGTGTTAAAGGCCAGTATGAGCTTCACCTTCACACTGAAGCACATTAAACCCTTACCGGTCAGTTCAAATTATGTGAATAATACCAATGCACTTAGGTCACAGATTGGCTCGCAGCAGGGTTTTAGATCACAAAAAGAAAACGGCTGATGAGAGAAAGTAGATACAGGAAAGCGTTGTCAGTTTGAATGGGTAAAGTTCATCTTCCTTTGTTCACCAATTTCACTGAAGCTCATGAATGAGGTCAGCTCCTTAGCTGTTTTAGTCTCTGTAGCTTTAACTCCAACTGTCTCGCCTCCTCCACCAAAAAAAAGAAAAAAGAGAGCGATCAAAAGAGCAGCCGGTACACAAGGATGAGACGCTGAGTCACTTCTAACTTTGTCTCTGAGTCATCACTGAAATGCAGATGTGTCAGAAATCACAGCAAGGCCTCTGTCTTTTAATGATGTGTGCGGGAATCTCGACAGACTCGTCAGGAGTCTCGTCAGAATTTTCATAACGTGTAATTTTGTGGTGCAAATCTGGAGCTGAAAAAGTGGCTTGATAATGATAGCTGCTTAAGAATGCAAGCTGAAAAGGAGCTCTTCCAGCTTTATGGGAATTTAGCTGTAATAAAATACAGCATTTTCTATAACGGAGCAAAACAGAAACAAGCTGATGGTAAAATACCTACATCTCTGCAGACATTACAAATTAATGCATTCTCTTTTCTCCTTTTTTTAATCAGGGTCTGGTGGATTTCCGCTAGAAACCAGTCCCGATGAAGCGTATTTGATATTTGGTCTTTGCTGACACAATTAGAATTAGTGTGAGCAGAAGCAGCTCTTGTAAGAAAATAATAATAACTGCAAAGGAAGCTGCACTTTCAAGAGGGCAGATTTCTGCTCGCCAGGAGCAGAGCTTCTCCAGCTTTGACGTCACAAGGAGCTGCAAACCTGAGGCTTTCTGATCCACAGAAAGAAAAAAAAAACAGGATAGTCTTTTCCTTTGGCTACATACTCACTTTAGACAAGTTGTCATATTCAGAAAAACTCTTGATCTAAAAATTTTAAATAAAAAAAGTGGGCTTTTACATTGTACACCCACAGTGACTGTTAATGTTTAGTTTCTTTTGCATAAAAGGAAATAAGTGATAATACAAAGTACAAAGTATAATTACAGCTAATAGAATTAACTTATGATTATCAAAGCCATCCATGTAAGGATACCACATGACGGCAGCGTTTGGCATAAAGCCTGATTCATGTGTCTGCGTGATAATTACGTATGAAGGCTTCACACTCACGTTGTCTGCCATTTATACCTCTGCGTTATTGTTTGTAATTACACCACCAACCACTAGATGGAAATATGGCTTCTTTTTCTGCAGCGCTGTAGCCTCCAGTGGTGATTTTCCTTTTGTTTACTTCCTGTATGTAGCTCAGACGTAACAACGGAGCAAATAGTGAGTACAGCTGATAAATGTTGAGCATCAGTGTTTTGTTTTGTTTGTATAGACATTGCAGTAAACTACTCTTCTACTAGACTTGAAAATGGTGAAGATGAACTAGCGGTGGGAAAATCAGCAAATCTACCAATCACGTTTATTGCAGTCTGCGTCGCCATGCATTTAGAGAGGTGCACGTTGTAGCTTACGCTGTAGGAGTCACACCTACGCTGTAGCTTTGGCACAAGCATAAATCAGCCTTAAGACCTCTAGTGGGACTTAATGGTATCACAAGAGCTGGCAAGCCATGGCAGTTCATTAGCACAGTATGGTCAGTGGCTCTTTAGTCAACGCTGCAGACGTGCTGTCAGATGTGATGCTGCTACAGAGTGGCTTTCATGCATCAGCCTTAGCGCCTCCACTTATGGTGAAAGGACCCAGTTGCATTTAAACTACCATTCCAAACTACATGGTGGCGGTAGTGGACCGCTTTTGTCAAAAAAAGAAGAATGGTTTCAGCAAAAACAAAGAAATAAAAGAAAATCAAACTAAAATGACGTATTGCAGCCATTACTGGTTATGGAGACATGGGTCAATGATCTGGCCCCTGAAAAATGACCCAGAAACCCCCACTAGTGGAGACGCACCTATTATTTTTGGTGAAGTTGGTTTTGTTGACAAAGGTATCTGCATTTACTCTGGTTCTTTGAAATTAGTGGTAGTTTACTTTTCTTCTGAGACTGGACATGTCCTACAGAAAGTATAGCGCAAAGACACACTATATGTATTTATCCATATATATGTATTTATACATATATATATATACATATATATATATATATATATACACACACACATATATATATACATACATACATACATATATAGGAATCCACTGTTGTTTTTATTCCATCACATGTTGCTCTGTGTCACTTTAAGTGATTGGTCTGAATCTTGTGCCACTGCAAAGCGCTGAAGGTAACATTAAGAATGTTGATTTCATGTTCCTGGGTGTGACTAGACTGCTGCTGAGCAGATGCTCCCAAGAAACACAGATGTGTACACCCATCAGACAAAAGATGCACAGTGTTTCCTGTACTAGAGATGATAAGAAAATCATTATGTGACAATGCAGAGCTGTTGTTCTTGCCCTCTCTCCCCACTGTGCTCCTTAATTAGAGAGTCTCTGGCTGTGGGGAGAACCCTGGCACATTGCCTGCCTGCCTACTCATCCTCTCATCCTCTCATCCTCTGGTGTTTACGCCGCCCAACAACAGATACGGTGCCTGTCTGTGGTACGCCACTCATCTTTTGCTGTCACCGTAATGAGGATCAACTCCTCCATACATAACCTACTTTTGCATACCCATGAATCTATACTTTCATATCTTCACCTAGTTTCACCTTTTAATGCTAAAGTTGACAGAGATTAAAGAAAAATGAATCTTGTGTGAATTTTAAATTTTGTCTGAAATGTAAAAAAAACAAAACAAAACACACAAGGCTTTGTATGTTTGGCAAAATGTACAGGAGGACAGAAGAAGCATCTGTCTCCATACACTGTGTGACAGAATGTCATCCCACACCTCTGACATGCTCATTCGCTGCGCCTGAGGCTGTTTGCTTAAGAACAGAGTGGAGGTGGGTGTGCAGGTGCTTGTGTTTCTGCGGCTTTTGTCTGTTTGCTCTTGCCTACGTGTGTGCATACAGTATGTATGGGGATGCGCAAGCGAATCCATGAATGTGTGTGTGTGGCTTCCAAGGCTAGGTGTCTCATTCTCTAATTCATAGCTGGGGTGATATTGCTTTTTGTCTGCATGATTTACCAGAATAGTCCCTCTGCTTTTTTTTTTTTAAGTAATGCCAACAGATTTACCGACTTACTTCACTGACAGGGCACAACAGTAGAGTTGGCGTGTACAGTATCGGGGTCTTTGGCTGGGATGTCAGCCTCACAGATTGAATGCTGCTCTCAAGCTGTTCTTCATTAGCAACATCTGAGTTTATCCATGATGTGAGAATAACAGCTCTAATCGTCTGTGCTCTGTGACAAAGATTTCAACAGTCTCTTGTCTTTTTCTCCTAAATCAGGAGCAGGGTTGTTATCCATTCCCCTGTTTATGCTTGTAACACACTCAAAACCAAACCGCATAGCTCATAGTGTTCATGAGAAACTGCCTTAAATGGGGTACAGCAAAGTGACAATATTCAACAAGAGATTAACAAAAGAGATTAGCAAAGGAAGTTGATTTATTTTATGGTGGATTAAAAAAGCAAAAACGTAACATATTTGTTGTCCTTCCTGCCTGCATGCTCAGCCTTGACCATCTACGCTCAGTCTGCCTCATGTAAAAGCAATTAGCTCTGGCTGCCATGACAACTAATATGATGTTTTTTTTGTCCTTTTATACACAGGAACCTTCACTGAGGGCTCTCTTTCTTTTGAATGACTGTAACGGCTGTCTAGAGTATATTAATGGGAACAAAAAGACTCATTTGATGACAGAGCTGGCAGAGGTATCCAAAATGTGCCTTTGCAGACAATTAGCACGTCACATTTCCATGCTAGTTTATCAGTGCTGTGGACTTTATTGAACATATTCATTATTGAAGCCTGATATTACTTGGGAGAACAGCAGTTCCACCTGTAAGTAGGTGAGCCCCTCTGGTACTGGAGGCATGAATTATTGAATTACCTGTGGGGTATTTAAATTGCTTTAAATTTGAGTCTCTTCCCATTTCGGTCAGACTGTTACTTATACTATCTACAGTCATGTGCAAATCAGAGTATATTGTATAAATTTCAAATGCTATCAGTCAAGGCATTTCTGGAAATTATTCTTGCACGACTCAGTGACCAGAGCATTTAAATTGTTTGAGGTCTGGCCTTTGACTTGGCCATTATAACACCTAGAATCAGTTTCTAGATTCTATAATCTGTTTCATCTGTTCTGTTCTAGATTTGTCATTGTGCTTGGAATCATTCCCCTGTTTTAACGACCCAGTTTTGTCGAAGCTTTAACGGTCAGACAGGTGGCTTCACACTTGACTCTATACTTTTGCATACAGAGGAAGTTCATGATCAACTTAATGACTGCAAGGCCATGTGACTGCAAAAACAAGCACAACTCACCTCTTTCCACAATCAAGCTTGGCAGTTACCAACCCTCATGGAGCAGCGACTGTCTGGAGTGTTTTTCACTTCTGACTTCAAATTGTTTGGAAAGGGCCTTACAACAATCCCAGACGGATGGGCAGTAAATGTAAATTAGTGTTAACCTTTTATGCTCAACGGAACTGTGATTATAGAAAAGATGTGAGCTTATCACCTTCCTGGGCTCCAAAAATTGAATTCATGCCGTACATCTAAACGTAAACTTGTTCGAAGAAAGCTTTGTGTTTGCACAATTTGATGTTGCTTTGCCAAAGTGTGGGTCGCCGCAACCAGGTTTTATTTTCAGGTGGAAGCTGTTGGCCACAGGAAGATTTTATCTAACACTAAGTGATGTAACTCCTTCTTGGAACTATCATCGTGGGTGCACATCCATAAAACTTGATATGATTCAAAGAAGATAAAGATAAACATTGAGAGCTATCGGACATCCAGCACTTTGTTTTGAAATGTTTATGGGCTTTGTTGATCTTGGTCTTTTTTCTTTGATGCCTTTGTTACTTGGTTTCATTTGAAAGTTTCTCTCTTTCTTCCTTGATTGTTAATACCTGAGTCTCTTCAGTTTGCGTATGTTTATCATCTTGTCTCTCCTCCTCCCCTTGCCAGTCCGTTTGTTGTGCTTTTCTTTCGCGCTCTCCTGTCTCCAGCCAGCGTTGCTAGCCCCTGCTTTGGTTCACTGGGTATCCTTCTGTGGTAAAGCTTTTATTTCAATAAAGCACATTCATTCCTGCCTCCACTGGGTCCTTAAACACATCATTTAGGACAGTCCCAAGGTGAAGTTTGTGGAGATGAGAAAGTCCTTGTAGTTAAGAAGTGAAGTGGGCAACTTACCTCACTAGAGAAAAGTGAACAGTGCCAGGATTTATGGGAAAGGAGTATCAAAAAGGGTCTCTGATGTCCACAATCCTTACAAGTTATATTTAAACAGCTTTCCTCTTTAACAACAGTTATGATGTGCAGTAAAGCCTATCACCTTTAGCACTGTAAACCCAAAATTAGAAGTACGGAGTAGTGATATAGTAGGGTAATTAGCATCTCAAAGTCCTGTTCATTAAATTACAATGTCTTGTACTTATCATGATATCAAAGGGAAAATAGATTAAATAAATTCGTAGACATATCACTGACATGGTTTTAACAGGGAACTGTGATGATTTCAAAACAAAAAGTCAAAATTACTTCTGTTGTCCATCCAAATGAAATTGTGAAAGTACAGTATGTCACTCAACATTGCTCCAACCCCTTAAAGACAATGGAGTAGGTAGAAGTTAGGTGGATACTCAGATTGCCAAAAGGACAAAGTTAGACAAACTTTATCATACAGAATTCATTTACTAGTCTGTGTGTAATTGTTGTAGTTTTTATATACACTAAAGATCCAGGAAGAAAATATTTTCTATGACATGGATCAGTCATTCTGATACTACAGACATGTTTGTTTGTTTGTTTGTTTTCTTAGATAACGGCTCTCTTTGGTTTTAGATGCAGAAAGACAATATTCTGAATGCAGTTTGTCTTATGGGCATGTTCACAATCACTCATCTGAGACACAAGCTCATTGATGATCAGCAGGATTAAATGAAAGACAATAATTACTCTGGGAAGGCGCTTCTGCAGATCTCTGTCCCTTGAAAGACAGAGAGAGTCGCAATCCATACCTTCTAAACTATCTGTTTGATTGGTCTGTTCTCACTGCAGTTGGACTGGTTCTGTTTTCCTGATGTTGCCAGACAGCAAAGACCTCTTCCCAGTGCAGCACTTATGCTGCATTGGCACGCTTCTGTCCTCTCTGTGAATTTGTACAAAGTAGTTTCCTCTAGCATGTGTATTTACAGTGTTTTTATAGCTTACTTGTCACTAGAAATTAGTATCATTGCACTGCTCAGTGTGTCCTTTGGAGTACCCCCCCCCCCAAACTTCTTTGACACACAAACGTCCACATCTGTTCCAGCAGGAAACCTGTCATTTCAGACCAAACCACCATCCAGGTGTCTGCCCGTTCATCAGCCCATCCTTCCATGCAGTCCATCACTGAGACACACAACCACACACACACACTAACACTTACTAGTCAATTTGGAATCACAGGTCAGTGCAACATGCATGTGGCAGGATGTTGGGAGTACCTGGAAAAAAAGCCCTGATATTGAGAGAACAGGCCATAATTTAAGTCAGAAAAATTCTTGCCATGGGGATATTCTCACATGTCTGCATCCACCCTGTTGGACACAAAACATTTTCGGCCCCTTTCTCTCCCTCTGGTCCTATACTTAGCTTCACACACACCTCATGCTCCCTCAGATCACGAAAAGCACATGCTCCCGCCTCTAGCAACGGTCCCATAAAGATGAGCGACAGAGAGAGAGAGAAAAAAAAGAGCAGAGTGCTGCTTGCTGTCAACTCGGCCTTCCCCTTTGTCTGCCTCTTATCCTTCACCCCCACTAACGGTTCTGTGATTGCTTAGGGATAACATTTGCACACATGCATGCACATATAAGCACAGTGATCACTGATGGTGATGTGCATTCTCTGTAGAAAAGCTTTTAATGGTTGTCCATTTTTTCTCTGAGTTACAGGGGATGGTTCGGTTTTTGTAATTAAAGCGGTGCTTATCTACATGACCACTGAGTAAAAAGTAAAGTGATAGTGATGAAACACAGAAGAGACACAATATGGTGTAATTATGGAGTAATTATTACTGCTGTGCACTCAGCCTGCTACAGCTGACCTAATCTAGCATTTTAATCAGCATGAAGGACAAAGCACTGGACCTTGTGTATTTCTCCACTAGTGCAGCTGAGGGGATGGTGCTTATGGAGCACGGCACGGCATCTCTGCGTGCTATTTTGGCTTGTGCACACACACATGCAGGATGTGGCCTGTAGCCAAGTCCACTGCGTGTGTTTCTCAGTGGGTGTGTCTGTGGGTTAGGGATCAAGCTCAGTTCTCCTCACTTGCTTTTGCACAAACAGTGGGACATTGTGGGCAATAGAGCACGCCTTTGCCACTGAGCGTGGTTTCCCCAGTGACCACCAATAAGGACATAGAGATCTTTTCTGGTGTGTTTGTGTGTGTATGTGTGATATAAAATGTGTATGTATGCATTAATTTACAACCTACATTTTAGTATTTTTTTTATTATGAACTTTCAGTGAGTTGTAAATTAAGCATGTGATTGTTATTTTATGCTTTGAACCAAATTTGAATCTGAAAACCTGCAGAAAAGTATGAAAAAATTAGACAACCCAGGCCATCCAGCTGACACGATACAAAACCTTTATAACCCAGTAACTGCAATACAGTCATTGTTTCTGGCCCCATCAATGTGTCAAAATGAAGAAACAAACATATGTTTTGGATTTCTTCATTAATTAAAGAACAAAGAAAGACAAAAAAAAAACACCACCAACAAAAAAACAAACAAAACAGTTTAGTGCCTTAAGTGCAGCTTTATGTCCCCATCACGACCAGAGGGAGCATTTAGCAATGGCTCACATATGACCAAGCTCACTGCTGCTGCAAGGGAACACACAGTCACACCATCATGAGAGCTCTGTGGAAGCTGTGGGTCAAGTCACAGAAGGAAATTTGGGGTCAGCGGTCACACAGAGGTGTGGGTGGAGGAGCTGCAAGGAGCTGCCGAAGGTAAACGGTGCTGTTCTCCCTTTGGCGGACAGACTCCAGCGCTGTGTGTAAAACAATGCAAATGATGTATTTTGGAGGATTTGATGAGTCTGGGCTCTCTGCTTCACTGAATGGATGCAAATAACATCAGCATTCAGACATGATCACATTAGCAATGCTAACATAATGATGTTAATAAGATATAACGCTTATGCCATGATCACAATCTCAGTTGTGCATGTTTGCATACTAATAGTCTCTCATCAGCAGCTTATCAATCACGGCAGTGGATAATGGCGATGTAATCTTTCATAAGTTGTGAGTTGTTTTTTTGAAATATTTGAATCTTGATTTGATCCATGACATCAGAAAAAAAAGTTAGACAGTTATGAGAGTGATTACAGGTAGACTGTGTAGGTTTTTTTTAATATGAAGTAAAATTCATGATTTGATAGACTTAGTGATGCATAGGGATGGGTGAAGATGGTGGCCAGTACAAAATTACACACACACATATATGTATACATAAAGAAAACACTTGCTTCACTTCCAGAAGTTTTCAGCAGAATGGAATCGTCTCTGGTTAAATCCTGCCTGTGGCATCATTTTGTGTGCCAAACTGTGAGTAGGAAGTTGATGGGTTTGGATATTTTGGCCGTTCCCTGCACTGCGGCAAAGGTTGATGATTGGGTGTCTGTGTGTATGTGAGCGAGAGAGAGTGAAAGAAAGTGAGAGAGAGAGAGAGCGAGCCTGCAGGACTCGACACCTCATCACACCTCATCAGTCATCAAAGATTAGCATGAGCACATCTTCTCACAGATTGTTGTTGATGGATAGATGCAGCTTTTGCTTAAAAATCTGCGCGCTATACAGCATTTTCTTTTACAAAATGGCAGGTCTAAATCTGCATCCACATAAACAGGAAACAAAGTGGCAGGTTACATCTAAAATGTTTTGTTTTTTCCTTGCAGAGGGATGTTTTAGCACCTTGAACTTCATCTCAATGTTGAACAGCAACAACACTTCAGTTAGTGGTGCATAATTCTCTCCTGATCAAATTTGACAACCAGTCATTATAAAAATCATTATAATGAACTATTATTCGCAATCGTTCTGGTTTCTTGATCAATTGGCTGCGCATCCCTTTAAATATGAATGCAATCACTATGCCCTTTTGGTGCACCTTTTAGTGTCTTATGTAGATGTTTAAGTTATTTAAATGTCATTTGAAAATGGAGTGGCATTGCCACTACTATGAATAAAATTGCAATGTGCATTTCTGATCAGCTGAACTAGAACATGAATCAGAATTAATCCAGAGTGTAATAAATCCCAGTAAATTGTGTTTGTGTAGGTAAAAGGCCCTCCGTCCAGCTTTCGTCCAAGGCAACACTGTAATCCTTGGTCAAAGTGACCTGCTGTTTGTGCTGGTAACCTCTGTACCGTGGCTGTGGATGGCAAAATACTAACAAAGTGGAAAGTCTGGTCCTGAAAGAGCACTGGACTGTGCCCTGATGCCACTTCTCCTTTAACCGAGCCCTGGAGGTACAAACTACAGCTCAGTGGGCAATTGAACTCTCTGTGCTTGTCCAGATGTTGGCCTAATTTACAACGACTAGCAGCGTATGTGGCCCATTTACATGTCCTCACACCCAGTGTGTGTGTGTCTGTGTGTGTCTGCATGTGTGCAATGTCAGCCTCTGCCTCAGGTGTTCCACCACTCAGCCCGCTGAGTGCCCAGAATTCACTTTGTTTGTTTGAATGTTAGCAAAAACCAGCAAGAGGAGCATTGCCTTCACCTTTAACATTATTTCAATGCGTTTTGATGAATTCAGTTGGGATATTTATCACTGTATTCACATAATGCTGCATACTTTTATTTCACAATAAAGTGACAGCTTACCTCAGATTCAACTGATATTATCTGAGTATTCTGGTGGGTGGATATTGGTGCCATTTCTGATCTAGGCACCATGAAATAAATCTCTTTTGGTTAAAAAAAAAAAAAGAGAAATATTTGCACTGATTGTGTTCACTCTGGTCATTGTTATTTTCTCTCCAGGTGTAGCAGGAAGCAACCTCCAAAACCACCAACACAACACCAAACTGCTCCATTCATCAAGCATAAGAAAAATGGCAGTGTAGACATTGCTCAGGTTCAAGTAAAAAGTGTTAAATTTATTTTACTTGTTGAATGTTGACTGTGACCAAGCGTAACTTGTATTATATTGGCCGCTGTACAGACTGTCACGTTCACCGTTGTGGTGCATAAAGCATGAACACTTGAACATTGAATGGTCGGTTTGTCACTTTTGTTTGTGGAAACATTGGCTCGGGAAGTAGAATGAAAACTAACTCCTGATGTCTCATGTGAGTAAGACAGAGAAGTTTTATTCCTGAAGTAAAGCTATGCATGAATGTGTGTTAACAAGTGAATGCGACTTGTGAAGCCTTTTGAGTTTTCTGTAAGGCTTCTAAGACTGTAAAGGTGGAATATATAATCTCACTGGGCCAGTCGTAGAGACACCACTGTCCTTTGTTGCTGGTAGACACCTCTCAGATGTCACTCCACGGACTCATTAGAGATGAATAGCACATGTTCCAGTCTGCGGTGTTGAGAGAAAGGCAGTGTGAGGACACATGTGCCACTGACCTGCTGGCACCACAGCCACGTTAAAGTGGCATCAGGCCAGTCTGAGACACATCTGCAGCTGGCAGTGAGCAGATGTGGTGTTTTTGAAGACAGATGTGACTAGCAGTCTTTAGAAGTAAGAATCAATGCCTTTCACTCTATCTCAAATAATTATTTTTGCAGATGTGCAGAGCTTTTTTCCATAATTTCATCACAGCTTTTTGATTTGCATATATAAAAATTCAGTCCTCTATCCCACTTTTATATTGCTTTTTTTTTTTTTTTTTAAAGGGTCAGTTACACGTCTGATATGTGTTTTTCCCTTCAGTCTGTGATTAATACCTCCCTGAACAGTGAATCTGATCTGAGAACAGGGCTGAAGTAATGGAAAATGGCTTTAATCCTCAATCCATCCAGATTTAAATTTGCTCTATCCTTAATGAGACATGCTTCTCTTGGATATGATGATATAGAGCCTGTTTGAGGATTTTTAAGCACTGATAGAGTGAAAAAGATAAGTACCTTACCTCCTGCAGAGATGACCAGCGACACGAGACAACTGAACCAATTTCACTAAAACAATATCATAATAGTGCATCGTCAAATAGGTATAAAAAAAATAAAAACAGGAACAAAATGTTTTGTGTGCCGCACAGGGCAAGCTTTATTTAACACAGCAATAAACATTTAAAAAAAAAAAAGAAAAAGAAAAGAAAAGTCTAATTTCCAAAGTAAAATTTAGACAAATGTACATGTTGTTCAAAAATGAAAAAAAGAAAAAGAGAAAGCTGCCAAATAAATATGCACATCAGCAACAATATTTTCATGTGACATCTTTGAAGATGTCTTACAGTGACCATAAAACAAGAGACAGTATGTACAATCATAAAAGTTTAATAGGACATGCTTAAGAGTTTGACTGCACCGTTTTACTACACACTGACTATAACACAAAGGCTGCATATTAACTGACACGGTCACTGAGCTGCCCGTGCATACCAATCTTCAGAAAGCTTCGCCTCAGCTTGCTAACTCAAAAGAAAAAAAACAACAAAAAATAAAAATAATAAAAATAAGAATAAACAATCTTTTTACAAGCTTGGCAGTAAATGTGTAAATGACGCCGTAGACATGAATGTGGAGATATCTGCTTGTGAGTTAAACCTATGTGTCCACACAACATACCCGAGAGCTGGAGCTTGTGTTCCTGCTCTGAATTGTTGCTAGGCAATGCTGAGGAATTTTGGTGTGTTACCATGAACTGGAAGCCTTTGTGCAAATACACCACTTTAAGTTCCTCCAACTAGCGGGGGCAGTCCACAGCTTCTTTAAAACACAATAACCATGCCAGGAGGATATCTCCTACATAACATGGGAACTCACATCATGCCATTAAATACATAAAAATAAACACACACAAAAGAAGAATGGAAAAATAGCTTTCTTTGGACAGGGCCAGCCTGTGCAGTTTGACTTCATGTTCTCCCTTGTCCCACATCATTTCTGTCTTCACATTAGCCCTTAATGAATAAATGTTTGATTTTTTTAAAAGTATATTCCCAATTTTAAAAGCGTATTGTTGTCAAGTTGCTCAAACAACTCAAATAAATCTGTCTGCCTCAGTAGCTTTTATTAAGATAAGATAGAATTGGCAGCAAAGGCTCACATTTTCAACTTAAAGAACTGTGTTCCCTTTTATTACCATACTCTAATCTGATTCAGAGCACAACATTGTTGCTGGTAATTCTCCAAACCAGTGAGTACTCATGCAGCGGAGGAGGTAAATAAGGATTAGCAAAGATGGTTTCAGTCTATAACATGTTGGCCCATGGAGCGCTCGTGTGAAAGTAATCACAAAGCTGCATCTTTATTGCCACACAGGTCACCGTGCATCACAAGCACCTAAATTGTGATTGCTTTATGGACGGAATTGCAGAAATCAATTCTGCACACACATAACCGTGAAGCCAAAGATTTAAGTTCAGACAAAGCATCCAACTCCTGCTCCATAGTCATTGAAACCTACAGTAAGTGCTGCTTTTTGAAGGTCAACAGATTGAAACGTGTGCGCAAAAAATAATAATGAGTCATCTTGGAAGAATAGTCATATTGGGAGTGCTACATTGGGTAAATACAAGTATGAGAAATCCACAGGCATGTTACAGTTTTGCAGTTTTCAAAAAATCTCAAGGTCTTCTGGGAAAATGATATGAAAGGCATTTTTCAAGATTGCATATGATTTAACAACTGCTGAAAAACCATCAACAATGCAATGCTACAAATATTTTCCAAAGACTATTTGATAAAACATATCAGATTGTTCACATTACTGGTCTTTCTGACTCTGGTAGGAGTAAGTTCACATTTTTAAATATGTCTCCTAGCATCTCACATGAACTCAAAAACCA
>JBAMYA010000022.1:7543381-7557133 GCA_037176975.1 Arrhamphus sclerolepis
ATCTCAACTGACCTCAAAAACCAGGCACAGCTTTGTAAATAACACTTTACAGCAAGAAAGCTTGGACCATTTGGTGTTTATGCTGCTGGTCACAACAAAAGCATCTTTTCCCCTCTGTTAAAAGGTTGTTACTAATAAAAGCGACAGCTGAGCCATTGACAGCCTTGCTAAACATCCATTTACATTTTGTGTCTGCATGTCTTCAGTCAATTTGCATTCACAGATGGTTTTCAGAGTCCTTCTCTCAGTTCTCTGAAGAGGCTATAGAGCTGTTCCGTCCAGAGCAACACAACCACACATCAGCATTTCATCCAGGTTGATGTAGTCTAGACTGCTATCTGCACTGCAGCCTGTGTTCACAGCTCTTATCCCTGCTCTCATCACTGCTGACACAGTAATAACAGCTTTCTGTAACAGCTCTTTCTGTGGTTTGTCCCTAAACATGTCTGTACTTTTATCAAAAAGGGAAACCTGTGACACGCTTTTTCACACCTCACACCATACTGAAAGGGATGTACAGGATTTTGCTTATTCCTGAAGGTTTCATGCTAGATTTATTTACTTAGTACTTAGAAAAATATCCATTGAGTTGTCTGAGAGGCATTTACATCACAAGATAAAACGTCACACGTTGCACATTTCCATTTTAGGACAAAATCAACATGTGCCTATAGATAGTAAAATCAGACAGATGTGACACCATTGTAATGGCATACTGTTTACAGTTGAAACAAAATGATAGCGAAATGATCGAACCTTGACGGATGCCGTTTTGTCAAAAGCAAGATAAAACAGTGGAAAAAAGATGGGTGTGCGCTAAAAAGTTCAGGAGCAAGTGGACAGCGAAGTGTCCACCTCTTCTGAGGGGTGTTTGGTTTCCTTGGGGGGGTGGGGAAGGATTCAGCAGGAAACCCTGATAAAACCATCGTGCCCACCCCCCCTTCCCCGACACCAAAGAGGCCGGGGCTGGGAGTCGCATGTGAGGACTGTAACCCAAGAGGTCTCCAATCACATGACCGAGCAGCTCTTGGCCTTCTCCTTCTTGAAGTTGGAGGAGAGCAAATCCGACTTGCTAGGGAGGTGTAGAAGTCTTTTAGAGAGGCGGCGGGTGGGACTGGGCTTTGGGAGGGGTTGCAGCTTGTTGATGCAGGCCATCGCTGCCGTGCGGAATACACTGTGGATGCTTTTCTCTGAGGTGAATGCTGAGCACTCTAGATACGCCTCTGCACCCAGTTGCTTGGCCATAGCAGAGCCCTGTAGTTAGTTAGATGATAAATTATTTTGTAGATAACATCCCTCAACAAAACCTTATTTTGCCATGTACAATAGTGCGGAGTCTTAGGGGCCTCGCAAGTTCATAAAAGATTGTAAAATGAACAAAGGAGCATGATGCATTGCCTCTTTGAGAGATATGCACAATCTAGGATTGATTGGACAGTGTATATTTAGAGAATGAAAAGTCTAATGAGAGAGAGTCAAGACTATTATAGGAAAAATAACATATTAGACCAATGAATGTCATCTTGCAGAAATAAAATACATTACTTTTAAAATTCCTATAATTGCTGAAGCCACTGTCGATATCATCGTGCATCCCTTACTCTGCCAGAAGTCTGATTATATTAATAAACACTATGTCACAAACTACGAGTCAGCTTCTATAAATTTCTTCACAAGTGCATTAGAATAATGATTGCATTTGAACAAATTGCAAAGATCTACAACAAAATTATGCAACTAAATTATTTCTGATGCCAGCAGTTTCATTTCAGCAATGAACAAATTCCTGAAAGGTTTCCTCTGCTTCTCACCTGCTCGTATGTGATTGGAGTCTGTTTCTGATTGGACAGCTCCATCAGCGTGCAGACATCTGTGCGGAGGTCAGTCTTACACCCAATGAGCAGGATACGTGTACTTGGACAGAAGTCCAGGATTTCAGTTTTCCACTGTGAACACAAAAAAGTGTAATATATTGATTGAGAAATCAACTAGTCACAATAGTCTACAGGAAAGAATTGTGACTGTGAAGAAAAGTTAGGAAGAAGAAAAAAAAGCCAATACCTTTTTGAGACTGCCGTCCACAGTATCTGGGCGGCTGATGTCAAAACACAGTAAGACCGCATCTGAGTCACTGTAGCACAGAGGCCTCACATTATCATAGTATGGAGAACCTGACAGGGTAGATAACAGAGCATTATTGATGTGATTAAAACACACACACACACACAACAGCAAGAAAAAAAAAAACAAATGTTCCTGATTTTAAATAGTTTTATGTGCAATTTAACTTCTCCCAGAATCTTCAGATCCTAATACAAAATAATAAAACTTTCTGGCTCTCCTTTGGTCAAGCTCATGCAGTTAGCACTATTCAGGTGGTTTCTTCACCATGGCACACTTCAAAGTTCCTCTGAGGGTCTTTAGTTAAATGTCCAAAGAACCCAGCATAACTGTGCTACACTGCAAGGTCTTGTCAAAAAGTGTGGGTGAAATTTGTAACGTGAAATAACTAAAGGTTGGCGTAAAGATGGAAAAATGAATTCATTTAAGGCTGTAGGAAGATCCAAGATCTGAAAAGGTCCAAGCGAGCAGCAGAGGTAGAACAGAAAGATACAGCTGCTGGGATTTTGTGCAGCTGGGTTCACTTCCTCTTTCTGAGCTTCATTTTGTTGTTTCTGAAACTGCTCTTTTTCCTGTCCC
This sequence comes from Arrhamphus sclerolepis, assembly GCA_037176975.1. Classification (NCBI taxonomy): domain Eukaryota; kingdom Metazoa; phylum Chordata; class Actinopteri; order Beloniformes; family Hemiramphidae; genus Arrhamphus; species Arrhamphus sclerolepis. Next base: position 7,546,082 of record JBAMYA010000022.1, read on the forward strand.
TATCTTTTTACTGTCATTTCAGAGGGAGAGAAGATGACAATCGAGCCATAAATCCTCATTGATCTTCTCTTGCAGTAGATTACACAAGTGGAACGGGAGGGCTTGGGGCAGGCAGACGCTCCCACTCATGCTCAGAATCCTTAAGTAAGCCACCCACCCCCCAAAAATCCTATGCTCGGCAAGCAATACCTCCAGTCCCTCTGTTACCACAGCAACAGCCTTGGAATCCACCATCTACATCAGGCATTCCTCCCACCTCTCTATAAAGGCTCGCCTTAACTGCCAGTCAATCATTTCACACCACAAACTGCCCACCCACCTACTGTTGGGGACATTCCTTCTCTGCAACAGAGTTGTGAAAACTCAGACATACGCCCAACACACAAAAAGACACATTTGCACATGCAAACACTGCACCTGACAATATACAGACACTCTATCTAAATTTGGCTGCAGCCAGGGGTGAGTCCAATCTGTTATCAGATGAAACCGAAAAGAAGCCTGCTCAGTGGGATTAACATGTTTACTTCACTCTCTGCATGAATCCCAAAAGGGATTCAGTGTTCCATTTATAGCTACAGATAACAAAAGCAGCTCTGTGATCACTCATTATAGGTATTACGCAACCATCCTAATTGATTTATATTGTGGAATACAATACATCGGAAGAAAACACATTCCAAAAACACACACACACTCGCACGCACACACACAACATGGATGTGTGCATGTAAAGCAGTTTCATGAATTCTTAATGGTCTTCCACATTATCAAAGGGTAAAACTGAATTTGCCAGCTGCCTGGAACTGTGAGCGGAGAAATGACAAGCTGTGACGAAATTCATCAGGATTCAATGTGCTGAAGAAAGTAAACAGTGCTGTAAAACAACAGAGGGACACACTTGTTGTATAAATACTATTTTGTTGTGTATTTAGAAACCAAAAATATCCATGTTCTGCTGCATTTACTAAAACATTTTAACTTGTATAAATAACTCACTGTACTTTTTAAAAAGGCAACAGACGTATCCCTAATCCTGTCTGATAACACCGTTTACACCTCAGGCGACAAAATAAGAGGCAAGAGTCAGTTTACTGACTGTGAGAGTTGACGCATGTTAGATTCAGAAAATTAGCACCACTGTGAGGAGGATTCTGTTTGTGTTTCTGCTCTTATAGGAGAGGAAGAAGGGGGCTCTAGAAATCTTCTCAATCTTATGCAAGGGGTTATCGCACAGCCTAGAAACAGCTGGGATTCTGCTTTAAACATCCCCTTATCTGCAGCAATCAATGGAAAGCTGCACTGGGGGTTCAAGAGCCTTGCAATCAAAGCTGACAAATAAATTTAACAGCTAGTATGAAGGTGAGATGAAGGAACATGTAGGATGATTTTTTTTTTCATTCAATCACCCACATTAAAATATTTCATTCTTCCATGTGGATGAAAGATACATGAATGAATGTAGTCATTTTTCACTTTCACTATAAGGTTGACTATTTAACTATTTGAATCTTTTCAAATGTTTCAACAGGATATTTGCTTATAACACCACAGATGGCAGGACTTTCATCATACTCTGGGACCCATGTCTCTACAAAGAGCTGTTTGCATTGATGCATTAAAAAGATTAACGAATACAAACCTGAGGAATACAACAAGGAGCCTTGATGCTATTAATCCATTCCCCTTACAGTTGGATATCACAGGTAGCAGTCTTGTTCATTCTCTTCGCCCTTGTCTTTCAATGGCAATAAACCAGAGAGCGTTTTTTTTGGAAAGACTGATCAATGCCCATGCAGCAGGAAGCATGGGCCAAATGTTCCTTCTCCTCCCATTTCTGCATCCAAAACAGATGGAGAGTTTCTGAGGCATGAAACATGGAGAGGGAAGCCGACTAACTGGAGAATGCCAGCAAAAGGAAAAAAGAGCACAACCAGGATCATCTTCATCTGTCTTGGTGGTGCGGTGCCTAGAATTGAGTGTCAAAGCAAAATTTGGACCAACATAGAAGAACTGCGGGCTTCATGAGCTGTGATGCTGGGCCTTTCATTGAAGCATACAGGTGGGGGAGGGGCGTGTCTGCTACTCTGTGTGCATGAGTGAGTGTGTGAGCGTACCGTGATGCTTGTGTGCTAAATCAAGTGAGCAATAAAAACCATTTTCATCATTAGCTCTCTTTCTCTCACTATGAGAAGGTAGGGGTCAGACAGACTAATGATCCGGTGATGGCATGACTCACAGATTTGGGGATGAGAGCGGTCCTGCTCCTCCACCCACATTCAGTCGACTGGAAGCTGTGGTGCTGCAGCAGCAGATAACCACAGATTTCACAGCCTGGCCAAAAGATGCACTACATTGCATCAGACAGTTGTTCCATATTTTCACATGAACCATGAAGAATCACTGCAGAAGACCCCTGCGGGCTGAAAGAGGGCGGTTCTTTGTTCCTGCGCATCAACCCATTTGGATAGTTAACAAGCTCAACTTTAACACTGTCAAGTCCGATGACACTTGGGATGTTTAACTTGGAAAGAAAACAGATAATTTACAAAAGTCAGCTAAAGCTTTAGGTTGCACAGAAACAAATATGTAGGTTTTCAATCCTGCACAGTCTCTGTTACAGGTATCATTTCAATTTTTACTGGATGAAACTATCTTAACAAGTTTATAATATCTAAATAATGACAGGTACAGCAAGTTAGTAGTAAATCAACCAACATTTTAATAATCAATTTTCATCAATAAAAAAATTAACATTAAAAGCGGGCTTTTTTCCTGCTTTATTGTTATCCTTGGTTGTTTTCTTTTTTTATTTATGTTAAAAGGTTTGCAAAGTTATAAAGAACATGACTCCAACTACATGGTTAAGCCAAGCGTTTCTTTCTTCAGTCATGTCACTATATAACATTTGATTTATGTTCCCATCTTTAACCTTCTTTGTGGCCAAAATTGATTGCATAACACCTTGCACTCTGAGCTCTTAAAGCAAAACAACAGAACTTGAAACTCTCCCCAAAAAGTTTCTAAAATTATTTTAGCCTGAATGCCTGAAAGTAATGTATGTCAGAGGCTATAGTTAGAGATGTACAACAGAACAGGTAATGGAAGGATCTCCACAAAGCTGTGTCATAAGTCACTTTCCACCTCTGGTGATCCTGTTTTTATTCCCCCTTAACTCTCCAGCTGTGCATTCATGGTGTTACCAGGAAAGTGTCTGCTTTCACAAAACATTATGGCGTTACGCAATCTAAAGACAATGGTACAGCTGGGGAAGAAAATTACACCTTTCCACCTCCTGTGCCATTCACACAGCACAGCAGGGAGGAAAGAAGACGCTGCACAGATTGTGTGAATGGGCCTATACAGTCCATGTTAAGCTTTTCCTCCATTTTTCCATCCGTTCCTGGACTGCTGCCCCACCTGTATTGGCTGTATGAGTACTTGTCACAGCAGATCGCAAGCTCGCCAAGCTACAGGCTGTGCTGTGCATCAGAAAAATGGGAGGAACAGGAGAGAAGAGTACGTGAAGAGGTGGTTTTCTGTAGCTATCTGGTAAAATCAAACATTCAAAAGACTTCAAAGGCTTCAGTCACTTGAACGCTGTGACTGACTTCGCATGCAGCATCATGAAATCGGTCAAAGGCCTCACAGGCCTCATCAACAGTCGGTCTAGTCAGCTGTGGTAGCGTCACCTTCTCAGTAGCGACACCTTCAGAGTGCCAGTATAAATGTTTGTGCCTCTGTCTAGACGTCACTGATGGGTCTGTTATAATACTGTCCAGATTATTGTGTCCATGAGAAATAAATCTCTTTTATAATTAAACAGATTGTTTCAACATGTGAGGTTAATTTCAAATTAATCTCACTTACGTATCATAAATTACACCTCTAAAACTCAAAGGCCTTATCAACAGGATCAGCGAACCTGAAACAAATTACTGACACCATGATAAAATTCATTGTTAACTATTCATGAGTTATAGCCACTGGACAGTGCTCATCGTCCCTTCTTCCACTCCCCTCCCTGCACATCTGATCAGATCAGGCTGATTAAAACTGGAGGATTGATTTTAGTCTGTAAATCCATGGAAGAAGTAGCTGCCTGCTATGTGGGGGCAGCGATGAGGTTAGTCCGATCAATGTGGCTCACTGTGGTGGGGCCACAGAGCCAGAACTCCACACAATTAGAACAAATGACAATGAAAAGGAGAAAGGAGGAGCAGCAACTAGCCCCTCTGCCTGTCATCCATCATCAGGAGCCTGACGCGAATGGCGTCATGTTATTGAGCTTCATGTTATTGGTAGCTCGTCTACTATGGACACAGACTGCACAACTATACAGTTAAGTTTATTTGTATTACTTTGTGCACCTCCCATTTATTACTGGGTGTGTCCATTGTTTCTTGTGAAAAGAGGCAGCATATGTAAATTAGTAAGAAAGAAAGAAAGTCTTTGGGTCAGTCAGAAGGGGTGGCCCAGTGGTCCTATTCAGAGTCCTAATCCCTTGGATCATGATGTTTGGGAGAGCAGGGCAGCATATGGAGGAGAATGCAGGTCACCACAGTTTCTGCACTCCCTGCTATCTGTCTGCTCCAGAAAACCTTCCTGCTTATCAGCATGTCTCTCTCTGTCCCCATCATGCCTGGGCACCAGGCCCACTCCTGCTGGCCAGACCAAAGGTCCACAGTCTGGGATTAAAAACAGGATTTGGTCTGGGTAGGGTATTGCAATCACTTTTTTTTTTCCAGAGCCACTTTGTGATGTTGAAGGAAAGATGTGAGAAAAGAGTAGACGCTAATCATCTAATACAAGTGGGTCTGTTATATAAATGATCTGTTGTACGTATGACGCACAGTAAGGCACACACAATTTATTCTGCCACGATAATCTAGTGTGGCCACACATACATGAAAGGATGGAGGGAGAAACTCATTGAGCGGTGAGTGTGATGGGGAATCAAACAGGTGGTTCAGACCTGTGCTCACAGGATTCAGGTCAACACACGACACAGCAGATCTCCAGGGAGATCTGAGATGACACATTGACCCTCTTTTTCATACTCAGTGTAAATGAACATATGATGCATAAAGTCACCATTAACAGCAAGTGAACCGGAATAATCCCCGTCTTTCTGCCTAGTTTGGAATGAAACACACTTGGCACGTGAAAAGTGCTTGTAGATCTGCCAGTCGTTTATCCACAAACATGGAAAAACACATCAGGGTCATCTGATGAAAAAAAAATACTTGAGAGTCTTTTCAACAAGTGCACAGTCTGAATGCCAAGATATCATACAATAAAAATAGAGTTTTGCATAATTTATCTCCATGTTGCCTCTTTTACTTTAAAACAGACAGTGTCATGAATAAGTAGAAGAAATTCAAAGGTTGGCTCTTTTTCCATCTGAAACAGAGGCTGGTTACATGTACATGTCCCCATTGTTCTGTTTATCATCCTTCTGTGCTGCAGGCAGAACGGCAGGACATGGGCCAGACAGAAAAGGTGATCAGTTACCTGAGGTGTCCCACAGACTGAGCTCCACTCGCTGCTCCTCCAGCTCCAGACAGGCTGTGTAGTTTTCAAATACTGTGGGCACATAGGTCTGGAGAGCAACATGGTGCCATTAGTGGGGAGGTGTCAAGTCAGACAGTGAGCTACAGGCAATGGAAGTTATCTCACTATTTAACACAAAGCTTACTGATGGGTGAATGAATACAAAATAAATACATTAAAATACATGAAGGTGCACGCTGAAAGTGTTTTAGATGCCAATCAATCCATCAATCACTGGAATTACTGCAGATACACCAATTATACTATACAAATAGCCCTTTAAATATTAAACAATTAGGCATAGAGAATACATTTTTGCGGCACAAACAATGAAAAGCTTGTGAAATTAATGATAATATAGCCAAAGAACTCAAAATAAGCCCCTAAATATCCTCATTTTAGAAAATGCGCATGTAAACTGTCAGCATCTGCAACAGACGCACCGTTTTCTCCTGCCGTTCCCCAGCATTTCAGAGGAATTTAAATCACTCTGGGTATCGCTACAATAAAGGACAGCTTCTCTGTGCATGTATTTCAGATCACATTTCACCAATATGAGTGACATTAGAGCACATATACCTCTGGGTAACAATCCTTTGCCAGGACTTGCAACATCGCCGTTTTTCCGCATTGAACGTCTCCCACTAGAACCAGTTTACATCTCACCACCAGCGGCTGTGCGTTTCTCCTTTCCTTCATGATGCCAATCGCGGTCCAGGTTTTTCTCCAGGAAAAACGAAATGCTAAAAGCAAGCCGCGGAAGACCGTCCCACTGTGATAAAGAGTCCCCGTGGCTGCCTGTCGGAGGATGACCGCAGTTGATCTGATTGAATTTGCCACTGCGGCTCTTTATACACGGCAGCAGCAGCCAATAGGAGCGCACCATTCCACAGGCTTTCTAACATCCCTTTACTGCGCCCAAGGATGCTCTCATGGAAGATAAAGGCATTTAAGTTTTTCAGTCATTGATTGAATACTTTATTTACATATTCAAATATTTTGTGCAAAATTGTCTGCAAGAGTAGGTATTTTCATCAAATTTTTGAACCCGGCCGTCAGTCACTGTATTCAAAACTGACTGATTTAACTTTCCTGACTTGACTGGATCAATAGCATCTGCTTATCTGGGGACAGTGGGAGGCAGACCAATCCACAAATGAGCTCATTAGTTTCATTTGTGTCCCATGTCTGTTTAATGGAAACATCACAGCTTTTAATTTTCTGAAACTTACTCACTTTCCTCCACAATAGGTCTGTATTTGGGCGGCAATAGCAGAAATATATGTTTTTCTTTTAGAAATATGCATTGCCTCTTTTTTTTTTTAAATCTTCCAGAGAATATTTGACAATATTATTACAAATTTATTTTGTCATTTTTTTTGTTCTTTCTATGTAGTCTGTTTGGTTAAGTCTTGTTATCTTTGCTCTCTGTCTTGTTTCACACCTGGTCTCTGTTGAGCACTGCCACCTGAATGCCATACTCCCCTCAGTAATTGTTCCTTTTAGGTTCCTTTGTCCATTTTAAAACCCTGAGCATTGTCATCTTTTCTCTTCCCCTGGCTGGTTTGTGTTTGTTTCACACTTTGCACCAGTTTTATTTTCCTTTCAATTTTCACGTCTTCTGGTTTCACACTGGGCTTCCTGTCCCTAGATTCCTTCCACATTTCATTTGTGTTTGTACATTTTGTTAAATTCTTTTGAGCTCTTCATCTACCCTTTTTCTGCATATGCAACTTCATCAAGCTTCTACTTTGACAGCGTTGACATTTGCTAATTTAGTGAGAGGCCTAGCTTTTAGCAAACCACATGGTCAAATCAGGGGTCTGTTCTCTAAAATGTGTGCAGCTCAAAGCTCGGGAGGCACCCAGAGACTGACTTTCAGTCCCTGAAGGTTGTTACCATGTAGAAACACTAACTGTGAGGTTGGGAGGGGGGATTAAAACAAAAAAGGAAAAAACAAACAAACAATCAACTGCCCTCCCGTCTGACAGACAAGATAATTTACTTACAACTGACATTCACAGTACTTACTGTTTTTGCCCTGGTGGTCTGAAACAATTGTTCTCAAACTACCCATATCATTTAAACCTACCATGCTGGGACTTATCTGCCTTCCCCACCCCAACATAGCTCACTACTGTTGAATACAACTCTGACGGTAGGGAACTTGTACACACCAACTCCACTGAATAAATTTTACACCATTCTAACAATTTTTATTCCACAGAAAAAGTGGTTCCCTGAAGTGAAATTGTTAAATTCAGTCAGTAAAGAATTTAAAGTTCCTTTCTTTTGGATGTGCATGTATGAGTATCCACACACTCTTCAGGTGCTGACAGTAGTGCTGAAGAATACAGGTGAAGTTATCATGCAAAAGTAAAGTTAATAGTTTAATAGCTTGCCAAAAGGCAACATCTGGTCTTTGGGGTTGAGTTAACTTGTTGACTTGACTTCTGAGCTGTGAATAAACACCTAACACAGCGTGGACATTAATTGTCGTGTTATAAACTGTACTAACAGACCACTGCAACCACTTTTGGGTTGGCCTGGAAGGGTTTGGAGGCGAAGCAAAGCACCCTGGAGCTGCACTCTTCACCCCCAGTTGAAGGCTGCTAGCCTGGGCTAACTGGAGGTCACCAGCTGGGCTGTCTCTAACTCATTTGCTTCTACCTCTTGCAGCAGGGGGCCTCTAATTGTGAGACTCTTGTGAGATTGTGAGACTGCTGCTCTGGCATCTCTCACTTTGGATGTTGTTTCCATAGCACCATATGAAGGTTTTTGGATAGATTTGACCAGAATTAATGTAAAGTAATATCAATTAGCATCATAAATCAGCAAATGCTAAGACAGCCAGCTAAAATAGCTAACTAGTGGTGACAGAACCACTAGCTTGCTCATTATGCTGCTTTGCAACAACCCACCTTGTAACATCAAGCAGACAGAGGCTTCGAAAGCACTTATCAGAAAACCAGAGGGTTTGTCCAGTTCTTCTCATCATCTGTGATTCCATCAACATATTCTCTTCAATCCAGCAAAAATAAATCATCATTTGGATTTACTTCATAAACTTTACTTTATATAGTAAAACAGGAATATTTTGCCTTTGACTTGGAACTGAAATTGTGTGCTAAACACTGAAAAGCCTCCATCAGTGATTTGGATATTATGAGTCAAGGGGGTGGAATAATATTGAATTTAATTGTTTCATTGACATATTATCAACGCATCTGTCAGATGATTCGTAAAGTGCTTGAATTGAACTGAATTAAAGTTAATAATAGAGTGGTGCATACGAGTGAGATAGAACTGATTTAGAAGAAAAGGTATAATGAACTCTCTCTAAGCCTTCCAATGGAGCTCATATGTGATGCCTGCAGAGACACTATACAGGCCCTCTGATGGGGCAGAAAGACAGCTGGTTGTTAATAATCATCTGGCATAAAGTGACACCTTCCAATATGGCTGGTGTTGTGGGATTAAAGGGGGGCGGGCTGCAGAGGGAAGAATCCATGGGAGGCTGACTAATGGCAGGAAAGAGCCTTTTCCTTCAAACGATCACACATAGATATATTTGGCAGCAGTGTTGGTAATTAACATCGGCACATGGATGTAGTGACAGTAGTCCACACATGGCTTCAGAAAAAAAAACAGATACAAGCTGAGTCAAGATTCTCAGGGGGTGAGAAACGTGGCCTGGGAGGCCGCTTTGTTTCCTTGATTAAAGTGACCAGCAGGTGGTGCTGTAGCACTGAATTGCTGAAATGAAATTCAGTGAACCAGACAGAAATCATTCCAGTTTTGCCCCCTCTGTTGGTGGCAATTTGACTCACATATGAGAAACAAATAACCTGAACACAAGCGTTATTTCAATGTTTTTATTCACCCCATCCTTCACGTGTGGTATTGACAAAGATGCACCCTGTACTCATCATCATCATCATCAGACAGTGCTGCATATTATTCATATTGTTGATTTGTCAGAAACCAGCTTGTTCACAATAGAAGGTGCATACAGCATAAACTTACAGTAGAGCAATTATTGCATCAAAAAGCATACCTATAAATGATAGTAGTGCAATTATATCCCATCACATCTGAGGGGATATACTGATAGTCTCAGCTAGTTTCTTGTCAATGCTAAACTTTGTATTGCATCCAGAATTTAGGCGCGTGAAACGCAATAGGAAATAATAAAAAATTGTGCTTTGGACATCAAAAGAATACTTTTTGTGTGTGTGTGTGTGTAGAAATTTCCTGCAATAAAAATCAAGAAAAGGGGAAGCTAATTTTTTTTTTTTTGAAAGTTGAAGTCTTTTTATCCAAAGAAGGTGCTGTGCTCTCTCCGTTTCATCAGTTGGAAGTTATGAACCTAAAATCTGATCCTTCAGAGTGATCAAGAGTACAAGTGAAAGCAATGTTTAAAGTGGTCCTGGATAAGCAGTGTATCATTCTAAAAAGAGAGGACGTTACACATCACACACAAACACATGCTTTCTGAGGTGTTTGATATAGAATTGTGTTCTGTGGCAAAACTCCCCCTAGTTTCCATCTGCATTTGCAGCATTTCTGTGCAATTTGATTATAAACATATACAGTATTTACAGCTAAGCCTCGGTAATGCATATGTATGTGGTTATCTAGGTCATGTTGGTTCACTCTGATGAGTGAAAAGCTCACGTGAGGATGATCCCAAAAAGCCCTTCTGATCCAACAGGAGTACAACATGTCATGCAGATACATCATATATTTACATGTGTGGTATATTAACTGAATTCTGATGTAAGCATTTTCATGTATATGAGAATTTCAGTGATTACTGAGACGCATTCATTTTTACTGTTATACACACGATGGAGGCAAACTAGAGACAGATGGTGGCTATGCAGACTGCAGCTTGAGCAATGGAGACCTCTAGCAGTGTGTTACATATCCAGGGGTCGCCGTCCATGCACTTATAAGACTGTCATGCTGATTTTACTCAGTCAAGTCAAAAGATGACAAAACAAACCTCCTTAGAAAATAACCAGTGTTATAATGTTTTCAGAGATGTGAATAGCTCAAGAGAGATGAGGTCTTCTGATGCTACAGTGTTGTGGAGGATGAGAGCAAACAGCTTTGTTTTCTGGTTTTATACAGTCTGTACAACACCTCTTCTTCATGTCACTTCTACAGAACTCAGTAGCGGTAAAGAATGAAATATAAACATGATAGCAAAAACGACATGTTCCTGACCATGTATCCTGTTTAAAGTTTAACATTAATGATTAAAATTACTTTTCAATCTCGCTTATGCGTTTAGACCAAGGGTGTTCTTGTTGGAAATCATTTTCCCTACAAAATACAGCTTTAGGGAAACATTTGTGATCCCTTTTAAAATTAGTCTTAAACATTTTTTTTTTTTTTCAAAAAGGAACCCGATTGGCCAACTGCCACCTCAATCTTCCCCTTGCCTTTTTCCAAGTTCCCCAAGTGGCCAACGTGAATTTTTTCTTTCAGTCT
>JBAMYA010000022.1:7561531-7585536 GCA_037176975.1 Arrhamphus sclerolepis
TAAAATTAGTCTTAAACATTTTTTTTTTTTTTTAAAAAAGGAGCCTGATTGGCAAACTGCAACATAAATATTATACTTGCATTTCTACAAGTTCTACAAGTGGCAGACGTGAATGTTTTCTTTCAGTATCAGGTGTAAGCTCTCAGCAGCAGAAAGTGCAACCAAACATTTGTGGTAACTGCCCATCAGAGTAGCATTACTTTGAAAGATGTTTTAAAAAGTTAAGATAGACGATGAAAGTAGTTGAGAGTAATTGGAATGGGAGCTATACTTCAGTCTTAACTCTATCACATATGAAGCCAAACGTGACTTTTATTTTTGTCTTCTGTTTGTTCATTGTTTGTTACAAGAGCCATTGTTTCTCAGATGACTGTCACAGGATTAGTCTCCAACAACTTGCAAAACATTATTGTAAATAATCCCTCTGAAGCCAGTGGACCTGCATGGATTTACATTCACAGCTGTGACAAAGATGCATAATAGACTGTGTGCATGTCTGTGCTTATAGATGGGTTTTGAATAACTGCTACATATACATATGCAGCAAAGTTAGTCATATAGATAGTAGTATAGATTGCTATAGCAAAAAGATACATCTGTTTAAGAAGGTGAATTGAGTAACAAAGAGTGAAATGAAATGAAAAAGAAGGATGAGGATGTCTGTTTTCATGTGTCTCCCAACTCAGGTGACACCAGAATAACTATTGGAAGCAGCGGTGACTTTAAGATAACAGTAAAAAATTTGAAATGACAGCTCACTTAAAGCTGGAAACATGGAAGACGTACAGAATTGATTTCCTGTCACTCTCTTCACCCACTGGCCAGAGAGTGAGGCGAGGTGTATCACACAGGAAAACCTATGAACTCTGGGAAGATGCACGTTATACTGACAGCTTTGTCGTGCTACAGTACTGTGAACAAACATACTAGGACTTCACAGGCGTGTCGTTTTTCTACAGTGTGAGTTGAACCAGCCTGTGTGTGTTTCAGAACGTCACCCGTGGGTCTCTGAACACACATGGGCTGGCTCATCATTGCGGGGATCTGGGATCCATCAATTCTAAGGTCAAGTTGGGAGGAAGGATGGCACAGGGGCGGGGTCGGGGGAGTGGGTGGTGAACAGTGACTGCACAGCTGCACTGGCCATTGTTGTCAGCATGTGTGCAGCCGCAGGAAGCTACCCTGAGTTGTCGCATCACAGTGGGAGCAGGGAGCTCTGGCTGAGAGGGCAGCAGTGTGGCGGAGGCTCTTCTGTCTGTTGCACCCTCCTCCTGCTCCTCCTTTTGTGTTTTGCCTTCTCCTCATCCAGCTCACCAAACTTCTGCTCTGTCTTTCAACTCACGGACCACGTTCTTGCTCTCTTCTTTGCCCCAGTTTTAGCTGGAGAAGGTGGGGGCTAGCTTTTGGAGAGATGAGGGCTACTGCTGCCCCCTTGAGGCGCCCTGGTCCCTGTGCTCTAAGAGTTGACTGGTCTGATGCCAGCCGACAGCACAGGCTGGTCCTGCAGAGAAACAGAAGGCATATCTAAAGAGATAGTACTAATACTATCATGCAGTATTTTTTTTTTAATTAAAAAGAAATCCATTTGTACCCACCTACACTTGTGGAGGTGATCATTCTATCAATTCTTGAGTCTCAGAAAACTAGAATGGACACAAGAGGAAAAGAAGATGAGATTTGAAATTGAGTACAAATGTTAAAGACAAAAGATCAAGCATGAGCTGAGTGTTTGTTTCACCTGTTGGCTGGAGTTAGCTGAAGGTGGGGTGATCATGCTTTGGTCCAGTAAAGGGTTGACTGGGGCAGAACAGGGGAGATGTGTAGCACGCCAGTAAATTTCCAGGTACTCTGCAAGGTGGTCACATGCATCTTCCAGCTGGTTCTCATCCAGTATTACATCAAACATCTCCTGATGAGTCAAAAGATTTGAAAAGTTACAGAATGTACAAAGACAAAACAAAATAAAATCAGTGTTACATATTATTTCAAAAAGAATCATGAACATACAGGTGGACACTGTGCCAGCTTGTCTCCGGCCATCATCTGGACATTGAGGTGCTTGCTCTGTGACTTCCCTCGAGACTTTATGAGCCTTTGTAGAACCTGCAACACGAGAGAAACTGTTCAAGCAGACGAAGAAAACCTCATTTACTGAAAGTGATCATAAACACAGTTCTAAGTTCATTTCATTTAAGATCATTAATAAATTAATAAATGCATCCTACTCTGACCTAGAAATGCCTGTTTTCTGAGCTGTAAAATGAGAGGACAAAACTTTTCTGCTGCAGCTTTAAACCGGACAGCTGCTTCAGAAACATAGAAAGTCATCTTGAAAGGATTTGTCTGTGAAGTTTGTGGTGTCACTCTACTTTGGGTGAGGAGACTTTAACGTAAACGATGATGGGAGCCAGTGATGTTTTGAGGAGCTGTGCTGGGTGGTTGATGGTGTCTGCATCCAGGACAACCAGCTGAAGAGATTTGGCCAGCTCGAAAATCCTCTCTATCTCACTCTGGACCTCAGCTGGGGACGAACCAAACAAAGACCCGGAGTGATTAGATGAGCCACTTTGAACACAGCAGTATCATTACAGCTAACACTTAAGTCTAATTTCGTCTAGACATTAAAGACAGAGGAGGCACTATTCTTAGCACCAAAATATCTTTATTTAGAAAGGCATGATCAAAGACAATTTTCTCGTCACTCACCCAGACTGGAGCGAGTGTTGGATCTCTCCATTATGGCCTTCTTGTTCAGCACCGAACGCTTTGCCAGCGACAGATCAGCAGTCACCCGTGTAATAGAGATCCTGAGGAAAAAGCGTCTTATCACATCATGTCTGCAACTGTTCCGTTTTAAAGGATGACATGAACTTTTAGTCTCCAGCAGCTAAAAATAAATTCTCATCATCACGTAACTTATTGAACATGTAACGCGATAGGCAGGATCCCACAAACAGCTCAGACACGGTCTTATTGTATGCTGAGCGGTGGGTGTACAGAGCAGCACAGACAGACACACTCACCTGCCATCAAACCTGTGCTTTAGGAAGTCAAACAAGGCTTTCTGCATCATGTCTGTTACCTAGGAGACAGAAAGTGACGAGAGGTTAGAAAAAAACTTGCATTGTTCAATGTAGACAAATGCATACTTTGGACATATTTTTTTCTATGCCGTTTATTTTTCTCATGTTTCACTCTGATGTTTCATTCACCTTTAAGTCTGGTGACTGAAGACTGGAGGGTCTCTGCAGTACTTACAGCGTTAAGGCTCAAACATGCTAATGATTCAAACTGCATCACAGTCCTATAACCAAATGACTTTTTATTTACAATTTACTCTTCTGATCCATCAAAAATAAATAGAGATATTTTAGAAAGACTATATTGAAAATAAGAGTTTTTTTTGGCAGCAGAGGGTAATATAATTGTGCCACACATATACAAGTCTTAAAACCTGCGATGATTGAATCCCTGTTGTGTAGTTCTGGACTTGGATATGCATTTCTCTGCATGACTGGATCAAGGCTCCACATGGAGAAGAAAGACTGCAGCAAATTAAAAGTCTAATTGTATGACTTCACAGACGATGGAAAATGATGAAGAAAGTTAGGAAGTGATGGAGACACTGTTGGAAAAGGATTCAGGGCATGAAGAACAAGCCGTGCATCACTTATCAAAACTGCAGATGAACAAATGATTCTGATTGGACACAGGTCTTATCAACGGAAATTTGAGTTTTGCAACAGCTCTAGATGGTACCAAGAGCACCTGAGGATGAAGACGAACACTGACTATCAAAAAGGCTCCCAGAGGCAAGGAATGTGGCAAATAGATGCTTGCATGAATGATCCAAAACATGCTGCTGAAAGCACATAAAAACATCTAAAAGTATATATTCATAACAATACCAACTATGGACTTGGATCCAAAAGAATATCTATAGAGCATCCTGAGAAAACCAGACACAAAGAAAAAAGAAAAGAAAAAAAAGATCTTCCATGCCCAGAAGGACCTGAAATGTTTTTGGGGAAAAAAAAGTGTGAATCTTGGTAATGAAAGTTCTTCTCATTAAAATAGATTTATCATTACATTTTAAGTAATAGCAAATACCCTACTGTTGAAGAAATATAACTGCTGCAGATTTGGACCATTTGACATGCAAGAAACTTCCACCTTGGCTTCCAGAAAGGCTGTAACATGAGCACCAATGAACTTCCTCTTCTGATGTTCCAAACGACTAAATGTCTGAATTTCCCTTCAAATGGTGATTTTCACAACAGGAGGATGTGATTCCGGATCCACTATCTAATATTCAAAAACAAAAATGAAAGAAAACAGGATGATATTTGAAAAGAGGATGGTGCACATAAAAGTGCTCCTCTTCCAAATGTAATAGCAAGATGGTGTAGTGGGACACAGAACGGGTGAAGGAGGAGAGAATGCTGGAGAGCGTTGGGGAGCGGCTGCGTATAATATGCTGCCGTTCACCACTGGAGCCTTCCCACAGCACATCACCAGAGCGATGCATAAATATTTCACACGCACACACACATGCACATGTGCACACACACAGGCACACAAAATAAATAGCTTGGTACAAAGCCTATGCAGGCGCAGAGAAGAGAGCTGGAGACAGAGAGAAAATGTAGCACAGAGACACACTGTGCAATTACATGCCTCACATTTTGACATATTCAGCTACAGGCTCAAACTTGACATTTTCTGCAGTGTTTTTGTGTGTTATCCATGATTTATGTGTGTATGAGAAGCACAGGACAAAAAAAAAAAAAAATCACACACATCTGCTTTTCTTTGTACATAGATGGATCAAAGGCACTGTTGGGTGTGCTGAATCTTCAAATGAATGTGACTGCAATGTTTAGGTGGACCACTGAAATCTTACTGGATCAGAAACCGTCTAGAATAAACTGGAACAAACAGATGGAACCCCGGAATGAAAAGCCCACAGACTGCACTCCAAAAAAGCCAGATGTGTCTGGTGCATGGTTGCAATAAGCAGTTGACTGGATTGCATTTAAACACAGTGTTTCGTGGTACAAGCCACATTCACTCATTTAAAGACACATTCATACAATGTTCCTATTCTCTACATACAGTAGAGCAGATTTAGAGGAGACATTTCAGTCTGGACCAAAAAAAGGTGATCGTGAGTTCATAACATTTCCATGCCATTCAGTATCCTATCCAGTGAATGGGGATCACTGTCACCCTGGAAGATACCTAATTGCTGAGGACTGAGAGCAAGTCCACTTTCAAACAAGTTCACATTGAATCACGTTCGTCTCTATCAAATCTAAAAGAGGCACTCAGATCATTATCAAACTAAAATTCATATCTTACGGTTTAATTCCTCTGAAAAGCAGCAAATTTGCAGTTTACGTCTATGTTTCCGTGTTGCTCGATGATGTTCGTCATCTTAATCTTCTGTCATGCAGGACAGAAGATGGTGAACATTGTGGTGATTGTGAAGGCTGATGAAGCTCTTTTTGATTTATGATGAAAGAGTATCTTGCATATGTACAGTAGTTCCGATTTAAATTTTTTATTTATTTATTTTTTTTTAGGGATGTGACGTTCTTGTTCTGCTGTGCAACTGCAGCATCGTTGTGTAACTTAGCAGAACCTCACTGGACTAACTGCAGAACAGTACTGATGGCTGACTCACCTCGTAGCCTTTCAGTGAAGGGCCCACCAGCACCACCGGCCTCATGGAGGGAACCACGTCATATGGAGGAACTTGCTCAGTCTACATAAACACAGACGGGGTTGAGAAGTGAGAAATGCTGATATGTGGAAGTAAATGTAATGGGAGGCATATTTCGCTAATTCTGTTTAAATGTATACAACAGATAGAGTTACAATGCAGCACATTTAGGTTGGAAGAATACTTGACTGTAGTCATATAAGTTGGAGGATAAGTGCAAACATACCTGTTTCTGCTTCTGTTTGGCTTTTGGAATAAAAGAAATTAATGTTAAACTGACTGAGAACAACTAATAGGGAGTCTATGTTACAATTACAGGACCGATTCTGAGAAAAACATTCATGATTTGGGTCCGTGTGGATGCCATGCTGGGTTGAGGAATATACATTCACAATAGAGTCTTGCCGTTTTCTTATAAGATGAACGTGACACTCAAAGTTTGATTTCAAACACTCAGCGCTGCCAAAGGAGGGATTTAAACCCAGGAATGTGCAGTGGAAGCCAGTGGGAGCATTCAGTCCCAGCAGACGGACAAAGCAGCAGGACTCCTTCAGTCCCACTTACCTGCAGATGGAGGGGTGGACCTCCAGCCTCCTGATGACGCGTTCCCTCCTTTCCTGTGGAGAAACATAATGTAGAACTTCATTATGCATGAATTTCCAAAGGAGGTGATTTAGGGAGAAGGACATCCAAAACAGAATGACAGAATACAGGAAAGAAATGCATATAAGAAGATGACAAGACGTTTTCACGGTGTGCTTCAGAGGAAGCTGGTGGAACGGTGGCAGAGAAAGTGAAGAACACAGAAACAACTAGAGGAGTGACAACAAACACATCTGACCTTGCTGCTGCTTTCTGCTCTTGTTTTATCCTCATGGCCTCCAGTTTTACTGGGCTTGGGATGAAAGTGATGTCAGCCCCTTCTTTTACCAGCCGACCAATCCACCAGTCATTGCTGAATTTCTGTGCAATAGTGAAGCAGACGTTTTTTTCTATGATTCATAACACAAAAATGTATTGATAACAATTTTTACTGGTTTTGCTGGTGACAAGCTTAAGGCTGAGCATTACTGTGTCTCACCTCTTTTATGTGCAGAAAGTCTTTGGTTTCAAAATTGATAGCAGCACCTTGAACTGGACAGTCTTCATCAAGGGCTCCACAATAGCTCACATTGGTTTTCACTGCAAAAGCTACTGGCTTAGACTGTCAGGAGAAAAATGTTGCTGATAAACCACATGTGAACATTTACTGAATGTACTTCCACAGGTCTATGAAACAAGATCAAACTGAAATGGTGCATTTTAAGAAAAGCTTCAGTATGACCACTCCTCAGGTGAATTCAGTGAAAGGAACTGAGCTTTAAATTGTCAGCTCTCACCTTGGCTCTCTCCAGTTGCAGTTGAGCCTGGCGCTCGGCTTCACGCCGAGACGCCTCCTGGTCCTCCTCCAGGGACAGGTCGGAATCAGAGGGTCGACTAGTGTAGGAATCGGCTGAACCCTGACAGAAGGGGTAGAGGGGAGATAGCAAAGAAGAAGAGGACATAAATAAACCTTGCAGCTGAGGCATATGAATACAACACAAAACAGAACCACACCTCTTAATGGCTGCTCAAAATGGGTTATGAAAACAGGGGATTTGTGGCAAATAGCAAAGATGCCACCTTGCAACAGATCATCTACATCTCCCTCTGTACCGCATGTCTTTCTCGTTATTCGACAGTCTTTGCACCTGCCTGCCGTTTCCTGCAGCTTTCCAAAGCAGGTTTCCCAGGGGAGCATGTGCATGAGCAGTGCCACACTAACAACCGGCACATACTAGCTGTCTGCTTATCCACTCAGCCAAATAAACCATATGTAGGTCCAGTCTGTAACCAGGAAAACTGAAACGTGCAAACTGTGTGTTAAAAAAAAGCAACACGATGATATTTGGTTTCATATCCATTTTTGAATCTTCAGACTGGTCGAAAGTCAACACAGGATGAGAGTAGGATGAGAGTCCTGTCTTTAAATAAACTAATTCATTTTATGCTTACAGTGTAAAAGTGTTTATGAGTAAAATACAACCAGCAGAACCTTCAAATTTCAGCTATTTAAAAAGAAAAAAAAATCCAAAAAGTACAACAATACAATAAAGAGTCTTTTTACAGTATTGGAATAGATAATGGAAAACAATAAAAACTGAATAGAGAAGTCACATATTGAAAAAAAGGACTGCGTATTGCCTGTTAGAAAAATCAAAATAAGTCAGAGATACTGAAAAGCTCACCTGATCAATTCTACACCTGTTCTCTCACTCCATCAGCAGCCTGCTCATCCCCGATGGCTAAAATCTCAGTTGGGTGGAGGACGGCTCACACACCAGACAGAAGCAACCACATAAGAAAGCCAAATTTAGCCCTATAACAGCACCAAGCTTCCTTTACATTTTTCCCCTCCATCTGTCTCCACCTCCCTTGTCTCGTCCCTCCTCCCCTCCGGCTTCTTCCTGTACTTGCTTTTCCCACGTCACGAATGAAAGAAACAATAGTTTGTGTGTTTCTTTTAAATATCAAGGCATAATAAAGACGATCTACCAGTATCGAAACTTAATTACAGCACATACAGTTCTGCAGATTGACAATGAGAAGTCTCATTAGCTGATAATATCAGGATATCATCATCCCCTAAAAAGTCTGCTTTTTTCTAACACAACTTTTTTTATTGTTTTGACATAATAAGGAGCTAAGCACAGTGACATTCCTAGTGTCTTTATCAGGGTCCAAATCAAAAATGTTTGGTGTGAAAGACTATTTTTGCAGAAATGGTTCAAGTAATAACTCAATGAATTGTCTATATTCAGTGGCAGTGAAGCGCGCCATCTTTTTTTAGTGAGATTAAATCCCATTTTAATTTTGGGCAAAATTTCTTTCACTGTTGTAAGAATTTCAAGTAAGCTGATGAATTGCATCGTGATGCTTTTCTCTAATTAGTTTCCATCCTCTTCTGACACCTTCCTGCTGTTCCATTCAGAAACAAACACACCCAGACTTTAAACTCTGATTGAATGTGGTCTATCTCAAAAGGATAAATGTTTATTAGTTGCCAGGTGGCCAGGACACATGGTGTCAGATTCCCTCACCCACTGTGTCAACTCAGATACTAAGTATCAAGTAAAGTAATCCAATCGTAGCCTTCAGTAGCTAAAATAATCTGAACACTATGTGTTAATGAAAATAAATAAACTAATATATCTGGGATGAAATCACTCAGCACAGCTTCTCTCTAAAAACGCACACCACTGTACAATAGCTATACAATACTGGGATCAGTGGAAGAACTGGATATAACCTGAGAAACACCGGGTTTGGCTCTGCAGCACCATTAATAAGTCTGAAAAGTTCAAAGCTTGTTGTGCTGACTTTTAAAATGACAGACATTCGCTTACAATTCGGTCATCGTCCTCACTGAGAGGAAGCAAGAGGCAGAGATGTTAACGAGAACCTCCTGACAAGCTGGAAGTCCCAGAGACTGAAACCGATATAATGACATTTCAGCAGTTGTAAATCTTAGCCAGCAGGGGGCAGCACATCTCCATCACAAACAGCATGTCTTCAGAAGCAGCTGTGAATGACACTGCTGGTTCTGCAGTCTATGCTTATCCTCAGTGTTTAGGTTTGTTCAGTAAATAGCAAGAGAATCAAACTGGTTACACATATATGCTTATACAATTAAGCATATTTCCTAAAACCTACATGTATTGAACTGATTAGGTCCCTGAAAGGAAAGCATGAAAGGAGTCTTATTGTTTGTAAAGAAATACAATAAACATCCCAGACAGAGAAATAATGTGAGATGCTAGAAAGATATAATCACAAAGAGATAAAAAAAAGAGCTCCAAAGAGATGTGAAATGATTGTAACAAGACATGAAATAACACAAAAGTGCAAAACTATAAAACACATGAGCTGGTTGCAAATAGCATGAAATGTCCAATAACAGGACACAAACTAACACAAAAAGGGTGGTAAAAGAAAGCCACATTTTGACCAGAATTGGACACATGACCAAATTTGTTATGACATGATCAAAAAATGAAGCACAAATTCTTACAGACTAAAGAAGGACCAAAAGCACGACAGAAAGTTCTGAAAACAACAGCAAAGAGACATAAAATCACCAAACTAATACATAAGTAGCCAAATCAGTCACAAAAGATCAGCAAAATGTAAAGTTTAAACAACAAAATAACCATATTTTTGTTATATTTATATCCTTTTTTCAGTCTCTGTGTCTTGGTTGTACAGGACAGGGCAGAGATGTTGACTCACAACACATCCATGTTCAGGTGACAAGACCCCTGAACAAACCAATGGTCATTTTTGATATGCAACAGATGGGCTACCCAATGAGCCACAAGCTCAATGCAGAGCTGCTAAAGCAGAGTTGAAATAAATAGACAGTGAACTGCATGTGTGCAGCACAGTGTGTCCAAAGAAGGTGGGGAGAAGGTGGGAGGGAAGGGAGGACAAGTGGGGAGATGCTGGCAAAGTGAGTGAACCAGAATAGACTTCTGCTGAAACAACAGCAAGGGGGAGGGCGCACACGAAGAAGATGTCTCAGAGAAGATAGAAAGGGAACTCACACATGAAGAGGCTGAGTTTGCATGCAGAGCGAATAAAGAAAAGAGGCAGCATTAACAGCGTACCTTGTTACAGATGAGTCCTGTAGCGCTCGAGTCGGAGGCAGACATGATTCTGCTGCCAGCGCTCTCTTCCCCCCATGGCACAAAAACAGCGGAACCCTCCTCCCCTCAGCCCGTGGTTACAGTGGGGAGAGAGAGGGAGGGAGGCGCGCTCAGCCTAAGTGCTTCACAGCCATTGCTGTGCTGCCTCAACATTAATTTCCTATACAAAATTGATGCCCTGACTGCAGCACTGGTGTGTACACGCCCGCATGCTGGTAGTGTATGGTGGATTTCTCTTTTGCTTTTATCCAACCCTCATGCTGATCTCCTCCTGCACTTCAGCACTCTTATCTCATGATGCCACAGATCTCACATCAGCATCATATTTTCAGGGTTTTTTTTCTTTTCCACACATACTCCTCTCATGTGAGCTTGAAGAGATCATGTGACAGATACATAAAATCAACCAAGTTTGGTGTTTGCGCTGACTTTCGTTAGTCACAGAAAATCAAAAGAACTTCTATAAATAAAACAAAGAACAAAGAGCGAGCATTTAAACCACGCTAAGGGATTATCTGGCCAAGCAAGGAAATGTTGGAATTCTGTCTCACTTGAAAACATGCGATAGATGCATTTTCCCACATATCAGAAAACATAGTAGTCCAGGATTAGAGATGAGTAAAACAGCTAAGCATCTGTAGCTTGTTGTTTTGTGGATGGCAGCATCGATGTGACATAATGAGAATGCAACCAACTTCTAATAATATGTGCACTCCCTGTGGCATCTATAAGTTTTTTCAAGGTTACATCTTCATTTACATACAGAATTACATTACATTTACCAGATGTTTTTATCCAAAGTGACTTAAAACAGAGGTTTGGCACAAGGTTTACGCCAGCTGCCCTTCCTGATGGAGCAGGGATACAAACCTGGACATCCTGCATGGTGGGTGTAAGTGCTACGACTAAGCCACCAGGCCAGTGGTCACTATTGCATTTACTTTACCTCTGTAGATGACGGAAGTGTTAAATCTCTGTGTAAAGTCTTCTCTGTCACATCCTAAGGATATGGGGTTAATGTCTGGCCAAATCATCTGTGAAAATAATGAGTCATGCCATGTCTTTAATGTGAAACTGCAATGTTTTGGACTGTAAATTGACTTAACTGGTACATTTTCTGTTGTAAGATCAGGTTGATCCCTTCTTCGGTTAAAATTTCCCTTCTGCTAAACAAAGCATGAAAGGCAGTAGGCTGTTATGTTATGGAGGAAAAGTTAGACGTGAATGAAGCGACTTAAACAGGGACTGGGGACGAGCAGAGGAGGGCAGAGCTGTGCCCAGGAGCTTGTCTGCCTTCCTGCCCTAAACCATCCTCCTGACAGCAAGGTGATGCATGAGCCTACAGAACAGAAATGCAGCGGTGAGTCAGCAAGCAGCCATGTAAAGTCCATCAGACGTCTTATTAAAGCAGCAGAGAGGTTCTGTTGTGGGAAACAGCCTCATTGTTCCTGGCAACCCAGAGCAGCATGCCTGCTCATCAGGTCGCTCCAGGCACTGAGGACCCTACTTTGGGGGCCATTAATTCTGGCAGCACACACTCTCACCCTCATTCAACTTTGGCTGCTCAGGAATTAAGTGCACTTCACCAAGGCTTTTAGCAAAAAAACGTCTCAGGGCTATATTCCTGCCTGGCTTTTCAAAATTAAAGCGAAGCAAGCAGGCACGGACACACAGAAAGATACATAGAAACACATATTATTATTGCTAGAACTCTCAGATGGCACTGGTACAGAGAAGATATGGTGGCTGTATTTTCATCATTACTGCTGCAAACAGTGTCTGAGGGAGACAGAGATGGAAGGAATACAAGGAGAATAAAAAGGGACCAAGAAAAATTCTGGAGGAAGGCAGAGACAGCTAAAACACAAGTTATTATTTTTTATTTTTAAGGCTGTATCCACCATTAAATTCTTCTGCTATTCCACTTTCATCTAAAATAGGATAGAGAGAATTAATAAGATAAAAGGATACGATAAAAGAGTCATGAAAAATCAAACTGTTTAAAAGGAAGAGGGAAGAAAACAGTCAGACCAGTGGAACAACAGGACAAGACATTGACAAAAGATTTTTTTTTCTTTTTTTAAATTATTTTCTTTGCTGTTCAGTCATTCTAAATATAGCTCTGCTCTTCGCTCCTCACACTCCTCCCATCACAGACTGGGGTTGGCAGCGAGGAGAAGATAACAGAGGATTGTCAAAGTTCACTGAGTTTCGATGAATTCCCCCAAGAAGGAGCAAAGCAGATTTGAGACTGGCTCAGCTACACTCACTGACACCAGATTGTCCATCTGAAAGTGGAAAAGACAAAAAAGAAAAAAGAACAGGCCGCCACCAAGACTTGTCCTCTCATTGAAGGATTTCTTTTTCTAGTCAGTAAGATAAGAAAATATATCATATAAATTAGAACCCAAGATTAAAATTTTGTTCACAGACAGATATTCTAAGTAAAAGTAGTCACTGGGTTTCTACTCAAATCTGTTGTAAGTTTCACACGCACACACACACACACACACACACACACACATACGTCTTCAGTGCAACATCCAGAGTAAAGCATCAGCCTATCAGGATGAAAGGTTTAAGCATTACTTGATGTTGTTTATCACCTGACTTTTTTTTTCATAAGCCATAAGTAGCAGGCTGCAGGTACCAGATCCTGATCTGCTGTACAATCATATTATATTTATATCTCAAACCATATTTATAGCTTTTATTTGCTATGCAGACTGGAAAAGCTGTCAAACAATCAAACCGTGGCAACCGCAATTAACCCCGGACGGTAACAGAAGTGATTATGTTTTAAATTAACTGACTGAACGTGGGCACGAACAGAACTGCAGAGCTGTTCAGGACAACCGAAGGCTTGTTCCACAAGCAACTGATAATCTCTAACTGGGAACAACTGACAAGAACTTGAAGGCAACACTAACTTTATTGTCAACAGCCCACGTCTTCACCGTTTTAACTTGTGGTGAAGAACTCTACAACAGTATCTGTGTACAGTAGGAGCTGAGGCAATGAGAGGTGGATCATTCACAGCCAGAGAGAAGTGCAACCAGAGTAGGGCAGAATGGATCAATAGGAGAGCCACCCAGATTGATACTCTGTCCTGCCCTCAGCAGCTCCACCCTCCATCCGCTTGAATGTTACTTCAGGTTACTCTCTCCATGTCTGTAATAAGTCCATGATACAGTAGATCCTGCAGCCCTTCTACTTCCAAGACATTTCAGGGCTCACTTTACAACCCAGATGTTTCCTCACGAAAAACATCCAAGCTCTTGCAAATATTCAAAAATCAAAAAACAATGCAACTATTACAATGGTGACTCATCTCTGAGGTTGCTGACAGTGACGGTGGCACACAGTGAAGAAAAAGAAGCAGGACATAGCAATTCTGCAAGGAATTTCTATCTTTCATCCACACTGTCAGCTTGGCCTTGCTGGCTACATTGCGCATACTTAGGATCTCATTCCCCCCAGGGATCCCTCAACCTGACTTCATCAAACTGCTTCAAAGCACAGAGGCTGTAGCTAACCCACATAAAGCTGTGTACCTTGAGTGCAGCACAGAATTGCACAGTGCTGCATCCTTCATTAAATCAGATGTGCTTGTTCGAAGCTGACCTGATTTAGACTCTAGGTTTGAGTTAGGCCTAATTGCTGCATCTTGACTAACTATGGGAATGTCAGACTTATCAATATGTAATGGTGCCCTACATATTCAGTCACCAGCTTTGCATTGAAATGTTGCTAGTCTTTAACATTTTTGTGAATGTATTGTGCTGGTTTGAAAAATACAAGTCAACTGTGAAAGCTAAGGAAGATGGATGAAGAAAGTGGAGACACTTTTGATATGGTACTAATACCTTCTGCCCTAGATTAGAACTGTTGTATACACAAACTAAAGAACATGGAGCCACGTATGGACACTAAAGCAGAGTTTCTGAACAGGAACTCAAAGCTGGTACTGGGATCTCCGGTCCTCTAAACATTGCTGGTTCATCAAATTTAATCAAGGCTTGCACTGTGATGCACAAACACACACATATGCATTCACACGCACACACACACTAACACACACACACACAAACACACAAAGCACTTTGCTCCTCACAGGACAGGCTTTTAGTGCTCTGTCTCATGCAGTATTTAATTGACCCCACACAGGAAGCCTAGCGGTCCCAAATGCACCCCTCACCCCCACCCCCACCCCCATCCACCACCACCAATTGAGAAAGCATGAGCATGCCCACAGCTTCCCACCACTCCTGCTCCTCTGCCACACAACTGCTCTGAATGCCATTTTCTGCTTTGTGCAATTCAGAAATGTCAGTGCTTAGGGAAGGAAATTTGTATATAAACTGCATATTGTTTAAAAAAAAAAAAGTTCCATTATTTCTTACTCAGTTACACGCACAACTCCCTTTCACAAACTTTTATTGAAAAAGGAAAAGCATTTCCCATTTCCACAGACTATGCCTACATCTGCCAGCAGCATCTTCTCAGCTACTTTCCAAAAAGCATGTGTAGATCTATTGTCAAAGTTTATGGATGGTGTCTATGCCATTTGCAGCCAAGGGATCAGATGTTGAAGAGATAGCGTCGTACTTACTCAGATGGAGGTAGGAGAGCACACTCCCCGTGTCTCTGCTCTCGCTGCTAGTCAGTCATGGTGTGCGCTCTCTCTCTCTTGGGTAACACTGAAGTGTACTGTAGTGTGCTTGCAAGCAGTCTATTCCTCTCACTGTCTTCACCCCCCCCCCCCATCCTCTTCTCCACCACTCGCAGTACACAACCCTTTGTACGTCACTGAGGCTCTCTCTGCTCCACACATCATCTTTTAAACTTGTCTCCCCTCTTCCTTTCATCTCTACCTCCCATATTCAATGGGACTGAGCTTCGTTAGCGCACGCTGAGTTCAGGAACGACTCCACTGTGAGTGACCACAGCACAGTTTATGATAACCACAAGATCTTTAGCTGGATGTCGTCTAACAGAGAAAGAAAATCCCTTACACTTTGACAAAAAGTGTAAAAATTAGTAAGCGTGAATAACATCTGAATCTGTGTCCCTTTGCAGCATTCTAATAAAAACAAAACCCTGTTACACTTATACACGACTTCTGTATCAGCCTCCAGTGTTCAGCATGACAAAATCTAAATAATTTCTCTATATAGATCTGTTTGTCTATAGTGTCATCTACACCAATCACTGACTTGTATGCTGCACTCCCTTGAATGCTGTTTAACTGCTCTTTCTTCGTAATTTACTATGTTACTATTGCTTGATTGATTTCCTGTGTTGGAAGTTGCTTCATATAAATGCGTCTGCTAAATGCAATGTAATGCTAATGTAACGCAATAACATCAAAACCACGGACAAGTAAAGCAAATACCACTCATCTTTTTATACTGCAAAGTATAACGCCAGCATACTGGTATATTACTTGGACACTTTTCATCTACCATTGGTTTGCAATGGAATAATGAAGCATAACTCATGCACACAAATTGGGGAAATTGGGTGTCTGCAGTCCAGTTGTATTTTGTTAATAGGCAAAGTAGGTTTGAACATGTCAAATATCAAACATTTTGAGATAGGAGAGAGTCTTAGTTGGATTGTGTGGACTAAGTTTACCATTTGGAAGTGTCCCCTGGGTAGCCCCTTGTTCACAGTGTGTGTTCTGTTGATGTCATGGCTGACTGTGCTCCCTGACAGCTCAGCTGCTGAGTGCATGTGTTATGGATGTGCAAAGAAGAGGGTGTGGGAGTTTTTCTTCTTCTGCACAAACCAACCAAGCATCTCAAGTGAAGAGGGATGCATCTGCTTTACACACTATGAATAAGATGCATAAAATGAAGCTTAAACTTAATGACATGCATCTAAAACTCAACCAATCTAAGACCACAAAACCACGACTATCGGTGAAGAGAAATTCACCAGCACAGCTGAGATTCATAATTCATATATTAGGTTGCAGGAAACAGTGAGGCAGAGGAGAAAAAATATCTAAGGAGAGCAAGATGGAGGAGGCACCCGCTCAGATTCTGCATGAGCATAAGATGTGAATTAAATATGAATGAATGAATGAAAGTTGGAAAGTTAAACTCCACTGTGCTTTGAACTGAGCAGGAAAAAAGACAGAAGAAAAAAAAGAGAGAGAGAGAGAGAGAGAAGCTTTAGGAGCTGCATCCAAGCATTGAGTGCAGATGTCTGTCAGTCTGTCCCACATGAAGCGCCTCTGTGGGCAGAGATGTTGCTGGTGCATTATGGATGAGGGGCTATTTTAAGGCGCTAAGGATGCTGCATTTTGATTTTTTTTTTTTTTTTGAGTAGAGGAAGACGACACCTGGCTGCTGCCAAATCCTTTAAAGAGGTGTGTAAAGTACTTGATGGGTTCAGACAGGCAGGTACAGAATGTGTCCCAGAACATTCTTGATCCCTGTTTGAAGAGGAGGGCGGACGTAAGTGCACCATGTGTCACTGTGAAGGTCTTCACATATATTGTGGTAAAATGTGCACTCATATACCTGATGTAGTGACTGGCGAGGTTGTTCTCTATAAGTTGCAATGCCAATGCAAAAATTCTTCCTTTTTGTTTCTTTATCATATGGTGCATTATTGATTTAAACGCAATATCTGACACATGTAACAGTACAAGAACACCCCTTTTTTTTTGGAGCCATTTAAAAATGTAAGCATTTGATTTGAAATGATCTCAATAACTTCATTAAATAGATCAAAATGGACAAAGAGTTTTACTTTGTTTCATTTTTAAGATTTTTTTCTTCTTCTCCTGTAGTTTAAATAAAAACTCTACGTCAGTGAGATGCCAGAGATGCTTTTAGCACCTCAGCGTGAATGCGGTGTAGAAAGAAAGAAAGAAAGAAAGACTGGACCACCTGCAGTTTGCCTATCAGACACACACTGAAGCAAATGATGAACTTTTTGCCAGTTGGCTGGCTGACAGAAAGGTCAAAATCCTCATTCTCGACTCTTCATTCACCTGTAACAGCCTGGACCCTTTGGGTAGAAAAGAAGCTCACAGGATTTTGGATGGATTGCCTGATGGTGTCTGAATGGTCAATTATGTCACTACCAAATGTAGTTTTTAAACCTGCAGCATCTGTGCCCGTTAGAAAATATAAAGTATCTCTTTATCTGCTTGTCAACATGTATATGGTTACTGTAAATTTCCTTAAACATGTCAGACTATGAGGCTCAAAAAACTCACCAAAAACCTCAGGGTCAACTGAAATACTAGAAGAAACCGCCTAGAAATATTAAGAGGAACGGATTTGTAATCTTTGTAAATTATTGCATTGCTGTTTCATCAGCTTTTCCTTTATTATATAGTTCTCTCCTTTTCAATTAAAAGCTAAGCGTGGGTTTAATTACCAAGAGAGAAATCATAAATTTGTAAGAATATAAGATTGCACCTTTAAGTTATGATGAATGTAGCTCTGCTGTATCACGCTTGCAGTTATTACATCATGAGTTGCAGCACAAAGCACTGATATAGACTTCAGAGTCATGGCTACAGAGTGAAAGCCATCGCTCCAACATAGTTGTGGCTCACACAGTCTTCATTTTAACTACAAATATATTTTGTTTTTACAAATTTTATGGTGTAAGTTGATGGTCAGGACAGGAACTGAATAACTGACCTTCCTGTTAGTCTGCTGACTATCTGAATGCTTGATTAATTGTCAAATCAACATGGTTGTAATTTTTTTAAAATGTTTCATTTATAGAAGAAAAAAAAGTCAATCATGTGTTTTGGGTGCAAAAATCTTAGCTTGTGAAAAATTGTTCTGTCTTATCTTGTATATATCAAAGTCAGGTGTACGACCTCAGTTCCAGAAAAGCTGTGATGCTGTGTAAAACTAAATAAAAACAGAATGCAATGCTTTTCAAATCTCAGAGATATATTTTGTTTCCTGTAGAACACAAATATATCAAATGTTGAAACTGAGACATTTTGCCATCCATCCATTATGTAAACCCGCATATTCCTGTACAGGGTCACTGTTGGAGTCCATCCCCGCTCTCTTTAGGAGAAAGGCAGGGCTACATCCTGGAAAGGTCACCAGGCCATCGTAGGGTCACAAGTAGCCAAGACAACCACTCACAACCACTTCCTATGGGCACTTTAGAAACACCAATCAATCTGACATGCATGTTCTTTGGACTGTGGGATTAAGCCAGAGCACCTGGAGAAAGCTCATGCAAGCAGGGGGAACATGCCAACTCCACACAGAAAGGCCCCTGCCGGCATTCAAACCTTCTTTTACCATTTTATGGAAAACATTGGCACATTTTGTTGGAGTAGGGTGATGTTTACACTGTGTAGCATCCTTCTTATACTAATGCAATCCCATACCATCAGAGGTGGAGGCTTTTGAACTGTCTGCTGAAAACAAGCTGGATGGGATCTCTCTTTAGTGTGTATGACACGACACACGTTTCCAAAAAGAATTTCAAATTTTGATTCACAGAACAGTTTTCTGTTGTGCCTCAGACCATTTAGATGCGTTTCGGTCCAGAGAAGACGGCTACATTTTTGGATCGTGTTCACATATGGCTTCTTCTTTGCATGATTCAGCTTTAACTTGCATTCGTGGATTGCACAGTGTTGACAGACAGCGATTTCTGGAAGTGTTCCTGAGTTCATGAGGTGATGTCCAGTACAGAATCACGTCTGTTTTTAATGCAGTGCTGCTTGAGGGTCTAAGATCAGGTGCATCCAGTTTTGACTTTCAACCTTGTCCCTCGTGCACAGACACTCCTGATTCTCTAAATCTTCAGATGATATTATGGACTGCAGGTGGTGGGATCATCAAACTCTTTGCAATTTTACATGGAGGCACATTTTTCTGAAATTGTTCCACGATTTTTAGATTCAGTTTGTCGCACTTGTTGGTGAACCTCTGCTCTGCTGTAAAATCCTACAGTCATGTTACTGACCTCTTGAAAAATTAACCTAATTAGTTGTTGCATGTTCCTCCATTTTTTTTTATTACTTTTCCAATTACTTTTCCAGCCTGTTGTCACCCCTGTTTGAACTCATTTCAGATGTGTTGCTGCAAAGTTAAAATGAGCTAATGCTTTCCAGTTTCGACATCTGATATGTTCTAGGCGGAATAAAATATGAGTTTATGAAATCTCCAAATCATTGCAGTGTTTTTATTGACATTTTACACAAGGTACCAACTTCAGTGGCATAAAACCCTTAGATGTGGTGGAGCATAAAATAGAAAAGAAGAGTCTCAAATTGAATGCAACACTTCAGTAGAAGTCCTTGGTTTCCACCACTGCTCATAACCTCACATGCTCAGATCTGTTGTTTTGCATCATAAAACTCACAGATGAATAATCTGAATGTTATTCCAATATTCAAATAAGCAAAAGTATTTGCTCACACCCTGACATGATACAGACCTATAAAAAAAAGGAACATGTGAAGTGTAATTGCAGCTGCTTGATCCAAACAAAAATCCACACAGCTGAGAGACCCACAGTCCATCTGTTGCTCTCAGATGACCAGTTCACTTATTTTTTTTTTCTCAATGGTTATCAAAAACATGCTCGTTTGCCCCTAATCCCAGCTGACAGTGCCAACTCTTCCATTGTGAAGTGAAAGATTCCCCATTGAGGTCAGGCTGTCTAATTTAATTATGAGCATCCATAAAGGGACACGCTCCTACCGTCGCTGCTTGTTTATGTCTGGAGGTGATGGAGCTCGTATTTGCTTCAGTGGAGCACAGCAGAATAATTATCTCGACCACCACCATCAGAAAATGAGAAACTGTGACCCAAAAAAATGTTTTAAAAAGCCCACCTCGTTGAGCAGGAACACGCTGGAGTTGGTCAGGGACATCCGCAGTAAACCAGGATCCCGTTCACCACTGGCCAGCATGGGAGAAAAAGCCACAGTTTTTTAACTGTGAAAGGCAGAGCACCGCGCCTCGTCCGGACATTTCTCCCGGAGAAAGCGTCTCTGCTGCGGCTCAACTCTCCATGTGAGGCTGCAGCCGCATCTGCGCGCTGTAATCTCCAGTTTCTGAATCACGGCATGATCGGTGTCTGTACACAAAGCCATACATGCACGGACACACTGGTGGATAGATTACAGCTTTCGTCATAAATTATGCAAGACCCGCACTTTTCTCACAGCCTGGTCCCGCGGGGGTTTCTCCAGCTTCATGTCCAATTTCTATTTTTGAATCCAAATATATGGATGCCGTCAGCACTGTTAAAATTGTGACCCAAACCATTCACTAACTCAAAGCGGAATATATACTTTTTTTTTCTCTTTCAACAAGTGAACCAAATGTTTTCCAATCAGTTAGGCTTTTATAAAATATAGCATAAAGCAAAAGTGGCCCTCCAAGTTCAATGTTCAGAAAGTGAGGTATTTGGTGCTTTAGTGTGAAATTAATGGCATTGGACGAGGTTTCATCATAGTGACAGATTAATATTAATATTCATCTGTTTTTTTCATATGCATATGCAATTGCATTTTTATTACTACTGTCTCTGATGGTCTGTTTCCTTTTTGCTTTATGAATGGATTAACCATTTTTGGTGACTGGGATGCTGCTCTTTGATGCTTTGTGTTTTCTGGCAGAAGTTGTAGCAGAGAGGGTGGAAGCAGATCCTCTCAGATTTCACTGATCCAGCACTTTGCCCCCCTCACATCCTGTAAACGTCCTCCCTTTAGTCAGGGCAAATCGATCCCCCCCTGTCAGGTAGCTTATATATGCTGCCTTGTCAAAACCACTGGAGAGAGTCATGTGTACAATACCAATCATGGTGGGGCCCATATTTTAGATTGAAGTATCTTTTTGGGTTATCTTTATCTTTATTTCACATCGCCTTTGATTTGATGCTTGATGACAAACAGGGAGAAATGAATGCACAATTTATTGCAAGTGAAAATGTAAAGATTCACCTGAGGGATTAATATATGCAGAATCACACTTTACTTATGCATTTTTTTCCCACTTTAAGTCAAACTTAAAAATGGGATAAATCTTCCTCTTTTTTTACAAGGAAAAACCAAGGGATTTAATGCATGCTCTACATGTGCCAGATAATGGTCATAAGATAGCTATGTAACAAAGTCTTTCACTCACACCCACTGACACACACACACACACTGATTCTTTTTACAAGCCAATAATGCAAAGTTGAGACAATGTGGAAAATGCAAAATACAAACAGAAGTTGAAAAGAAAAACAAAAACACTGATTCTTATATTCACTTTGACTTGAACTTATTTGATAACAGCATGAACTGAGCTGCTTCATATTTCGTCTTGTCAACTTAATTTGTCGTTACATTGATCAACTAAAACATAATGACCAACACTGCCCATGTTGTTACAATGCAGTGTACTGTTCAGAAAAAGTGCGTCCTGGTATTCTCATGAATGTTTTTGACTCTTGACATCTGCCCTAAAATAGGTGTCACGGTCCTCAACATGCAGCTGCCTCCTGCAACAGATGAAGCGTTGGTCCTCAACAATTATTTTAGGAAGTGCTCAAAGAACACAACAAAATGTCAGATTTGGTCTCCAGACTTCCCAGATGCCAGTCTGATGGGACTTGATGACATCTGTGGGAAGAATCCCAGTCGACAGAGATCAGTTGCAACCCTCAGTTGATCCATTGCCAACACCTCGGTACCAGAAACTCCAGAAACCCTCAAATGTTTGTTGTTCGGACTCTGTTCAGAACTGTTTTGGGAGGTCCTGCTCAATATTGAGCTGATGGTTGTAATGTTGTGGCTGATGGACCTATATATCCATTCATGTGTTTCAGGCCTGCAAAACATTTCAAAGAGTCGGAACATGGGCCATTTAAGGCTGGTACCAAATGATATAAAATATGTTATTTCAAACAAGTGATTTTAACAAGTGACTTCAGTCATAAATTAGTACAGATATTTCCCTCTGTACTTGCATAATATCATTTAAGAATTGAAATCATCTGGAACTTGTAAAAGGGCAAGTGTGCATGTGAAAAATGTTTCATTTCACTTTAAAATACAAAAATAATTGACATCAGACCTGCAGATATAAACAAATCCATACATAATGAGCAACTACTGATTAACTAGCTTCACTTTAGAGGGAAAAGATCAATAGTAACCAATGTTGAAGTGATCACCAATGACTCAACATTCCTGAGCTGCTCAGTGTTTGGACCAGTGTTAATCAGAAGCATTTCTAGAGAGAAAAAGTATGACTTTCAGATGTATATAATCTCATGATTTGTTTAAGTACTATGGTATCTCCAGTTGGAAAGTAAATATTAATTATCTACTAAATAGCTCTGTATTGGAGCAAAGTATTATCCATCAGACAGTTTTTTGTTCACTCCTCTTTTTTTCCTCAGTTACTATAAATAATTATGTTAGCTTTCTTGTAAAATGTTGCCATTTTCTCAAACCTTTTACACTGACTGCAGAGGGAAAAAATACAGTGTTAGCCTTCTTAAAACAAAAAAAATTTGAGACGATTGATGACCAATGGCGCCCACTGCTGGACAAACCAATAGCTGTTACTTCATATTAATACACAGTGTTTTACATTATGCATGGTATTACTGTAACCAAATGTTTAAATTAATGGAGATGACGACATTATACCAGTGTAATAGGGAATAGAAGGAGTAGGCATAAGAGCAGCGGAGAATAAACTGTCACCCTGTTAATTTCTTCACCACAGTAGAAGTAGTGAGAACATGAAAATGCCTTTAAATACTAACTGGGATGTGGCTGTGATGATCTGTTTGTGGAAATAATTCACTATGATTCATTTGATAAGTTGTAGCATTCAGAAACTATGTAGATGGACCAGAGGCACTTTTAGGTCTTCGGGAGCTAAGCCCTACACACACACACATGCACAGACACACACACACACATGAGTTAATATGCTCAAGCTGGAGAAAAAGTAAGTGAGAAGAGATGTGTTTGTAACAGTGATTTAAAAGTGATCAGTGGTCTAGGCAGGTATAATGTTAAAAGTCAGACTGTTCCACAGTTTGGAGGCAACGACAGAAGAGGCTCCGTCACCTCTCCTTTTTAATTTTGATCCTGGAACTGTCACGAGCTGGTTAGTTGACTTCAGAGCTCTGGTAGAACTGTAAAAGTTCAAAAGCTCTGACAAGTAGGGCAGCGCTGTTCTGTTAAGTCTCTTAAAAACAAACCATAAAAAATCTTAAACTTGATCCTGAACTGTACAGGAAGCCAGTGAAATGAAGCCATGTCTTTTCTTCCCTGTTAAGGGTGAGCAGTTGCATTCTGAACAGTTTGTAAATGACGGAGCAACGACCAAGAGAGTTGCAGTAATCTAATCAACAGGTAATAAAATGAATGAGCCTTTACGTATCTTTGGGAGGAAGGCATGTTGCTTTACTTATGAGCCGTAAATGAAAGAAGCTAGTGTTAATCACTGCGCTAATCTGTTAGGCAAATTTGAAACCAGAGTCAAAAGTCACAACGAGGTTTCCCAGAAAATGCTTACAGTACAGAGATAAGGGGCCAG
>JBAMYA010000022.1:7587508-7627090 GCA_037176975.1 Arrhamphus sclerolepis
CTATGAAGGTTCTTCCTTAAGACAGTTTAGCAAAGCTTGAAAAGACCCATTAGACCACATCTGTGTAGGCAGATATTTTTTCAAATTGTCAGCAAAGCAGCAATTTCATGGTTTTAATAAAAACGGAGACTAAAGGAAGCATGAAAAGAACAAAAAGAACTGGGCCTAGACTGGAGCCTTGTGGTATAGTGGACATGACTGGAACCAGTTAAGTACTGGACCGCTGATGCCCACATGTGTCTAGTCATGATAATAAAATCTGCTTATACACTAATAACATTACCATGCTAAATTGCTGCTCATTAAAAACATTACAAACTTGTGACTACCAAACATAATTACTGTTTTTTATTTTCTGATTTGATATCACTAAATAAACATGCATGATATCTACAAACTTACATGTGTTCAACTTAGCCAAACATTTGAAGACATCTGTTGTGTCTTGTGACGACCAAAATATTATATATTACCACGGTTTGAGATAAAGCCCATTTTACAGAGCTGCAGTCTTTTGAAAATGTGCTCCTCTGAGAGGCTCTTCTGATTTGTTCCAAAAGCATTTCATCATTTTAGCTATAGCCTCGTTGTATAAAACATTATTTTCTTCACCAACCAGATGTTGTAGATTGAACATCTCATTTCTGCTGCTGTAGTAACAGTGGGCAGATTTATCATGCATTTCTTCTATTTGGCATTTAGTATCATTTTAGATTTTGGTGTTTGACGAAACTTAACCCACAACTCCAGTTCAAGTCTGATTTTTTTATATATTTATTTATTTGTATTTTCACTGATTTTTTTCCCCCTATGTATATGTGACTTTTATCTGTTTGCATTTAGTAGTTTAAGTTCATTTTCCACTTGAAAAACCTTTCTTTTAGAGATGTTTCTTTTTAAAGATGTTTTTAAGGTTAGTTATTGTGGTACAACATAGTTGTGCTGGAGAATTATCAGGATGCATGGTATTAGTGTCGCCAGATGTTCAGTGTTCCTGCTAGGATCTTTCAGGGTGTGTTGTTGTTTTAAAAAGTACAATGTCAATAGGCTGTGTCAACACCAAAGTTGCCTTACTGGTTTACAGATTCAACTAAATCACGCGATTCCTTACTTGCAGAAGCACGGCTATTAAACCTGAAATGTTTTTATTCCCTGTTATTCCCTGTTTTATTTTATTTTTGCTGAAATGATACATACAGAACGAGCTCTTGTTGAAAAAGTATGCATCAGTTTCAGTTAAGTCTCAGTGACTGCTTTGTGGAACCTTGTAGGGATTATTTAAATTTAAGATAGATAGATCTTGGTCACTAGGTGGTGCTATGCGATAATATTCAATAATATCACAATAAAGTCCACGGTCTTACCTGCCTTCGTGTACCCTCTGTAAAATGTTTTTCTTCAGTAAGTTTTATCTGCATGTTGCGCGATGAGCATTGTTAATCTACGGACTGGTGCTGAAGCGAAGAAAAAAAGTAAAACAACAAATGAAAACCTGGGAAGAGCAGCGTGTTTCAGACGCTTGTAGGCGGAGGTACACCCGCGCCACCACTAAGGGGCGCCCTGCTCTCACTAATGGTACCGCAGCTTGAGTCCGTATCCGTTTGTATGCGTGCATGTGAGTGAGGGAGAGACAGAGTCAGGGTTGTAGGCTGTGGTGTGCGGAGCTCTGACTGGGAAGAGCGAAGGCTGCCCTGCTAATTTCGCAAGTTTGCTCCGCTTCTCCAGTCCCTCCTCTGACGGACTTATGTGAAACGCGTCGCGGCGGCTGCGCCAGCTCTGAGGACCGGGCTGAAGTCGAGCTCCACTGCGGTGTCAGAGTTACTCCTGTTGGATATATGTGGCATACATGGATATCCGATGGTAAGTATGCTGGCTCTGTCAGGACAACTGCTCCGCTCGTTGCTCCTTTTTGTTGTCAGTCCTCTGAGCTGGAGTGCAGTTAGATGATACAGCAGTCGGAAAAAATGCCAACAGCTGACTGGCACCACAGTGTTGTGCTGTTATGACTGCGGCGGTGGGCAGCCAGAGCACTTCTGCAGGACTCAACACAATAACATTACTCAAGGAGGAGGCATATGAACAAATCCTTCATGTATACTTTTATTGTGCTGCTTTTCCCTTCAGAGTTAAATTAAGAAAAGAAAAAAAAGCTGTTTGCACTTGAACAGGATTTCATCACATTTTTCTCGCCCAGTGACCTGTAATCTGAACATGACATGCACGTTTTGTTGCAAGAGATAGGCCTATAAGAACCCAAACTGACAATGTACACTAGAGCATGTTATCAATAATCTGCATTGTTTGTCCTACAGGCAGGACTGCACATCCCTGTCATATCTAGTGAACCGCTACTGAGACTGAAGTTGCCTGAATGTTTTAGTCCTAGTAAGTTAGTGATGTGTGTCTGCTCTGCAGCCCACAGACTCCAGGCACACATCAAGCTGTCCGGTCCTGTGAATTGTGGTTAAAGAGACTACATGTGAACAGTGGGAGCTGTCGACTTTCCCCGTAGGCTACTTGGTGCGTCCTGTTATGTAATGCGCTTCGGCCGACTGCCCGCAAGCAGGCAGCCAGGGCCTACACGTGTGATTGCTAAACATATTTTCTAACATCACGCTTTGCATTGTCGGCTGGAGGACCAAGGGACCATGTCAAACCTTAAAAATGACAAAGAAAGCCTCATCTTGTTAAACGCCAATGCGAACATCATCCCGGTGCATGCAGGAGGGCTGACTCAGTTCTGCTCATTTGATACAGATTCAGTTCATGATGTATGGCAGATGCCTGCATGTTGGAACTGTGTTACATAATAGCAGGTTGACTTGTCCTATATGTGGTAAAGGTGAGTCGGAGACAAAGGTTGTTTATGAATTTAAAAAAAGATGGTGAACTGGTCATATCATAGCACATGCTGAACTGATGCTCATAAAATGCAAGTAACTGGCTGTACTAGTCTGCTATTGTTGCAACTGCCTAGAGATTATTAATGACATTAAAGATACATATACACACAAAAAATGGTGTTGAAGTACTATTTTTGCATCCATTTTGAAAACATCTTTATGGACAGACTCTGCAGGGTCCAGAAGAGTAATAAAGTAAATGACACATAAGTTTTAAGGTGTAAAAAAAGAGTTGAATCTGTACTCTCTTCAGGGAGGTCACTAATTACTGACTTTTGTGTGTCGTCATTTTGTTCTGAACATTGTGTGGTCACTGATCAGCCAACTGATAAGTTGGTGTACCGATTAATTATGTTTTAACCTCAGTAAAGAGACTGAAAACTACATATGGGTAGAAGGGGTAGAAAGGGTCCTTTTTTTGTCACAAATTTTATTTTGAACACAATCTATGAACCCTTTTGAATATTTGAGGCCACTCTTTCAGTCTGATTTTTAAGATAGTGGTCGAGCAACTCATTACAAGCTGTTGGTGATCATAAACATGTCCATGTGCACTTTTCCCACCCGTAGTCTCAGCTATTTCAGACGGGCAGAGATTTGCTTATTAAGTTTAGAGGTTAGTAGCGTCCTTGACATGTGCAGCCAGAAGCCAGCTATAGTGAGTCATCAAAGCTAATGGGGGAAGCATGGACAATTTAATCTGGGCTGGAGATGTCTTGATCTCTGATGGTGTCCACTCAGTGGGCCTTTGTTGTCAAATAGAGCACACCCACTGCTGGCCATGCACTCAAGATGTGAGGGACAGATTGCAGAAATGGAGCATTGCAGAGTGCAACATCCAAGTATAGCTGTTTTAAAAAGCCCCCACTGGTAAATGCTCAAAATTTAGCAATCAGTGGAAAAAGATTGTTGAAACTGGACAGCTTTGAGTGTTGTAGTTAGATGACAAAATGACCAGTGGTACCTGCAGCATGAAGGAATATCACTGAATGAGACATTGCTTTTACAATCTGATGTTTTGCCAGCAGAACAGTGTAAGCAGAACATAAAATTATTGAAACTATGGAAATACTGTTCACAGCTGTTGCCAGAATGTGATGAAGGAGAGTGGAATGGACAAGCCTGTTACTCAAACTTATTTGTTGGCTCTGCCAAAACTACTGTCCAGAGATACACATGCTAACACGTACATGTTCACTGTCACCTCAAATAACAGCTCCTGCATGACAAATGTCTTCCTTAGTGTTTTTGTATCTATCATGATCCAGATTCTCAGGACATTTATCTTTAGGTCTTGTTTGCTCGAGATCACATGCTTTACTGCTGTTCCTTCATTATTATTAATTTATTTCTTGTTGTTGTTTTTTTTCATAGGAAAACATTCTTTGTAGATGTACAAGACGGTGTATTGGGTTGACACAAAAAGAAAAGAAGAACAGCTCAAACATCGACACACCTCTGATGCCTCTGGCCAGTTTGAGCTCATG
This sequence comes from Arrhamphus sclerolepis, assembly GCA_037176975.1. Classification (NCBI taxonomy): domain Eukaryota; kingdom Metazoa; phylum Chordata; class Actinopteri; order Beloniformes; family Hemiramphidae; genus Arrhamphus; species Arrhamphus sclerolepis. The sequence goes on from JBAMYA010000022.1 coordinate 7,591,899, forward strand.
GTGTATTCTTGCTGGCATAAACTAGTCGTCTGGCGCAAGAGCGCAGTGTTTCTACACACAGTAAAGCCCACACAGGTGAGAGGACATGCTGAAACTGTGAAACTAATACACTGCAAGCAAGTTTGGATCAGAAAAAATAAGATTTTGTTTGATGTGCCTCTATCGACGGGCTCTGCTTTCTTTCCCCGTTTTTCCCTAGGATGTCGTGGGCCAGAAGCCTCTTCGCAGGCAGAGAGGAAGAGCAAAAGACAGCATGGGGAGAACGCAATGGCAAAAAGAGGAAGGACAGCTCATCACTATGCAATCCACGTTACATGAGCTGCTTAAGGGACCCAGAGGATGTAGAGACCCCTAATGCAGCCCCTCAGCAGTATAACTGCGGCGCAGGTACTAGTGGGGGCAGCTTTGGCCTGCGGTGCGGCTGGCAGGAGGACCATTATGGGAAGAGGATCGGCGGCGGAGGGGATCTGGGTCTAAAGGCCGTTGACTTGGGCTTAGAAGATGGTGAGCTGAAAGGCAGAAAAGATGAAGAACTAGAGGAACTGCCAAACGGTAACTGCAAAACAATAACTGCCGCAGACTGTTGGAGGCAGTTGTTGTGGGTTTTCCGATCCAAAAAATTTCAGTCCGTCAAGCTGGAACGTCTGTACCAGCGCTATTTCTTCAGACTCAACCAGAGCTCTCTGACCATGCTCATGGGAGTGCTGGTGGTGGTGTGTGGAGTCATGCTCGCCTTCCACTGCATCCACACAACACCCAACGTGGCCTACATCTCGGTACTCTCAGTTGCAACAGCTCTCTTCTTGGCCATGATGGTTGTGTGCAACCGGAATGGCTTCCACCAAGACTACATGTGGATCGTGAGCTACCTGGTGATTGGGGTTCTGATTATAGTGCAGGTTTTTGGGGTACTAATGGTGTTCCCCCGCAGTGCCTCAGAGGGCATCTGGTGGACGGTCTTCTTCATCTACATTATCTACACCCTGCTGCCGGTCAGAATGAGAGCTGCTGTGCTCAGTGGAGCTGTGCTGTCCTGCATACACGTAGTAACTGCCTGGCAGCTCAACCAAGAGGACAAGTTCCTTTTCAAACAGGTGAGTCTTTCAGAAAAAATGATGTATATTTACATTAATGTCAAATAGTTGTTTACTGGGTTATATAAACATTCTGTTGCAGAAGGCCATATATTTGATTCATGCTTTGCTTGCAGGATTTAAGCAATCTGTACATTAATGAGTTGACAGAAAATTGAATCTTCAACATTTTTATATAAGGGATTTTACTCATATCTGTCTCACTTACTCACACATACTCATCTTCTTCTCCTTTTCTTATTTTTTTTTCTTAGTTTCATCCAAAAAATCTTGGTCTTGGACAAAATAAGCAAATTAAATAAGACACTTTCATCAGCTCTGAAAAATCTTTTTATGACTGCAGTTTTTAGTATTTGCATGTAAAATATTATGTGAAAGCTAAATTGATTTTTGTACAGTGCATTGCATAACTCAAGTCAAGTTACGTCATTGCAGAAAATCCAATACTGTCGTTTGAAACACTCGTGCTTATTAATTTGCACAGGACCCACAATGGTTTTGTTCTTCCAGAGGTATGCAAGCAATGGTTGTGTCACTTTAAATTCTTTACAAAATCTCTGGCCGCTTTACATTTTCAGTTCAGCGCTCACTCTCCCATATGTGCTTTAAAAGGCGCTGTAATTGTTTTTCCTGTGGAAACAAAATCTACAGTTTTGCTTGGAAAAAAATGTTAATCCAAAGTTAATCCAGAGCCAGCGTGAGTCTTCAACTGTGCGAGACAGACAAAGAAGCAGTGTTTTTATATTTCAAAAATGAAAAAAACAAACCCCCCCCACACACACACCACCACCACAAAAAAATAAATAAAAACCCAAACAAACTAAAAGTAAATTTAGATAAGGGTACATGATTGTAAGAGCACACTTGCTCAACTTCTTATCAGTTGTCTTCACAATGCATTACTGAACAAAGATACAACTGTGAATGTGGGTTTCTATCACAATGAAGTTATGTGTTAGGACGGGGTCCTTTCATGGGGCAACAACAACATAACTGTGTTACTGTGCATGGGTGCATGTGACTATTGTTTAAAGACGACAGAAATGGCACTTTATTTTTTATCATCATAGCATTCATACTTATATTAAAAAAAAAAACAACTTTTTTTTGTTGAAAAGGATCTCTTTGTCTTAAAATTACATTCCTGATGTGCACTTTAAGATCTTTTTTGGTGAGTCATCTGTGAAAGCTGAAGCGAACATTTATATTTATGAGAAAACAAGGGAAAGTGAATCAGACGTGCTTGTCATTAGACAGTTGAGTACAGTGTTGTTACTGTATTCACCAGTAGAAATGGCCTACTTTCTCTTCCCATATGTAGGACAAACATCGTACAGACTCCTCAATCACTCTTCCATGTCAAAGGTGCTGTACTAAAAGTAGATAGTGCCATAGATCTCAGCAGCTTTACAAATGAGTTTTTTAATGAGCCTACGTTTTTTGCTGAAGGGCAACTCTTTTGGGGTTTGTAGAAGGTCATCTGGACTGAATGAGCCTGTTTAGCTGCATTGTGGCAGAATATCATGATAACATAGCATGGTGCCATTCAGGCCACAATCCTCCAAAACAAGGAGGCTATTGAGTTAAACCATACAGGGTGGGGTGGAAAACTCAGATTGTGCAATGAATTTTTATGGAAAACAGGATGATTACTATTGGAAGAGGTTTGTAATTGCTTCAGCGTGCAGTACATTGGAAACATTTCTTCATTGTTTTTGTGTGATTGTTGTTTTTGTATAAGCTGCCAGTTAACTCAATGATTTTATATATTTGATGTGCACCAGTGTTGACTGTTCCTTCAGATTGTACTTGGAATTGAAAAGCAGTTCGTATGTGCATAGAGCCTCAACTTACAATAATTGTGATGTGCAGTTAATCGGTTAAATCTTTATGTGGCCAATCATGCAATCAGTTAGAAAAGACACAAAATACGTGTCCAAAACATTGATCTGTTAACTGTTACAAAAATGCTAAATCATCATGAAAAGAAAAATAGCTGGAACAAGCATGTGCTATACTATTCTCAAATATGTGTCTGTAGTTCATACCTTCATGTTAAACCTCTAGACTGTCTTGGTATGTGCTCATGGCCTTAGTTCACCAGTTATTAAATCACGTCCTATGTTAATGATGTTAGTAACACCTCTACTTTTCAGCCAGAATTGCACATTTGCCTCATTTGTTCTTCTGTATGTATTTCCCCTACCATTTTTTTGCCTTTCAGTTGGTGTCAAAGGTTAGACTGCCATTTAGAGCTGCAGTGAAATAGGCCATTAGTATAAGAAATTCATTTTCTACATGTTCTGTATTGTCGTGATCTATCACATGAACTTGGCAACATTTATAACCTTTTTTTTCTATAGGAAATTGTCAGATATAAAGAGAAACGATGGAATCAAATAACAGGACCTAGACTAACCTCCTGATGTAATATTGGTTTTCTCACTATTAAGCAACCAGATGAATGTGGAGCCACTATGGATAAGGCAATATTGACATAGCTCTGTCGGTCTAGTGAGCTTGCATGTTAAGTGCCCGTGCTCAGTGCTATACAGGAGGACAACGTGCACATGGGTCTGTTGCCTCTGTGCTCTTTCCCTGGCTGGTTGCATTGGTCTTGTAATGATGGACTGCTGCTCTGCCTGAAGGTCTGGACACTAACCACAGTGCATTCCAGTTGTGTGAAGAGACAGCGAAGGAACGTGGACCTCACACGGTTTGAGTAGAGGGTGACTCTCCTGCTGTCTCTTCGCCTGACATGCCCTTAGCAGGGACAGATGAAATCACATAAAGTTTGCTTGCTGTTGTGTAATGCTGATGTTGATGTGATAAATGTTTTTAAGTTGGCTTTCAATCTCCACGGATATCTTTCAGTCCTGCTTCAAGCCACTCACAGTAGTATGAATACTGCCCTAATGACTCCATTCAGGCTGTACCACACATTTATGCCTGCAAAACCTCAGGGGGTTGGGGGTCCTACTATGACTCTTCTTCTGGGACATCATCATCTGCCAGTTCACTATGTCCCAGTCTTTTTTTCTTATTTGTACTTTCCCTATGGAGATATTTATGTAGGATCAGAGCTGAGAAGATGTGAAACTGATGACAGCTGGGACAAAAGCAGATTTTGTTCGGGACCTCCACGATGGAACTGGAGAAGGGAGGGGGTTCACGGTGGCGACAGGAGGACAACCACAGATGGAGAGCATGAAATAATGCGAGGCTGACTCACCCTGCTGTAAAAGACCCACAGGTCTCTTTGCTCCTTTTTTCTACCTTCACTCTTTTTTCTCTGAGTCATAATTCCATTCTCACAAAATCTCCTTTCATTTTACAACCGGATGAGACTGAGCTCATGCTGCTCGTGGGAATTGCTTCCGTAGATCCTTATGTTTCACACCTCAGCACAGCTCTGCTCCGTTCTGGGTCTCCTCAGATGACTACAGTGAAATGAAGGTGTAACTGCTCTCAAGAACAGGGTTGTGTGCTCTTCTTCATTCATCAGCTGCCGTGCAGGTGAATGGTTAGAGAAACCTCCATCACTTTTGCAAGTGGTCAAGCTGTCAAGATCTGCAGGCTTTTGTACATCTCTGTCTCATGAGGTGACTGTATAATTTTGGCTTTGACCTTTTGCACCGGATATCTGGAAAAGTGATATCGTGGCCAATCCTGACCAAGACTTCATCTTTTTTTTAATTTTTTTTTTTTAATGTAAGGCCCATTGATTTAATGCCAGTAGATATGAATTCTCCATACTCCTCAGAATACAAGTTCACCACAAATGGAAACCAGAAAGCCCCCAGTACTAAAAATCTTGTTCTTGGCTTGCAGATTCTGCATGTTCACTTGCAGTTTTCTGTTCAAAGAGATTATTTTAGTAGAGCCTCATAGGGTATTGGCTTGGGACATCAGGATTTCAAGAGTTGTTACTGTTCACTTGCCTGTAATTGCTTTTTATTCACACTGTATAAATTGGAAAAACATGGTGACTCATCTTAAAAAAAATCACTGTGCTGCATGCTTGCATAATCAGTAAAATGATAAAATGATCAGTTATTAATATATAACACTTATGACAGTTTCTGCTCCTTTATTATTATTGAAGTGTTATTTTTATTATTTATAATCTTGGGTGCTTAAGCAGTTCTTATGATAATAAAATCTATGCCACATTTAGACATTTTGCCCACAAGCATTTAGTCATTGTTGCGGTTTAGATTATGAGTTTATCTGAGTCTTGCTCAGTTCTGTTGTTTATGTTTTAGCTTTGGTTTGCTCACTCTTGTTGGTTGGATTCAGGTTTTGAGTTTAGTTTTATTCCTGTTTTACTCTGAAAGGACACTGGTGTGTGACTTCCTCTGTTCTACCTCTGTTTCTCATTACCCCTTGAGTGTTTGTCAGTTGCCATTTTATAATATATACAAAGTATACAAGTGTGCTTTGAAACAGTCCCGTCCCTTTGTGTGTGTATGTGTGTGTGTTGATGCCTGAAAACTTTTCTTAGCTTCTGACAAGAGCAACGATTTGAGTGTGATGCAGTAGACCCACAATTCACTACAGCAACGCTTGCCACCACAACATTCAAAGTCAGCGTGCAGAAAGCACTACGCTGCAACACTGTTGATGCTTACAGGTTTACATTCTCTGTACTACATTCTAAATGCAGTCTGTGTCAAAAATGACCATTGTCTGTGTATGATCTTTTACCTCATCCTTCACTTGCTGGGTGCTCAGAAAGAAACAGAAGATTTATTCAGCACGATCTAAGAGTTTTTGAGTCGTGATCAGAGTAAAACGACTCGATTGTGTTCTTTTATTAATACAAATAGGGATTAAAATGACATCATGTGAGAACTTTAAAGGACTTTTTTTTTTGTTTTTATTGCTCCTACTCCTGCGCTGTCCTGCGTTTGGATCCCCTCTCTGCAACCCTTTCATTTTTTGTCCTCAGTGTCATCGCCCACAATTATTTATTTTCCTTGAATTTTCGTATGCGTATAAAGTGAATGACACATCTCCACTGCAAAATAGCTGAAACTCAAGTTGTTGGAAGCTTTGCATGGATAATTTGATTGGTTAACATTTCTTCAGTATGCTAATATTACCTGAGATGGATGGGCTTGATATTGCTTTTTTTCTGTGCTGGGATTTTGCCCCTGCAATAAACACATTTAGTATAAAAGGGCTGGTATGACAGCTAATGAAATGATTTTTTTTTTTTTTATTGATTCTCATTCCTCAACAGTTGATTGTTGACCAGACGATCCTCATTTTTGATTAGTCTAATTAACACAGACCATCTTAAAGTGAGATGTACGCTTACAGAACAATTGTTTTGTTGTTTTTGTTGTCAACCTCGAGCAGCTCACTGTTGTTCCATTGTGCTGGCTCAGAAGTACTCAGTTGGTTCAGTCACCTGGGTTATCACTTTAGCTCATGGCGCCAACCGCTCAGACTGTCAGTGGAAGTCAGACGCACACATCACATAGTCTTTAACAGATATGTTTAGGCCTCACAGTGCTCCCCTGTCACAGACCACCTGTTCCAAGTGTTTGTGTTGTGCTTTTCTCTCCTGAGGGTTGACAAAGCAGCTTTTACACGATTGGCATCCAGGCCCGAGAGGTTTTGCTTTGATATGTGCATTTCCATACTTGAAGCATTAACAGCTGTGCATCCATATGCTTGTATGTCTTAAGGGGGGTTATTAGATTTACCACATCATTGTTGAGTTCCATGAATTTGCAACCAGTCAGCATGCGTCTTGATGGCATAGATGGATTAGGAGCGATGCAGAATTTGTTCTTCTGTTTAAAGCAGGATAAATTTGGATCTATAACTCTAAAACTAAAATCCTCCAAAAGTCCTAAAGTTGTATATTATATTTACCTGACTGTTGTAAAGAGAGTATGATATCAAAACGACATCTTGGCTTTGCTTTGGCCATTGTTTGCTGATCCAGCACTAGAGGAAAAACCTGTTCCTTTCCAAGATTGTTGTGGGGTCAACGAATACGGGATTAGTGGAAACATACTGATCCCACAGCTTAACACACATGAAAAAGATACCAATCAATTAAATGTCACAAGCATGACTGAGGCTTGCATAATGTATTCAGACCAGAAAACAACCTGAAAGCAACAACACGGGCTACTGTAACCTTTAAGCATTGATTAGTGAAACTGAAAAGTATGACCAGAGCTGGGCCTGATGCTCACATGCTCTGTAAGAAAATAACCTCTGCTCTATGATCCATCAAGTTAAACAAAGTGAAAACATTGATTGGGTGAACTATTATGTATAGAAGCACAAGATGTACTAAATTTTGAAGTCATTTACAGTTTTAGGGGTCATATATTATTCTTACCATTTGCTACCGATAGAGGGGACTTTTTCTTGAGGCAAAATTCTTCTTATTTATGTATATCATTTTACTCTAATAGACAATGCTTATTGCTATTGATGTATTTTAATCAGCACTCAATTAATATTGAAAAGTATGACATGACGCCATATTACTTATACATAAACCAAATTTACAGTTTAGTATGCAGGTTATCTACACAGACCAAGGGTGAATGATCCACATCTGTCTGCAGGAACTGCACAGATTTGCTTACTTGGTAGCTATCCAATGGTTAGGAATCTATCTTTAGTTTCTTTTAAATTCCAAACATTGCAACGTCTCAAATAATAGACTACCCAACCCCCCCGAGGCAAGAAAGAGAGTCGGTGTCTAATTCACTTATTGTATTGTAGCTAAAAGTTGAAGCCCCTTTCACACAGCGGTGTCACATGGATGCAAAAAAGCCTTCTTCGTTAGGTGACCACTGTTCCACCTTTGAAAATTCACAGTGTCACACCAGTGTGGGATTACATGTTAAACTTTGAGCAATCATCCGAGCATTATTGGTAAGAGTGCCCAGGATGTCCTTAGGAAAAACAGCTGTCTCCCTTTTGTTTTCGCCACTGTTACTGCGTCCCAAGGCAGAACAGACGCGCATCAAAAATGCCCTGCATTTTCACCTCGGGGTTGTTCGCATACAAAATGCTTATCAGCGCACAATCCTTTGATAGTGCTGTATGTAAGGAGCTAATGATTCTAACCCAGATACTTTCCATCACCAAAGTGAGAGAATTTAGGATCAGCGACAAGTGAAATGTTCCTAAATTGCAGCCAATGATAAGGAAATAGTAGTCAGGCTAATAAAAGCTGTGAGAAGCAAGAATGCGGAAATGCAGCTTCCAATAGGAGTTCATGGCTTACTTATAATTTGACTCACTGCTAAAAATTCTTACATGGATTAAAGGCTGAACTATCATGGTGCTGTCAATTTGGCAACTGTAAATATGAGTCTGGATCTCACTGAGTGCGGTGTTTGTCTTAGTACTGGTGACAGGAAGTTGATTGGCTCTCTGTCAAAGGTCAAGATCACATTGGCCAACTGTCTTGTTATCCCCTCTATCCCAGTTACTTTTACATTGTTGAAACAGTGACTACATACGTCAGGCTGGCATGTGAATGTTCTGCTGGAGTGACGATGTCATGACATGTGGACTATCAGTGTACATATAGGCACCTCCTTCCTCCTGTTGAAATGGACACCACTCTGCCCAGCCCATGTCTTTATTGTCAGCGATAATATGAACCCTCTTAAACCCGCTTAGCCTCCTCAACCTATACCTAACCACTTCAATACATGGAAAAAGCAGATCATTGTATTGATGTTTGTGTCAGTTTTTTTTTAAATAGCTGCTAGGTTTATAGATTTGAGCTTTAGTGTCTCATGGTATATCTTTCTGGCATACTTGGTGAATGATGTCAGATACAGTAACATGACCCTGGCCCCATAGTTATTATCTCACAAACTCAGAGTAAGTCCAAAGGAGGTTCTTCCACACAATGTTTCTGCTAAAATGTGACCAAAAAAGCTTAAGAGCTGTTTTAGTTTAGTGTCTTGATTGTACATACTATTCTGTAGCAGACCATGGTTTATGTCCATAGGCATGCATTGAAATGCTGCACCTCCGCTTTCATTTTCCTGAAACACTGTTTGTGTATCAGCATTCATAAACATATGACACAAGTTCAGTACTAGCTCATCCTTGTGTGTACTCATGGAGAACAAGTATTCTCTGCTATTTAAACTATAACCTGTTCTTCTCGCATTATTGATCTGTATGCAGTGTAGTAAAAGCCAATACTGTGTATGATCAAGGAGACAGAACAGGGAAGGGCAGTGTTTAAACTTTGCTGTGAGTGTAAGCAGATTCTTATGTAGTTGGACAGACAAAACAAAACCCTTGTAAGTTTTTATTAGGTCTTACGCACTAATGTAATATTGTTTAATGTTCCTTCCCTGAATAGTACCACTCAAGCTCGAGTATCAAATGAACATGGTGCAGTATAGTTCTCCTAAGGACAACCTGACATTTTCCTACTTTAGAGGAGTCTCTTAATATTCATGAATGGTCATGTACTGGTACGTCTCAGAGTAAAATGGCTGAAATGGTTGTGTTCGTGTAGTGCATTGCACTTAAAAGGAGAGTAACCGTAGTAACAGTTGAACTAGGAATTCCTGGATGTTTAGCTCACACTCACACAGTTCAGGGTCTGGACAAGCTCCCACAGTTCAAACCAGCAAGAGGAGCCAATAGGAGGCTTAGCCTGCTTGGTTGGGCTAATTGAGCATATTTTGTGTTCCTGTAATTGCAGCTGTGCCTGTGAGGGTGTCAGTAGGCAGGAAGTGGAGGGTGAGTGAGGACACAGCTGGGAGGAGTGGGTTGTGTCCAGTCCTGCCTGCTCCCTCCCTCCCTCCCTCCCTCCCTCCGTCTGTCTGTCCAGCCAAACACTGACCCCAGATTACCGAACAGCCAAGACCACTGACAAACAACAAATGTGCTCTGAATCCTTGTATGTAACAGCGCGCTTCCCGAATGAGTGATGATTCAAAAAGGAAAAAGAAGAGAAGGAGTTTCCACGAGTTCTTAATATCAACATGTTTTATAAATATATTTATAAGGTTCAAATGTGCTGACATTAACATTGATGATGGATTTAGAAACCTGAACTCTGATCAACAAATTAACATTAAAAAAAGAAGGGAGAGAAATACAGTAGGACAGAAAAGTGGGGCAGTTGATTGATAAACAATAGCCATTGTTTGCTTTTTATGACATTCTCCTGCATCTAAAAATAAATTAAATGCTTTTTAATAAAATCCAACAACCCAGCTGTGAATAAAAATAGCCATCGCAAAAATGTTATTTTCATTGATAAAATCAGAAGGAAAATTGCTAAGCTGAACAGGTCAAGCCAAGTGCACGTAGCCCCTTCAAAAACTCAAGCTGCCCCTTCATTTCATGTGTGTCTGACAGGAAATCATGGGAATGAGAGGGGAGAAGGTCAAAGGATTAATGTCCTTACAGCAGAACTAGACCTGGGGCACTGATGGAGATTTTTCAGCAAAGTGAAGCCAGCCACATGAAAGCAATGAGTAAAAGTGATACAAACCACAGCTTCATTCAAGGCTTCAAAGAGCAACGCAAAAAATAAGAGGGAAGCTTTCCCATCTGTCAAATTTTTACCAAGGTTTGTTTCCTTCTTTTTATTGTCTTTTTTTGAGGTCAGAAGCCCTCGGCTGCTCTGTCAGAGCGTTTTCATTTCTGTCTTGAAGTTTGAAAAGGCATGTAAACGTAGATAACAGTGACATAAAAGAAGAATCATTAGAGTTCTAAATGAAAACTCATGAAGTTGGCTTGATATTTCAAATTAAAAGGTAAAATAAGCGTTTTAATCTTGATTTGTGGAAAAAAGTTTAAAGGAGGAAATGAGTAAATATCTTAAACTAGTGGTTACAGATGGTTTTCATCAGTTGGATGTATGAGATTCATTTATTTATTTTTGCTTTTGTTTGATTTTCCTCCTGTTAGCATTAATTCGGGATCTGTTTTCCTAACAGATGTGCGGCCTGTGTCGAGCTCTGTTTAGCTTCACAGAATTAGATTCAGCTTTTCTCAAAGATTACTTCGAGGTCTCACCGGTCGCCTGAGACAAATTTTGGTTTGGCCCGAGTCATGACAAAAACAGAACTCAGATTCCAGATGGCAGGGACCCAAGATGGCAAAGACAGACACCCACACCCCTTTTCAACATTTATCTTTATAAGGAAGAGTTTCTTTCCTATTTTTGTAATTATACATTGTAGAAACCACCAATTATATTGCAACTAGTGCAACAAAGTCTCAGCCTGTTGGCTATTTTTACCCCCAGAGTACCGCATGTTATCTTTTCAGGCTGTGATCTGCAGTGTGTGACTGGCTTTTGACGTTCAATTTTGTAAGACATTTTAAAAGCTCCAGATGCCTGTCAAAGGTCATTTGCTGCGGAGGAGCCCCCATGTCAACAGCATTCAGTGTCCCAAGAGCCCATGTGTTGACTTATGGGATGTAACACTCTGGCCTTTTAAGTTTAAACTCCAGCTTTTATGCAGTTCATTGCTGGTGGAATAACTGAACTTATCTTTCATAGTGGATCGCTTCAGATTCTCCCAAAGAAAATCCAAACACTGATATATGAAAGGCACCCTCAAGACCATAATGGTATGTTCCATTTGTGATTATCTGTTCTGAGCTTTTACAGCCCCTAACCGTGTTGTGAAAGGAGTTAATATTTGTTAGAAAATCATCAGTGTATGACCTCTTCAGCTTTGCTTACACACTGAGCTGCCACAGTCATCTTCATTCAACCTATGTGAGAAAAAAAAATGCTGTTAGCGTCTGCAGTCATGAGATGTCATGAAAATATATACCTAATTAATATCCATCTGCTATGACTCTTTGAAGACACTTAAATCATGACAACTACTGCGATAATTCATTTCCCTTTAGGGATAAATAAAATATTTCTGAATTGATTTGAAAATACCTTCTATTCATAAATATGTAAGTTATAGCCTTGCATGTTGTTCAGAAAAGAATGGTTAGCTCTTTATCTGTGCACATGTACATATTCCAGCTTGCTTGTGCTTTAGGGTATCGTCCGGTGGGATATTGTTAAAGACAGAGTGGATTTGCTGTCTGTTTGCCAAGAAGAAATCTTTTCCATCCCCTTCCTCCATTTGTTCTTTAACATTCTATCCTCCTGCCTGACTCAATAAAGCATCTTGCTGTGAGCTGCACCTTATAAGCCAATGTTTGGACTCCTTTTTAGTTTGCCGCCAAGAGGTCCCTGCAAAAGCAAATGTTGAGCGAGGCAAACCTTTGAGAGCCAAAAATCTGCAGGACGAATGGTCAGCAGACATCTTTGGAAGAAACTCTTAAGTCAAGATTAGTGGTTATAAAGAGCATGTAACTGTGCTAATAGAAAGAAGCTGCTTCTGCTCTCTACGTACCGCATCACTGTTGAAGGAAGGGAGTGTCAGCTGTGGGCCTGTGCTGGATTCGCAGGCCTGAGTGATATAAATGCAGCAACAGACACAACCAGCTTCAGGATCAAAGAGCTTTCAGTCCAAAAGGACTCTCACGCACACACGTGCATAACTCACATACAAGATTTATTCAAAATCCTCTGTGAATGCCTCTACTTATAATTGCCAGACTGTGTGGTGACTAAGCAAATAAGTAGGCATTAATGCAAGCTTTGTTCATCCTGTTTCCCTAAATTGTAGTTTCACTTATTCATATCTGGAGACAGGTGACAGATTAAAAGAAAACTAGCATAAATTGTATCACTAAGGTGTCAGGCCATCAACAGAACAGCTGCTGTGTGTAGCTTGGCTTCGGTTATGCAAGTCTTTGCAAGGCTACTGGAGGGATTGAACACCACGGTTTTAGAATATGATTAGAAAACCATCTAGCGCAAGAATTAAAAGCGTAAGGAGCAGACAGGTGCTGTTCATCAAGTGCTCTTGAGTAATTGATCATCATCAGCTGTGGAAAGCTCTATAAAAGCAGCTTTCTGGTCTGGAGTGTACAGGCTTGTGTCAACACACTGACAAGGGGAAAGGCATTTGGAATAGACACACAGGCACAAGACACATGTGTCTTTTTTAATTTTTATTTATTTATTTGTTTATTTATTTGTTTATTGATTGATTGATTTATGCATGCAGTCTCAGTCTCTCAAGGGATGTTAGGCAGTTCCAGTTTGGAGTCAATTGTTCAAGGCAGTCAAATGCTCTCACAAGCAAGTTCACACCAAGATGAGACTGTACCATACTCAGATATTACTAACAAAAAAAAAGAAAAAACATCCAATATCTACATGTAATATTCTACAGGTCTAAGCTAACATGTCAGACTTTAATGCTTGTAGTTAAAAGGACAGAAGACGTATGCCTTTTGAGTGAGAATTTAACTTCCTTTGACCGTCTAAGGATCTCAGACCTCCCTAAATTCAGGGAGGACATGGGCTGCATGTAGTCTTTGAGTTGACCATGAACTCCTCTGTATACAAAACTGTCAAACGTGAGGCTGTGTGTCTGACGGCTGAAGCTTGAGCTTTCAAGCACAACAGCAAAAGTCTGCAAGAGAATGTCTCAAAAAGAAAGGGAATCAAGGTGTTGCAACGTCCCAAAGTCCAGACCTCAGCCTGATTTAAGGTCCCACCACAGCATTTCAGAGAGCTGTGCAAAAACACATGGCCTCGAACATCAATGAGCTGAAATGTTGTTGTAAAAAACAGCAAATTAAAAAATACCTCCACAACAATGTGAGAGGCTGATGAAAGTGGATGCATGAGCTGTTGAATCATGTGGTGCTTTTCCATTGTAGTCTTTCACACTCTGCCTCTGCATCTTGTGTTAGTCACTGTTTCAGTGTAATACGATATGAATTTCTATCATGTTTTACATGAATGAGTTTCTCTGAAGTTATATTTAAGACTTTGAAAGGACCAGATTTCTTAAAATCTTTTTATCTGATACATAAAACGTTAGAATTAAAAGAATTAAAACTTTTTTTTCTCCACATGACTACAATTGTCTAACCATGCTATTAGACTGCAAATTAAATATTTGCAGTGTTAAACAATCAATAAATCAGTTAGTCGGGAATGTCTATGATTGAAAACAGCAGGTTACATGGGAAACTGAAATATTACAAGGTAAACTGAGGGCATTTCTAAAAATTGTAGTCTCAGATGGGCCAAGTTATCTTTTTAAAGCTGTTTGTGATTCATGTGATCAGGTTGTATAGGAGCTAGTGTGAGTGTGGGGTGTCAGGTTTCCTTCACCATTGTGATACTGGGCTAATCAGGAAGCCTTAACCCTTCACTGGTTTATTAACACGTGTCTAATCACAAAGTGAGTGCCTGCATGGGGCAAACATTCAGTATTGATCACAGGGAACAATCAAACAGCTACTTGTGCAAAGAACATGAGTAGATGTAGGTCCATACACCTGAACTTTCATCGCCAGGTGATCAGATGACACACCTTTTGATAATTTCTGCACTTTGTCAATTATCATGAGTCAAATACTGTAGGGAAATGTGCTTCTTGTGCTCACCTAAAAACTTGTCATTGTAAATCTGGTTGTATTCATCTGCCTTGGAGATACAAATGATACATTTTGCTCTCTCGTTGGTTCATCATAAACACCTCTGGTTGGTACTTACCCAGTACTTAAAGCGTGTCTCCTTCTTCCACCTGTGAACCATCTCTTATTGGTTTATTTTTGCTTACTGGTGTGCTCCTAATCTAACATAGTTATTTGTTTTCAGATTGAATAGATGGCTAGAATTGATTGTCCCTTCTAATGCTCAGAGTGGAATTTGCTTGCCCCCCTATTGTGGTGATGGTGTTCAGTTTCAAGCACAGGTTGTTAGATTATCTTGTTGTGACAACAAATGCTAGTTCTTGTGTATACACTATAAACCTCTTCTCAGTACACTGTGAGGGAAAACTCATAAGTCCACATACAGAATGTGAGGATATGTTTTTATCTTATTTTCTTTTTAAATTATTGTTGAGTATCTTGAATAGTTTAGCAGTTTGACATTCCTTTTTAGTTTTTTTTTTTTTTATCTTAAAAGGCAGTGACACATTCCTGAAAATATACAAGGATTTTATGTGTACACGTAATCGCTTTACATCTCCAGAGCTACATTTCTCTTCTGTCATCCTTTTTTTTGATGAATGAAAATTCATCAAAAGGATGTCAGGTCTCCTTTGGTTGCACACAAACACATACTGGTTTGACAACATACCAGTTCTTTCTCAGACATACTGGTACTAGTTGATAAGACTTTTTTCACCCTCTTTTTTTCAGCCATAATGTTGCCATTAAGACCGATCTAAATTCAGAATTTGTGTGTGCACTGTGGCCGCATGTCTTTTTCTCATTATTGATGATATCATCTTTCGGAGGAAACACTCCGGTGCTCTGGTCATGGGTCAAGTGACTTTCCCAGGCTGGAGTGTGTTTCCGAACATGGACGAGACGTGTGTGTGTATGTGTGCGCATGCCCATATGTTTCCAAGCAGAGGGGAAGTCCAGAGCTGAAGACTCGCTTTCAGATGTTCAGTCTTGGCTTTGGACTAGTGAGAAGAGAAATCATTAACAGCCCTGTCTTTCCAAATGAATCCAAATTGACACAGGCGTTCAGAGTAAGCGTCCGCTGCAGCAGAAAGGAATGCCTTTAAGGTCAATGACTCCACAAAGCTAACTGTGCTCTGTGGCTAAACTTAATTTGCTCAAGACACAGATAATGTTATACAGATTGTGCATTGTATTCTCAGAGCTAGTAGCTCTGGCTACATAGAATAAAATTACACAGATGGCTGCTTTTTTCTTCTTTATGAAGATGTGCCTTAGAATGCAGTACCAATTAGATGAAGGTACTGTCTTGTTTTTGTGCACCTCTGTAAATCACGTAAGTCATAATTTATAGACATGGTATTGTTTTTCCGTTTCATTGGAGTCCAAATACTGCAAAGCCAAAATAAATTTTTAGCTGAAGTGACATAAAATGTGGATGCCCAGTCTTTGCGTGTTTTTTGTGACTCCACTAAACCTTCTGGGTGTCTTATCTACCATACATAACACAAGGTGCAGAAAATGTCCTCTTGCAGAACGACTGTGCAGCCACACTCATATCTAATCAGATAACTTCGAATGGCTTCTCAGACGTTTGAGGAATTTTTCGTCTTGCAGTCACTCCTATGACATAGAATGTTATCAATTTCACTCTATGACCTCACCCAGGTCATGCAGAGTTTACTGTATTCTTATGTCGTGACCTGTGTCACCCCCCCCCCTCCAATTTGACGATCTATTTGTCGTCTGTGTGTGTGTTTTCAGATCAGTGCCAATTTGCTGATCTTCTTGTGCACTAACATGATTGGGATCTGTACCCACTACCCTGCTGAGGTCTCGCAGAGACAAGCTTTCCAGGAGACGAGAGGATATATTCAGGCCAGACTGCACCTGAAGAGGGAAAACCAGCAGCAGGTACACCCATTCACACACAGACACGTGACAGTTTAAGTGAAATGAGAGGCGGTCGTGCCCAAGTCATGTAAGAAAATACGTCACAAATGCAAATGAGCAACAAGTGGGTGTATTCATCTTTTTAGTCTAATTTGTTTGTCTCAGTTTTCAGAGTCAACAATATGTTCTGGAGCGTAAAATATATCTCCACTCCCGTCTATTTGACTAACACATTCCCACACGGATGCCAGTGAGTCTGGATGACTCACTGAGCATTATTAACTGTGGAAAAGGATGAAAATGAATGTTCTCTCTCTTCGTTTTCTTTTAAATTCCTCTCTCTCTCTCTCTCTCAGGAGCGATTACTGCTGTCAGTGCTGCCAAGGCACGTTGCTATGGAGATGAAGGCTGATATCAATGCTAAGAAGGAAGATATGATGTTTCACAAGATCTACATCCAGAAGCATGACAATGTTAGGTAAAGCCAGACAGCAATATCGACACATGCTCCCACACAAACACTTATTACAAGAAGATGCTGTAGGGGCTCTGTGGTCATCTTTGGCTTTGACTCCTCTCTGCTGACTGATGTGTCAGTAACAGCCTGACTCTAACAGCTATTTCCCTGACAGCATGTATTATGCATGTTGTTGTTTATTGACACTGACAGAACTGGCTGCAGTAATGATATTGACTTAAGAGCACTGCTGTGTTTTCTGTAGCAAATTATGGGAGTCAGAACTCAACTTTGCTGGCCCCCTGCCTAAGCCCTCACCGCTGGATTTCACCCCCTGAGTGGGAATAGCTCTAGTATATTGAGGCGATTGAAACTCGCCATCCATTATGATGGCGGCAGTGGTGGGGGGAGAATGAAATGAGGTTCCAGCAGAGATCCTCTGTCACGGTTGACCTAAATTAGTTAAGGTGATATACTTCATGGAAAAATCTGCAACAGCATCGCTGCCCTGCCAAGGTGTAAACTTACAGGTGCAATCCACTATCAAAAGGAAACCGAAGATTAAAACCTGCCCCCCCTAACTAACACACACTCACACACACACAAAACAAAGTTTTGTCATGCCCTGTAGTGCCGAAAGTATGTTTATACATTTTTGTACAAAAGCTATAATTAAAACTATGATTATTGGAGTCCGTGGCAGACCCCATAACCACATGGTAGAAGTTTTGGAATTTGACACATCAATTAGGGACCGTCCCCTAATTCGTTTCGCAAAATTTAAAGTCTAGTGTTCAAGCACACGAGGTCAACAATGGATCAAACCAGAGGACATGTTTATCTCTGATTTTGGAATATTGGATAATTCACTGAGTCTAGCGCCTGAGATGCTACACCCCTTGCCCCCCCCACCCCACCCCCAAATTTCATGAAGACTGCCACAAATACTATTTAGAGTCTCACAAAAATCATGATATTAAATGTTATTTGTCCTTTATTGCCAGTGGTGTATTGCGGTGTAAATGCATATTATAATTTATTTTCAGTCTGCATTAAAATTGGTCACTTAAGGACAGAAAACATGGTCTTGTAATGCAACTACGATTCTATTTTCTTTGGGCAGTAAAGTCAGGAAGCACCATTCTCTACCTCATTACTCACTGATACTGGATGGGCTGGTGAGGTTTCATGATGATAATGTAAAGGCATGTCAATCACAGAGTCTATAATCTATAAAATCATAAATGAGATCATGTGAATAGAAAGAAGGTTGTAAACACTTATAATTAAAACAAAAATAGCACCATCTGTCAAATTCGGTTTAGTTTTTTGTCTGTTTTTTTTTTTTTTTGTCTTTGCTTCATTGAAAGAAAGCAGTGAAATGCATGACAATAGATAACACAAACCAGAACTGAACAAAAGTCTCCATCACTATCTGTGTTCTTCTCACGTGGCAGCAGAACAGTAAGGTTAAGCTTGCGTTAACACTCTCTATACCTTACTGACTGATCTAATTCTCTGACTCTTTTCGTCTTTTATTCCTCTCCGCCTGTTTGGGGTAATGGTCACCATAACTTGCCCTGCAGCATACTGTTTGCCGACATCGAGGGCTTCACCAGCCTGGCATCTCAGTGCACGGCCCAGGAGCTGGTCATGACGCTGAACGAGCTGTTTGCCCGCTTTGACAAGTTGGCCTCGGTGAGACACCTGTGACGTCTGCTGCTGCCATTTTTACAGCAGAACTTTGAACCACTTATGTGACGTCATATAGATTATAAATTTACATAACAAGAGCAAGCTGATGAGACGAGATCAGATATACTTTATTATATATTATACACTTTAAGCTGTGAATTAGCTGTAATTACCAGCACTATACTGTCCATGACATGTGTGTGTTTGGTGTATTTTCTGTACAGGAAAACCACTGCCTGCGTATCAAAATCCTTGGGGACTGTTACTACTGTGTTTCAGGCCTGCCTGAGCCCCGAGCTGACCACGCACACTGCTGTGTTGAAATGGGAGTAGACATGATTGAAGCCATCTCGTGAGTGAATCACACACAAAAGAAACAAGTGCAGCCGTTTGCTGAAGGTTAAATGAACATGTCTTTTGTTGTAGTTACCACAGAGTTTTGAAGTGACATTGTGAAGCTCTTTGAACTTTTTCTTTTTTCTTTTTTTTTTTTGACGAGGGTGTGTTTATTTTTATGCGCGCATCCGCAGGCTGGTGAGAGAAGTGACAGGTGTTAACGTGAACATGCGAGTGGGCATTCACAGTGGACGCGTCCACTGCGGGGTGCTGGGCCTGCGAAAGTGGCAGTTCGATGTGTGGTCCAATGATGTGACGCTCGCCAACCAAATGGAGGCCGGGGGGAAGGCAGGGTAAGCTCCTCCCACCTGCTGCTCCGCTGAAATAAGGTTGCAGTTTCTGACACATAACTTTTGTGTGCGTTTAGACGTATTCACATCACCAAAGCCACACTGCAGTACCTCAATGGGGACTACGAGGTGGAGCCAGGACATGGAGGAGAGAGAAACGCCTACCTGAAGGAACACAATATTGAAACCTTCTTGGTGCTGGGCTGCAGCCAGAAAAGGGTTAGTGCATGGTCAAACACACACACACACACACATGTTCTTGATTATCTGCATGGCCACTTGAAAATGTCACACTTGTGTCATATTTCACGCAAACAGTATAATGGCTCGTCACCTGGCTCAGAGGGCCTTATTTTCAAAGCACGTATCCTGGTGGCGTTTCTCCACTTTCAGAAAGAAGAGAAAGCCATGATGGCTAAAATGCAGCGAGCACGTGCAAACTCTGCAGAGGGACTGATGCCAAGTTGGGTGCCTGACAGATCTTATTCCAG
Organism: Arrhamphus sclerolepis; assembly: GCA_037176975.1. NCBI lineage: Eukaryota > Metazoa > Chordata > Actinopteri > Beloniformes > Hemiramphidae > Arrhamphus > Arrhamphus sclerolepis. The sequence continues at coordinate 7,611,751 of JBAMYA010000022.1, forward strand.
AAGCAAGGAGTCCAAAGTATACGAGAAGATGGTGAGATGCACACTAAAACACTCTGCAGAGGGCAGAGTAGCTCCTCTGTGTTTCTGTATACAGCCTGCCACGCTTCTCCACTCTCTGAAGTCTTAAGTTGTAATTACATTCTTTTATTTGGGGTCTTCCAAGCACTTTTTCCTCTCACGCTCTTTAGAGAAACAGAAGCCTGTTGTTATCTTGTAATACACTTTATATACTTAAGGACATACTTCCATTGTTCGCTCTAAACAAATGAAAGAAAGCAGTACGCAGTAGCGTGTGTGGAGAGTTACAGGTCAGTTGCTTACTAGTATGATCAGTTTGTTCAACAGGTCTTCTTTGAGCTCAGTGAAAAACCATGTAGTGGTGAGTAGTGCTTCTCTCAAGTCTAAAGCCAGGATTTTCAGTGTCACAAATCTGGCTCTGATCCTGGATAGATCGCTATGGTAACTTATACAAACCTCACAACCCGTGCTGGAGCGGGTTATCTTCAGAGTTTAAGATTAAATCGCCTGTAAAATCTATCACAGATTCGTTTTTGAACATTACTTAATGTGACTAAATCATGTTGGCATAGATTTAAAATATCATCAGGCAGAAGTATTGAATTTTGATCTTTTAACCAAATGTAAAGCGCACGATGGATGTTGAATAAATGTTGGATTGTCGAATGACACAGAAATCCAAGAATTCAGCTGTCACTTTGCATTTACACACTGATATTATTTGACTAATTTAAACATAACATAATTTAGATAAATTATTTTCAGCACCGAATCTATTAGATAGTTGGTCTTTGGCCATTTCAACCAAATGTCATACGTTTTGACCACAAATGGCGGATAAATGAACAAACTGTGGTGTAAATTTTCCATCTGAGGAAAAATGTAAAATATCCAAAAGACACGAACCACAGAAGCTTTGCATATACACACAGCTGATGTGTTGCTAGATAATAAATGAAGACAAGCTTTGATTCCACCTGCCAGCTGTGAAATATAAGCCCTATGATGCATTGTATGTGATTAGTTTCAAAGGTTTGTCACGGTGCACTGTAGTTCCAAGATGTAAATGCAGTTTACTGCTTGATTCACTCATAGCTTAATAATAGAAAAATATTATATGGGCTTGTTGAAAAATAAAAAAAATACATATTTTCATTGGAGGAGGCTTTTAAATAACAGTTCAGATGCCGTTTGGAATTTGTCAGCTGCAGCTTCATGATTGTTTTTGAGCGGGTGCATGCTGGAGACTGACGCTTTGTGATGCCTGTCAGTTGTTCAACCCTAAATGATTTACATGTCACACATAATAAACGAAGGTTAGCACACCAAGATGGTGAGTACTGTAAACATCTGTTGTTGGCCTTCTGGCTGCTACTGCCTGCTGCTCTTCCTGGTGCTTCCACTGCCATTTCCATCATCCCTACGTCAGATCCAGACAGCAGGTCAAGGGACTGCCATGACTTAACCTGCATGAACTCCTAAGTCTCAGTTTTTGTCATCTTCGGTGAATGTGGGTGTACATGAGTTACGTGTTGTTCCAGTTATTAAGTGCTTTATGGAATGGACTTCTGAACATAAAATGTTGGGAAAGAAAGGCCCCTAAAAGTGCTCACATATACACCTGGGAACCTGGGAAAGCACATATGTGGAATGTGTCCAGTTGTATAACATACACTGTCCACCCAGCGAACTTAGTACCTTTGGGAATTTTTAGTATAACCTCATAGCAGTTGCTCTTTTCTTTCTCCTATAATGCTTTCAGATACATGAAAGACAATGCTTTAAAGATTTGAGTTTGAGAGCCAGGATGTAAGCAGTGTTTACAGAACTTCTGGTACGATCCTGAAAGAGATCATGGAAATGTGAGAAGAATTGTCAATTTGTTGTCATCTTGCAAACAGAAATAGTGCACCTGCTGATTTCTACCTCATCACAAACATCCATATTAATCTGCGACTGCAGATCTTCACTTTGTTCCTCATGTTCTCTTTCATCCCCCTCTCTATTTGCTTCAAATCTCATTTCCTTTTCTTTTCTATATTCTTTCCCTCACCTCTTCCTCTGTCCTTTCAATCTCAGAAGGTTTGAGCCCTGGGGGCGAAGAGGGTGTAATTTGAAGCCTCCGAGCATTAATTAAAACATCAGTCTGGCTCAAAAGGATTAACTGTGCAGATGTCTGAGTCTCTGCTTTTCTCTTGTTGTAGCTACAAAAACCATCTATGCCTTTTCTTTATTTTCTCCTGCTTTTCTCAGGCTTTTTGCTCGTATTTTCACGCTGTGTTTCTGTTTTTCTCAGGGCATTGATGCAGCATCCAGTAAAGAAAAGTGAGTACTTTTGTCACAGTTTTTTTTCTTTTTCATTAGGGCGGTTCTTGTTATTAGAAATCGACTGTCAGACTGTTACTGGAGAACTTTCATTTCAGAGCCCGCTGTAGGTTTTATTCTATCAGGTCCAACACAGCACTTGTACTGCATTAGCTCTGAGTTTTCCTGCCTGTCATAACACAGGCGAACTCTTGCAAACACACATGCACAGTTACAAGCGCTCACTGCACCGTGACCTTTTGTTCCATGTGCCTCATAGCCGTTGTGCTCAGGAGACCCTGAACCCTGAGGATGAGGTGGACGAGTTTCTTGGACGGGCCATTGATGCACGCAGCATAGACCAGCTGAGGAAAGATCACGTCAAGAAGTTTCTACTTACCTTTCAGACTGCTGACCTGGAGAAAAAGGTTGGTGTTTCTTCGTAGAATAAACCGACTTGACGATTTCATCTTGATTTGAACTGCAGTGCAACAGGATTTTCATTGATTTATGGTTCCCAGTTCTCCAAAAAGGTTGACGATCGTTTCGGGGGATATGTGGCCTGCACACTTCTCGTGTTCTGCTTCATCTGTTTCATTCAGATGATCATATTCCCAAAGTAAGTAGTCTCTTTGACAACTTGTCTTTGCAAGTTACGCTACATTATGGGCAGGAAATGTGGTCTTGATTAGTTAAAGAGGAGTTTATGAGAATTGTAAACCCTAATGAGCTTGCTTCCTTCTTTTCCACAGAACAACTCTTATGCTTGGTCTCTACATCAGTATCTTCATCGTCCTCACCAGCATCCTCTTCATCTGTGCCATCTATTCCTGCATCAAAGTAGGAGACAAAGCCCTTTACCGCTTATATGATTCCTCTTGTCAATGTATTTAGATAAGAGTGATTGTTCTATGTCTTCAGCCAGCATCAATCATGATATTAACTCTCCGATCTTATCTTCCCTGTGCTTTCTGTATTAAAGCTCTTCCCAGTTGCCTTGCAAAAAATTTCCAAGAGAATAGTCCAGTCTCGAGCAAACAGCACACTGGTGGGCGTTTTCACCATCCTCCTCCTCTTCATCTCTTCTTTTGCTAACATGGTATGCACTGGAGGAATTCATTTAGCTGTTTTGAATCATGAAACTGTTTTTTTTCTTTTTTTTTTTCCTTTTGTGAACATGTTGCTACAAGATGTCCCACAACATGAACTGAGGAAAGGGGCTTCCCTTGTGTGTTCTTTTCGTAGATCTGTCCTCACAGATGTTGCTTATACAATTTTTTTTTTTGATAGATTTGTAGAATTCATGCCCTATCCTGGGTTTAAAATTAGACCACGTTTCCCAAGGGGGAGCTATAATTGGAGGCAAAAATGTATTTAATTTACAATCTGGGCTCTCACTACAGAAAAAGGTCTGCTTTTAATCATTATATGGATTCCATGTTCATCAGTATCATACAAACCCATTTAGATTTGTATATACACATGTGGAATAATCTATTTTTGACTCCAGTGTTCCCCTGTGTGTTATATAAGATCATATCAGATTGTCGCTCAATGAATTCAAAGAATTCACAATGACAGTATAATTGGAAAGATTTGTAGACATTGTAGACATTTCAATAATAATAATAATAATGATAATGATGATATAGTTCTGAAAGGGTGCAACAAAATTAACAAACTTAAGAATATTAACAATAATTTTAGGTTAATTTATTGAATTTAATTAATTTTATTTTAAAACCAATTGCAACATTATCACGTGTTAACACATTATTTAATTTTTGTTTTTTGTTTTTTTATGTACAACAAGATGGCATGTAGAGACACTACATTTGCTCTCTTACACACCAGAGCATTTCTTCCTTTCTGGGCAGTTTACCTGTAGCCGAGAGAAACTGCAGGACTGCGTAGCCAAGGAGCTGAACACATCCGTGACTCTCTGCCTTCTTCACAACCTGACTAAGACAGCAGAGGACGGCTTGACTCTGTGTTCTAGTCAGGTCATGCCTTGCCATTTCCCTGAGGTTAGTCGCGTGACATTTTAGCTCCTGTGTTCTCTAAGTGTGCGCTCACAGAATCACAGGTGCGTGCCTATGTGCTTGTGTTCATGTTTGGTTTTCAGTGCTGCATGAAATGCATATTTGACTATTCACCTTAAGCCTCCCCCTCCCCTCTCCTTTCCCCTGTTTGCTGTCTCCCTTGTGCTGCAGTATTTCAGCTACAGCGTACTGCTGACCCTGCTGGCCTGCTCGGTGTTCCTCCACATCAGCAGCATTGGGAAGCTGGCTCTGATGTTGCTCATCCAGCTCACTTTCCTCCTGCTGGTGGAGTGGCCTCAGGTGGCCCTGTTTGACAACGCAGACCTGCTGGTCATTGCCAACACACTGTGGGTCCCCTGCCTGGCACACTCCCAGGATCACACAAACAATTACACTCACTCTCTCCAAATTTACAAAATGTGTCACAATCACGTGGTTTATTTTGAAATTGGCCTACATTTTATGATAGACTTTGGGTTGTAGAAAACTTTCTTTCCCAAGTGAAGTCCTATTTTTTAATATGTTCTCATTTATTTTCTCAGGCAAATACCACATGTCAATGATTCCTTACAACAGTGAGTTGCATTCTGCTTTGTTTCAGATGATATAAGGAGCGTCTGTGATTAGCAGCTGTGTTTGACTTTCTCTTCTCTTTCTTCCAGACTTGCTTTCAATGAAACTGCAGAACAGTGGTAAGGAAGGTTATTTGGTTAAATTAATGTGTGCTATGAAGTGAGACAGTCATTCATGACTTTTTTTTTTCATTATTTCCACAGCCTGGACAATGTGTACAAGGTATCCCTGAAGGTCATGACCCCTGTAGTACTGATGGTTTTTGTTCTGGCTCTCTACTTGCACGGCCAGCAGCTGGAGTCCACCGCACGCCTTGACTTTCTCTGGAAGCTGCAGGTAAATAAAAGATTTTCATTTGTAAACAGGGAGCAGAAGAATCTAATACTGTTTAAAGTCAACAAAAGTCCTTTTTCGCCGTGGATATTTTGCTTAGCCATCACATGAATTGTGCGCGGTTAGTAATGAATGACAAGAACACTGGCTCTATTCTACCATGCCTGTGAGTGAGTGAGTCAGTGTACATGACATCAGCACTAAAACTGAGAAAGCTGAGTGGAATTGAGCCATTATGATTCCTTTTTATTATTTGCACCTGTGCTGCTGTGACATGATAAAATATTCTTGAATGCACATAGCCACAGATATGGTTCTTGAGTGTGACTGAGCAGCCTCTTCTCTCCCTGTGCCTCCGAAGGCCACAGAGGAGAAGGAAGAGATGGAGGAGCTCCAGGCTTACAATCGTCGCCTGCTTCACAACATCCTACCCAAGGATGTGGCTGCCCACTTTCTTGCACGGGAGCGTCGGAATGATGAGTTGTACTACCAGTCCTGTGAGTGCGTCGCTGTCATGTTTGCCTCCATCAGCAACTTTTCGGAGTTTTACGTGGAGCTGGAGGCGAACAACGAAGGGGTCGAGTGTCTCAGGCTGCTGAATGAGATCATCGCTGACTTTGATGAGGTAAACTATACAGTTGGAATAATTGTAGAACTCACTTATTGGATAAAGTCTGTGATATGAGTGATTTAAATGTGTTTTTGGTTTTTTTCCCCAATCCTGTGTGTCTGTCTGACCTGTCTTAGAAGTACTAATTTTGTTTGTGTCATTTCCTCTCCTTATACATGGCTGATTATTTGTTTCTAGATAATCAGCGAGGAGAGGTTCCGTCAGCTGGAGAAAATCAAAACCATTGGTTCTACATACATGGCAGCGTCTGGCCTCAATGACTCCTCCTACGACAGAGAAGGCCGCTCACACATCCTGGCTTTAGCAGACTATGCCATGAGGCTTAGAGAGCAGATGAAATACATCAACGAGCACTCCTTCAACAACTTCCAGATGAAGATAGGTGAGCCTGGAAAGTAGAAGAAATTGGTCTTGAAATATTATCTGATGAAGCTCCTTTGGGAGGCTTTACTGGGGCCATCAAAGGAGAATTACAGTAATCCTAGAAACAGCACTAATATTTAGTTTAAATGGTTGAATTAATGTGGTGCCTGACACTAACGTGACTTGTTCTCAGGGTTGAACATGGGGCCTGTTGTGGCAGGGGTGATTGGAGCCAGGAAACCCCAGTATGACATCTGGGGCAACACAGTCAACGTGGCCAGCCGAATGGACAGCACAGGTGTACCAGACTATATCCAGGTACTTCATTATACTGCTCTATGTTCAGGAAACTCTGCACTGCTTTTTGTAATTGCATGTTACATGAAGCGTTTTAGCAAATTTAGATTTTTTTTTTTTGAAGTGAATATGTCTGTTTAGAATAAACAACAAATGTGTGTGTCACTTAAGTTTATTCACATGCAAATCATCATCTTAGACCCTTCAAACAAATACTGAACTGTATTTTTTTCCTACCGAGGCCTTGTAACTACCACCACATGATCACCTTCACTGCTGAAGAGTTGTATGTTTCTCAGGGAAGCCCTCATCACAAATGAACACAGAACATACAGGCATTAATTCTGCAGTGAGCCAGTTAAAAAAGCTTTCCTGAGGCACTGGGGTGGGTGAAAGAACTGGAAGCTCAATGCTGCCATCTGCTGTACAGAATGTGTTGGTGCAGCTCAACATGCCCTCTGTTTATTCAGTAAATTCCAGCGATTAATTATTACTTTCAACATCAAATAACTGTAATAACCTTAATCCTAAACTCTTCACTATTAGGTCTCTGAAAAAGTAAATAAGGAAAATCCAATTTAAAATTTGTAATTTGTTGGGAAGCGCTGACGTTTTAAATTGTGTAAAACACACAACGGCATTTGGAAAAAAAAAAAGCAACATACACATTTACACAAAATTTAGAAAGTGTAAAAAAAAAATCATTAATGGTCACAAATTACTGAAACAAAGACAGTTTGTCAGGTGACATTTATCTTCAACTGCATTCAAACAGGACATTGTTAGTAGTTTGTCAACTACTGTGCTTTTTCCCAAATTAGAGAAAATTAACATATGATGTTGATTCATCGTTTCAGAACAATAACACTGAAGTTTAATCTGTGCAAAGAAAGTGAATATCACAGATAATCACAATGGTGCTGTTTTACTCTGAAGATCTTTTAGAGAGAAGCTGAAAACTACAATAATAGTAAGATTACCTTGTGTTGTTTCTGACATATTTCAATAAGCTTTTATAGACTGTTTTGCAGCCATGGCTAACTCAGCACTGAATTTATTTGACCAAAGCTTGTGAATACTTTGGTTTATATTCTCTTCTCTTCTTGAATTTTATATTTTTCACTTTTCCCAAAGCATGCACAAATTGATATGCGGCAAGAAAGCACTGACATGAGGGAAAGGCAGGTTGAGTAGCAGGCCGTTGTTCATTGTTCAGGTTGCAGTGAAGGTACATTATTAAATTAAATCATCAGATATTATATTATGCATCTTTTTAAAAATAGGGCTGCATTATTCTCAGTTCATGCTCAATGTTCAGCATGGATCTATCCATTTCCTCTGAGAGGGAACAACAGAAAAGACAATTTTATAGCTGTAAAAAGAGAATGAGAGGAACAAAATATGCTCTTTGCATCAGTGAATAGTCCATCTCCAAGTCTGTTTTTCTCTACCTAATCACAGCGGATGCTTTGTTTTCTCGTTTTTGATCATTTAAAATGAGTCTAGGGGTCCATTGGGCCACGAACGAAACACGATCAAGTCCCCACAACCCCATAAAGGCACCCTACACAGTCTGAGGAATACTCATTTAAACCCAATTATATGAGTCACACAGAAATGGACTTTGCAGACTTTATACAAAATCTATCATTAATCTGATCATCACATAAGATTTGTGTATCTATATTATGCCACATTATAAGGCTTGAAGGAGGTTATTCATCGGAAAACTGGGGTTGGCACTTTTTTTTTCTCTTTAAAATGGGTTGAATGTCTTATATCCTGAGTGTCAAATGTCTGTGCCTTCTCCAAGGTGACCACAGACTTGTACCACGTGCTGGCCAGCAACGGATACAAGCTGGACTGCCGAGGAGTTGTCAAGGTGAAGGGGAAAGGAGAGATGACCACTTACTTCCTCACCAGCGGTCCCCCGGGTAGTTAACGACAGAGCAGCTGACCACAGAGTCACCCCACTCCGTTGATTTGGCAGAGACTCCAGACACACTGAGTGGTCAGCGCTGCAATGAGCTCTGAAGCGCAGCATGAACACACTGGGGACAGGACATGGCCGACAGAGACAAGGCTGTATATTGTCATATACTCAGATGTACACGTGTACGGTGTTGTTAGTGTTTGAAGGCTTTTTCCAGCTGCCTGAGAGATAACGAAGCCCAGTTGCCTTAGGACGGAAGTGACTATGCTTTTGTTTTTAAGCAATAGTACTTCATCTCGATTTGTATTTCATCCGGAGTCATTATTTATTTTTGTGAAAAACAAATTCTTTTATTAAAAGAAAATATGCAAGGACAACATGAAGGAAGAGACAAACCAAAGAACAAATGTTTGATATGAAACACACACTGACGATTCTGTTACAGGTACAACAAAGGTACAATAACTTTAGTAGATATATTATTCCTTTTTTCTTTTTTGTTTTTGTTTTTTTGGGGGAGCCACGGTAACTTCTCTGTTGTTGACAGGGATGAACTTTTATTTTGTGGACTTATTAATGAAGGAGAACGCACATTCACAGACATGCAGGCATATGCAGACAGAAAACACAATATCCTTGGCTTGGGAGTCTGTGTTTTTCTTACCAGGGCCTTTTTTTTTTTTTTTCCCTTCCAGCTTGTGATTATCCACACTCTGGACACAAGGCTGTTTGTGGTTCATTCAAATGTATAACTGAATGCTCACTCCCTGCAATGTTGTGTTGGTTCAAGCCAAAAGCAAGAAGTAAGAAATAATGGAGGAATAGCTGCATTAATACCACGGAACTGAAGAGAGATTGTTAAACTACTATAAAGCATTTTATACAAGTGTGTGAGTCCTGTATGCGAGGCTGTGTGGGCGTGAGCACATGTAACTGAATGCTCCTCTGAAAAGGAGCATACTGTAACGTTTCACTGTGACATTTTTATGAAAATGTATGAAAATGCTTTCTTGCCAAACTGGTTGCTGCAAGGCATGTTTTACATTATTATTCAGAGTTGTGTGTCCATTCCTAATTTTGTGTCAAAATGATCATTTGAGGAGTTTTATTTCTACTGCGAAGTTTTACTGGACTGTGACTTTGACTGATTTCATTCCACGTGGAATAAGCAATGTTTTGTTTGTTTTTTCGGATTGTGTTAAAACGTGAAAGTGAAACCAATCCCTCCCGACGGCTTCAAGATTAGATGTAAGCAGAAATTCTCCGTCTGCTATGTTTCGCCTTGATAGAACGCAGTGCCAATGTTCTCATCCTTCATGGACCAAATATCACAACCTCATGCAGCAGCAGTATTTCATCCTAGATTAGAACACTGAAACTTTTAAAACCACTGAAAATTGGCATTTTGAAACAATAATCAAATGAATGTACGTAATAATGAAGATTTCTGCCCACAAGACTACTGGCGATCGGTACTGAAGCCCCAGCTGAGTTGTTGCACTTTACATGTGCTGAAGGAATATTTTACATTTAGACAAGCTTTGTGTCTGCCACCATAGGCTGCAAAAAAACAAAAATACCCATTACACTTGCTTGTCTGTGGTATGTAATTCCCTCTCCATCCTTACAGAAAAAAAAAGCTAAATAAACAATGCTGCATAACCGGGGCAGAATTTAACAACTGGTGCAATGATTGATTTGGTTAGTTTTTGATAGGGTAAAGCACTCAATAAATGGCTGTTTTTGCACGTCTGTGCTTACTGAAGTTTTCCTGCTCTCAGGTTTCACACACAGAAACTTTTCCTCTTTTTTTTTCTTTAACAAACAAAATCAGTGAAAGCTTTTTCTTGCTCTTTTTCTTTTTTCAAAAACTTCAGCCTACTCACTGGTACTTAATTTGCTCCATTTGGCTCTCATGTCAATCAGCAGCCTGCAATCAAGATTGCAGTGTGTGACAGTAACCTGAGAGATGTCCCCATCTCCTTTTCTGAATAAGATGGTCTACAGTTTCAAGAGCCTGATACAGTAGAGAGTATTTAATTGCTTGCACATGAATAATGAACTTCTGTTGAGGCTATTGCAATGTTCACTTACAGCACTCTATGCTGAGCATTAATTAAGTGACATAAATTCCTCGTAATCCCTGATGAAAAAGCACTAATGTTACTATAATAGGTACATGATACAGGAACATGTATTCCATTGAATGGCATTGTTTTCACGTGTGTTTCAAATATTCTGATGCCTTATTGTTTGTAAGCTGGAATGTCGTCTGACCTCTCAATATAATGTGGTCTAGTAATAAACTACTATTGACTATCACCTCAGTAATATCAGTAATGATGAATCCATAAACGAACATAAATATTCTCAAAGACTGAATATCATAATTTCCCCAAAGTTGCAACAAAGCAGTTAAATATTTATAATAAAGTGAGAAGAGGATTCCCCCCCTTTCACCTATTCAGGATTGAGTTCTCTATCAAATGCCTGGGAGTTTGACACCTACAGTGAGGACACCTGATGGCTTTGTCACACCACAAGTTCCTTTTCTGAGTGACCACCCCTACCTATCATTTGAAGAAATTATCTCAATGGCAGTGATCTTTTCCAGGAAGACATTTTAGGTTCGTGTATGATCACTAAACTTATGTTCAGAATATAAAATGCAGATCTAATGCCGTGTGTTCTTTCCAGCAGAACTAACACCAAACATGAGGATATGTTTTGAAAGTTTCCCAGATGGCAGAAACATTTGGGCCTCATCAGGGCTACTTTTGGCCCAGTTATGCCACTGGCGAGCCCTGTGTGGGTCAGATGTGTCCCAACGTTTGTGAACTTATGTGTTAAATGAGGAAGATGTGACCCATATTTTAAAAGCCAGATTAGATTTTAAATGAAGAATTTGGTCATTTCTGGTAGAAATGTCGCCAAACATCTATAGGCAGCTACACTCAAGGGTCAATGTCCTTAGACAAAGCCAAATCTGGGCCAAAAAAAACCAAAAACCTTGCTAGATATGGGCCAGGTTTGGGCCAAACAGTCTTTACTATCTGGACTTCATCCCTCCAGAAGACTTCCAGTAAATCAAGGAATCATGACCAAACCTATTCTGGGGACCATCAATTTCCCTGAAACATGCACACGCCCTTGTCGTGGAGGAGAGGGAGGGTGCCACCTGCACAACTCCCCAGTTCACTGCAGTAAAAGAAATGCAAATTCATCTACTAAGTGAAAGTACATTACTATTTGCATTAAAACTGCAGTTAAAAGAACGAGTCTGTTAAGTATGGCTGATAACAGTGCAGCATCATTAGATTAATTGTCAAGCTGCTCAGTGTGTAAAAAGCATGTTGCTGCAGAGGTGCAGCTGTTGATGTCTGAGAGGCTTTTATGATCCAGTGATCCCAAATAAATTTGAAGTTTCCTGCAAATGATGAGGGGAGGGGGGCAATAGATTTTCTGACTGATAGATTAATATTTCACAATGCAACCGATTTTTGAATCAGATTATAAAAAGATTGAATTGACGGATCTTACTGAAGTTCAGGACACGCGCGACCAGCAGGGGACTCACTTGAACTAATCATTTGAACAAATGACACCTGTTGGTTTAAAGGAAAAAGCCGGGAGTCTAGTCTGCTCTCACATCTAGACTGGCTCCTTCTAGTCACTGAAAACCTACATCGCGCTTTTTTGTCAGCTTGTATCTCTCAGAGGAAGGTCTTGTCTGAGCAGGCGAAGGAAACAAAGACTCGTCCTCCGCTTGAGGTAAGTAGCGACGATTCACAAACTTCATGGCTGCCTTCATCTTTTTTGGGGATTATCCGCTTTGATTGTCCCCATTATATGTAAAAAATAAATAAATAAAATCTGCTAATACCAGATGTTTAAAGGTCGGATCGACCCTGAACCGGTAAAAGAGGAATGGTTTTGATATCAACCTTCTTCTTCCTCTTTCATTTTTGCTTTGGAGTTGAAGGCTTGTATCTATATTCAGCATCACATGGGCCGCAGTTTATCTTCTTGTGCTCCAGATGATCTCAAACTGTGTTGATTTGTAAAATGATCCAGGTATATTTAGAATGTATTCCCACATATAATAAAGACTTCATTTTGACAGGTAAGTTGATGACTGAGACAACCTACACTGCTCTTCTGGGACACCAAGAGTACTCTCTTGAATAAATTATTAAGGTAGCTGACTTGAGAATAAAATGAATTAATCATGCCTAAATAAGAGTGGGTTCCTTATTGAGCAGTTATCACCTACAGGACATTACAGTAATGTTCTTTCACACATCAGGAACTGGCCTCCTGTTTGAAAAGTCATGTCAAAACCCACATAGCAAGCTTTACTTCCTGTTTCAAGTGACAACCGACTGATCATAAATGATGTGTGTGTGTGTGTGTGTGTTGGGGGAGGGTGGTTGAGCAGTCATGGCTCACCTGGTGCCACGTGGGTCCTAGTGGACTGTGGTCAGAGCAGGTAGATTCAGGTGTTTACTGTGAGGTGTGGTGTTTGTTCTCTCTCACCACCTCCCTGTTCTTACCACCTGCCCCGTGAGACTGTGTCTCCTAAAGAGACCAGGAGGGAGGAGCAGGACTGGCTGGATCACCAGCTGCTATGACACAAGGAGGGACGCACAAACCGGTTTGAGGAATTTTTTTTTCCCTATTGCTCGTCATGTTTTGTTCTTTAGGAGTCCTCTAAGTGAATGTAGGCTGTAGTCGGTAAAGCAGATGAGGGTTACAGGAGAGTGCATGTTTTTTTTTCTGTTTTTTCTTTTGTAAGTTGTGCGGTCCTTTAATCATCAACTCCATCAGCAGGAGAAATAGACAAATTTCTCCCATTTCTTTCCTGTTCAACAGCTCTGAGAGCATCACCTGGCCTTCACAATGCGTCTGTTTCTACGCCGGCGTATGTCTCCTTTGAAACTGGTGCTCCTTGGAGGCACTCTCTTCATGGCAGCCCTGGTGATTCTCCAGAGGGATGTTGGCTCTGCACCTGCTGGGGAGCCGTGGCTGCAGGATTTAGTGAACAAAGGGGACAAGGTAATGGTCATGGTCAGAGATGCCGTGAACAACATTGGCTTCCAGATCAGAGCTCCACAGCCACCACCTGTGCAGGAGGTGCCCACCCAAGATGCTAGCTGCCCAAGTGGGTTTTATACTAAGGCTGAGCTCAAACCTCACATTGAGAGACCACCTCAGGGCCCCCAAAGCCCTGGGGCTGATGGGAGGGCATTTCAGAAAGACCGCATGACCCCTGAGGAGGAGAAGGAGAAGGAGGAGGGCATGACACGCCATTGTTTCAACCAGTTTGCCAGTGACCGTATCTCGCTCAGCAGGAGTCTGGGGGATGACACGCGGCCTCCAGAGTAAGCATATGCTAACAGTATAATTCTTTTAACAGTCAAGACTGATCTTCGTTTTGCTATTAAGTATCCTGGCATGTTGTCAGGCCAGATAACACTCTGTACGTCAGCTGGGATAATGCTCAGGGATTGTCAATTATTCACTCACTGTTTTCCTAAAGGATCACTTAGTTAAAAAAAAAAAAAGAAGTTAACTTTACTGTAATCTGTAACTAAATAAAGCATTCATGGCATGTGGTATCCTCGCAGAATCTTATGGGATATTATTACCGTAAACACTCACATTCACTATTAATGTTTGATCAACATGAAACCCAGATACTTTCTCTTTAAACTGCAAGCCTTTAGTTTTTTGAGTGGTCTCAAGGAATGAGCTGTTTGGTAATAACTGCTGTGCATTGAGCAGTACAGTGTGACTGTGAAACCGTTGAATATCTGCAAACAATGTCCTGTTATACTTGGCTGTGTAAGACCTTGTATGACTTTCATTTCATCAGATATGCCTCTTATGCTCACACATATCTTTTTCTCTCTTTGTATTTGGCGTGGCTCACCTTGCCCAGGTGTGTTGAAAGAAAATTTCCACGCTGCCCTCCTCTGCCTACCACCAGTGTTATCATAGTCTTCCACAATGAGGCTTGGTCCACTCTACTCAGGACGGTCTACAGCGTCCTGCACACGTCTCCTGCTATCCTGCTCAAAGAGATCATCTTGGTTGATGACGCCAGTACTGCAGGTGCATTCACAAATGACATCTATGAAAGATGAGCTTGACAAGCTTCTATGGTTATGTGTGTGACAATATGAGAAGCTTGAACTTCATTGTTGTGTTTGCTGTGAATCAGGTGGTGAGTGAGGAACGTATTTGCAAGCTTGGCTGCTCTGTTAACCTGTTCAGTGCAGGGGTGCACTCATTTGCTACCAAGTTATTAGTTTTGGCTTCATTTTTTTCATCACACAAATAGATCTTAAAACATATGAGTTGGAGATTATTTTAAGAACAAGCAGAGCACGAACAGGTCATGCCATAACTGATGCAAAGGAAATATTTAGATGTACTACACTTATTCATTTTTCTTTAAACTGCAGCGAAAAAATGTATTGTTGGTCAAAAATGTAATCATATTGAAGTGGCTCGTGCTGTTTACCAATATCTTAACTCATTTTAGTCCTATGAATGCACTGACCAATTATTTTCATAGGGAAGGGCTCATGAGATGCAAATTGCAAGAAAACCAAAACTTTCGGTCAGTTTCACTTTTCGCTAGTTTGCATGTTTAGTTAAATGTATCAATGACAATACGTGAGAGCGTGAGGTTTAAATGATTGCGACTCCCTTCATTTACAAAGGATTACTGAGATGGACAACAAACAGAAAGAAGCACCAATTTCATCCATCCATCCATTATCTATACCCACTATTTCCAGTGCAGGGTCACGGGGGTCTGCTGGAGCCTATCCCAGCTCA
>JBAMYA010000022.1:7645149-7661914 GCA_037176975.1 Arrhamphus sclerolepis
TCTTTCTTTCTTTCTTTCTTTCTTTCTTTCTTTCTTTCTTTCTTTCTTTCTTTCTTTCTTTCTTTCTTTCTTTCTAGGCAGGTTTATTTGTAGCTACAGCTTATTTCATGCACAAAGGCAACTCGAAGTACTTTAAAAAGTCATTAAGATGAAAGAAAGCGAAGAATTTAAAAAAAATTAAATGTGTAATAAAATCCCACATAAAAAAGACTGGGAGAGAAAAGGATTAAAACACCTTAGTATATATGAGTAAAACAGTGCTGTAAAATTCAACTGAACAAGGGCACGGGAAAACAGTAGTTTTCAGCTTACTTTAGAAGTGTCTAGAGTTGGAGCATTATTAATAGCAAGGGGAAGTTTATTCCATCTTTGTACAGCATATCAGTTAAATGTATTTTAACACTGTTTGGTCCTTAGTCAACGTTCTACCAGCTGACTGGTACCTAAAGTTCTCAGAGCTCTACTTGATTTATATTCTACAAGAAGATCAGTGTATTCTGGCCTCTTATCATTAACTGATTTGTAAATAAACAACAACACCATAAAGTCTGTTTAGGTTTAGGTAGCTGGTAGCCAGTGTAAGGATCTCAGAACAGGAATAATGTGTTCAGTTTTCCTGGTTCTTGTTAGAACTCACACAGCAGAAGCTGTCTGATTGTCTTTTTGGGAAAATCAGACAAAATATCATTACAGCAGCCAAGTCTGCTGGAGATGAAGGCATAAATGAGCTTCTCTAAACCTGTTCTGGAGATCAGGTTTCTAACTCTTTATATTTGTTTGAAAAAAAGAAAAGCACACAAATACAAGGATGTATGTTATTCATGTTGAATAGACAGACAGGTATGAATCATGTAATTTGCACAAACACTAAAAAGTCAAATAAAAAAGCTGCTTTTATTTACTGAAGAAAGAAAAAATGATGTGAATTTACTGTCACTTATACCAGATCCTGAATGAAGATGTAAATGCTGAATAATAATGACATTTGTGTATACTGCAAATTCAATGTCCAGCAAAACAATGACAATAATAAAGAGAGAGAGAGATTAAAAAGAAGTAAAGTAAAGTAAAGTAAAGTAAAGTAAAGTAAAGTAAAGTAAAGTAAAGTAAAAAAATAATAATAATAATAAAGACTTTCACTTAATTAATTGCAAACCTATATAGATAAGGCGAGATCTTTGGAAAATAGAGGGGAGCGTCAGTTAAACCAGAAGAATTCCAGCATCATTAAGGTTTATCGTTCTACCCACTACTTCTAGATTCCCAATCATTACAACCTTTCATGGCAACAGGACAGAATCCAAGGAAAACATATACAAGAATGGAAAAATAGTCTTGGACAACTTATTGACACATTATAAAGGCAATGGTACTGGACAGGATTCCAGTCCATCACAGGACACATCTTAAAACAGTTTTAAATCTCATATGTAGCCAGTGAGGAGACTCAATGACAGAATTCAACAACTGAGCTCAGCGTGAGTGGCCTCCACTCAATATTCCTCTGTCTTGTAGTGGGTTACTGCTGGAGTGTGTTTACTAAGGCTGTTTTTCTCATGTCTACAATAGAATAACTGGGGGAACGGATGAAGAAAGACCACTTTGCCTTGATTCTGTCTGATGTCTACGTTGGTATTCATAGAAAAGTGTTAT
This sequence comes from Arrhamphus sclerolepis, assembly GCA_037176975.1. NCBI lineage: Eukaryota > Metazoa > Chordata > Actinopteri > Beloniformes > Hemiramphidae > Arrhamphus > Arrhamphus sclerolepis. Next base: position 7,646,803 of record JBAMYA010000022.1, read on the forward strand.
GCTGGTGGAAATATTTCTTTACATAATTGTGATGCAAGGTGTATGCATTCCAGTGTAAGTAATACTGTGGACATAACAGGTTTTCAAAAGCACCTCAAATCCCTTTGAGGCAATGAAAAGAGTACCTGAAAATAAAATCCCAAAGACAGATTTAGTTGAGCTTTTGACATAAGTGAAGTAATGCCTGGGAGCTCGTTCATGCTGTCAACTCAAGCAGCGTTTCTCTCCGATTTTCCCCTTTCTTCATGGTTCACTTCAAGTTCTCAGTATCTGATGTCTCTTGCCTACTGAGCTTGCTGCTGCTCGATAAACTGCCTCCTCCTGAGCATCCATCTGTAGGTGTCTAATGACTGGATCGGGGGTTAAGTTAAGTTCATCACTTCCACTATCTCTGTAGGTGTAATAAGTGGAAAGTGATGAGATCAGGGCCAAGACTTCAAAATCTAGGGTTGAGGCCTACTGACACTATTGACCTACAGAGTGTCAATGGAAATTGGGCTACTGTTTTTTGAAGAAGACAAGGAGGAAGGCGTGACCATAAACAGAGAAAAAAAGAGGAAGTGAAAGAGACTGGGGCTGAAAGTAGATATTAAATGTTGGGATTACGACAGGAAAGGCTAGAGAGAGTTGGCTGACATGATGCAGAGGAGGAAGGTAGATATTCAGTGTGTTCAGAAGACCAGATGGAAAGGTAGCAAGGCTAGACGTTTTAGAGCTGGATTCATGCTGTTCTATCATGGTGTGGATGGGAAGAAAATCTGAATAGGTGTTACCTTGAAGGAGGAACTTAGGAATGTTCTGGAGGTGAAAACAGGTCAGAGTGATGAGTCGAAAGTCAGTAATTGAAAGCATGATGTTCGTTTAGAGGGAGGTAGATGAAGTGATGGAGAGGATCCCAGAGCTGACTGGTGCAGACTTCAATGGACATGTTGGAGAAGACAGCAGAGGTGATGAGGAAGTTATAGGCAAGTTTGGTGTCCAGAATAGGAACACAAAAGGACAGACGGTGGTAGAATTTGCAAAAAGGATGGAAATGGCAGTAGTGAATACTTTCTTCCAGAAGAGGAATAACTGAAGGAGATCAGTGACTGCAATGTAATGGTAGGTGAGAGTGTCACCAGACAGCACAGGATGATGCTGTTGTTGAAGATACCAAGCGATGACACATTTCTCATTCTTCCTGCAAACACTTGAAGTAAGCAGCATTATGGAGTTGGTGTTCCTTTTATGTTTCAAAATCATCCACACATTCCCCACTGGTGACAGGCCAGCGTAGTAACCATATCTCTTATTCCGTAGCCATGCCTTTGTAACGTGTCCATAAACTGGTTTTACACTGTCCTGTATAAAATACATGAGCATCTTTGGAAGAGATGTGGCTTTGAAGGAAACAGATATGTTGCTGCTGAATGATATTTCTTGATGTAGTGCCATGTCAGGGTTCAAACATCAAGCTTGTCCAGCTCAAGCTTGGTTCGTTGCCCCTTCCACACTGAAATTCATCCAGAAATTCACTTGTTTTCAACATTTTAGTTTCAGTCTCATGCATTTATTGGCAAAGTGGTGCTTGCCTGACCTTCTTTGCTCCTCGAAGTCTCAGGCTTTCGTGGATACTGCTTTTGTCACCTGCTAATGCCCTAAATTGCAAAAACGGATGTATATTATCAATTGAATTTTAACTGACAAGGAAAAATATGAAATATTTATGATTCATACTGAGTGTTTTGCATATTACTTAATGTCTTGACCTTTCCACTGATTTCCGGTTGTGTTTTCCTCTTTATTTTTCAAAACACATATATCATCAAAGAACGATTCAAACAGAGAGGGCAGAGACTTTTATATACTTTTATTTGTTTTATTCAGGATGTCAAATGAACAATATCAATATATTATATCCAGATTTAGGAATTTCTTTGCTGAAGCTGTGAAAGGGAGTTATTTGGGGTCGTCAAAACCAACTTGAATGTTTAAAAGTATTTATGTTAGCCAGAAGGGGGCACCATCACATAAGAAAAAAAAGCATGTGAAGTTGCAGAAACACAGAATCGTCAGACTGCACACAGTCAAATATCATTTCTATTATCCCTGAATCACTCTCTTTATACAAACAGGAGTATTTTCAGTTGAACATTTATAAGTGTGCATTTAGGCAGTTACACACACACACACACACACAGAAGAACGTCCTAGTCACACTCTTGAGATGTATGCTGACCACCACATATTATCCCAGCAGCATAAATAAACCCTCACACTTAACTCATCCAGCGAGCTTCCATCCATATATGATGTACTTGAAGTCAGAAAAGATATAGGAGCGTGGTTCCAAGTATTTGAGTGGGAGTAATATAGTGAGGACTCTCACATTATTTTACCTTATTGCTATGAATAATGTGGGAGTGAAGAAGAATAGGGTGTTTAATTACTCCTGGTAAGCTAAATAAATAAAACCATTAGAAATGCCTGGGAAAAAAGTGAAAGTCTTTGTATAATACTGACTATAAATGTAATGTTAACATAACCTTTAGATTGTGAGAAAAAAATCACAAAAGAGAAACTCCTTAAAAGAAAACTAAACAAAAACATACAGAAGAATTCTTCCAAGGAACACATTCTACATGTCAACCCTAAATGTTCATCAGCGACTGAGCCAGGTGAATATTCTATCAATTATATTGTTTCCAGCTGAGGTTCATGGCAGGTTCAGCTGTGTGGCAGCAGATTCACATGGACACTGCAGACATTACTTGAAATTATCATGCAAATGTAATATATGACCATGGAAGGTGATAATTTGGTACTGAAGAGGAATACTTTGGGCTACAACTTCTTTCAGGCTCAGCTGGCATACAGCCTCTGGTGTAATTAGGAGTCACTCAGCCTCTCCATATTGATTTTCATTTTGTGAAATTCAGCACTGATTTATGACCGCAGTTCATCATTGCAGCCATACTTTTTCCGAAACATGTTTGATTTTGTAATGGGGAAAATGCATTTTATTTCTGGTACCATAAAGTACACATTCTAATAACACATTCATATTTCCCACCTCAAATTAAGATGAAACAAACGGTAACATTTTTTTCCAGCTAGTTATCTCTTATTTGACTATCTCAGCATAGGCTCGTCCAATTTATCTCAAACTTGTTAGTGTATTGCTTGGAACCCTGGTCAAAGCAGTTTTGGGGTTAGAGATATTCAAATGGCATTACCATCTGTCCTGAATGATCCAATCACTATTGGACAGATCCAAAAGCATTTATTCACACCTGGCATTAGGATGTGTCTCCATGTGCATCTTGAGTATCAGTGTGTGATTGGATCTCATTCCCCTTCCCTTTTCCCCCCAAATAATCAGTTATTCAATTCACATCTTATGTTGCTGTTTAAAAAAACAAAAAAAGAAGGAAAAAAACAAAACCTGCAGCAATACACCTAAAAGTAGGTAGTCCTGTGATATAGAGGAATTGGAACACCTTTCCTGTCTGCTGGAATTAATGTTTTTATTGGTTATGTTTGCCACTTCTGTTTGCGATCACATGTGACCTAGCCACCTCTGAGTGTGGTTTGAATTTTTGTATCTCAATGCATCATCAAAGGAACCCTGGGTATGTTTACACCTGGACTTAATGATGCCCACTGGTCATATCACTCAGAACAGATGCGAATGCCAGGTTTAAACAGGGACTTGGTGTCACTTTGGGAGATTTCTCCAGTTATTTTGTTTTGCTTAGTCTATTTCCATTCACCAAAAGCACTGGGACATCATCTGAGACTGTCTCAATACTCTGACTTTACAAATGATGTTATAAATATGTTCCTGTGTTTAATTTGTGACAACACAGATTTCACCAGTTCAAACGTCATACCCGTGACAGCTGCCATATGCACTTGCAATTCAAATGACTAAAATATTTTCACATATATTGTACCATTAGATATGCTAGCTCCAGACCAGAGGATTTCAAAGTGTGTGGTGGGCACCCCCAGGGAGAAATTTCAGGAGATTCACAGAAAATGAAGGCAAGGATCTATTATAAAATCAAAAACCTTGTATTGGTTGAAGAGTTCAGACACTGCAGTTCATGGACATTTATTTTTTTTCTCCCAAAGACAGGGAATAATAAATGTCAAAATCCCTTTCCTCTAATTGCAGCTGTAGCATATAAAATCTAGATCCTTGCTAATATCAGAGGTTCATTTAACTCTCTCAATAGGCTCCCCTAAAAGCCACCTTGCATATCATCCCTCTCATTTATCAGTCAGACAGCACAGATGGCATGGATTAATGGATTGCAAGGTAGAGAGAGAAAATAAGAAAATACATCAGAAAATGTGAAAAATCTAATTCTGTCTCATCCGAATGTGAATTAATCTTATTTTCCACTTAATGAGACATGTCATATTTTACAAAACAATATTGAGCAAGATGTTAACCTACGTCAGGAAATCTATTACATTATATATATATATATATACATATATATATATGGATATATATGGATATGTATATATATATATATATACAGAAACAAGTGGCTCGTGGTGCCATATAGCATAAGATATGAACCACGCTCTGATGGTAGCTCTGTCTAAGAATAACATAAATGATATGAGCTGAAGAGGGAGGCCCCTCTAAAAACATCCAACTGACATCACAGGCACTTGGTTTTTGACTTGGAGTATTTTCATGGTTGATGTGAAGCTCATCACTTCACAGAAATATACAGTTTAACTGACATGCAGCAGTTGGTATATTTGCTGTCAGTCGCAGCGTTACAATTTTTCTACTTTTAAGACCTGTGTAACTTCTCAAGCTTTAGGAAATCTTTGGCTTTAACATTTGACATTTTTATCTTGCACACCACTGACCTAAACAATTATGATTTACATTCACTTTTATCTTACACAAAATGTAATAATATCTAATGTGCCCTACATGTACAATAAATATACTCTGCATTGTTGTTGCTGCACATGGAATGTTGCTGAATTTTTGTTTTTCTTCCTGTGTCTTCAGGATAATGTTTGCATTTCACACTTCCATGAGTGCATGATGGGAAGGTCTTTTAGTGTACCTCACATGCTGTGTTTGCACAAAATGCAGTTGCATAATTGCACCCCAGATGGTTATAGAAAATCTGTTGCACCCTTGTATTTCATTTTTCCTCACTGTTGTTTGTTCTTGAGTAATTCTTATGCTGTCTGTTCATCTGCAGTCTTCTAGCTTTCTGCTGAGTGCGTCTCGACTCCACTGTACTGTTCCCAGCAGTGAGTTCTCTGTCAATTTACCAAAGAAATCCTTGAAATGTAACTCAATATCAATCCAAGTTTCTTTCAATAATCCAGGGTCTTAGATGTGACACTGTTTGTTTACGTTATTATATTTCAACTACAGCCTCCACGGGACCGCTCCTGCAGCTGTAACATTCAAGACATACCCTGTTTTCAGTGCAGCAGCTGTTTCAATCTCTCTGGATTTCTGTATATGTTTCATTCTCTCTTTTCTCATCCTGTTGCTTGGTTTTCTCTACACCCTTAGCTTTGTGTGCTGCTTTGTACATTAGGCATGCTTTGACGCCATTAATCCTACAATCCACCCTTTGCATTCCTGGTGCACTGCTGCATCTGAGTAGAGCCAGCTTTTTTTTTTCTTTCTTTCTCTCGTTTTCTTTTGTTTTTAATTTACCCATGAATTGTTGCACAGCTGATTTTCACCTCAACATTCACTGAGGTGGAAATCTCTTTTCTTTCCAGGTCATTTTGCATTGAAGATTCACTGTAAAGCTGGACTGGAAATGGTGTTGACATCTACAATGACACCCTTCCTCAGTGCTGGGGTGGAGCAGACAGGTGATTACAGACAGACGTACTGCTGACAGTACAGCTGCCCTTCGTCGCTCCTAACATCTGGTGGAGGTCAAGCTGTTCTCATGGTTCTGTAGATGCCGGCGGCGGCAGCAGCAGCGGATTTGTGTGCAGCAGCACGTCCTTGCAGTGGATGCTTGTGCATCCAGCCATGTGTTTTCAAGCATGTCTCAGTGTGTTTCTTTCCATCTCATCAGCCTGTGTCAGTAAAGGTTGTCCTTGATGGTGGAGGTGTGTGTGGTGGTTGAGTCGTCGTGCAGGGAGCCCCGCCGGCCAAGTCGTGGGCGACAGCGGAGGAGGTTTTGAAGCTCTCTGGACATGCTGCTGGAAAACGCTGTGTAGATCCACGGATTTGTGCACGAGTTCAGACTGGCCAGCAGCATCAGGATCGTGAAGGCCACTCCTACAGAGGGCACACGCATAGCATACGTAAAAAGATGTGCGCCAACACATTTATATCCAGAAATGAGTACAACATAAGAACAAAATTATAATTAAAAAAAAAGAATAAAAGTGATGACAAATTACAGTTTACATCTCTTTTCTTTTTCTCAGATAAGTAGAACACTTTAGATTTAATATAATTAGTGGTTATTATTTTTCCTTTTATTTCCTTCTGGAATAGCAACAGGATTTTATTTATCCTTGAGGGACAAAACCTTATGCTCTGCTTTTTTCCTCTTATTTTACTTGTATGTAACAACTAAAACATGTTTATAAAAATCTAGTCAAGCGCGGACAGAAGAAAAGGATAAACTGATTTTTGAATACAAAACTGATAACAATCATCTGTGTTTGCCGTGTGTGGAGCTGCTGGCGAGCGCTCATTCATATTTATGCGTACTCAGCTGAATGCAAGACCACTCTGTATGGATGTACTTGTGTGCACGCATACAAGCTTACATCCCTCGTCCCGTGCGTCCACTTGTGACTTTGCCTATGTGTGCGAGCCGCTGGAACGGAACGTTGTTGATAAAATGTCAACATCTGCCTGTGTTGCAAAATCAGCAGGGAATATAAACAGGTTATTTACTGGTCTCCGGTGTTTGTACTTAGCTTTAGATCATTCAGTCCATGCTGTCAGCCACAACTTAAGGCGACACTAGCTCTCTTTGCCTGCCTCATCATTAGCTGCCAGTAAAGACATCAACAGATGCTGTTCATGTGCCAAAATGTGCAAAGGCTAGAGGGATGTGATCCAGGGGTTCCTGGTTGTGGGTAAAAACAAACATGATTTTTGACCAAGTTTAACTGTTACCACATCTAAGATGGAGCTTATTCTGGGAATAATGAATAATCCTTTGCACAATGAGTGATGTATGTTCACTAAAATAGACAACAGCCTTGATTAGAGGCTTTATTGACACAAACCAAACCATTCTATTTAACTTTTGGTGCCCGGAGTGCAAAATAGATCACATTTGTTCATTTGAGGTAAATCAACAGATTAACTGTGCTGATGAGCATCAGTCCATCTAAGGGCATAGGGGCATCAGTGATTGATGAAATATCTGTTAATTTTTTTTCTTTCTTTCTTTTTTTTTCTTTTTTTTTTTTTTTTGTTAAAGCTGCATTGTAGATATGTGGATCCTGTAATGGCTCACCTATGAATTGTGTTACTGACCTTGCTCTGGAGGGTTGGGATCCCAAGCTGCCCACAGCTGGACGATGAAGAATGGCGACCAGCAGACAGTATAGACCAGCACTATGACCAGGGTCATTCTCACCGTCTTGGACATAGCTTTAGTGATGCTTGGAGGTGGAGTGGCTGGACTTTGAGGAGGGACATAATCAAGGGAGCAGCGGGGAGAGTTAGTGAAAGACTCCTGGAAATCAGAGCTGTTCGGCACTTGATGCTGCATTGGTGATGTCACTGTTGTCGTGTGTTCACCATGGCAACCACTATACTGAAGAGCAGATGGTACATAGTCATAACAGTCTCCCACTTGGGTGTTATGGATGTTAGTCTGAGGGTTGTTGTTCACACCCTTGATGAGCTGTCCTGCTTTTGGTTCCCTGCCCCCTCCTCCGGATGCCTGTTTCCCCCTCTCCCTTGACCGCTCATCCTCCTTCTTAAAGCTGTGAAATCGAAACAGGATTTCACTCTTCTTTAACTCGGCCATCACCATCCTCTCTGACTTCAGGTAAATGTTGTTGTGAATCTCCCGGAAGATTCTTATCTGGAAGACACATTTATGTATTTATTTATTTATTTTTAATAATAGTGAACAAGACTTTCTGCTTGACCCTGAACAGGATGAAGTGCTGATAGAAAGCAATGCATTCAATCATTCGCAGATGGCTTTTATGACTCAGATTCAAATCACTGTTTTTGTCGCAGTGAATTCAACTCAGCTGTGACAGAAAAAAATTGTAATGAAACACAGTATGAGTTGGCCTTAACCCCCAGCTACAAACCAGTGTCTGACAGCTGCAGGTAGCATTGTTAAACAACATTTAATTACTCTCTTATAGAATAGACAGCGTGGTATACTGTCCAATTTTACACTATGTCAAAGTTTGTTTCAGCTCGTCTTATTCAAATAGAAAAAAAGTCATATTTTGATAAGCAATATATTTTTATTCACAAGTCCAGTAAGTGTTCTGTAATGTACATGGTTTCAATCAACTTACTCTGTTTGGACTGACTCTGACTTTTTTTAAATAATGATTTTCTTCTCTCTTTTCTTACTCTCTTTTTTAATTTTTGTTCATCTCTCACTCAAAATAGGAAAGTATGCATTTTGATTTGAAACTTGATATTTTCTAAATTTGTGACAGATTTTAAGTTTGGCAGCGATCTAGTACATTCCACTTTCTAACAGGAGGTTCTCAGAGTGGGCAGCCATCTCAGCAGTGGACATCCAAGAGTTGTGGTAATTAAAAGAAATAGCTGGACCTAGAAATATCTTTCCCAAAATAGAAACCGGATTGATGGGAGACAGACTAGTGGCTGTCTGCCGTGGGATCCTATACAACACCAACCGCCGTGCTTCATGGGTTCTGAACGATGGCTGCCAAATGCACCCAACATTTTATTCATGCCACATGCCTCATCGGAAAATGTGGCTTTGAGCATGTAATCCTGTTATCAATAATCTTGGTGGACACCACAGAGCACAGCCAGTAAAAGCAGAATTACCTGACAGATGGTAATGATAAGGGCTGGCAGCAGGAACACAGCCACGGTCATCCAGGTGACGTAGGCCTTCAGCCCCCACGGCTCAGCAAAGTGACCCCAGCACTCAAACTCTCCAGGAGCCACTTCTGAGCGAGAGAAGATGAACACCTGACAGACATAACGAAATCCGGTGGTCAACACACCCATATACGTAGCACAAGGTAATCTTACCTCACCTGAACCTTGTTGACCTCATTACTGTTAAAAATAGATCAGAATTTTTAGCTTGGCTTTGGAAATCAGGGCGTGAATGCCTGCTGAGCTCTTATTTCCCATTTCATCCATGTGTTTTTTGCATGTGTTGTGCATGCGAAAGACTTTGTTTGTGTTCACCACTCCCCACCTGTGGTATGCTGAGGACTAGTGCCAAACCCCAGGCCACCATGACAGGGGTGTTCCAACACGACATTGCCCCAACACGGTAGGCCTGCAATGGGCAGCAGATGGCATGGTGCCGGTCGACCGTCATGGCAACTATCATATAGGAAGAAGCAAACATCCCCACAATTTGCAAGTACTTGATGGATCGACAGAGCATGTCAGGCCCCTGAAACCTCTCTGTTATGTCCCATATTAGCTGGGGAAGGACCTGAACACAGATTAAAAAGAAAAAAAAAACAGTCAATAAAAGTTGCTTCCAACAATTTAGAACTTTTTCTTTTTACTTTGACCTACAGCAGAGTAGAACAGAAGTGCTAAAGGACAAGCCTGGTGACATTTCAGATATTGCCTTTGAAGCTCAAGCCTGTTATAGTTTATCTCTCTGTGCCACAGACTCCTATTCTTATCCAAAAGTACATCAATAAGCCATAGCATTACAATGGATGACATACCTTTCTGCTGCCGTAAAGACCAAATATGTATAAATATCAATATGTATATGTATCGAAACACACTTTAAAATAATCCCAATAATATGCTTTTTACCTATTTGAATTGTATTTATTGAAAGCTACACAGTACAACTGATCAGATCCTGGAGTTACAATGTTTTGCGAACAACATCTTAATCTTGACAGTATTATATGTATGTATCAATAATTAGCTCTGAAAATCCACCTATAGGAGTTCAACACACATTTTCCAAGCGGGGATCTGTAATCCCAACAAGCCTTCTGTCTGAAAATCTTACTATGGCTCTCAAGTGTGAGCCCTGAGAATTTATGGACTGGTAGCGTTTGTCTTCTGCTCTGAATAAGTGATCTCCAAAATGCATGAATTTAATCATGAGACAGTGTAGCAAAGTGTTTTTTTTTCTTTTTCATGATCTCAGACCTTGCTTACTTTGTTAGGAAAAATTGAGGTAATTGTTTGGAGCCCTAAAGACCTTAGACACTCACTACTATGGAAGATATGTCACTGGTTTCCAATACTACCACGAGAAGCTTTGTAATCATTTTCTATCATAATTTTCCTTTTAACTCACATGTAAAACTTAAATGTAGAGGAGTGTCTTTCATCTGCACATCTTGTCTCAAACTGAAACTGAAATACAGGCCCAACCAGACTGCAGCATAATATTAGCTGGACATCCAAATATTTCCCAGAAAATACTTAGTTTGATCTAAAATTCTTCAGTTAGAGTATATGATGAGTACTTAGGAGAGATGTCCTATTACTCTTGTTTCCCTTAGCTGACTCACTGACTGAAATCTAAAATCCTGGTCATCGTGTATAAAGGTCTCAAGGGCTTAGGTTGTCTGGTCTTATTTGAAAGATTTTATTTCCCTCCCATCACCCCACAAGAACTTTTCACTGTTAAAATGCAGAATTATTTGCAGTTTTTGACATATTAATTTTCGGGGGTTTTAGTTTGCTTGATGGGCAGAGATATTCTCCACTCTTACAGCAGCTCATATTTAATTTACTGATCTGGTTGCTCCTTTTGTTCTTTTGTAACTTTTTTACTAGCACTTTTTGCTTTTATTGCTTTAAAAAGGCTTTTGATAAATTACTTTTATTGTTGATGTTAATCTTATGATTGTTACCTTGTTTTATAGACATGCTTTACCTTCAAAGGCTTTCTTGACTTGAGTTGAGCTAAGCTGAATTAGGATTGTGGCCATCGATCAAATGGTAGAGTGGTCATTCTCCCATGGTTCAGCGGCTCAGTCTCCAGCCTCTCATGAGTCAAAGTGTCCTTGGGATCACATTTCCCCCAATATGCTTTTCAGTGTGCAATTACAGTCACAAAAGTACTGCATCTGTGCACTGAATGCACATAGAGGCCTAATAAGAAAAGTTGTATGTTTGTGAAAGAGTGATGAGAAACTCACTGTAAAGTACTTTGTAGCTAAAGGTGCTATAGAACTGCAGAGCATTTGCAATTTACAAGAAACATTTCTTACGATTTCTCCCTATAACGCTGTAAATCACCTCTTATGCCCACAGAACAGGAGAATGATATAACAAGATAGCTTTTTCAGATAGCTGACTTCTCATTTTCTAAGCTCACTGCTGAGCAGCCGCACCTGCAGAAATATGACCTTCATGGACGATTCAATAATAGAAAACCTTTCCTACACATATGCAGCAATATCAAGCATCATAAATTCATATCAAGCCTGAAGTATTTTTGAAACCGGTAGCGTGCACCGATGGCAAACAAATAACTCAGTGAGCAAAGGTAAAGAGCATGTCTCCAACTGTTAATCACTGCTCAGGGGTTGATAAATCATGCCTTTGGCTTGTATTGTCTGCAGCGACACAGAGACCGTGCCTCCAATTGTAGGAGGAAAGAATGAGCGTGACTTCATAAAAGCAAATACTGGAAATAAACATCACATGGCCTGTCAAAAAGCTGAAGATGGACAAGGATGGCTTCCACGGCAGGATAGTGATCATAAGCACCCCTCATGTTGTGAAGTGAACTATTTCAAGATATTCGAGCTAAAGGTTATGCCATTGCACATACAGCCCCCCGGCATAAACATCATCCAAAATCTTTTGGCAGATTTCAAAGGAGGAAAGCATACAGAATATCCCTGGAGGTTCATGCAACTGTAAGCCTTTCACTGAAAGAATAGAAAACATTTGGTCAAATAAAATCCCAAAATCTTAGCTGACCACACCACTGTGGTATCGTCAGGAGGATGATACCACTCAGGTGCTTTTGCTTTTTTAATACAATGAAAAATTGTAATGAAAAATGTCATATTGTTTTCAATTATCTCATCTGACATTTTCTGTTCTTGACTTCCCATTAATGCTTTAGGTAGGACTAACAAACTGACCTGAAAGAGCGCCACCACCAGGTCGGCCACACACAGGTTCACCATGAATAGGTGCATCGGCGCGTTGTGTTTTCTCCGCCGCAAAAGCACCCACAACACAAAGCTGTTCCCCAGCGTGGTGAGAGCCAGCACCACCCCGAGAACTGCGATCTCAGCCCTGGCCAGGCCCTGGTCCCTTATCCTGGGCTGGGGCGGGGTATGTGGAGTGGTGTTGGAGCTATTGTCTGCAAATATCCCAAAGAAGGACCCCCCACTGCGGGACGCGTTGAATGAGTTCTGCTCAGACACAAACAAGGAGGAAAAGTTGTTTCTTCCGGTGGCACCCAGAGAGGAGAGGCCTAACCCATCCCAGCCTGTTTCCACACTGATGCTTTCCATTCCTGTAAGCAAAGAAAAACAACAAGTTAATGCTGGAAAGCCAAAAGCATTTGATGTTCAAGGCTGATAAAACCAGCGCCTGGCGATTGAGGTCAGCAGGGGTCATAAGACCAGTTTTTACCAGGTGAAGGTTTATTTATTTAATTCTTTACCAGAACTTGATCTTTTCTGCTATATCAAAGCATTTGTGTAATGTGTTCTGCGCCATTTGATTATTCAAGTCTGCTCGGCCTCCAGACTTATTTAACATTCAATTTCTCATTCTGAGAAAATACGTCAGGCTTTTTTTTTTCCTAAAAATACATGTGGATGCAAGTTTTAATCACAAGCAGTCTTTGTTGATGGAGCATCAGCAACCATTTAACATCACACACCACAAATAGATCCCCTGGAGTGACTTTCACAGAATGTGGTGAAAAGCGGACACTGTACCAGTCATGCTGCCATGCGAATATTGTTGTTCTTTGGTGCTGTCTCCATTTTTTAATAACTCTTCAGCCTGTCTGTTTGTCCATCTCTCAAGGCTTCCCAATCTTTCTGACGTAAGTCCAGTCTGGTTTATTTTCATTTTCAAACATTCTCAAGGTTGATTTGACAGCTTTCCTCTCCATCCCACCGATCCTGCTCGTTCACCTCTGAACTTATATACATTTGTCCCACGCTTAACTCCCTTCATTCCTATTTTCCTCTTCATTTTGTTCCTCTTTCTGAAGCTTTCTCTCATGCATCTATGCATTCCTTTTTTCCTCTCTCTCATCCCCACGTAACATTTTCTCTCTTCAATTAATTTTTTGCTTCTAAATAAATGCTTGGAGAGACTGGAAAGTTGATAGGAGTTAGAAACATCATCATATCAAGTTGCACGGTCAGTAAAATCTGTCAACATAACTGGGAGATGTGAAAGAAGAGTGTTAAAAGCATTGTAGAGAAAGCGCCCAGGAACAGTTGGAAAAAAAAGTTAATTTATAAACGAGAAGGGTAAGGACACTAAACAATAGTACTAATATTGAGCAATTAACTGTCAGTGAAAAGCCATTAACAGATTTTTCTGTTGCCTTGACATGTAATGGCCAATTTAGAAGTAATACTGGACTCTCTGACGGGTGAGGTGAGGGTGAGGATAACACAGCTGATAATGCACTTCCCACGAGGAATTTATTCTCATGAATGCATGACGGACCAGGCCAGCTGGTCTTCCTTGCCCAGTGTAAAGGTGGACACGTGAGAGGAAGGATCTGTGCAAAATCTTTTTTCCAGATGCAAAGAAGGAGAGGTCACCTGGGGAGGAGGGTGAGGTTAAGCCCTCACCATCTTGAAAAAACAAAAAACAAAAACAGTTTTCCTTCCTAATATATCATTGTTATCATGACTCTGTTATTTTAAAGAGTAGAGCTCCCAGTTATCACGCTCCTCTCTGAACCAGCTCCCAGTTTGGGATAAAGACACCCTCTCTTCCTTTAAGATTAGGCTTAAACCTTCCCTTTTTGATAAAGTCAACCATTAGGGATATCTCAGTTGTTGACATATACTGTTCTTGTATGTCATTATTATTAATAACATTGTTTTCTTTTGGCAGACGCCCCAGAACTAATCTCCCTCCGTGCTTGTTGCTCTCTCTTTTCTGTCATCTCAGACCCCTGACAGCTGGGCTTCTGGTTCTGCTGGGTTTTTTTTCTTTTTTTCCTCTCTGTTAACTGGGTTTTTACTTCTCCACTGTCACCTGATGCTTCTCAGGATAAAGGGTTGCACTGAAGTGAAGATGCGATGCACTCCCAGACTGCTGTTTATGAATTGTCATTAGATAAATTTTGATTTCTGGACCCAATTGGAATTCAATTGGAATTAATTGGATTTTGCTCAATTACAATGAATTGGACTGAATTGGACTATAATTTGTACTAAACTGGATTCTATTTATGATTTTTTTATGTATATTTAATGTAATTGAGATGACTTGTGAACTGCTGTTATACAAGTAAAGTGAAGTGAAATTAACTGAATTAAATAATTTAATAAAATGAATTTAAAGAACCCGTATTAATTGAAGTCACAGAAAAATAAGGTGTGAAACCTTTCAAAGATGGAGCCACTGTCATTGTTAAATTAAACATGTGTTCATACTAGAAACCTTGTCTTTTGTGGACTACAGTTGTATTTCTCTAACGTGTCATAACAAGTAGTCAAGTTATGAGCAAAGTTTTTTTTTCTTATTGCATAAGCTATTTGGTGCCATTGTTAAAAACTTAAGAGTAAAGATTTCAGCCATAAAAGAGAAACATTTAGTTGTGTGAGTTTTGACAACTAGATGTTTTTTCAGTGCACAAAAATGCAAGTCAGTAATGTCAAACATAGTTTGATAACAACTTAATAAGAAAAGTGACTAAAGCGACTCACATGTTGTCGCTAGGTAAAAAACCAGCACCAGAAAAGAGCCAGACTCAGAGAGACA
>JBAMYA010000022.1:7666286-7678015 GCA_037176975.1 Arrhamphus sclerolepis
ATAGATAGATAGATAGATAGATAGATAGATAGATAGATAGATAGATAGATAGATAGATAGATATAGATATAGATATATATTTAAATAATGTAAAATGTATGTATATATATATCAAAAATAATAGAATTTTACTCACTTATGATCTGTTTAGGTAGTACCGTTGTTTTATGAGAAGCTAAATTTTCCCACAAACATTCACATCTTCAGTGTTGCCATGACTCTTCATTCAGCATATCAAAAAATGCTCCTAAATAAATCTGTCACAACAGACAAAAAAAAAAAGCCTGGCAAACTCGTCATAATCAGTATGACTAAGAGGTTCTGGTCTGTGTAAATCCGTTGTATTGTCCTTTCTGTGTAGTAGTTCACATTTGTTTATTAGAGTAATCCATTCAATAGCCACGTGTGCTTCTGGTCCTTATGCGCCTCTGTATGCTTTTGCAGTGTGCTGTACCTCCAACTACACCAGCAGAAATGAATATCAGCACCGTCTGCTCCCCCCTCCCTCCTCGGTTATTCCCTCCTCCTGGTTCAACCAGCCTGTCCTCTAGGCCTGAGGGTGGAGCCTACTGTCAGAAGTGGAGGGAGAATGTTACATATACCCATGAAGAGTGCAGAGGGAGTTTGTGACATACAGACACCCAGAGACAACTGTGTTTATACATGTGCATTGTATGTGTGTGTGTGTGTGTGTGTGTGTGTGTGCTAGTTCAAAGGCACAATATGTGCTGATGTGTGTGTTTGTGAGAGTAGGTGATCAAGCAAAAGGCTGAGAAACACCCCCACCTTCCATCTCTCCGTGTAATGATTTATGGTCTGTGTAAGTCATGGATGCACACTGCATATGTTTTGATTGCAAGCTTTTCCCTGTTGTGAGAACCTTTGCCTTCGATCTCCTTTGTTGCAGGAGGACAAGGGCTGAAGTAATGCCGATTGGTGGAATCTGCAAGGCTAGCAGCAGGTCACACCCTTGCAGTACACACAGAAGGTCAGACCAATCCCAACACTGAGGCTCTCTCTCTCTCTCTCTCTCTTTTTCTCTCTCTCTTTCTCTCATACCTACACCTAAACACATAAGACGGCATGGAAATACCTCTGGAATGCATGCAAACACTCACTCAGTTGTGCACAGTGAGGGAATTCATTAATTCACACACGAATGTGAACACTGAAGACATAAACACAGACAAACCCAAGCAATGAGGGAAAAGGTGGAATTGTGCCTATATTCACTTTGACAAGGGAGTTGCAGCTTCCTCTTATTTTTGTACCTTACAGCTCATGGTAACAAGGAATACTGTTGTTCATTGACATTTACTTTAATTACTCACATTCAGTGACACATACACCCCCAGCCCCCCGACACACACACACACACAGCAGCATAGTATACCTAGGGGGCACTCTGTCTATGTAACCCAAAAGTACTAATCAAAAGCCAGCAGAGACCGGATTGTCCCATGATGTCAGAAAACCTGGCCCCTTTTTCCAGTGGTGCCACAAGGTTCACATGAGATGCTGCCCTCATTCAAACCATTTTGTCTTTCACTGAGGAGGTTAGACAGCGAGCTCTCTGAGAATCACTAACATGATTATCTCGGCTCCTCTGGTCTTAGTAACGTTTTGCTAAAGAGCAGTAAAGCAGCAAAATTAATCCACTTTGCGTGTTTAATAGCCGCAGATGATAACTGATGGCAAAGAGTGAATAGGCTCTAACATGGAAAATTAAATCACCTTGAATGAGCAACAGAAAGACAATTTGCTCAGATTCATAAGAGCATAAGTATAATTTATTGTGGGTGGGTGGAGGGTAGGGAGGAGGGAGGTATTTTAGAGATACCTTATGTTGCCATTATCTATCATTTGAATGAACATCTTCTGCACATCACATTTAATCACAAGGCAGCACTTATGTTTAAAGGGGATGCGATCTATGAGAACCTTTTTTTTACTGGTGAGATTTCTGGCTGGGTATTCTCCCACATGTTGGAGCTTATTTTCAGCTTCTATTTGTGCCAGAAATAAAAATGACAGCTGTTACCCTCAGAGATGGGGTCTCCTGTGCTGAGACCTCTCTCATACTCTTTTCTGGGACCTCTTTATTTGTACAGAGGTGTTGACAAATACAAAAAGTTTTGCAATGAGGTTATATGAATTTGACTTGTGGTCAGTTAAGGGCCCTCATCAGAATGGGGAAAAAAAAACTAAGATGGAAACAGCCCTGGAATATACTGAATAGAGTACAAAAATAAATAAATAAATAAATAAATCACTCAGTCAAGTTCGTATTTTAGTCCAAAGTGTTTGGCTTCATTTTGAACTGTTTAAAAGACCACAAACATGGCTCCGCATCAGTGTAGAGAAGTGGGCTTAAAGTAACGTTCACCAAGAAAGACAAGAAATAATTTCGTAAAAAAAAAAAAAAAATTAAAATAAAAAAAAAAACAATCACCTGGTCTGACAATGTTCACAACAGATAAATAAAACATTCGAGAGAATAAACCACTGCATGACAGGCAATTAATAACAGGGTTGGATAAAGAATTTTAGATTAATCTTGTGAGAATAAATAATACCAAGAAAAACAACATTTTAGGGCCTTTTCCTATGTGACGCTGTCACCATGAATCACTTTTGTAAAACTTGAAACCAAACATTCCATCATTGTTTTGGGGCATTACTGCTCTCACACAGAGCCAGAGGTGAAAAAAATTAATACAATTTAATTTTTACTCATTAAGGTTACTGCATCTTCTTCCATAATTCAGCACTTTTAGGTTTTGCCAGTGGACCTGGTAATGTAGTATCCAATTTTACTTCCTTTTGCCACCAAAAAGAAGGAAAATAGTTCATATGAGGATCCAATGAAAAGAGAAACCTTTTACAGTTTAGATGAGATCTTTTTATTTTCTCTTTAAAGAAGAAGAAATAAGGTGGAAATGTATAATTTACAGATTTTTTTTCTTCCTTTTCTTTTCCTCTGGCTAAGCCACAAATCCCAAAGAACAGCAGTTTGGCTGAACACTGTGTTGAGACAAAATCTGTTGAATTCTCCGAATCAAGAATATGAATCTTTGTGAACATTAGTTCACAACAGAAGATCCCATCTAAATATCACCCAGGAGAGAAGGAAAAAAACAAACAAAAAAAGCTGTGTATGGCCTCTCATTATCTGACAGGTCGACCCTGTACTACACTACAAAAAGTGATTTCTAAGAAAGTAAAAATAAGCCCGGTTTAAAGAAAATGAGTCTTTTTTTTTTTTGCATAAATAGAAAAGTAATCTAGTCAAGCATTTTTTTGCAGAAGAAAAATAGTCTTAGTTCAAGAAAGATATTAATTATTATTTAATTATTCAATATTATCTTGTAATGCCACCTTCACCACACACTCAGCAGCTTCTCTACCTCGTGTTTTTTTGTTTTTTTTTAACTATTTTCTCCATCAAGTTTGTAACTTTTACAAGCAGAAAGCGTATGCTTTCTATTCCAGTTCAGACTTTACATACAGGTTAAAAACTAAATGCTTATTTCATTAATTTTGCATGAAATCATAGCATATTTCACATTTTCTTTTTGTAAAGTACATTAAAAAGAAATAAACCAAAGGAACTTGGGTGCTTGTATTTTCTCTGACATAAAACCACAATAATATTTGCCAGTGAGGGTAATTTGTATCATATATTATTTAGAGGGAACAAGACATATGCACTATGATAGTCTTAGAAGTTTTTCTGTACCTGCTACTGGCAAAAGCTTATTTTTCTTCCTTCTGGATTGTCTTCAGTTCTTCCAACTGCTGCTTTTATTTAGGCTAGCAGAAAGCAGATGGTATTATTAGTAAGCGATTGCACGGTAAACGTTGGGTTATGTTATAATGCGAAGAAAGATAAATTGTGAGAAAACGCAGGAATGAGTGAAAAGCCACACATGAGCTTGTGAAATGGCAGCCCTAAGCCGTTAGGCTGACTTTGATTCAAGCAATTTGAGCAGATTTTGGAATATTTACAACCTATTATTCAGTTGCTATTTTCGGCTCCGGACATGCCAGCTGTCAGAGCCTCTCTGCTTTAAAATAATCAAACTTTTCTAAAAACGTGGACTTTTCCATTCACCTCTTTGCATCTGTTCCAGCAACAATTTGCAGATTGCTCTTTCCTCTTCAGCGCTGCAATCAGAAGAGAGATTGTCATCATTCCACTGAAAATTTCCTGCCACAAAAATTCCAGATGAGCATGCCAGTTGTCAGCACTGCTTTCTTCAGGATTTATATTTCCATAATATAGAAACCAGTTTAGGAGTAATAGATGCTGACACTGCGTAATATCAATTCCAAACAGAGTGGCAGAGATCGCCCAGTGTTCTGATGCTGGCCAAGTGAAAGTATAATTGCCTGCTGGTATCTAATGACTGCTGCTACTGAGCTGGTAAAATAATATATGATACACATGTGACACAGATGTAAATGCAAACATTTAAGTTCATATTATTTTCTCATTACTATCTGCTAAACTTTAGTTTAGCTTGCCCTTCACAACCAATACTCAAAGCACCTCCTTTTGGCAAAAAAAACCACTGAAAATGTGTTTTGTAGACACTGAAGAGTTCCTCTTTTTATTTTTATACAGATGGTCTGATATTTGCAGATTATATATTTCTTCATTATGTCCACAAGAAACATCATTCTGGTTTGGATGTTGATTTTTAAAACATCAAGTGCTGAATTTTGTGATAAACGTGCAGAATTCTTGTTCTTTTCTGGTTACTCTTCCTTGAATTTCATGTAGTGTGCAAAATTTTACAAAACCTGCACAAACATGTGCAATCACAGACATATTCTATACTCAAAAAGCATTTTAGATCATTTTTTTGGCAACTCTGTAAGTAATTTTTTACATGAGGTTTTTCTTGATCGGCCAATCCTGGACTTTATCTCCAAAAACACATCGCACAAAAATAACACACAAGATAAGACATGAAAACTTGAGGACAATAATATCTGTGCTAAAGTTACCTGTGTGTCCATTACAGCAACACACACTTGGATAAAATGAAGCAAACATGAAGGGCTGCGATAACTTTCATCGTAGAATCACTGCATGCATATTGAGTTCACCTTGAGCAAGACTCCACGTAGTCTTTCATGTCGTCCAGTCAAATAAGATTAACGAGTGTTCTGATATTTTCTGGTCTTCTGACGTCCTTTAAATAAATCTTGATGCACACTTGTTTCTAACCTCATGTTGTTTTACAGCACCTGTTCATCTTCTTGTAGAGCAGTCATAGGCAAGTTTTTGGATCAGCAAAGAGGATCCCAATTTCAGTACATCAGAAACAGAATAAATCAGTCTGTAGTAAGTCATTTAAACAATCCACTCCCCAAATTTTTTACTCTGAAAGGGAAACTCCCATAAATTCAGAAGCATCAGGGCCAGAAGCCAAGATCCCGGTGTCCAGGTCTCCCAAGCACTAACTCAGCATCATGCCAAGTTTGTGAATACTGATTTTTTTTTTTTTTTTAACACAAAAACAGTTTGCATCAGGTGTATAATGACTTTAAAACTGCCCCTTGATATTCTATGACACTGAAATTAGGATTTAGGGAAGCAAGGATGAGAACATTCGTTACTTAGGAGTATGAAGGAAGGATTCTTTTTTTTTTTTCCAAGTGTGTAAAGTAGTCCTGAGAACAATCCTCTTCTACAGATCTGTGTGGGGGCTTTTTAAAAAAAAATCTCATCTCATCTTTTTTCTCAATTTTAAAAGCAACTTTTTTCACCTTTTCTCTTTAAGGGATCACCACAGTGGATCGTCATGTTCCACATATTGATTTGGAGCCTTCCCCAGTCTGGCCATTTCCCAGTGACTGGGGAAGAGGGGGGGGCAGCATGGGCTCCAGCGTCCTGCACATGAATACGTCAGCTCTGATGGAGATGGGGATCAGTACTTTGACCTTCCAACTAGAGGACAAGTGACTCTACCCAGAACACTGCAGTCACCCTGTGAATGCTCACTTTATCTTTTTTTTTTTTTCAGCTCATTCTGTCAAAGCTGTCTTACTTGTACATGGAAGTGATGGATTATCTGTGTGCACAGCAAACATACAAAGGGCTTAGATAAGGGAAGGGACAACAACCACGCAAGAGTATCGACTGAAAAGATGGAACAGAAATGACTCAGGTGTACCAGAGACACAATAAAGAAAAAAGGGGAAAGACTGTGAAAATCAATAACAGATGAGATAGATTATGTTCTTTATATACACACATATTTTAATGTTTTCTGTTGATCCTCTAATGTAGTGTTCCCCAATCCAGGTCCTCAAGAGAAACTGCCCTGCATGTTTTAGATTTTTTTTCCTGCTCTAACACTGATTTAAACAAATGGGTAAATTAACAGACTTCTGCAGACCATTCATTTGAGCAGCAGCAAGACATCTAAAACATGCAGGACCTTAACCCTCGAGGACCTGGATCAGGAAACACGACTCTGATGAGAGGCCCCTTTAAGGATGCACCTTTAACTCATCAATAAGGGAAACAGCATCAAAACTGAGATTATTCCACACCCAGGAGATCCTCCAAAGCAGGATGTTCTCAAAAGCCATTTGCATATACTATCCATCTTCCTTCATTCTGCATCTCTTCTCTAGTAAATAAAAGGGTTAGAAACAGGAAAAACTGGATACACTGTAATTTGAGGATGGAAGATAGATTTAGGGCAGTGGAATTGTTCATATCAACCTCCTGTAGGGAGAAAAACAGTCAGCATGAGAAGTAAAACAGAAAAGTGAGCGAGATAACCAAAAGAAACAGAGGGGGAAGTTATCGGTCAACAGGCAAAAAGGGAGAAAATAGAAACTCTTGTAATGTCACAGCAAAATAAAGAGCATAGTGCAGGAAAGTTGTGGTATCGTGTATTTAAAAAAATAAAAACAGATTTGAAGAACAGCCTGATAGTTGTGGGAGGAAGTGTAGTCTGTTTACAGAGTGTGTACATCAGTAAGCACTGCCGTGTGGCGCAGCTTCGGTGCTGATGGAAGTTTGTTTAGAGTAGTGTTGAGTGTGAGAAGTGAGAATGCAGATGAATAGCACTCTGTGCACTTCAGGAGGTTCCGGTACATGTGTACCGGCCACATTTCTTCCACTTCGTCTGTGCCAGCCAGCACCTCCTACTGCATCAGAGCTCACAGTCTGTGACGTGTAATTGCGTGCATATTATACGCATGTGTGTGCATCATTAGGATAAACATGAATGTTTTAAGGGAGACAACGAAGTATTTTGTTAAATGAACTGTTCCAGTTTATCAGTCTCTGGGAGACACTGTTAAGATGGACTGTTTTTATTTCGTCATAGTATTAAAACAGGTTTACAGTAGAAAAATGAGACAGGTCCCAGTACTTATTAAATTGACTGAATGTATAACATCTTCTGTTCTTAACTCCTCTCAAGGTCTGATAAGGATATTTTCACATAAAATGCCACATTTTGAGCTTAATTTTAATTAGCTGTATGCATGGCAGTCTAAAACTTTAGTCCAGATCAAGCTATCTTAAAAATGAATGAAAAGATTGAAATTACTAAAGGATAATGTTTCTCTGACTTTCCTCCAGCACAGCACGTTCGTTTTCACGTATCTGATAAAAACGTCTGAAACAGAGTTCATGTCTAGTAATGGTATTTGGATAAAGTTTGATGTTTCATTAATTTTGTTTGTGAATTTCCAGCTCTTAGAAGGATTGTAAGAGGCATTTGTATAAATATTTATGTTCATTCTGCCTTTAATAAGAAGCAATGTGATTTTTTTTTTTTTTTTGTCTCAGCTAGGTCCGGAAATATTTGCAAACTCACACAATCGTTGTGATTTTTAGCCATTTACTGGGTCCTATACAAGATCTCTGGTTTGTGTTTATTGCGTAATAATACCGTTTTTTTATTATTATAACCTGGAATTTAAATGGATTTTCATTTGGATTCTGTGTAATAAACATGTGCAAAATAGTTAAGCTATTGCTCACAGAAATAAACAAATAAAGCACATTATAAATTCAACAAAAGAGATGTGAGAGTCCCCAAACATGTAGATAAAAGTGACAAGATAAGAATACATCTGAAGTCTTTGGTCATCTAGAAAGATGCCATGTTTGATGCAAACTCGCCACGTTTATTCACCTGAGGAACACCGTCCCCCACAGTGAAACATGGTGGAGGCAGCATCATGCACTGGGGGGGTTGACCTTGCAGCGGAGCAATGAGTCTTTGTACACTGCTGAAGCATGGTTTAAGACAAAATATTTACATATGACCCCAGGCGTCTACTAATTAAACTAAACTAAACTGAGAATCTGTTGTGTGAACTTTCATTTAAGAGCAAAAATGTCTGTGGTCAGACGTGCCGACCAAGGTCATTAAGATATACGGCCAGACTTCAAGCTGTAATTACTTCAAAATTACTTCAAAAGGTAACTCTACAAAGTACTGACTTTGTCATGATTAAGGGGTTCTGTTGTTTTTGGACTTTCTGTGTTCTATTCTTTACAACCTCCACGTGTTTCATTGCCGTCTATCTATCTATATATCATACACTGTGTGTACATATATACGTACACAAAGCACTGTCATGCAGTATGACATGCAGTGAAGATCAAAAGCAACGGTGCACGAGGCGCATACGTAGAGGAATGACAGTGATGGAGTAGATAGAGATAACCATCAGATGAGCTGCAATAATTTGTTTAGACAGATCTCTGAATCCTGGACCATCCCTGCGGTTTCCAGAAGACTAGTATCAGCGAGACAAAGTGAAAGAGACAGCTGAGGAGTTGCAGCTGGAGGGAAAAAAAAAACAACAAAAAAAACAAAACATGCACACTGACGGTGTAGGTGTATCAATTTCACTTTGTAAATACAGAGTCAAACAAAGAGGAAGCCTGAGGAGAAAAGCAAACTTTCCATGGCAGTAGTCCGGTGAATGGAAGCAACATAAACACTGTGAGGGAGAGGTAAATCCAGGCTAAAAATGCACTCTATTTACCCAGTGAGGTCCAAAATGTGGGCATCTGCTTGCAATCATTTTTAAATGTACGTGTTGTGTTTTCTATCATGATATATGCGTGTTTATGACGGTGATAATCGACTTATGTGCAGAGATGCATAAGAAAATGTTTTCAGTGTATGAGACAGCACAGTGTGAAGGAGCTCAGAGGACCAAGGACGCAGAGGGAGGTAGAAAGAGAATAAATTGTTAATTGTAAGATGAGAAAAAAAAATAAAAAAGATGTGTGTTTACATGTCACTGTGGTTTCTCATCTGAGTGATTGCATTAACTGCATGTGTTTGTATATCTGTGTTCCCGAGCCCCCGTGTAGATTACCACAATGAAATACTTGGACAGCCACTGGAATAATTCAAATGGAACTGTTATATCTTCTCTGTCATGTCATCATCTGTTACTCAATATAATTTCATTAAACAGCTCTTTGAGCAATAACTTATGTGCTGCTTATGAAAGGTGCAACATTTGTCAAAACGCTTGTAGTTATTATTTCTCCATTATATTTTAAAAATTGCTTTGCTGTTACAGGCTGTGTAAATCCAAGTATGGATACATTAATGCTGTATCATTTAAATGCTGTATCGAGAGACATCAGGGCAGCAGGAAGGCAATACAAAATATGGTTCTAAGATCTTTTAGATTAGTAACAAACTGACAGCAAGTAAATGAAATTATTCCCAAAAGATCTAAAGTTTAAAAAAAATGACACATTTCATTTAATATTGTAAGAAAAAAAAATACTTTATCGAAATAGATTACTGTTTCAAAAATAATACAACAATTGAACAGTATATTAACAACTGCTTTGACAAGAATCACAGATTATCCTGTTTGGTTTTTATTTGGTTGTGGCCAATTAAGAGTCTTCCAGTTGTTGTTTGGGGAATTTGCCATCCAGCTCCTCACAACTAGAACCTTATAGATGTGTGAGATAATTGGGCCATCTTGCACGCAGCTGTGAAACATGTCGACAGATTTTATATAGTGTTTATCTCAGGAAAGTTTTAACAAAGCAACTTCTTTCTGTTTTTTCCCTTCTTTAAGGAGTCACCACGGCAGATCATCGCGTTCCTCGTATTGATTGGTAGTGGATGTTATGTCAGATGCCCCTACTAACACAAGCCTCATTTATCCTGGCCTGTGATCAGGATGTGAGAACACTGGCTTGTGAGCACTAAGCATCTGGGTTCTTTGAGCAATGTGGGTGTTGGCGTCAGTGTTCTGTCTGAGAACATTTTTAACACACGACAGGGCTGGGGACTGAGGTTATTTCATAATCATAACCCTTTTGGTGCATTCAATTATCGATAGATTCTTTATTTTTTTATCCATTTGGGGTTTTTTTTATACAAACAGAGTGATGTGATGAAATATTTACTCATAAACTGAAATGGTCCTCGTACCACTGACAAAAACTCAAGGCCAAAGCGTTTTAAACATTTTTCTCATGGTAGTGGAAATTTTGCACTTTAAGTTCACCAGTGCACAAGACTTAATTTGACTTGTTCAGTTGCAAGATTCTGGTGCTGACTTTGAAGAAATGAGTTTCTTGGATTGATTCTTTAATAAAGGTTGTGTTTGTGCAGGTCTGACTGCACCTTTTGACAGTGCACGGGCATTTGGTCCATTTTAATTTCATGCATTTTTCCATTTCAAGTCAGTCATTACATTTTCTTTTCAAGGCTCAGGCATGAACTGCATGAAAGGTGTTGCTCTCAATCATGTTGAGAATGAACCTGGAAGAAATCTGAATCCCTTTAGAGTGGCCTTCCAGATTTGCAACAGTCTTTAACCAAAACACAGCCCAGTCTTGCTTTTCAACCTACAGGATTAAATGACAAAATACTGAGGAATTTGCATAACGCGCCATCAGCAAAGCTTTAAACTAAATCCATTGTTTTTATGTTTCTGTTTGATAAAGTGTGCCATCAACAAAAAATGGTCATGATACAGGGAATGGGAACATTCACTGGATGAGGATTACCAAAAACACAAATGTTGCTAGCCTACCTATCATGGAAAAAATCTGTCTTTGGCATTTTTAATTCACTTGCTTGCCTTGTTTACCAGATCTGTCCACAAAAAGAGTGTTTGGACAATCTGGTCTTGTACATGTCTGGTTCCATTAAAGTACTTCAAGAGAGTGCCAATCAAGGCCTCAAACGAAAATGTAGATGTGGCCTACAGAGGCCTCCTTCTTTTAATTTAGTCTTGCTAAAATTGGAAATGAAAAATAACAAAACAAAAACAAATATCTCCTAGTGTCTTTAATGCAGTTTAAATGCACTTTTTAAATTTTCCCTGCAAGTGTGCTTGAAATTATAATTTAAGAAATATATTGTTACGACATTAAACACATTAGAAGTTGTCCCAGTTTAACTCTGTTTCATCAACTTATGTACTTCTAAAAGTATAGTTAATATGCAGATAGACAAAATAGCAAAAAAACATACAGTGGGTAGAAAAAGTATTTAGTCAACCATCAATTGTACAAGTTCTCCCACTTAAAAAGATGAGAGAGGCCTGTAATTTTCATCATAGGTAAACTTCAACTATGGGAGACAAAATGAGAAAAAAAAATCCAGAAAAACACATTGTCTGATTTTTAAAGAATTTATTTGCAAATGACAGTGGGAAATAAGTATTTGGTCACCTACAAACAAGCAAGATTTCTG
>JBAMYA010000022.1:7678115-7688452 GCA_037176975.1 Arrhamphus sclerolepis
CCTCTCCTCTCCTCTCCTCTCCTCTCCTCTCCTCTCCTCTCCTCTCCTCTCCTCTCCTCTCCTCTCCTCTCCTCCATACAACTGTAGCTGCTTTTGTTAGGGCAGAAATTTAGCTATAGTCACTGGTTTCATTCAGTCATTGGCACATATTTTATCGGACAAACCTCCCACCCATACCAAGTCCCCCTTTTCTATTTGCCACCCCCTCCTCTTTATCTCTCTCTTGTTCTCTTTCACTCACACATTTTTCCCACCCCTCCTGCTAGCTGCCCCCCTTTTTCGCCATCCCTTCGTTCCTTCTCTCTCTCTGTGTTTGAAACTCTGCTGTCAGCCAACTCCCACCAACTGCAATCCGTTCCTGTCTGACATGTCACATTTTATGCTCTTATTTCATCTACGTGTCCCCTCAAATCCAAATAAATAATAAAATAAAATAAAATCTATAAAATCATAATAATAATGGCTGTCTGCGGGCACACACATAGACAACAAGGCAGTTGTAAAAATAAAAGGCGCCACTGGGTTTTCAGATTTAAATTGAAAATCCCATCTTTGGCAATGGGATGATAAAGATGTCACAATGATTTTCCTAAACATTTCAGAAATGATTAGGCAGCTGCAGGTGTGCTTCTGGCTTCCCAGAAGCCTAGAGGGCATGCACAGTGCAGCATGTCAGATGTTCAGTTCTCATGCACTCGAGCATTGATAGAGAAATGAAGGGACAATAAAGTTGACATGTGGATTTGATGAATGCTATACTGTAGTCATTTTGCTGCCCAAGCGAGATGTCACAGTTTCAGCTGCAGCATTGGTTTTATTATCTTCAACTTTAGTTTGCCACATTTACTCACATGAGCACTCTCTTGGTCATTTGGCTGGTGTCAGGAAATTCCTCTCAGCATTCTTTCATTGAAAGGGGACATGCGGTTTGGGTGTGAGTGACAGTTTGCTTTTGATGTGTGTGAGTGTATGTTATTGTCTGTGTATAAAAGACAGGGTAGGAGTGAAACAACAAAGTTTGTTATAACGTGCTGGTGTGTGTCTGATATTTCTATCTGCGTGCCGATGTGTGTATGTGTTTGGAAGGGAGACTGGGTGAGTGTGAGAGACAGTGACGGGGCTGAACGTGTTTGATGTACTGTGATAACTCTGTCCGGTATGTGGCTTTCATGGGAACTCCTTGGCCTGGGGACATGAGTGAATAAGCTCCTGTTTAAAGGGCAACTTCCCTCTCTTTATTGCTTGTTGTTTTTTCCCACTTTATGTTGTCTTCATCCTGTTTGGCTTTACCTTTTTAAGGTAGCAGAGTTGCATTTCACACAAAGATTTAGATTAATAATTTGCACATCATCATCATTTTATGATAATACTTGTGTTCATTGATGTCAGTCATTGACGGTTACATTAATTCTAGCGCCATCGTTCCAAAGTGAGATGATTTTCTGATTTTCTAGTTTTAAATTGAACTTTAGATTTTCAGAAGGGCTCACAAAACAGTTTGGCTACAGCTCAAAATTCCAGGAAATTGTCTAAAATCACAAAAATGATAGGGAGTGAAGTAATAATGTCCATCCATTATCTATACTCGCTTCTTCTTATTTTTTCGAATTCATAACAATATATACTACTAAAAAAACAACAACAAAAAAACAGGTGGAACACTTAAATCACACATCAGTAAAAGAATAATTGAACAACTTTATGAATGTTTTACAATTTGATTCTAAAATAATTCGCTGTTGGAACAGTGGAAACCAAAGTAGTATTCAAAAAGATGGTAGGTTGCGTTGAAGACCTCTTGCTCAACACTAGTTATAGCTCATCCCTTACAGTGTTCGTCTTTGTCTTGGGAATGTTGCTGAACTGGAATTTTTTCTTCTACTGGAAGAGTCTCTTCGCAGTTGGTCTAATGTTAGGCTATTGTGTTTTAATTTGACTGACAGCTGCTAGCATTGCTTGTCAGGCTTGCTTAGTTTGAACTCAGAACCACAATGGGATTGATGCAAGTGTTAATTGCTGTTTTATAGAACAGATAAAAGACTAGACTGGCTTCCAATGGATACGAGAGGCTTTACTAAGATTTTTTTTTTTTAAAGAAAAGTCTAGACTTGATGCTGTGGCATTCAGGGGGCCAAAACCTACTTAAGACAACTTATCCTTATGGATGACTTCAAAGAGAGCTGTAAGCCCAGGCACTTTAGGTGCGGGTCACAGAAAAACGTAATAGCATAAGTCCTAGAAGGTTTACTTGTTAATTAGTGTGGCTGGGTTGTAAACAACTCTGTTGCCCCTAAAGTTGGAATCAGTTTGTTCTCAGACAAGCTATGTATCAAGAATAAATCACACTGTCACAATCTTTTTAAGAGGTAAAAAAATATTTTATTCCAACTTTATGGGTAACAGGGTAATATGAAGAGGGAATTGATATTGTGAGGTAGACCCCTTCTAGTCAGTTTTCAACAATATGCTTTCTCCCTATAATTTCAGGTTGTTGACATCATTGTTTCATTTACTGGTTGCTCAACCCTGTCTCTTAGATACTGTCTCCAAAGAAACCTCTCACCAGTCGAAATGTTAATAAACAGGTCTGAGGAAGCAGCTCAGAGATTGTTGGCCGCCAGAATGCATAGTGATAGAGGATATAAAGGAAAAGTGAAGATAATAAGTAGTTGACAAAGGGCAAAGGGGGTGCATTACTGCCACCAGATGGTATGGAATGGTACTGTACATGCAACCAGCTCCGTTACTGTAAATAAATACTGAGGAGCAGGTTGGCCATGTTGCAGTTCCAGCCTCCTAGTTTTACCATTTGGCAACCATCCCACTTCAAGGTTTAAGCTCATCCAGGAAGTCAGGAAGTACATTTTCCTGAGGGTGGTGGGGGGAGGAGGGTTAAAATAGGGTTAGGGAATTTTTTTGTACCACTTTGGAATCATTTATATTAAGCGATAAAGCTGACCAATCAGATGCCACGACATAATTTCACGAGCTTGACTGACAGCTAGCCATTGGCTCTGCCGTTGGCTTTGCCAGCTTTGTCTTCTCTCTTTGCAGCATGACACTGTGCAGTTCAAGGAAAAATGGGCTTCAAAGGCTCTCTCTACAAATGTATGGGGTCACATGACAGGATAGTTCGTCCAGTATTTTACAGTCACCGGTTTTACCCCATATCCCTGCTAATGGAAATGCACCTTATGTCATCAGAAAGATTCCTCGTAGTCTTCACATGCTGACACACGTCAACATTCAGTGACTGAGTTGTGGTCTCGAAGAAGAAACCTGCTTGGTTCTATTTTAGCTTCTTCTGAAAACATTTAGATGAATGGCACTGATTAATAATGTTGACATGCTGATGATAATCAAAACCATTGTTGCGTATATGTATCAGCGTTCTGTTGCAAGTGTCTTGTAGCCACTCTCACACAGTTAAGCATTCACTCTACATATTAATTATTTATACACACTGGCTCATAGATACTCAGTCATATTTAATGCCTGGGATTGCACTTTCCTAACTGCATCTTTCTGTTGACTAAATTGTACTAGAGTGGTAAAGAAAAGTATGTGAACCATTGAAATTCACCCAATACCTTGCCATAAAAATGCAGTTTGAATTTAATCAAACTTACAATAATAAGCTGTTATGACACAGACAGTTAAAAAAAAGTCTTGTGTTTTATTGAACACACCCATTAAACACCCTCAGTTCTCAATTCAGTTCATTTAAAAATATATATTTTATTGATCCCGAAAGCTGTACGTGAACCCCTGGAGTTGTAAAATGCACATGTTGCATACAGTTAATATTGACACAATAATGGATTTTGGGTGTCCCTAAATGACACAGATCACTCTACATAAAGACATGTTTATATCTGCTGCATGTTTAATAAAAATGAATAAACATATGATTTTTGGAAGATTTGCCCAGAGACAATACCAAGTTGAAGTGAACATGAAATATGTGTTACTACGTGACACCATGCCAAATGACATATTTTCTCACATTTACACTGTGATTTGTGTCAGGTATTAAATAACCAAACTTTGTCAGTGACATGTATTGTTTTCACAATCACAAAAGTATAGTGCTTAAACAATGATGCTCTTCTCACATTTCCTGAAGGTGACTACCGATACTGTCACTCATGACCTGTCTTCTAACAGGTTGACTGCCCCAGACTCCAGACCAGCACCACAAGTTTGAAAGGAAATTCAATTAATCTGAAACTTAGAAAACTAAAATAGAGTTAAACAAGAACCTTGGGGGGGGAAGAAAATCTAAACTTGATCAACAAAGTGAATCTGACAGAAGAAAACATCTCATATAAAAATATCCAAAAGTCAAAATCCTGAAAAAAAATCAAATTGACATTCAAATTGAAGTAAGATTTTGCTTGATTTCTTGATATTTCTAATGTAGTTTTTTATGTTTTTCAGAGCTCAAGATCCAGACTTGACAGTGTCAGCTTACATATATTCAATTTCTTTTAATTTTTTTTTAATTAAATTTTTCAAAAAAGCAAACATTAGTTTTACTCTATAATGACTTATGTATCTATTGAGAAATTCGTGACCTAGGTTATTGGATTTTTCTTTCATAAATTACAAAAAAAAGTATGGGGATTTACAAGAACAGTATGGGGATTTTCAAAATCTACTTACATTGATTCAGTGTGCAAGTAGACAGAAGCTCCAATATGGTTGGGGATGGGGGGGATCAGAATTTATGTCATATCTCTTTTTTTGTAGACCTAGATATGTCAAATACGGCAGTATTTCTTTCTCCTGGATATCTAAATATTAATGCAGTATTTTATTTCTGTCCTGCAGGTGCACTTGAAAATATTCACACAAGTTGAAAGGAGAATTCTGCAGCTTTCCCAAGAGGCTTAAGCAAACTGGGAGATGTGTGGTTTGTTTGTGAATGCTGCTGAACAAGTGGATCCTGAAAAAGCAAGAGATGATAAGAGGAAAAACAGTACATAAGCTATTCTTGAACAGGTGTGCTCTCATCTTGTGCTGTCTGTAAAGAATCTAAGAAAAGGAGAGACGAAGAAGACAGAGGAGCATAGTGAGAGTTCCAATTTGCCCAAACCTCTATTGGCAGCACTGGAAGAAACAATCTTGGAGACTAAAAGAGGTGAGTGGTGACCCCAGAAAGAGAGAGAGACGGGGACTGACGGAGTAGCAAAAGTTTGGAGGAGGAAGAGGTCTCGGAGGGTCAGAAAAGACCACTGCCCATGGCTACTGACCCAGGAGAGCCCACAGGCACCGAGGACTCCTCGGAGAAACCTGATGGACACAAGGAGAAGGATAAGGAGTGGGATGGCAGGGCTGACCAACAAAGGGAGAGGACACATACCACCCCCTTGGATTTCCCCTCCTCCCAGACCAAGGAATGGAGTGAGACAGGACGAAAGGTTAAAGGAACTGAAACAGATGGAGGAGGAGGAGAAGGAGGGGAAGAAGAAATCTTCCAGGAGTGCCCAAGTCTTGTCTCCACTACTTCCATATTGGTTGATACTGGTCAGAAACAGCTGAAACGGGAAAAGCGCTTCTTCAGGAAGAGTGTGGAGATTTGTGAGGAGGATGATGGGGTGGAGATGCCCACCGAGGCTTCTCACAGTGCTCCGCACCTGGAGTTACGCTCCCCAAAATCAGGCTTTGTCAATGCCCAGCAGCAAGGGGCAGCTTCATCTTGTGCAGCCCTGGGGCATGAAACATCTCAGGGCCAAGAGCCTGGCAAAGATACTTCTTCATCTGCACCTGCCCAGAAGGTGAGGGAAAGGGACCGTGATCAGGAGGAGGAGGCAGAGATGAAGGCTGTAGCTACTTCTCCTGGTGGAAGGTTCCTCAAGTTTGACATTGAACTGGGCAGAGGAGCCTTCAAGACAGTCTATAAAGGCCTAGACACAGAGACATGGGTGGAGGTGGCTTGGTGTGAACTTCAGGTAAGACTTCCTTTATATTACAAAGTTTTCAACAACATGTGTTACTTGGAACAATTACAAGATGTAAGATGATCAACAAGGCTTCAGACTGCAACCAATGTCTGTACAACTTCATAAAACATCCCCTGTGTTACTTGTCTAACCATCGTCATAATTATGTCTAAAGAAACACAGAAAGAAAGCAGGAATTGGCATGTGTATTCTAGTACTTGTCACGTGTGGTGCAAGTCTGACGTTATCATAGCAACAGGGACGGAAACAATGTGAGCAGGCTTTCATCCACCTGTTTCCAGACAGTAAGCAGTCCACTGTTAAAGCTTAGTTTGGACATTTGAAAAAGGTTTCAAACTGTTCAAGAGGATTAAATTGCAATGTGCTACCTATTTAACTTTTTTTTTTTTTTTCTTTTTAAAAACCTACCTTAATTTTTTTCAATCCCTTTTTTTCCTTTCGTTTTGATGGAGAGCAGTCTTGAATTCTCATCACATAGTCTGTTGTGCATTATGGATGACTTAAGAATGATGGACGTTTGGAGCATTGATTGCAGTGCAGTGACAGCAAACATTGAGAGAGGAGGGTTTGCCTTTTTTAGTGCTGTATGGCTTTTATGAATAATGAATTATAGACTATGTTCAACATTGTAAAAGGTATCCACTTTGAAACGGTGTCCCTGCATTTGCCTGAAGTATATTATAGGCATGATGTCGGTAGGTATTGTGGTGAAATTAGGCAACTATGGGTGCATTTCAACTAACCTAAAAATAAATAGAACATTTGGCTACTGGAAACATACCAGTTTCACAAAATTCAGTTCAGGTCATCTCATGGCACTTCAGAAAGCAAACAAGTTCAGTGCAGGCCAGTTCAGTCCAATTATATTACAGTCAGTCCAGATCATTATGATACATTTTTAATTCACTTTGTTCCAAATGACTTCTGTTTCAAATTTTAAAGTACAACCTAGATAAGGAACCCAACATTCATTTAAATCCTGTGTGAAGCTCTTCAAACAAATCACTTCTGTGCTGATAGCCAATTTGCTGATTTGAAAGACTTATTTCAAGAACTTTATAAATAAAAGGGAGATTGGATATAGGTCCATAATTATTCCTGGATCAAGATTAGATCTTTTTAAGTAGAAGTTTAATCACAATGATCTTAAAAGCCTGAGGCCATTAGCATGATGATAAGATGATTTATTACATCCAATATGGAGATATTAATTAAGAGAAAAATCTCTTTGAACAGTTGGGTTGGGATGGTGTCCAAGATACATGTTGAAGGTTTAGATAAAGCTGTTGTAATGGTTCGAGTACAGGACAGGAAAATTCTAGATAAAAAACAGATTCAGCAGTTTTAAAAACTGCCCCATTCAATGACACATTTGAAAATTTCTTAATAGAAATGGTTATTTAGACAGTTAAGGAAAACATAGCTTAACAGACCTGTGAATCTTAGTCAGTCTGGATACAGTACTGAAAAGAAGGGGTCCTCAATAATAAACAGTTCTAGATTTGAAAAGAGGCACTCTTATATGTTAAAGGCTCCCTTTTAAAATGGTGTGACATTTTTTCAACTTAAACTTTAAATATTGCAAAAAAAAAAAAGTTTTCCTGGTGACATGAAAGAAGAATATTTAGCAATAGACTAAACAAAGGCACAGTTCAGTTTCACTTTGAAAGTGTCTAGAGTTGGAGCACATTTAATATCAGCAGTGAGTCCACCTGTGTGCATCCTAGTAGCTACATTCATTTTCACTCTATTTGGTTCTAATTTTGGTTTATGTGCTACAAGATCAGTAATGTATTAAACTAACAACATTTTACAGTCTATTCTGTGAGTAACTGGTAGCCGCCGTAAAGATCTCAGAACAGGAATAATGTGATCAGTTTTCCTAGTTCTTGTTAGAACTCTGGCAGCGGTGTGCTGGATGAGCTGAAGCTGTCTGATTGTCTTTTTGGGAAGACCAGGAAGAAGAGCATTACAGTTGTCAAGTCTGCTGGAGATGAAGGCACGGATGAGCTTCTCTTAATCTGCTCGGGACATCAGGTCTCTTGACTCTAGATATTTGTCTGAGGTGGTAAAAAGCTGTTTTACTTACTTTAGTTACTTGATGTTTTATGCACTGCGATGGACTGGTGACCTGTCCAGGGTTTACTCCTGCCTTTCGCCCAAAGTGAGCTGGCATAGGCTCCAGCAGACCCCTGTGACCCTACACAGGACAAAGCGGGTATAGATAATGGATTGGTGGATGGATGTTTTATGCATTGCAAATAGAATTATTTCTGTCTTGTTGTGGTTTAATTGAAAGAAGCTTGGTTGCATCCTATTCACTTGATCCGAGCACTGACACAATGACTCCAATGAGTCATTTGCTTAAAGAGCCAAGTAAATCTGAGTGTCATCTGCATAGCTTCCCCTGCGATGGACTGGCACCCTGTCCAGGGTATACAACTGCCTTTCGCCCAAAGTGAGCTGGGATAGGCTCCAGCAGACCCCCGTGACCCTGTACAGGAAATAGCTGGTATAGATAATGGATGGATGGATGGATGGATCTGCATAGCTGCGATAAGTATCAAACTCCCTCTATTGAGTATGATGTAACAGGCAATTCTAGGAAAGCATAATCAAAAGGTGAACTCAGGAACTAAGGTCAAAAGGTTACTATCAAAAGGTGAACGAGCCATGCCA
Organism: Arrhamphus sclerolepis; assembly: GCA_037176975.1. Taxonomy (NCBI): domain Eukaryota; kingdom Metazoa; phylum Chordata; class Actinopteri; order Beloniformes; family Hemiramphidae; genus Arrhamphus; species Arrhamphus sclerolepis. Next base: position 7,686,761 of record JBAMYA010000022.1, read on the forward strand.
AAGTTTTGAATCCACTACTCCTCCTGATATCGTGGACAGTAACCTCCCTTCAAATATGGTCGGTTCCATGTAGAAGGAGCTTGCCCTGCAGGGTTTGCAGATGTTGACATCTTAATCAAGTAAATATAATAATGGCTAGAATAGTTGCAGTAATAGAATGTAACCTGCCAAAAGCAGAGAGATTCTGGACACCCACCACCATAATTCTTGGAAGGATGTATCACAAAAACATGACTTTGTCACATTACAAGCATGTTAATAGAAAGAGTCATTTTACAGTTGATTTTTTTTTTTAAAACAACATTTAGAAATATCGCTGAGGTTTTGTCCCAAAATCTGCCATTTTGTATGAAAAGTAAATAACGAAAGCAGTCACTAATTGTGACTGTCTGAGACTGCATCAATCCTCAAGATGTACTACTGCACTAATGCAGCTTCCTCTTGTCTATTGTACAGTGTGTAGACGTATGGCATATAAAGAGTCATGTGAAAAGAATGTGAAAGGAAGCAGTGGATTTGTGCTGGATGTTGCAAATGTAGGTGTAACAACAAGAAATACGATATGAAATTGTCATTCATTAACATTACAGTGGGAGAAAAATAATCAAATGACATAGTTAGACAGCATTGTTCAAGTCTTTATACTCTTGCCAACCATATTTTCACTTTCCATAGACTTAATGGGAATCATTGTTGTATGATATGAATTCAACATGTGGTGGGAGTCAGACTTGTGGAAGAAAGAAGAAACTTATCCTTCTGACTCTCAGCCTCACAATAGAGAGCAGTGTTATGGTAAGCTGTCTGATTTGACTGCTGGCTTTGTGTGAAAAAAGTCAGTCATGTGTTTGGTTTGGAGCTGATTCCAAAAGCAGAGCCTTGGCTAATCCTTGAGATCAAGCTCTGTTTATTGGACTAACAAGCAGCACGTCCTCCTCACCTTTTCTGGTATTACTCCAACACTTAATAAACTAACTTAACAGTCAGCAGTTCTCATATTCTGCGTCTGACACATGTCTTCTTCAATCCTGCCAGGATACACAACATCTCTTTTTTTGTACACATTTACACAGGTGGAAAAGGTTGCATTTTTCACTATCATTGTCTTCATTAATATGTTCTGTCACCATACAACTTACTTTTCTAACATCCCAATTGTGGCTTTGACCTTAGCTCACAAAAGAGAGCAAATCTGAGCTGCTTATTTGTTTGTTTATTTTTCCTAAAAATAAAAACAAAAACAACAGGTTTAAGCTTCACTCATACTGAATCAGTCATATCCAGTTTTTGCTCTCTTAAGGGCAGTGGGTCATAATAAATCCTGTGAAGGAAAACAAGTTTCAACTAGTTATTCATTTCAGATCAAATCAAATCAAGTTTATTTAAATAGCTCTTTACAATAGCCAGAAGGTACCCAAAGTGCTTTACATGAAAGTCCTAAAACAATAGTCTACATAACAAGGATGGTTAAAAACCAACACATAAAATAGTAAACAAAACACTACGTAAAATGGCACATAAAACTGACACAAAATGTAAAACCAATAAAGAAGGTGTAATTAAATGGCCCAAGGAAGAGTCTTGTCTAGTTGCAGTTAAAAACTAGACTTAAAAGGTGGGTTTTCAGTTTTGACTTAAAAATGTTGAGATCTGTGGCAGTGCGAATGTCAGGGGGCAGTTTATTCCATAATC
>JBAMYA010000022.1:7695531-7735829 GCA_037176975.1 Arrhamphus sclerolepis
CACCATGGGACCCAAGTCCAGGAAGAGGAGACACGCAAACAAACACACACACACACACACACACACACACACACATACAAATATATGTATACATTTGCAGTTTTACATTTTGTATAATGTATTTACTGTCCTTCACGCAGAAGGTGAGAGCCTTGGGTCTGCCAGCTGTGAATCCTATGCAAGTGGACAGAGCCAGGCATACTCTCAGCAAGGAGAGTCATACTCTCTCTCCCAGACAACTCTCCCCCCTATGGTATGTGAAAGTCTATGATTAACTATTTTCAGATATATATTTACCCACTGGTCATTATCTTTAATGATGACATGTAATAATTATATTGTATTAAATTGTTGATTAATTATTTTTGTGGTACAGAGCACTGGTGCATTGGCTAATTCTCAAATACTTCCCACTGGTGAGAGCGGAAGTGTTCCAAATGCCCCTCTTGGTCAGAGTGTTAGTATGTCCACCATGTCCATTGGACAAAGTGGAGGGGGACCCATCGGCCAGACATTTCTTCAGCCTAGCATCATGGTTCCACAGGTATCACCAAGTGTACCTCAACAATATTATCAGGTGATAAGGGTAATAATATATGTATTAAAGTGAAAGCTATGAAGGTTAAATTTTACATTATTGCTAACAGATATAAACTTGTGGTCTGACTACTTCGTCTTTTCCCTTAAGCAACTGCTGAATGTCAAATAACCACAAATTATCCTCAGAAGGTTCTATGATTGACCATCTGTTGTAACTCTATGCAGAGTTTCCCCCAGGAAGTTGTTGATGAAAGAGAATGAAAAGAAAGAAAGTGGAGTCTGTAGTGAAATGAATCTCTGCCATCTTATCTTTGGCTTGATCATTAATTTTTCTAACATGCATTTATTTTTTCTAATCTAAGTTATGTTGGTCTATAATTGTGGCACGGTCGTCCACGTCCGCTTTAAAACTGTGGGAAACTCTGGATTATAAATAAAAGTTCATAATTTTGCTTCTTGCCAAAGCTTATACTTAAACTAATTTTTCTACTGCTTTCTTTTCCCCTTCTTTCAATTCCAATCATCATTCTCTCATTGCCATTGTATAGTCACAAACATTCCCATCAGATACATTTCAGACTGCCACTCCTCATGGATCAATGGTACCTTCAAAGTCATATATACCCCCTGTTTCCCCTCAAGCACCCATAAATGTTCACACTGCATCCCTGCCAGTCAGTGATCCTGCTGGACTAGCAGGCACCACTGTACCCCACACTCAGCAGATCCAACACCCTGCCACTCCCATGTGTGGCACTGACATCATTCCTCACGCTGTACCCCAGCAAACACAGCCTGTCATGATTCCACAGCAAACTATTGTCCCACAACAACAGATGGGGATGAATCCTCAGACCTCCACCCTACAGCAGCAGCAACAACAGCAAATTGAGGCCCAGGCCCCTCTGCTTGAACAGCAACTTGGTGGCATTCAGCTGCCGTCAGAGGCGCATCAACATAGCCTTTTAATGTCTGCTGTCCAACAGCATCAACAAGAGTTTCCACAGCAAATCTGTGCACAGCAGCCTGTCCACATGGTGACTAAACAAACAGGCATGGAAAAGCAGACTATATCAGTTCCACAGACAGGGGAGCAACCTCAGACTTACAAACAGCAACTGGCAGGTGATTCTTGTGATCAAACAATAGTACAATCACAACAACTCCAACAACAGTTTCAGCAACAGCAAACTCTGTTGCAACAGCAGCAGCAACAACAGCTAGAGCAGCAGGCATTGCTCTTTGAGCAACATCAGTTGTATGTCCAGCAACAGCTTGATCAGCAGCAGCAAAAATCACTGCTTCAGCAACAGCAACAAGCCCAACTACAACAGCACCAAGCACTGCAGCACAAGCAACTGATGGATCAACAACATATACAAGCTCTTATGCAGCAGAAACAAGGGCAGCAGCAGCAAAGTCAAGTTCAACAAGAGCAACCACAGCAAGCACTCTTACAGTATCAGCTAGATCAACAACAGCGACAACATCCAAACCCACAGCAGGAGCAAAACCAGTTATTTCAACAAATTGGACAACATGAAGGCGGAACACAAATAGAACCAGAGATGCAACAGCAAAGTGAACAACAGCTACAAAAAACTGTATTGCAACAGCAAATACATCAGACACAGCAGCAAAATGAACAACTGCAACAGCAAATTCTTATCCGAAAGGTGGATCAGCAGCAGCAACAGGCACAAATACAAAAGCATTTGCAACAACAGTTAATTTTACAACCACAGCAGCAACAGCAAAAAGCTCAACTTCAACAACATGAACATCAAAAAGTACAGTTGAAACAACAGCTAGAGCAGCAGGCTCTGTTGCAGCAGCAGTTAGAACAACAACAAGTTCTGTTACAACAGCAACAAGCAGAGATATTACATCAACATGGTCTGATGAAGCAGCTGTTTCAAGAGCAACAGCAACAAGCTCCCATCACTCAACCTCAGCAAACTGAAAAACAAGAACCTCTGCCTATTTCACAAAGCACCATTCAGCAGCAACCAACTGATATGCAACAGTTATGTATGCCACAACTAAAGACCAATCAGTTTACGCATCATCCCTCTCAACAGCAAATGATAGATCATCAACAGCATGTAGCTTTTATTCAGCAGCAAGCATTTGTTGCTCAGCCACAACAGCATCACACCTCAGTGATGGAACCTCATCTTTCAGTTGGTGCTCCAGCTGTTATTGAATCAGTTAAGCACCAAAGTCATACAATTTCTCAGGCCCAGGTCCCCATGCCAATTCAAACTTCGCAGATCCCAGTCCAGATGTCTCCTGTTGTCCTTACACAACAAGGAGAAGTTCAGCCCCAGAAGAAGGGCCAAATTCCAGTTCAGTTTTTAGGCCAGTCTGTGTCCCAAGTCCCTCAAGTTACAACTGAAGCCCATCTAACTAACCCAGCTGCAATGATCCAGGGACAAATGCAAATCATTCAGAACCAGCAAATCCCTTTGCAGACCAGTTATCCTGCTCCTGTAACTCCCGCACAGAGTCAGGTAACTGCTCAGCCATTCATCCATGCTGAGCCTCTACACACAACTCTCTCACAGTCACAGACACAGCATGGCCAGTTTTCAGGCGTTGATATTCAAATGATAAGCCAACCAAGCCAAGCTGTTCAGCCTCTGGCTGCAATTGCATCTGCTCCCAGTCAGACCCAGTATGAGACTCATGCTCAGCAAAATGTTCAAATGCCAGGACTAATTCAGCCCAAACTCCAACAACATACTCAAGGTCAACCACCTTGTCAGGAGCATCCTCAGCCTTCTGCTGGCCTTTTGGCCGCCCAGTTTGCCCCTCAGCTTTCCCAACAGATTAAATCATCTTTACCTCATGATATGACTCATATTTCACCACAGCAACAAGTTCTCCATTATCAGCAGATGATTCTATCTCCTGGCTCTGATGGGAGTGTTGGAACCAAAGCAGAAGGTCTCACTTCTGTAATTGACTCTACAAACCCTAATGCCACTCCTCATCCTATCCAGGCTGGACAAGGTACAGTTTTAGGTCAAACAGCCATTGTTCAGGCTCAGCAGCAGTCCTCAGGAACCACCGCTGACTCTTCAGTCATTCAGCAGATATCCCAGCCATTTATGTCTCAGTCTGCTGAGCAATACCAGCAACAGCTACAAAATCTTTCTCAAGTGCAACAGCCACCAGCCTTATCTACTCATGAGGTCCAGCTACCCGTTCAGCCTATCCCAACTCCCATCCAACAACCCATCTCTCTGAATCAGACTTTGACGTTCCTCGAAGACAATCAGATTCCTCCGCAGTGTCCTGCGCCCTCCCATCTGTTGTTTCAGCCCCCTGCGCAATTAGGCCCTGCTAACCTGGCTGAGCCTCAGTCACAGAGCAGGACCATGCCTCTCTACAGTCAATTAGTCACAAGTGCCCCTCCATCTCCACAGCACCACACCAAACAAATGCTGCCAGCTCACACCCACACACAGACCAACATTCAGACACAAACACACTCACAGACACAGACACAAGTTCAGCCACAAACTCAGTCTCAGACTCAGACACACACAGAGATGTCAGTACCTGAACAGCCTGTTCTTTCACAAACTATGTTTCCTGTTCAACAAATGCCCCTCAGCCCTTCACATAACACATACCCTTCACCATCACTACCATCTTTCCCATCCCGACACCCTGCCGCTGCCCCTCCTACAGAACTTCCTACATCTCCTCCAGAAGCTCAAGTAACCTTACCAGGGCGAGCCGACTTTATACCCACCTCTCCTCCACCTGTCACTGCACACCAGTCGCTTGAATTTAATGCTCCCATACCGCCCAAAGCCTTGCTGCAAGACTGTGACCTTTCCCTACTTGGCATCGCTCAGGTACATAAAGTATGATAATTTGCTGCTTCAACTGAGAGATTGTTTTACTTTGCTTACATACTGGTCCAATGACTGAAAACACTACTGTCTAAATATTTTGGAAAACTACACCTCTTCAAACTAACAATTTTAGATTCTTAAAAAGTAATAGTAAGAATACAGAGTAAATCAGAATTATTGGCAAATTGAGCTATGAGCATATTCTAATTAAAAGTCCAATGTTATTAAATGAGAAAAAGCAAGAAAAAAATAATGTGAAATTAAAAACTGAACATCTCATTGGCACTGTTTATTGGAACAGTGTTTCGTTGCAAAAACGTTTTACAGCCATGACAACATTTTCGTTGCCATTTAGAAGCTTCTTAGGTTTATCTTTTTGTGGTCACACACTCATCCATGTCTTCAAGCTCTTTTAATATTATAAGTGTCTAATGGTATATTTGAGCTCTGTGAAGGCTTTCAGTGGGATTTAGGGCAGATATCTTCTGACCACATAGAACCATCAAAGGCAGGACAAAACAGGACATTCTTTTGTTCTGATGGACTTGTGATTCAGGTCATTGATCTGCTGAAATAACTTAAGTCACAATAACTTTAAATATATGCCTACTTATTTATCTATTTTACCAGTGTATGTGCCTGTTCTATGAATAATTTAAACAACATCAAACAATGCCCGTTATTACTTCAGCATGCAAACACCAGCATACCATTATTTCAGCATGTTTAATGAAAAAGCCATAAATTAGTTTTGTTATATAAGATTATTTAATCTACAGATAATTATAGATATTCTGAATTAAACTCTTCAGTGAGGAGTGCCAATAATTCTGAGCAGGACTGCAATTCTTGTTTAGTATCACACTTTACTAATTTTTTTGATCATATTTTATTATGTTTTGTGTCTATGCATCTCACTCTGCAGGATGGCTCTCACACAACAATTCCAGAACATCTTTTTTCATCAGGGTATGTATAAAATCATTATTGACTGATTTCTACTTTTAGTGCTAATTCCTAAGAAGAACCCAGAGCTCAGAGATTGTAAATGCTTAAAAGAGATTTTTTTTTTTTAAATCAATACAGAAATTTCCAAGATCAGCTTTTTGCAGCTGAGCAGACATACAAAGGATTTGTTAACATGATTTTCTCTGACTGATCTTCAAATACATGTACAAGACAATATTATCCATCCACACCATTCTCAGGTCTGTTCCAGCTAATGGTGATGACGTCCTGCAGCTTTTGACAAATGGGAAATTAGAGAAATTAAAAGCTCAGAAAAGAACTTCCTGTCAGAAGCCTGAGAAAGGTTCTCATCAGTTTCAGCTGAGCATGCTCCAGGTGCAAAAAAAAAATCTATATATATCATTATGATCTTATATTCTATCACTGTGACTATGGTTATGAATATATTATCATTCATTTGTCATTTCTTGCATCTGTAGGTCTCTGACAGTGGGGACAATATGGTAGAATGTCAGTTAGAGACCCATAGCAACAAGATGGTGACATTCAAGTTTGATATTGAAGGGGATGCACCTGAGGACATAGCAGATTACATGGTAAACCTATTATGTTTTTGCATTTGTCTGCACTCATGCATAAAAGTTGTATTGTATAGTTTGATTTTGATCTTGTTACATGTTGTAGGTGGAGGAAGACTTTGTCCTTGATGTTGAGAAAGAGACATTTGTTGAGGAGCTCAGGGCAATAGTAAAGAAAGCGCAGGAAATTCTTCAGACACATTTGCGAGTAAGTTGATGTACATCTGTTTTGCCCTGTCCTTTTACTTTTCTTTCTTTATTGAGTAATAATGAATTTGATTACTTATGTCTCTGTTAGACTGGATCAAGTGATCAGTTACATGTGAGCACTCCCACTAGCTCAGGTAAATTTATGGATGAAATTCTTTCTTATTGATAAAAATAATTACAGAATGGAAATAATGCCAGTAACTTTCTAATGCATCTCAGTAGAAGTAGTAACTATCTTTATGGTATTTTCAGTGGACTCAGTCCCCCATTCTTCCCCCGTGGGACGATGGCGCTTCTTTATCAACCAGACCATTCGTCACAGAGACTCCCTTTCCAGCCAGGGAGCAGTCACACCTCCACCTACCACAGAAACACAATATCCTCCAAAGGAAAAGGGTGAGCTCAAAACTGAGTGGTTTGTTAAAATAGATCAAGCAATAGCATAAGAGAAATTAACAGTATTTTCCCCTGCGGCCTCAGAACAAGAAGGATCCCAGAGTCTGGAGTCCTTGACTGGAATGGCTTTTCCCTCCTACGCAACACTTTCTTCCACCTCTTCCTCAGTCTCCTCTGTCTCAATCCCTGCCCCCATGGTGCCCTCAGCCACAGAGCCTCCTGCTTTGCAAACCACGGCCTGTGAAACCCTGTCTGGACCATCCTCTGTGCCCCTTGTTGCATCAAGTGGTGTTGAATCACCAGTACTTACTTCAGATTCTGCTGAGCAAATTCCCATTGCTTCTTCAGCCATACCTGTTGCTGCTAACGTTCCCACTATGTCCAGCTCTACTGCTCTGTCACCATCACCCACCACCATTCTTCCTGATAAGCTAACCCTTCCTATCACCAATGTTTCCTCCACTGTAGGTCAAAGCATAGGGGATACAGTCGTGACTGCACCAAAGTCACACGCATCAGCAGTGGACCAGTCTTCAGCCACTTTTTACTCCCCTCCTGTTGCTGCAGTTGACGTCACTGCAGCGGTAGTAAGCCAACTTGCCCCAGAGCAGCAGCAGCAGACATTCACCCAGGTGGCCACACCAGCCCAAGTGCAGTCGCAGCAACAGCAATTGCAGCCAGTGCAGTATGAACAACAGCCATCTCAATTTGCCCAAGAACAAATTTCATTGCAGCAAGATGCAGCTCTACAACAGTCTCTCCAGCAATTGCAGCAACAGCACCTACTTCAGAAACAAATACCACTTCAACAACAGATGACTGAGATGCAAGTGCTGCCTCAGACAGATCACACAGAATTGTTACAACAGTCTGTGCCACTAAACCAGTTACATCCATCATTGCCGCTGCAGCAGACTCAACTAACACCAGTTCAACAGCAAGCTTTGCAGTACAGCCCACAATTGCTGCAGCAGCAGTTTCAGTTTCAGCAGTTACCACAGCAGGTTGTTGCACCTCAGCAACCAGCTGCTATAGTGCCCCAGCAGCAGGCCCACTTTGATGAGCAACAGCAGCAGCAAGTAAACCTACAACAGACAATGCACTCACAGCAACAGCAAATGGTGCAACAGCAGCTTCAGCAACAACATCAATTCTTTGTAGGTGCTGCAGCTCAAACCCAAATTTTGCCCACTCCCATTAGTCAACAGTTTATTCAACAACAGCCCCAGCCAAATGTTAGCCCTGTACCACAACAGCAGATTCCACAACAAACCCAAGTGCCTGTAGATTTGATACAACATGTTCAGTCACAGAAACAGTTACAACCTTCAGAACATCAACATAAGATGGCTAAAACCGTAGATACACCTCAGAAGAACCAGCAGTTTTCACTGCAGAAGCAGTCCTCTTTACAGATGTCAGAGTCAGAGGTATCTACAGGGGAGACAAGTGTCACAGAAGACACTGGAAGCTATTCTGCCCCTTTTCACCCTTCATCTGACTCATCTCTGCCACCTCTCAGTCTTTGTACTGCTGAAGCCCCTTTACCTAATCTATCTGTTGCAATGACACCATCCCCTGCTCAGCCTTCTTCTGTGGCTGAATCAGACAGTGAAGGCCCACCCAAAATTGAATTTGTTGACAACCGTATAAAGACTTTGGATGAAAAGCTGAGAAACTTGCTGTATCAGGAGTACAACAGTGGGGCAGCACTAGCTGGAGCTGCCTCTGTTCCTACATCTGCTGCCTCCACATCAGCAGGAGGTGATGAGTCATCTGAGTCACAGCAAGTTCTCCATTCACCTTTTGTCCCACCTGCCTCTTCTTCTGATACTTCGCCTCATTCCTCTACCTCTACTACATCCTCTACCACCTCCTGTTCTTCTTCCACCTCTCCTGAACCAGAGAAAGATGGAAGGGGAGAAGAATCGTCTGTAAAAGTACCCAATCCTGTAGAGCTGGGCCCAGTGGAGAAACACCCTGGAAAATCTCCCCTCTCTACTTCTCCTTTATCCATCCCGCCTACTTCTGTACTGCCACTCAGTCAGAATGACTCTACCTGCTCACAGCGACCACCTGTACCTGGAGAACCAACCATTCTTGTGAGTAAATATATAACAAAAGGCTTGAATAGACCCTTTCACAGATGTGTCTCTCATGGTACTGAATTTATTTTACAGTATACATTTTAGTGTGTAAATGTGGTTCCACGGTTTTCATGTAAGGTGTCCGTGATTGTTTTTTAATATTTAAATGCTGAATTATCTTTTTTACATCTCACTTCCATACAGCCACTCTTAACTGTGTCAACTGTTTTAGGCTGCACCCCCAAACTCTGACACCAGTGCCTCTGGAGAAGCATCATGGCCCCCCAATCAGCATCCGATCCCCCCCCGGCCTGGACTGCAGGAGCAAAATGCAGGAGGTGGATATTTTGGCCTAAACCTGACATGTCCTAGTATCAGAAATCCTGTTAGCAAGAAATCCTGGACTCGAAAATTCAAAAACTGGGCATGCAAACTGCGCCACTCCGCCAGCTTGTTCAAGAAGCCCAGAGTCCAGCAAGGTAGCGTCCTCTTAGGGAGCGGGAGAGAGCGAGAGAGAGAGAGAATGGGGTGCTGGGGCATGGACTTAAATCTAATATCTAATACCTGTTTTAACATAGCAAAGTAACTTCCTTAACCCTCAGTAATTAATACAAAGTAATGTTAATGGTTGGTAATGTTAACAACTAAATAATTATGTTTTGCATATTGTTAGTTTATCATAGTCCCCATGTAATGTCAGTGTTTGCATTACTCCATATACTACTGTTGTTATATTATTTTATTTTATTGTCCTTTGTTTTGCTAAATTTAATTTCCTTGCCAATCTTTTTTGCTTCATTGGTTACTCATAGGAAAGAACTGTAGAGGATGGTGGGAGATTGGCACAGTGTAGGAAGAAGTTGGCATCACAAATCTGAATCACTCCGAGTACAGATGAGCTCTGGTGTAAAGCCCAGCTGTGACTTGTATCCAGGACATGTCGCTTCTTATGACATCTCCTTTCATTGCCCCAAACTCACAGGCACTACAAGCAGCAGCATCCTCCTCCACCTAGACCTGCTGGCTCAGTATAGGCAGTGCCATTCAACTTAGTAGCTAAACTCAAATTTGATCAGTGTTCTAGAGATATGTGCACTTCTAGTATAAAGATATACGATGTAGCATTCCTTAGTAAGAGTTGGGTATATTATGTAGATGCAGCCATGAAGATGTTGTTGCATTAATATAAAATACTTAGTTTATGATAAAAATAAAATAAAATAAAATAAAATAAAAATTTGATATTTCTGTGCAGTCTTGTTTCTAAAGAAATTGAGACACTGTAAAATGCAAATTAAATTTGAATTGAATAGTTTACAAATCATTTAAAGCTCTTTTTTTTCGTATGCTCATTTTGAATTTGATACCGGCTATGGTTTGAAGAGAAGCAACAAAAGACTAAAAAAGTTAATGGAGTCAAGTGGCTCACTCCTTAAGAATGGTATGGATAAAGCTGTAAGAACGTGGTGGGAAAGGGGTATTTTTTTCACTGTATCTCTATGTTATTTTGACCAAATAGCATCATTGACATTCAGTCAAACTGACATGAGGTTATGTAAACTTTTGAAAAAGAAAAGAGAAAGAAAAAGACATCTGTTATATTTGAAAGCAGTACAATTGTTCTGAGGTTCTGGATACTAAATATGTACAATATTTGAATATATCTTTAAACATTTCATTTGCAATCTTTGTATTATTTTCATATAAATATGAGGCTTAAATAATTTGCAAACTATTGCATTCTCTCTTTATTAAGATTTTACACAGTGTCTCAGCTTTTTTTTGGAAACAAGGTTGTATACATTGTGTACATTAGCCAGGGCCTGAAAGTGTTAGGCTTGTACATGGGTTGTTTTTTTTTTTTTATGTGTGTCTTAAGTTTTATCATCCTGTTAGAATAATCAATGCATCTTGCATGTATTTGTGTTTGTATATGTTATATGTGTAGCAGTAGCTTAGATCCTGAGCTTCTATGTTACGTTCTTCATGAGTCACTAATTTTTGGACCATAATCTGTAAGTAACACCTGTAACACTGCCCTTTTTTCATGTTTTTATTTATTTATTTTAAGAATGTCATTATCTAAATTCACACGTTGCTAATGGAGCAATTTCAAATATCAGGCACACTAGCTAATATCACTGCCGATCTTATGCCAGTGATATGGTTTGTTTGTCTGGTATATGACAGGGTCAGTGAGAATGAGAGAGTGGATGTGTGGGTGGGTGGGGTATACTGTATTTAGCTGCCATCTCACTTCATGATTTTGTTTTAATGTAATGATTACAGTTTTGGTTTTTAATGAAACAAGCATTTGCCACTCCTCCACACATGCACAAAAAAGCTTTATTTTCATCACCTAACATCCATAAAAATGCACATTTATTCTTTGTTTTGTTGTTTATACTTTAGAGAATGACATCAACAGAGTGTATAGTATATAAGCACATAGACACTCAAGATTTGTAAGTCACAAATTTGATTATGTACAATGTTGACAGTTGATTTTTAACTCTGTGGCCTTGTGTTTGTGCCCCATGTCTGTCTGTGTGCACTTGTCTGACTGTGGTGGGCTTCTTTTCTGTTGTTTTTGTGTTGGTCTATGTTATCATTCATGTGTTTTTTTGTACATTTGTGTCTCTTTTCTTGTCTCTGTGTTCTTGCTTTCTCTTTTTGTTTTTCATCCCAGTTTCCTTATCAGATGGACATTCAAGCAGTGCAGCAGTTGGAGATGTGAAGGACGAGACGCCACAAAATCCACCGCATTCACGCAAAGGACGTTTTCAGGTAGGACTAAGTAATACTTGTGATTTTATCTCTGCTTTTCTTTTTCGTCTGAGCGCTCCTCAAATTGTTTCTCACGTCTTCTACTTTCAGGTGACTTCGGTGCCCCAGAGCTCTCCTCCAAAGGCCGTGCCATCTGGTCGTAGCTGCACTCATAGGAAAGTGGGACGCTTCTCTGTCACTCAGACTGAGACAAAGAAAGAGGAAAAGCAGACTGACAGCTCACCAGTGTCTCCTGATTTGCAAAGGGAGAGGAGGAAATCTCGAACAAAGGAAGCAGACAAAGAAGAATCTAAGAAGACCCAAACAGTGGCCCACCTGCCTCGAGTTATTGGACACAGTCACTCACCACTTAGCAGCAGTGATGATGATGATGCAAGTGAGCTGGAGAATGAAGAGTTAAGAAGAGAGCTACACAAGCTCAGAGAGAAGTATGTCAATAAGGGGGAAACATCTTAAGTAATTATTTTACAAAGTGTTTTTCTCAGCATTTATTCTTTTTTTTTCGTGTCATGGTATATTGTTTTTTTTTTCCATCCTTTCATTAACTTCCACTTATTCAGGTTGCTGGGGCAGTTTACATGTTACGAATCTTTTATTCTATAGGCACATCAAAGAGGTGGTTTCCCTTCAGGCCCAGCAAAACAGAGAGCTTCAGGAACTGTACAGGCAGCTTCGTTCTCTGAAAGACCAAAGACAGAGTTTGCCTGCCTCACTGTCCCAGACCCCTCCACTTCCTGCAGCACCTTCTGCCCTTTCTCCACGCAGGCCTAGGCAAGCCAAGACTAAGCTTCGGCCCCGGCCTCACTCCCACATGGATAACAATGGAGTGACATACTCTGGTTAGCCTGAAATCAGTGACTCATTCAGTATTTTAACTTTTTTTTTCTTTCGTTTTTTTGGTATTTCGTGCTCTCTGTGTGAATCCATTAAATATGTCTCTTCTAGGAATTCAGCAGTCAAGTAGTTTTTCGGGTGGTGAACAGAGTAGACTGTCACCATTCTGCAACCCAGAGCATCAAATGTCACTGCCTGATAAGAGAGGTAAAGTTTGTCTTCATCAAAACAACTAAAGATTAATGCCAATCTGTGGTATTGTGACTCAGCTACTATATTTCTCCAGATCACAGTCCCTCAAAGAAAAGCACATTCACAGATGAACTGCACAAACTTGTTGACAATTGGACAAAGGAAACAGTGGGTCCTACCCCGCCCAAGCCTTCACTGAATCAAATTAAGCAGATTCAGCAGGTGCAGGAATTGGGAGGCTGGAGCTCTTCAGCTGAGGTATGATTACACACCTTCAAATGCACAATGCAAAAACAACTTTGGTGTGTGTTCTGCAGATTACTATTCCTTTACCATAAACACATTAGCCTTACCAAGCCAATTTTTGAATCTTTCAGATATGCTGTAATAAAACAAAGCCAGATAACTTGTAAGCTTATTTCAGTTAGTGTTTTGTTTGACGTGCCAACAATACCAATTTTTCCTCTCCATTTATTAATATAATCATTATAGATGGTTCCACCCGGTTGGTTTGCAACGACACAACTGAACCCCGACGCTTCCCCAGCCCCCACTAGCTTGACAGTGGCAGCCCCCTCTTATTATACAGGCGGAGGAAGCACGGCCAATCTGCCCTCTCCAGGACCTCCAACACCACAAACGCACATGGCTCAAATGCCGCAGATGCAGCAAAGTTTGCATCCTCATCAGTGTCTACCCTTCCAGCAAATGACCTATCAGCAATCCCCAGTTCGGCAGCAAATCCCTCAGCCTCAGAAGCAAACTCCCGTACAATCACTGTCACAGCCACAAACTGCTGCTCAGCTGCCCCACTCTCCACCACATAGCCAGCCGCTGCTGCCTTCCCAAACACCTGCATCACCAGTGTCCACAACCATGTCTCTGCTGACTGGCAGTGGCACCACTTTATCCACTGACAGTACTGCTGCACTTGGGGGGGCATTCTGCTCCTGCTCATCATCCTCTTCTACCTGTTCATCATCGTGCTCAACTGCTGCTCTACCTTCCAGTGCCAAAATTCACCCAACACCTCCCACCTCAACTCTTCCTTTGGGACAGAAATAAAACCAAGTGAAGTGTGAGGTCAATATGAAGATCTAAGAGATGGAAATACTAAGTTGGTCAGAACAAAAGAAATCCATTTGGTGTGTTAGTTGTGTGTATGTGGGAGAGAGTTGTGACTGTAATAAATATATGGGTTCCAGTGTGCTTCATGATGAGATGAAAAATGAATGTAAAAGATGGAAAATAGATTAAATTATGTACAGTTAGAAATACAAAAAACAGCAGCTGGGGTTCATGAATGATGGTGTTTGGATGTTGAGATGTATAAAGTCTTTAAAGTATGAGTGTGTTCATTTATGAGTGTGGGTGAGTTTTTTATGGAATATTTGAGTACATATCACTTATGTCCTTGGATGCAAATTTATTTTTGTTTGCAAACCAACTCCGCTGGACCTGAAACTTCCCGAAGCAGGGGCAAGAAGGACAAAATATTTGACTGTGTTGGTATCTTTTTGGTTTAATTTGTGAATGCTTACAGAGAAAGGACTATGAATTTTAAAAGTGCAATTAGTAATGGTCATTCAATTGATCAGCACAAATTGTATTGATTTGTCTATAAAGCATAAAATATTTTTTTAGAGGCACAGTGATGATTACCAGAGGCCTAGAGGATTTCTTTCATGGTCTTTTAAAACTGTAGGCTTACAGCACAAAGTGATTCAGTGGGCAACAAAAATAAATAAATAGAATAAACAGCATGTTTAATAGTTGAGCACAGTAAACTTGTTTGGTTTTTTTTCACAGTACAACTAAACACTGTTGCATTGTTGCAGTGCTGTGTACATTTCGGCATGTGCTTTGTATTGTTTTTGTGTTTTAAACAGAAACCAGTCCAAATTAACACAATGATTTTTTTTTTTTAATGTGATGCTAACTAGAAATATGCCATCTGTATTCAGTTCATACCAAAATACAATGAGCCCAACACTGCATGGCCTTATGACTAATTTGACTTGCCTGAGTGCAGACTGCTTGCACCTGCTGCATATTCATAAATCCCACGGTGATTATATACGGCCTACAGAGATGGTCAGTCGTGGTTACATTTGCTTTCAGTATTATTCCCTTTCACTTATGACACTTTGGCTTTCAGTTTGAGATCTGCATATCATAGTGTATCTGCTTCATGCTGAGAGGGAAAATGAAAAAACAACAAAAAAAACCTGCCAAGTTGTATTGAATGGAGAAACCATGCTGAATAAGTTGTTCCCATGTCGCCTTTTACTGCATTGTTGTGAGTTTGTGAGTGTATATCTTTCTGTGTGTCAAAGCTTTCTGATAGTCGCATGGTATATTGCATCATGAGGTGCATCCCTTTTTCTTTTATTCAAAGCAGCTGCTCAGATGTCACTACTCAAGTGGAAATGTTTACTCTGCTTATGTTCTAGGATTGCCTCAAGAAACAAAAAAGTGAGATATTAGATCATGCTGGTTTTAAGTTTGATGTTCAACACATGCCTAGTTGTTAGCTTTGTTTTTGGCATTCCTTTTTTTCAACTGTTAACTATTTAGACTTTGACCATAGGCTTTTAGTGTGACTTCAACAAATAAGCAGCTAAAACGTAGCCCATAGCTGTGTTGTATGCACACCATTAAAAATTCAATTCTTCTATTTCCAAACTCACTTCATTTATAGATGCAAAGATATTCAGGGTGATATATTGGCTCAGATAAATTACCATGCAACATATTGGCCTGTCTGTGCACTCAGCCATAAATACATTTGACAATTGATGGTCAGGCGGTAATGCATCTTTTTTTTTCTTCCTTTTTTCGTAATAAATAGCCTGTAGTCAAAGCAGTATTCCTGTTTGATTCATTGTAGGGGGATTGTGAGCCACAGAAAACAGGAGGTTGCATAGGATGGGGGAAAAAAATGAATGCGAGTCAAAGACGTATAAAACATTACTGGAGGAATAGTTTATACTAACAGGAATGGTTGTGCATAATCTAGATTTTGATTTTTTTAGTTCTCTGTATTTGTTGCTTTTAAGACTTCCTACATTTTACAGAAATGTCATTGACTACAAGTGAAGGTGAAATACTGTGTTGTCATGTCTGATACTAACATGTATCTAACAAGCTATGGCTTAATGGTCATGATTATGAAGCTGGCTTTGTCCTTGAAGTGTTACCAAAATGTTATCTAAAAGAAAAAGAATATTTTTTTATTTTGGAATGGGGTTGTACAGATTGTAAAATAGTGTTCTCATCACTGTAAATCAAAAGTTATTTGAAATTACAAAACGCTTTTCTTCATCCCTGTTTATGTGGGACTCCCTGTCCTGATAATACCTCTTTGAGTACTGAAAAGACAATTCAATTCATTTTCTAATTATTTTCAGATGACATTTCTTCTTTGCATGAGGACACAATTACAACAGTTTTCCTGTTATAAAGCAGGTCTAATATAATAAACATACAAAGTAATGCAGCAATCTGGGGAGTCCCAAAATGGCATGGCACACCAAGAACCAAGGATAAAAGTGTATTTGACCAGTTAAACAGAAATAAAGTATGTTGCTGGTGATTTAGCCTCTGTAAAGTTTTAACTAATTGAACTGTTGATTTTGTTTATGTTTTGTAACTAACAACAATAAATGATTTGACTTGGCATGTGAGGTACTTGTGCAATCCACAATCAGTTAATGTGGAGACTTGACATGGAACATCAGATTTGGACACAAGCTCGACATGGAAGCCATACAGAGGTGTTTCTTTGTTACCTTTACAAGACAGTCATAATATTATCTTCAAATTGAAAACAACAACAACATTGAATACTGTCCCTATATTATTATTGTTGTTGTTCTCATTACAGTAACAACTTTGGGATTTGGTCATTTTACAACAAACAGTCTTAACTCCAGGGATAGTTGAACACCTCCCACTTACCCAGTTAAATGTTTTCTGGAAGCAATGTGACATTCTACTTTTACCCCAGGCTGAGAAGTGTCTTCTGTATTTTGCATAGAATAAGATTTCAGTGCCATTTAGAGTGAACAGTAAAGACATAAGTATAAATGTGAAAGAAAAAATGTATACTAAGACCAATTGAAAAAACTAATTAATAAAATCTATGTACAGGAAAACCACAATGAAAACTTGTATGTGGGCAGACTAAGGAGCAATTCTGTTATCCATGAGCAGAAAATTATTTTACATGTTGAAGATAATGTTTTATTGTATGACACCATCCGAGGTAAGAGGATTCACAAGTGAGTGCAAACATTTTTATTTAAAAATTTATATGAATTATATAAATTACATAAATGAAATTTACTAGATGAAATTATTGTTTTCATATTGCTCAATTAAAACCATATTGTCATTTTTCTATTAAATGGACGGGGCATAAAAGCAAACTCTTTCAAAATAAAGGTTAATAATGTGCAAATTATCAAAATCTTCTGAATATTTTACTTTCTTGCATACTTCATCCCATATTAAATAAATAATTTCACAGGTATTTAATCGTGTCCTTTATTTTTGCTTTATCTATTTTTTAAATCTATCTTTACAACCATGCTTACAGAATGCTAAGATCTTTCTTTGTGCTTAAAAAGACATGTTTTCATGTACAACACTTCTGCTGCTGCATTAACTCTCGGTTCTTTCTGTTTTTTTCACATCCAACTCCTGTGCGAATAGCTGTCCACAACTTTATTGTTCCTTCAACAGTAGACAACGACGATCGACAACGATCTGACGTTATTCCCTTTGAAATGGCGTTAGTACCGTACAATACGAGGTTATTTTTAGTTATTGCACTCGTTTAGGTCGCTTCAGTTTCTACTTTTCTAATCCATTGTTATTATCAGCACATGACCTTAATATTTGATCATTATTGTGTTGATAAACAAAACTGTGGTGAAGTAAATTGTTCATGTTTGATGTTGCATAATAAGGCCGTAGCAGGCCTCGAGCTTGCGTAGTGATTACAACCGCTTTTCAATGCTTGGGCCTGAGCTACAGTTCGGTGAGTTACAAGCGGTTGGTGGCAGTTAAGCTACTAGATTAGGTTTCCTTTGCTAGTATTAAGCAATGGTATGAGGTTCATGAGACCTGTGTTTGCGCTTGTAAATGGAAATAATTGTGTATATGTGTAACGTGTATATGTTTACATCTGTCTGAAAATGCAGGTTAGCAGGCTACATCTTTAGCTAACACGGCTAACGGCAGCTAACTTGCTCATATCGTAAAACATAAACATTACCCTGCAGAGAGAACGCTATTACCCACCAGAGAACGCCATAACCTGAAAATTGGTTCATGTTATTAACTCCTAAGCAGAAATTATTAAACAATTATTTTCTACTCAAAGAACATGGTAGCAGTTTTTCTTATCTCGACAGGAGACTTAAGTATGTTTCGTTGTTTAGCTTGCTGAATAAACATGCTTCAGATTATGACACGACCAGGTTTTAACCTAGCTGCCTGCTGAATATTAACCATATAGGGTCAGTGCACTGATGTCATGGTCGTGAACTAATAATGGTTTTGTCTTGATTTTATGTCTTAATAGGTTTTCAAGCTAATCGTACCGGACCTGTCTATCAGCAGCAACAATCTGGAAGTGAAGAAACATTCCTAAAGTTCATTTCAGTTGTAATATTAGCGTTACAACATGATATGTTGAGCCTTTAGACTGACAAATTGTCTCTCCTACTCGTGTTATACTTTGACATCATTTACACAGGGAGCTTTATTTATTTTATTTTTCTAGTTTTCCTTTATAAACACAAACACTCTCAGCATGGCATCAGTCCCAGTGTACTGCTTGTGTCGCCTGCCATATGATGTGACACGGTTCATGATTGAGTGTGACATATGTCAAGACTGGTTTCATGGAAGGTAAGAATATTGATCATATTCTGCTGTTAAGATTCACACACACATATGTATACATGATACATATATATGTGTGTGTATGTATATAGAGTTTTCTTCATTGTATAATAAGAAGTCGTATGACATTTTGGACTCATAATTCATTCAGCCATTCAGTATGGCTTATATTCTTCACATGGTATCCATTTCTTTTTTTCGATAGCTGTGTTGGAGTAGAGGAGGACAAAGCAGCTGAGATTGACCTATATCACTGTCCCAACTGCCAAGTCACCAATGGACCATCTGTCAGTAAGTATTTTTGTTTTGGTTTTTTTGTTGTTGTTTTTTTTTACGTTTGTTTGTTTGTTTTTACCTGTAAATGGATACTTTCTGAGGAGAGAGACTGTTAAAGAGAACAGTAGAATGGCTACAGATGCTTGAAGATATGTACACCCAATTTACTGTCAACTTGCCTTCTTGGATAAGTTTTTACAGTATTATTATGGGATGTTGCCACTAGGATAGTCATGTTGATAACATTATCAATAGCATATTTTCTGTTAGACTTCATTGGCGGATAATTTTTTGTTTGTTTGTTTGTCTGTTTGTGTTCTCAGTGCGCAAACGTCGTGGAGGCAATAAGCAGACAGACGGAGGTACTGCTGCAGGAAGAGATCCAAGTCGGCCTGTTAAAACGGGAAGCCCACAGTTTGTTAGGGAGCTACGGAGCCGTACCTTCCCAAAGTAAGGTCCCTACATAGTAATGCCAAAAGTATAAATATTTTTTTCAATCTTAATTGATAAAAAAACAAAATTAATGTTATCTAAATGTTAAATTAAGGAAAAACAAAGCAGGGAAATGTCTCCTAAAGTTGGAAACGGCATAAACCAATGAGCAAGACGGTGTATGGATTTAATATCTGTACTTAAGATTTGAGAGGCCAGTGTAATGTCTGTGTGTGGAAAAAGAGGAACTGCATTGATTTAACTATAATGTATTAGATTTCATCATTTTGGTTGATTTAAAAAAAAAAAAAAAAAAAAAAAAGAATATGTCTTCCCAAATATGTTTGGGAAGCTGTTATACTCCAGCAGACCACCCAAGGATAACCATTATGCAGAAACCCAGGTACTTGTTTATCACAACTGATTTCATTATAAAGTATCTCTTTTATAGATGTGGGATATTTTTAATTGTTTTTGGCAGAGAATATGGTTTACTGTGGTACAGTTGTATAGCATGCCGTGTTTTATTGTTTGCTTTGGCTAACTACAGTGCTTAATTGTTTGTGTTGTGGTTACAGTGCAGATGAAGTCTTGCTAAAGCCATCAGGGGCACAGCTGACAGTTGAATTTCTGGAAGAGCATTCATTCAGTGTTCCTGTCATGGTGTTGAGACGAGATGGCTTAGGCATGACCCTGCCTCCATCATCATTCAGCGTCAGTGATGTAGAACACTACATTGGTAAAGTTCTAATATTTTAAACACGTGATTTGAATATGTAGCATTGTACTATTCTTAAATATTTTTAGTTACACTTATTAAAGAAAATATGTCTTGTTTTCTGTTTTTAAAGTTAATAGGTCTGGTATATTTAGCTAAAAACCCATTCAATTGCAGGTGGAGATAAAGAGATTGATGTGATTGATGTGTCTCGGCAATGTGATCTGAAGATGCGGTTAGGAGACTTTGTTGAATACTACAACAGCCCGAATAGAGACAAAGTGCTCAATGTCATCAGCCTGGAGTTCTCTGAGACCAGGTGCATAAAGAGTCTGACCTATCTGAGTGCTCAGCTTTCAGAATTGTTTCCCTATAAAATTGTTTAAAATTTTGTAAGCTATGCTGCCGGCAACTGAAGGAACCAAATGTACATGTTGGACTTGTTTTAGGCTCTCAAACCTGGTGGAGACTCCCAAGATTGTGAGGAAATTGTCATGGGTGGAAAACCTCTGGCCTGAAGAGTCTGTTTTTGAACGCCCAAATGTGCAGAAATACTGTCTAATGGGAGTGAAAGATAGCTATACTGACTTTCACATTGACTTTGGAGGCACCTCAGTATGGTACCATGTCCTGAAGGTGAGAGAAAGAATTTTGTAGTTCATATTTTAGACATTTAAGTTCATTTACTTCTTTTTAATGTTTTTATATGATGCATGTGTGTATGTTTTTGTCAGGGTGAGAAAATATTCTACCTAATTTCTCCCACTCCGGCCAATCTGGCACTTTTTGAGCGATGGAGTTCCTCAACTAATCAGAATGAGATGTTCTTTGGAGACCAGGTTGATATGTGTTACAAGTGTTCTGTCAAACAAGGAAACACCTTGTTTATTCCTACTGGTAAGCAATGTATGTTTTTATGAATTATTAGAAATATGTTTTTCACAAGATTTTGGATTTATTAATTCAAACAATGTTTATTAAACATTGGCTGGATTTTAAAAATGCAAAAATTACATGTATGAACTCCAGTTTAATTTTGTATTGAGCTAAATGAAAAATATACTGCTTTGTCTGTTTGCCTTGTAGATTTCCATTTGAAACTCATTGTCACAGAACAACCCTGAGTCAGATAGAATGTTTAAAAGTTCAAGAAAAGCCAACAAAGGCTTGTTGTTCTTTTTCTATTTATATGATTTGTTATAGTTTGTTAAAGTATAGTATTGAAATGCCACAACATTTTTTCTTTTATAAATATGGTGGCATTTCTACTCATTTCTATTAGTCCTGGCTAATAGTAAGTCACTTTTTCAGATTTCATTACTTTAGTGCTCTTTTGAAAAAAGCAGATTTTTGAAAAAGCAGATAATATATGAGGGTCAAACCAGAACAATAAACATCTCTTTGGAAATTTAACAGACCTAGTGTGGCCGTGATTTGAATCAAATTAAACTTTTCTCATGTGTTTGATTCCTAGGATGGATTCATGCTGTGCTTACACCAGTGGACTGCCTGGCCTTTGGAGGAAACTTCTTGCATAGTCTCAACATTGACATGCAGTTGCGGTTAGTTTCTTTAGGACTTATTTTGTTATAACATATTACTGTATAATGTTTTGATCAGATCATTAGTATTTGAACAACACGTAAAGATTACTATAAGGGGCTAGTGGTTCAAGCAAGCATTTACTATAAGATCATAAAAGAAGGGCAGAGTAAATAAAACTTTTTTTTTCTTTTTTATGTCAGTACTGATATGCCATATCAGCCAGGAATGATAACAAGATTCTTGTTACTTTAGATTCAGACAGCTTCTCCTGTGGTGTCTCTCACACTACACTAACAATAGCAATGTACAGGTTCTGGCACTCAAAAGTATAGCATCGAAAAATGGACCAAATACATATTATTGAGAAGTCAAAGAAACCAAATTATTAGCCAAAGTACAAATAATTGTAGAAAATGAGCAGTAAAACTAGATTTGAATTAAACCCATTTGTCCCTTTTAAAAAAAATCAGCCCAATATGTGCAAAGATTATGAGCTTTTTGTGATTCTAATGAATAATGTAGTTTACTCAAAATTAACAAATTTATATTTAATTTACAAGTGGTTTATAAGTAATTACTTATCACTGTATTTACTTTTGAGGTAATGCCCTTTTTCAAACCTGTCCATGGTTGTGTGTATAGTAAGACTAACTACCCCAAATTTAACACATTAGTTTGTGGATTCCTTAGTTACATTAATTTTTTTTCCTCTGTCAGCCTTTTAAGTTCTGATTGTATAATGAGTTGAAATAAGACCAAATGAGTCAATGTGGCAGGTATTGCGATAACCTTTGGTGTGTATTTTCAGGATGGAGGAGGCAGACCACAGATTTAGCTTTAATTACATACATCAACATATCATTAACCAGATGAATATATTTCTTTGACAAGTATATAGCCTTTACTACCATAATAATCTCTATTTGACCCTTTTTGCTGCACAGTGCCTGAGGCACAGTGGAAACATAAATGTTTAAATAAAAAAAACAAAAAACTCTTTTTTTCTGCATAGACATGAAAAGCTGTCCATCTCTACAGAAGTAGTCTACAGGTTTTTGACCATGACTGCTAACATCTAACTTGTCTCATCTTTAGGGCATATGAAATAGAGAAGAGATTAAGTACGGCAGAGCTTTTCAAATTTCCCAACTTTGAAACAGTTTGTTGGTATGCTGGGAAACACCTTCTTGATACCTTCAGAGGTAAGGAAATTCAGTGTATGTTTTTTGTGTGTGTGTGTTTTTTTGGTCTGAGCTCCTTCTGTATCATTTGTTTTGTGTTTACTTTTGTGATATTACTGACTTTCTGTTATACCAACAGGTCTGAGAGAAAATCGCAGACACCCTGCTGGTTATCTTGTACATGGAGCGAAGGCCCTGAACAATGCCTTCCGCAGCTGGACTCGTAAAGAGGTAAAATCTTACTTGTTTACCTTCTTTTTAATTTTCTTAATCTTCTTTTTTTTTAACCCCATCTACTTTTTTTCAGTACACGGTTTATTTCTTTTCCAAGAAAATGTAATTTTTTTGTGGAGTAATTTAGTTTTGAATCAGTCATTATGCCAACTTCAGTAATTGGAGAACTGATGCAACAGAACAATTATATTCATTATTTAAGACCATATTTTTATGTAGATAATTTATTGGAATAAAGCAATTCTTAAATTTGATTGTGAAGGAATCTTTATGGGAACTCAGGCCTAAGACATTAGACCTAAGACTCAGGCATAAGCCATTCAGTCCCCACAGGACAGGACCCATAAGGTGTCTCTTGTTGGTGGGGGATCCATGGAAGGGTTAGCCCCATGTAGCTTATTCAGGCTCTGCACAGCCAGATTCTATTGATAAGTTCCTAACCTCCAAGCACTCTTATGAGCCTCTCTCTCACGGTAGACCCCAGTATCTGGGTATTTTGTAAATTTTAAGTGTTTTCATTTATTAAAACTAAACAAAAAAAGGCCTGACATCATAGAGGGTGGAGATACATAAAAAGTCTTAAAAGCCAATTGTAAAATCTTTGAAATATTTTGAAAAAAATGCTGGGAGCCTGTGCCAGTTGTGTAGTTTGCTCACCTCACTTGGTTCTTAATAATATATTGAGTTATACTCAAACCAAACACACGTATTTTGCTACAGGTTTTAAGTGTTTCTTGTAGGAAACCGGCAGTTGCTGGGATATGCTTAGTGGTTTTATCAAGTAAGCCTAGTTAGTTTTATCTTTCTGATAAAAAGCTAGGAAGCATATTAACCAATATTTAAAATTATTTCTTTAATTCTATTGCATTATGCATGCCTACACTCAGGCATTAGCAGACCATGAAGTGGAGATCCCAGAAACCATCAACACTCAGACACTAGTGAAGGACCTGGCCAAGGAGATTCGTCTGGTGGAGGTAAAAACTGAAATTGATGATCTCATTACTTCAGACATTTTTTTAAATAAAATACTTGCTCGCCTTTTCTGTTTTACTTACTAAAGTGTGCTTTATATTTCGTAAGGATATCTTTCAACAGAACATTGGCCGCACTGGACCTCAGTTTCCTGGTGCACCACTCTCCAAAGCTGCTCTGAGCGCATCGCAAAACTCTGGACGCCCCCCTGGAAAAAAGAAAGGGCCCAAGCCCAAGGAGATGTTAGGGGGTCTTGGGTCTCCAGGAACCAAAAAGAAGAGTCAGAAGGGGTCATTGAAGGCAGAAGCAGGAGAACTTGACTTGATTGAGATCCATACCAAACACACGCTCAAGAAATTTCAACCTGGCAAGTCCAAACACAAGAACAAGGTATAGGGTTTGCAGCCATTCCCGAGGATAACTGAATTATAACTGAATTATCCTCATGCAATTTTTTTTTTATGTCAGAATATTTATTTTCAAATCCTTACGATTTTTTTTTGTCTTTTCAGTTGGAGCTGCCATTGGAGGAGTTTGAAGGAAACATTAATAAAAGCAAACTTAAACTTGTGCTGACCAATGGAAAAATCCAAGGGTAAGCATCACATGATTTTGTGGTGTTTTTATTGGTTTTCTTTGGGTTTCTTGGGAAAGTATGGATTGTTTTACCTGTTTGGGGTATTTTTTCTTTTTTTTCATAGAAAGAAAGATAGTAGTAATGGTGCAGGAAGTGCTGGGAAATACAAACATCTTGCCACAGAGGGATCCAGCCTTTCTGACTTGGAGTCTGAGGATGAGTTGCAGATTGATGAAACCCCACCTCCACGACGTAAGCCTGGTGGACCTGGCAAGAAAAAGGCATTAAGCAGTACGTATTTGAGCTTAAACAATGATACTTACTAGTAAATATCTGATTTTGAATAATTGAGTGAACTGACATAGTTCAGTTGTGTGTTTTTAAAGCCACGTAACTGCTCCTAAGTAGCTGTGTTAAAATGTTCCTTCAGGTTTGCCAAGAAAGCTGCCTAGAGCGAAACCTTGTTCTGACCCTAATCGCATCAGGGAACCAGGAGAGGTTGACTTTGACATTGAGGTGAGTTTTCTTATTATAGATGCATCAATCCTGATTTGTGAAGCCAGTTCTGAATTCTGTGATACTAGCTGCATGCAAAATATTTTCATATTTTTTGCTTTGTTTTTCTTCTTTTAAGTTGATTCCTCAAAGGTTTAATGTTAAATAAAGAATTTTATGGTGAAGCCTATTTGATGTATCTCATATTTTTAATGAAAGCTTACCCAACAATAGTTTATCAGAAAGAGTGATGGATTAAACACCAGATTAATAATAATGCAACTCGTGTTCTATAGTAACAGTTGCATGTTTGTGTATGTGACTTCAGGAAGACTACACCACTGATGAAGAGGCATTGGCTGCCCATGGAGTGAAGGGTGGTGCAGGGGGTATTCTTGACTTATTAAAAGCCAGCAAGCAAGTGGCTGGCTTAGACTCTGCAACACTCAGGTTAGATTGCTTTGATGCTTAGTGATTTCAGTGTCATATAGTCCTCTAAATAATATACGTGTACATTTTTATATTTTGGAAATTTGTTTTAATTTTGGGTTCATGTTTTTGAGGCTATATATCTGTAACACTTCAGACTTGAGCTGTTGGTGGATTGATCTCATTGTTGTAAGAATGTAACAATCTTTGAATGTTGTGTGATTGCTAAACTCTGAATTTGTGTCTCAGTGAGGAACCTCCAGCCTCTCCCAGCACTCGAGACGCCATCCAAGGTATGCTCTCCATGGCCAACCCCCCTTCATCGTCCTCCTCTTCCTCATCTTCATCTCCCTTGTCTATCTCTGGAGGCTTGACAGAGGGTTTGGGGGTTGTCAAGGAAAAGGGTGGCAGGACTGTTTGGGTGACTGGAGGGGTAAAAAATGCAGCTAATCCAGAGAAGAAACCTGTCATCCAACGACCTGGAAAACGGCCAATTAAAAGGCCAGCTCGGCATCTAAGTGATGAAGAGAGCCCCGATGAACAAGAGACACTCGGAACCTGTTTTAAAGATTCAGATTATGGTAAGCATCACATTGACATATCTGCTGTTGTACAAGTAACTCATAGTCAAATGCTGATTTTTTTTTTTAATTCAATTTATTAAAAGCTTAGGTATAATAAATACTTTTTTTTTTTTTTTTAGTTTACCCTTCTTTGGAGTCTGATGAGGAGGATCATACCAGCAAGGCTAAAATGAAGCGGAAGAAAAACTGGGATGACACACCTTGGAGCCCAAAAGGTACTTGCTTAAATATTTCAGAAAGATAGATTACATTTTATTTTTGGCTTTTTGATGGTTGATTTCTGAATAAGCTGTTTTCATTAACAGCAAGGGTGATGCCCACCCTTCCCAAACAGGATCGACCAGCCAGGGAAGGGGCTAGAGTCGCCTCTGTAGAAACTGGCCTCGCTGCAGCAGCTGCCA
This sequence comes from Arrhamphus sclerolepis, assembly GCA_037176975.1. NCBI lineage: Eukaryota > Metazoa > Chordata > Actinopteri > Beloniformes > Hemiramphidae > Arrhamphus > Arrhamphus sclerolepis. The sequence goes on from JBAMYA010000022.1 coordinate 7,721,754, forward strand.
AGTTGGCACAACAAGTGAGTTTATAAAGAATAAACATTAGTCTTAAAAGTATGCTCCAAATCAAAAATGTGAAGGGAAAAGGTGGAGAATCTTGATTTATTTATCATTTATATATTTCTATGTATGTATATATGATTTAGGAGCAGCATAAACCTGCTAAAAGGAAGTACACCAAAAAGCAGCGTCCTCCTGCTCCCATCGTCACTCCTCCCCCTGTACAGAGTGAGCCTGCCCCACCCTCCCCTACACCTGCTTCAGAGACTGCAGCAGATGTCAGCCCAGACAGAAGAATGGATTATTTCTCTGCCAGTCTGATGGACCATGAATACACAGCAGGACCAGGACCATTTGGCTCAGGAGGTCCCAGGGGCAGTGGAGCCATGGCCCCTGGCGTATTTCTCACTTCTCGAAGACCTTCATTGTCACCTCAGAATAGCGGCTCTCATTCTGGTGCATCCCCTGCAGGTTTAGGCAACCAAGGCATAACAGGAGTTGGTCAAGGTAAGCATGAAACCTGAATTTAAACATTAACAATATTTTTTTTTATTTCTTTGACACCTTGTTTTTCTTTTTTTCTTATTTTTTTAAATCAGGAAAACGTCCAAAGAAAGGACTTGCAACTGCAAAACAGAGACTTGGAAAAATTCTGAAAATTCACCGTAATGGTAAACTTCTCTTGTGAGTGATATTGGAAATCTTACTGAAGACATGGTGAGAATGAAGAAAAGGCATCTGTGAAGTATGTCTGAAGGACTTGGAGATGGCTATCTATATTTTGTACTTTTGATAAATTTGTTTACTATTTTCACTTGTTATTTAACCTCATCATATCTTGTTCTGCCCAACTTCACTTACCCATATCTACATCAAGGTATTTTTAGAGGCATATCTCTGACTTAAAGGGCTTTTATACACCAAACCAATGTGAAGAACCAGTGGCAACGAAAAACACCTTGCTTTGTCTTCGTACATCACCCGAGTTTGGGTGAAGAAAAGAAAAGTACTCTATACATTGCAAGGATGGCGTCCAAATGCCTCTTGGGATGTATGACTTACACCGGTACAGGAGGACCTAACTTTGCAGTGCAGAAGAGAAAGGTAGCCTTTACATTGTTTTTAAGGAAGTAAAAGCTTTTAATTAAAATTGATTTATTTTAATTTCATGTTTTAGCATTCAACATAGATCTAGATCACCCATGTTTTCAAGGTTCTAAACTCAAAACCGTTCATTTCAGCTTCTATTAAAGCATCATATAAATTGTTTTGTACATTTACTTTTATTTAGCTTAAACTTGCATGATGGCTCATTGAAGACACTGGTATACACCAACGATCCCAGCAGCTGTTTGTTGGCTTGGTGTATAAGGGCCCTAAGAAAATTGCTGTAATATGTTGGATGCGCACTTAATGTGGTAAATTATTCTTTGGTTTCACATATTTGACATTAGCACTAGGAAATTGTGTGAACAATTCGCAGACATTAAAAATGATTAGCTTAAATTGTCCAAACTCTTTCTTCTATTGAAGTTATTTTAGAAGTTGTTTTTATGCTTAGGCTTTGTACTGCCAATTATGCATTTTAAAAAGGGAAAGAAACTTGTTTTCTTGTCAGGTAAAATGTAATGTTTGTACAGCTTTTCATTTTGTGGACATGTGTGCAAACACATTAACACAGTCAGAAGTTTAGTATTGTACTTAGCTGCCCTTTTACCATCGTTTTCTCCATAAACCATATCCATGTTCTTTTGACGTGTGGTCTTTAAAGCAGTTGTGCAAAAATGCACTTTGTTCAGACAGTATACAACATTAAATAATTCCTCCAGCTCTCAACATGACATTTAAAATATGTAACTACTTCCAGAACAACATAAAATGGTTCTATTTAGTCTTTGCATATTTATTTAACATGGCAGAATATTCTCGGGGTGGTTCTAAAGTTTTTGCATCTACATCTTCATGGTCTGTACTTTAATTACTTTCAGCCACTTAAATTATGTACAAAACTGTGTCCATTGCTATGTTAGAAATTTTTAGTTTAGGTTGTCACTGTAAATATTTGTTTTATATAGACACACACTTTGAAAAGGCAGAAAAAAAAATTAGGAGATGAGTATAGTTTCCAGCATGTTGCTGTAATTTCAGCCCAAATTGTTCAGTCTTGGGTCAGATGTAGAGATGTGCTTTCTTATCACAGAATGTACTAGTCTACTAGTCATAAAACATTGGCGAAGGTGTAGATTTGAATGAGTGAAAACATTGTGAAGGTGCAAGGTTTGATTTTAGATGTAAATATATGTTGTAATTTAAGTTATTTTATAGTTTTAAAAAAATCCTTTCAAATCTTTTGTAACTACTTGTACATGATACAATGCTGTACTTGGGAAACATGATAGTTCTTTTTTATATTTGTATGCAGTAACTGTCATGCTATGTTCATGTTGTCTTGTTAGTGTATTATTGGAAGTGTGCTGGAAACAAATGTCCCGAATAGATTTCATCCATTTCATTTTGTTATTTGTTCATATTCTCTTTTGTGTTTGTGTACACTGTGTGTCCTAAACATAATGTGCTTCAATGCGATCTGGAAATGATAAAATTTAACTTTGGCTAAATTTTCTTTTTCATAGCATTTTTTTGAGAACTACACACACACACACACACAAAAGATTTCTGTGCACCATGAATGGTTTTGTGTTTGCTTTACTCAGTTGTCGTAACACTCAAAGTTGTATTTAGGGATTTTTCTTGTATTAAAACACATCTACACTTATTTTTCCTCTTTAAGTACATTTTTTAATGTAAATAGAAATTTTGATTTCAGATAAACTTTTTTTTAATACAAATACAAGTATTTTCAAAAACAATATAACTCAACCTCTTGACTTAAACTTTGTTTTTTCTTTTTTTTTCTCAAATAAAAACATTTACTTGGAAAAAAAAATCATAGTTGTTGGTACATTTTCATAATAAATTAGAGCTTTTTGATAGGTCACGGGGAATTTTTATGAACTTTCGTGTGCACACAGAATTTTGAAAAAAATGTGACTGGAAATACCAGTAAACAAGTAGTCTGCATGAATGAGAACATATAAGTATTGTGGTTTAACAACAATTACAAGGGAGTGCCCTGGGTAATCACCAGGAGCCGGTATTCTCGCGATAACTGAACTGCCAGACGCTAGTGCAAGATGGAGAGGTAGATGTAGCGAATTCGAGGTAAGCAGAAAGACTTGCTCGGAGTATCGATTTTGATTTTCACTGTCTTGTGGCAGACTTCTTCCATAATACACCAACAGTAATAATTCGCTCTCAATCTCCAATCCGAGGTCGCCATCTAGTATGTTTTTCAAGGTAAAAGTCTGGACTCTGCAGTGTAAACCGCCATTTTTAATTTAGCCATTGGTCTCGCGGACAGAGCATTGTGCGCAGCTCTAATTGCTAGCTAGTTAGCTCGCGCGAAGCCCTCAAACATACACGCCGGACGCACACGCGCGCTCATGTTCACTGTGTGTAGGTATGTAAGTCATTTCACCAGTCAAAGCCCGATATTTTCTATCTGTATAGTCACTCTCTGATAATAAGGAGACATATAGCCGGTAAGATTTTAAATGTGTGTCAGGTTGGAAACTTGACTTTTCGTCATTTGCTAACGTTAGCGGGTGACGCTACAGTGAAGTAACAAATGTTAGCCTAAACTGCTAGTAAAAATCTGCTAACGTCATGTAACTAGCCGTAAACTCTGCTAAGGTTAGCACCAATACATTAGGAAACGTAAATAACCGAGAACTAAACTTTTAATTAACACAGATAAGTCTAACTGAGGAGCCTGTTGACATTAACTACTGTAAATAGCGTCGTTTGAGGCACATTGCTTTGGAGTTTATGCTCTTGATTATCATATAACGAAAGCTAAAATTCAATACCACATCAAAACATCAATAGGAGGAGCCACACGCTGTCACCTAGATTTACAGCTGGCTAACATTTGCACTTAAAGCATTTGAGGGCAACTATCGAAGCCTGTAAGCAAAAACAGCCAGCTTACACCTGCTAAACTGCTCGTTAAAAGCAAGTATCTAATCAGTCAATTGCTTGCCAGTTATAGTTACCCAGTACATTGAGGCATGTGATAGGGCTGCAGGAGTTAACCTTTGGTTGTGATGGAGATTTGCTTCAGTAAGGAATACCCCAGCAATCTATATGAACTACAATGTTGTAAATATGAACAAATTCTCATGGTAACGTTTCCAAAACTTGGTTGAATTTATGTAACATAAAAAATAATTGACCTGTCTTGGCAAAGGAATGTTCAGTCTGGTAATGGCAAGGTCTTAATACGTGTTGGCAAACTTAGTAAAGTGGAACGGTGATACTGTTCAGAATAGTAGTACTTCTCATCCGTTCATTCTCTGACCATCAGACCTCACATGACAACAGCAGAAGAACTACTTGTGTTTTTGGTTGTTTTGAATTCATCTGTAATAAAGCTACTACCAAATGGATACCAGTACTGTTAATTTAGGATGAAAGGTACTCTAAATTCTTGGAATACCATTTATTTAAATGCACATGTTGTGATATCACAACAATTTAATTACCATGTATTTCATTGTCATTCTCTAAATTACAGAAAACACATTATGCCCAAATGCAGCTCTAATAATGCTAGGAGAGACATGGCCTATTCATAATAAAACATATTGACCTCTAAAGCCAACTTGACTGATCTAACTAAGACATTGATAGGTAGTAGATTACAACCAAATATGAACTGAGCAATGTTGCTGTGTAAAAAGTCTTTTGTGTGTTCCCTGTTGGATACATTTTGATAGATAATTTTTTAGTCTTAAGAGGTATTAATTGAAAGAATTGGAAAAAAAAAATGTTAGTCTCATAGGCTGAAGTGTTTGTTTCTAATTTGAGCATAAGGAAAGTGTTAAAACTTACCCAGTTCCTCAAACAGAATTTAGTGCAGTGTGAATAGAATGATGACTTCCTGACATTGATTTCCATGATCCCTCTTTTTTTTTTCTTCTTCCAAGTTTTATACTCTAGTTGAGATAGAATAGAAGTTGCACTGCTGTCAAATTTCCTGCCCCACTTTGCTAGCCTTTTATGTTTTTTTTTTTTTATGACAAACCTTTGGAATACATAATTACAGTTAAGATGTTACAAATTTGTCTTATGTGTGCTTCTTATATCTAATTCATTCCTTTTATATATTTTCTTATTGTTTAAAGGAACGGCAAAGCAGACTGAAGATGAGAACGGTGGATTTATTGAACCAAAGCAGTTTCTGGTATGTACCTCTAACATATTTGATTCATTAATAGGAATGGCTTCAGTACATCACATTCATTCAAAGGGGATAAATTAATTTGCTGTCAGTATGCTACACATTTAACCTCATAATAGAACTGCCAGTTATCATCTTTATGTAGTTAATATAACAAACTACACATCACAAAACATTAGGAATATTTCTGCCAGTTAAACAAGGTGTCTGAAATCTTTTGCTCAGCAGGGTAAACCAAAAGTTCAAATGTAAATCATGATTTACACAATATTAACAAATAGGCAATATGGAATCCATAACTTTTTATTTAATGATTTAACTGGTATATCAAAAGTTGAGTTATATAAAAAAGACTATAAAAAAGAGAAATATTTTTCTCACACATTTAAACATTGTTACCTGTTGTAGTTTTTGTTAATAATGAAGAATTGTGATCAAATACAGTTGTGAAACAAAATTAAGAAAAAAAAAATGACCAAGATGAGAAAATATAACTGAATGTTTTGTGTTTCATTCAGTTAAGTGGGTTATACAGATCACACCCAAATTATTAAATCAAATAAATCCATATTTTGGAACTGGGTTATATGTGATTTTTTTTTTTCCTTTTCTTTTAATCAGTTCTTGCTTCTGGATTTTTTTTTTGCTCTGAAGATGTCCTCCTACCACCAGTAAAGAGGGCATATTTGATAAATTCCAAGATTGTTATTTATTTTTAATGACTGCAATAATAACAGCCTGCTATAATGTAACTTGCAACACTACAAAGTCTTACAACATTTTTCAGTAGCTTCAGTTAGTCATATACATCATACTGCTAGGTTCTGCTAATTGTTGCATATTCAGTGGTATTTTACCTGAAATAGTTCTAATTTATTTAACTTGTTCCAGTATTTGTAGTGTGACCTATATTAATTGTATCAAAATTAAAATAGGACAACTTTTTGTTTTTATTTCCTAACATCATTATAATGGTAAAAGCGATCTTATAAGATGTCCACACAAGAGTGATTTTTCTTTTTTGCCCCCTCTTCCTAATAAATCTGTGTTGTAGAGTCATGGATTTTGCAAGAAAATAAAAGGAACCACTTGTTACATGTTAAAGTATGCAATTTTCGTTTTGTACAAGTCAGTTAGGGCACAAGTGGTCCTTTGGGTGCAAGATGGTTTATTTGGGTTAGTTATGTGTTTATTATGTGTTTAGAAATGTGTTACAGTTGGAATGAATTTTCCATTAATATTCAGGATTTGCCGTTTTTGCTGGGCTTTTTTTTCAGTTGCTTTGGTGACATGTTTTATACACTGTTTTTTTACAATTATACTTTTACTGGCGAGATGCAAGGTAAAGAAATATGGCGTGGCCCTTAAAAACTTAAAGCTCTTTTCTTCTTTGTAGTCAAATCCCTTGTTATTACGCTTCTTTTGATCGTTTGCTGGACGTTGGACTGTATAAGTGCATAAGATGTTAAGGTAATGCATTCCGCAAAAGGCCCCTAGATTAATAGACATTGATACAAACAGCAGTGGCTATTCATTGCCAGCACTAACGTTATTCACTTTTTGCACACTACCCGGAGTCAAAGATGACTGTGCCAATAGCTAATGCCGAAGAACTATGGAGACAGGCGCGGATACAGTAATGTAATGGGCAGATAAATGCACTTCTATAACGAGTCGCTAGCCAGTAGTCAAGTTTCTTTTAGGAAAATAAACATTTTTCGCAGCGTCACGTTAGACCAGTCCGACAATGATTCAGCGTGTTATTATGCGTTTCTGCTGGCTGTTAAACCAACGGTAGCTAGCCTGCTAACTAGCGCGTGCCCCGACTGTGTAGCTGTACAATCGGAGAAACCAATTCTTAAATTAACGGTACCCTCTCAAGGTATATTACACACGTCCATGACACTACCGCTGCTCACCAGCTGTCGTTTACGGTTTTATTTTCCTTTTGAGGCCAGAACTATGGAGTGCGGTCTTCTATTGCGGCCCATGAAACCCCGACCTAAATTAGTCGAGAACCCGGTGAGGAGACAACGGTTGATCAGTGAGACCAGGTTTGACAGCTCTGGAACAGATGGTCACCGCGGTTTTATTGTTAGCTTGTAACATTTAACATATCAGTTGTCGATGGCTTACCGGACATATTTTTGATTTGACAGACCTTTTTAAGACGCAGCAAGTTTGCAGTTAGAGGGGGGGAAAGCGTTTGCTCATGTTACCGGTAGCTGGCTGTTAGCTGGTGCAGGGTTTAACGTTATATTTGCAGCAGACGTTATCGTTGAATTTCGTCACTATGTTTAGTTTTCCAGTGCGTTTTGTTTTGTTAGACGTGGTGCTTACTAGTTACCTGGTTATTCCGTGTGGTTTGTGACTAGTAACTGTAATTTAGCCGATGAATAACAACTTGTTACCATTGGGTAAATAACAGTATGCCGCTTGCTAATATGATGTTAGCCTGTTAGCAAGGTAGTTGAAACTTTAACCTAACAGCGTCAGTTAAGTAGAGTTGGTGATGGCCAGACATATACTTAGGTAACTTACTGTTGAATCCACATCTGACTTGAGTCTATGAAACGCTAGATTAATGTTCTAGATCATCAAATTGGGCCTAACCTAATTTAATTAACTTTGTGTCGCATGTTGCTCGCTGTCCACTGGCTAATGCTTTGCCTCGATTTGCTCTGTGGTGACCACACATTTCGATAAAATAAGCAAACGTGGTAATATAATTACCCTTTATTTGATGCTTGTGACCAATCATTTGATAGCCACTACATAGTGTTTAAGGAAGATTGAAATAACCGTCTCTCTTTGTTTATTCAGTCAGTGTTTGAATGTCTGTTTTGTTGTGTGTTCTTGTACCATATTTATGCATCATGCTATCAAGAGGGCCTTATTAAAATCGTTAAAAGGCGTTAATTGTAAAGGTTTTACAAACCATTTGTATCTTGTTATCTAGTGTATAGTGGGTTATAAGATTTTTTTTTTAATAGTGTGTTGCACATTGTTGCTAGTTTAAATACAAGTTGTTTTGCAGGTAACGTGACTGGAACATGCTGTGAAGTGGGTATTGCCATATAATTATCTGTAAGTATTTCTTTTTTCAGACTTCAAGTTTATTTAGGCCATTTGTTCTATATCAGTGACTTTTTGGTTTATACAATTTAAAATAGATAATTGCAATCTTTGGCTTATTTACAAATCTCAACACAAAGTAGTTTTCTATTGAAACACATAAGTCACCATCATGTGTTGTTTGTATTGACATTAATATTTCCTTAAAGGAGCAGCAAATAGAGACTACCTACAATGAAGGTTGACAGAAGCAAGTTAAAGAAAACTCCTACGGAAGCTGTGAGTATGCATTTTGCTTGCCATGTGGTTTTTCCTATTGTCTAGCTTCACTAGTGCTTTTCTTTTTATGTATTTAGCTTGCTCAGCCTGACTATACAGTGGTCAAAATGATTCAAGATCACCTCCTTCATCTCATGTGTGTTGCTCACTTGATGCATTGAAAGTTTGACATTCTGTGTGAATCTCAAAGTTTTCAAATCACCCAAATTAATTTGAAAGACAGCAGTATATGTTATTTAATTACATTCTGTTTTAACTGGACTGCTGCTGCCGCTGTTTATGTTCTTATTCTTGTTGGTGCATTGCAGTAAAAGTCATAGCAGTAGTAACTTTAGTAGTGCAGATGGTTTGCACAACAGTAACTGCAGTAATACTTTTGAGATTGCACGACAGAATGATCACAAAATCTTTGGGCCTTGGTCTGTTAAGTTACCATATGCTTAATCACAACTACTTGTGGCTTGTTGCCTGTGTTGAACCTGCAATTTAAGTGAGATGACATAGCTTGCTAGAATATAGAAATGGCTTGGCCTAGCTTATAGATTTTTGTGGTTTTATATATGGTAGATCTACATACAAGTTCCATGGGAATTCTTTTTATATATCTTATTAAATCATAGTGCTATTCTAAGGTGTCATCCTGCATAGTTGAAATACAGGATAACACAGTTGTTGTTTTTTTTTTGTTTTTTTTTGTATTTTGCTTTCTCTGAACCAACAGCCGGCTGACTGCAGGATACTTATAGAGAAGCTCAAGGCATGCAATGATGACCAACTACTGGTTGAACTGCAACACATCAAGACCTGGAATATTGGCAAGGTACGCCCCAAAGACAAGGTTAATGGAGACATATTTTCTTGAGTCCTTTCTGACACACGTGGTCTCATGACAGGATTTTTGTAGTTATGAAACTCATTGTTTGTACTTTTTGTCAGATTTTCTTATTTAATTTCTGTATTTGATGAAAACAACACATTTGCTCATTAGTATTTGGAAATGTGCATAGAACCATCTCTCTAAAGTAAAAATCCAAAACAATTGCAAAAAAAAAAAAACCCAACCTCATTGCTCTTGGTCAAAACTAAAAAAAAATAAATATAGAGGCTGAATGTAACAATTATGCAGTGTAATATGAACAGCAATATTTTAAATGAGGATCCATGAAGACACAGGAAGAAGAGCCAAATCTGATTTATTTTTTTTTTCTTTTCTTTTTTTATTTAACAGTGTGAGCTCTACCATTGGGTGGATTTGCTGGATCGCTTTGATGGCATTCTGTGTGATGCAGGCCAAACAGTGGAGAATATGTCATGGCTGCTGGTGTGTGACCGTCCTGACAATGGACAGCTCAAAGCCTTGCTTTTGGCAGTGCTCAACTTCACAGCTCTGCTCATTGAGTATAGCTTCTCAAGACATCTCTACAGCTCCATAGAGGTAGGCTAGTGCGCGTTCATGCACTATTGCAATATTTATTTATACTTATTTATTACTATTTCTTAATGTGATTTTGTCATTACTTACACAACTTTTCTCCTCCTTTACATTTTACTCCCACCCCATCGCAGCACTTAACCACCTTGTTAGCATCATGTGACATGCAAGTGGTCCTGTCTGTGCTGAACCTACTCTATGTGTTCAGTAAGCGCTCCAACTATATCACAAGACTTGGATCTGATAAAAGGACACCTCTTCTGGCCCGTCTACAACACCTGGCTGAGGTTTATATAATGCTACGGTTTTCTAATTGCCATGATTCCAGTTGTCCTTCAGGATGTAGAGTTGTATTGTTGAGTCTTTCTTTTTTTCCCTCATGCAGAGCTGGGGAGGGAAGGAGAATGGCTTTGGGCTGGCTGAATGCTGCAGAGATCTGTCTATGACGGTAGGGTTTGTACAGAGAGATGTCAAGTAACTTTCCTCAACCAACTACTGCTATTTTCTTTTAATTAATTTTAAAGTAAGAATAATCTATCTACTGTTGGTTTATGAACAGAAGTATCCTCCAAGTGCCACCACACTGCACTTTGAGTTTTACGCTGAGCCAAGCCCAGAGGTCAAGCTAGAGCGGAAGGTAAAGACAGACATTTATTTAAAGTGTAATTTCCAGGTTAAGGAATTTAGGAATATGTAGCAAGATTTTTTTTTTTTTAATTATTTTTATAATATCTATATAACATTTACATCCATTTTCTTATATTTTGTACACTTGGGATTTGATGCTGAAGAGATTATTTAAAAAATGTAAATGTACACACACTTGATTGACCAAAGCTTTTTAATTATAACATGGATTTCGGAGAGACCAGAAAAAAGGGCTTTTAAAGTGACGTTGTCTTGCAACATGCTGTAAATTTTACAATAACATACAATAATAATATAGTAAGTAGTTCTATTGAAGCAGCAGTCATGAATTCTTCTCATTTTGCATCTGATAGTATTATGACTGGCATTGATTAGTATAATGTGAATGACACTAATGGAAGGACGTTACTTTTTTTTTTTATATATATACTTTTTTGTACACAAGTTAAAATTGCATTGTTTTTTTCTGTAGGGTCCCTATACACATTATTACTTGAATGAAATAACATTTTTGAGTCTTGTCAGAGGCTTAAATTATAAATTTATTCTGACATTGCTACTTGCTCACTGGGTTAATGTCAGGTTTTACAAGTACAGGTTAGAATACCTACTTTTCCACACTGAGATGGTTTGAACTTTTGCATAGAGGGGATAGTGAATATATTGGTAGAAGGATGATGAGGTTGGAATTTTGAGGGAGGAGGCCTAGAGGAAGACCAAAGAGGAGATTTATGGATGTAGTGAAAGAGGACATGAAGGCAGTTGGTTTGAGTCAAGAGGATGCAGAGGACAGTGTTAGATTGAATGGCAACACCTAGAGGGAATAGCCAAAAGGGAAATTGACTTTAATTCAAATTCAAAAACACTTTATTAATCCCAGAAGGGAAATTCAGTTAAAATAATAGTAGTTTAGAAAACCCACCTTTCTAATAGAGTTTTGCATTTATGTTTGGGAAAATACAATAATTTGACCTGCAACTTTTCAATACAAGTACAAATTTCCACATCTGTATGAACTTCATGAATAATATAATCTGCAAGTTGCATTTAAAGTAATTATTATATACTGCAGATATTTTTTGATTACTGTTTTAATTTTTCAACTTCTTTCTCATCCTTTCTGAACTTTTATTTACCTAGCAGCCAAGTAGTAACACACTACACTATATCCACATCGAGCAGCTTGACAAGGTACAGTCCTCTTAGAAGTGTCTCACTAATAGATGAGTAAAAATACTGTAAGTTCTTGTCCTTATATATGACATTCTTTTATTTTTAGATTTCAGAAAGTCCATCTGAGATCATGGAGTCGCTGACAGCAATGTACAACATCCCTAAAGACAAGCAGACCCTGCTGTTCACTCATATTCGACTGGCCCACGGTTTTTCAAATCACAAGAAAAGGTTGCAAGCTGTGCAGGCCCGACTACATGCTATCTCTATTCTGGGTGTGTAGCTGACTTCTGTAACAGTTTGTTTCCCTTTGGGGATTAATAAAATATTTTTGACTTGAATTTGCATTTAAGACCTTTATCTTTTAAAATAATTGATGATTTTGCTTAATGTTTTAATTGCTCACTTTTTCTGTTTCTATTCAGTTTATTCAAATGCACTCCAAGAGTCAGCCAACAGTATTCTCTATAATGGCTTGATAGAGGAGCTAGTGGATGTCTTACAGATTACAGACAAACAGCTTGTGGTAAGAAAGTTGTTTTTTCATTTTTCATTGTTTTTATTTACCCAAATGTATATTGTGGCTTTCTATTGACAGAATGAGTAAAGGGGGGAAAAGAAGTTTGCCATATCAAAATATAGCAATATAAAGTTTTTTTTTTGTTATTTTCCCCCACTTTTTTCCTGCCATACTGGGTTTTGTTTGTTAGGATATCAAGGCAGCATCTTTGCGCACTTTAACTTCAATTGTCCATCTGGAGAGGACACCCAAGCTTTCCAACATCATCGACTGCACTGGGACAGCATCCTATCATGGGTTCTTGCCCGTGTTGGTGCGCAACTGTATACAAGCAATGATTGGTGAGAATTTGTTACATGTTTAAAAATTAAAGCTTTAATGAATGATGTCATAGAAAAATAAAACAGAAGCTTGTTTATATATATTTGTCTTTTTTTTTTTTTTTTTTTTTTTCCCTCCCCTACCCCTAGCTCCACTGATGGAACCCTACCCACATCAGTTTGCTACAGCACTGTTTTCCTTTCTGTACCACCTGGCTAGCTATGATGCTGGAGGGGAAGCTCTTGTCTCCTGTGGCATGATGGAAGCTCTTTTGAAGGTATTTCTTTAAATATTTCATATATTTAATCACCAATCATATTATTATCTGTAAGGAAATTGCTCATTTTCTTTTACTTTTTAGGTGATCAAGTTCTTAGGTGATGAACAGGACCAGATCACCTTTGTGACACGAGCAGTGCGGGTTGTTGACCTCATAACCAACCTTGACATGGCTGCCTTTCAATCCCACAGCGGCCTTTCAATTTTCATCTGCAGGCTAGAGGTAGGTTAATGCATATAAACATTATTTGAATTTTAGATAAACTTAAATCTTGGCGTTACTTATTCCACTGTCTTAGTAGCTCTTTTTAAATAGAGTTTTCACCCCTATGCTTTTTTTCTTGCAATCCGTTAAACTGTGCCTTGTTAGGTTATTACTGCTCCACTTTGGCATTTCCCATAGACCAAAAAAAGAAATGACTCTGCATTAGTGTTTGCCTGCAAATCAGCATATTGAAATGAGACTCATTGATAAAAGCAGTGTGTTCTTCTGTGTCAGCTTGACCTTACCCACATATGCAGATTGATATCCGTTTCACCTCTGGTGCAACCTCATAGGGTCGAACAAGGCAAATCAAAAATGCCTTACCATTCACATACAAACCAATCCACATTGGCACTAAAAATGCTGTTGTGAAAGATTAATCACTCTCTTCTATTTAGCATGAAGTGGACCTGTCACGGAAAGAGTGCCCTTTTGTCATCAAGCCAAAGATCCAGAGGCCTAATGCAACTGGAGAGTCTGAGGACATGGACACAGACATGGAGAGTAAGTTAAACCATAAATTATTTGCACCTTTTATAAATTAACATACTAAACACTTCACTAATAAAATCATAATTCAGTGTTAAAAATAGTGTCAGTTTCACATTTGAGATCTCACTCCCTGCTCACATACATGTGTTGAAAGCATCAAGCGCATCGGTCACAATTGACTTTGAACAGGGTGGTGTGAACTGTCGTTGATCTGAATTGTGGTTTCAGTGCATCACACCAATAACCTTCCCTCCTGCCACCTCCGACCAAGCCCAGAGCTTGACCTCTCTGTGTCA
>JBAMYA010000022.1:7735929-7763992 GCA_037176975.1 Arrhamphus sclerolepis
CAGCTTTTCTCATATACGTCATCCAGTCAATTTGTATGATCTCACTGGCTTTCGCTCTAGCTGTGTAGCTGCAGAGTCAAAGGAGCTACATCCTAGGTGTGAACCCTACAGCTTAGGCTACAGCATAGATAAATGTAATTGTGCATTGCATGAATGAAGACTGAAAGAAATGTGTTTGGTAGGTTTTTCCTTTTTTTTTTTTTTTTTTTTCTCACTGCTATTTCTTTTAGTTGGGTAGAACAGTAGTTTGTCTGTATAAATGACTGATGTTCAACATTAAGCAGGACCAAATCATGTAAAATATACTTTTATTTCCTCCATTGCTATGTCTGAGCTGCATATAGGAAGTAAACAGAAGAAACCTCTTCACTGCCAGCTACAGTGCTGCATAAAAAGAACCTACACTGCTGTCTAGCAGGTGGTAGTGAAATTACAGAGCAACACATATAATGCAGAAGTATAAATGCCAAAGAAGGTGTAGGATCCATTTGTTGCCTACATGTGTAACAGCTATGCAAAAGCATAAATCAGGCCTCATTCAGTGAGCAGGAAGAAATTTGATTGGTTGTTTCTGGCACGATGAAATGTCAGAAGCACCACCTCAGAGCATTGCCACACTGCTGCTGAGAGTCCACCATCAGAGTAGAATATCCATCTGGTAGAAAGGCTATACAAATAGATGCTCTGTGTTGAGCAGAAAGCCATGTTTGACCAAACCAAAAAATTCCAGTCTTGAGATGGATAGGTTTCAACAGAGAAGACATGGAAAAACATAACTTTATCTTGTTTTTTTTTTTTTGTTTTTTTTCTCCTCATTGCGTTGGTCTACAGATTGATTGATTAGTGATAATTTGGCACCAACTTCACAAATCTTTGTGTCAACTGTGCCTTGTGTAAATAAAACAAGCTGGGTGTGATGTTTTGGAGTGTTGTATGTTTTCTTGGTACACTTCAGTTAACATTTTGGCAGTCAGTCATCATTTGAAGACCACATCTTATCTTAGTATTGTTTACCATTACATAATAATGTCTTTTTTTTTTTATTTTTTATTTTTTATAAGCCTGATGGACCGTGTTCATAGAGCAAAAATGGTTTAATTACCATGACAATGAGATCTGCGGGCTTTACTAGCCCCCCCCCAGTTACCAAGTATAAATCCAGTAGAACACTTCTTGGCTCAAGGATTCCCAACATGAATGTTCCTCTTGGCAAATCTATAGCAATTACGAGATGTGAACATTTCAAAATGGACCACAAACTTGCAGCAATTATTAAAACATTTTTTAATATATGCCATTATGAATCCTTTTTGGAGCAAAGGATCATTATGACCAATAGTATCATGCTCCCAAAGATTGTTTTTTGTTGACTAAATCATATATAAAGTTTTGTGCATTTTGTCTCATAATTGTTTTTAATTAGTCATTATGCTGGATGTTTACAGTGTCAGAGGTGGCCATGGAGAGTAGCCCTGGACCATCAACTTTTTCAGGTTCCAGACAAGAATCAGAACATCGAGCACAGAGCAGCTCCGTTAATACACCTCGTGCAGGTACATGCAGACCAAGCACACACACAAACTGACACAAAAAACACTTTTTTCAAATTTAATAGTGTCATATTTTTTGTTGTTTCTTAGGTATGCAGTGCATACCTCAGAGGGCAGCTCTGTTGAAGTCAATGCTAAACTTCTTGAAGAAAGCCATCCAGGACCCTGCCTTTTCTGATGGCATTCGACATGGTTAGTTGTCTGCTCAGTGTTTGAATGCTTAGCTTGTTTTTTTATATATTAAACAATTTTATAAACAAATTCCTCGAGATCTATGCATTTCCTCATCCACATGTCTGTGTTTTTTTTGTTTGTTTGTTTGTTGTCTTTTTCATGTTTTTCAGTAATGGACGGGTCTTTGCCTACCTCACTCAAGCACATCATCAGTAACGCAGAATATTATGGCCCTTCACTGTTCCTCTTAGGTGAGTACGCTTCAGAACTTTACAAAAGTCTTGTGTGTTCACTTTATTTCAGAGAAGTATGTATGCTGTTGAAACATATTATGAACTAGAAAATGTGAAATTTTTACCACCTCAGTAAAGTTATTGTGTGAACATTATATTTTTGCTCTGGATTATGATCTCCTTTCTCTCCCCCTGTGCTTTTAGCGACTGAGGTGGTGACGGTTTTTGTGTTCCAGGAGCCATCCCTGCTCTCCTCTTTGCAGGATAATGGTCTCACTGATGTCATGCTTCATGCCCTTCTTATCAAAGATGTGAGTTAAGAGCCTTTTTAAATTTATTGAAGTGGGTTATTTAAAGTATTTGACTAGGTAGTGTCTTACCTGCAGGACAAAGAGTTTAACAAATTTGGAAAAGCAGAACAAAATTGTGATGAGAAGTGTTAGCCTAGTAGCCACTTAAAACATCACCAAAAGTTTTGCTCTGATTGATTATTTTGACTAGCAGGCATTCCTTCCTGAAGCTTAAGGTCCTTGCATATCCAGTGTGGACTGAAGCCCTTACCCATAGCTCTTTGCTCCATGCCCAATAATGCCTGGGAAAGAGGAAAAAAACAAAAACATGCAACCAGTGTTGCAGTCAACCAACTTTAGTCTGTGAGGCATTCCTACTGGTTGGTTGGTTGGTTGGTAGTTGTAGGTTATACCAGTAGTTATATTGCAGGATCATTATGAAGGTTCTTGAAAATGCAAGCAATATATGTCCTGTTTTTTGTTACGTGACCATTACAGAAGCAATCTTTAAACCACCACTTGACAATTCAGGACTGTTGTTCAGTTATAATAGATATTAACACAGTTCTTTCATATGGAAGTTATTTTCAGAGTAGCTATACAGTTTAAACTTGGCATTAGTACTCTTCAATCACTTCTGTTATGGATTGACAATAACATGTTGGAGTTTTGAACAGTTTACCAGCCATCTCCAGGTACATAAAAATGTGAAAGCTATCGACCCTCTTTTTGTAGGCTCAAATGGATTCCAGTGCAGACTAGTACTGTTGAAAATGACATTTTGACTGTTGGGCTTTTAACCAGATAAAAGTTGATGTACCTCTCTCTTTCTCTTTTTCCCTTCTCAGGTTCCAGCTACCCGTGAGGTGCTAGGTTCTCTTCCCAATGTCTTCAGTGCCCTCTGCCTGAATGCCAGAGGCCTACACTCTTTTGTTCAGTGCCAGCCGTTTGAGCGCCTCTTCAAAGTGCTTTTGTCCCCTGACTATCTGCCTGCCATGCGACGGCGTCGTAGCTCTGATCCTTTGGGTGAGCTGGTCTTTATGTAGTTTCTGATTTACTAGATTTGTGTTTCTGTTGTATGATCTTCTGTGGAACATATTTGAATAGACGGTGTTTTTGGTTTTAGGTGACACTGCATCCAACTTGGGTAGTGCTGTAGATGAGCTTATGAGGCACCAGCCCACTTTGAAGACAGATGCTACAACTGCTATTATTAAGGTAGAGTGCGTTTTTCTGTCTAAATTACCCTTCAAGTGTTAGAATAAGAAAACTGGGGGAAAAAAAACAATAAAGGCTAAATGACTGTTGCAGTTACTGGAAGAAATCTGCAACTTGGGTCGAGCTCCAGAGTACATCTGCCAGAAACCGTCAATCCAGAAAGCAGATGGCACTGTGGCAGTGCCACCAGCACGCTCCAGCCATGCTGCTGAAGAGGCTTCAAGTGAAGATGAAGAGGAAGAGGAAGCCCTCCACACATTCAGCCAGCAGCAGGGGGAACCAGAGAGCAACAGACAGTCAGTGCCAGTTGAACTGTATGATGCTGAGTTTATAACCAAATATGGGGCAGGGGGGAAAGAAAGCTCCTTACTAACTTTATTATTCAAAATTTGAAATCAGTTGATTATTTTAAGATATTTTAATATGTTTTTTTTCTTTACTCTTCTTTCAGGGTGGTAGGCACTGAGGAGAGAATACCCATTCCTCTAATGGATTATATTCTGAATGTGGTGGGTTGGAGTGTTGATTCTTACACTGTGAAATGAGGCTGTCACTATGTCTTTTGCTACTCAACTTTATTGGCCAGAATACATATGTAATACATATATTAATGCACTGTCAAATTATAGATTTAAAAATGTGTTTTTCTTTTCTTTTTTTTTTTAAATACATTGCAACTTTATGGGGGGAAATTAAGTTGTTGGGTTCCTAGTGTATAGTGATCATATAATCATATTGGCAGCTAAAAAGAAATGCTCAGGTCATTTATTAGTTCCTGGTTATTATTTTGCTATTCACTTTTTTTCTTCCAGATGAAATTTGTAGAATCCATCCTAAGCAACAACACCACAGATGATCATTGTCAGGAGTTTGTCAACCAGAAGGGGCTGCTACCCTTGGTCTCTATTCTGGGCCTTCCCAATTTGCCCATAGATTTCCCCACCTCAGCAGCCTGCCAAGCTGTGGCTGGTGTTTGCAAGTCCATATTGGTGAGTATAAAAAAAAAAAAAATCAATGTTGCAATTTGTACTTTGGGCTTTTGAAGAAGGGTACACATTTTGCAAGAAAATTTTGGACTGCCAAATTTGACCAAACACACATTTTTACAGTCATGTTTTCTGTGTTTGTCCCTTTCATTACCCTATATTTTTGTTCAGACACTCTCCCATGAGCCTAAGGTACTCCAGGAGGGCCTGTGCCAACTGGACAGTATTTTGACATCACTTGAGCCACTTCATCGACCAATTGAGGTGCCTGGTGGCTCTGTACTTCTCAGAGAACTGGCCAATGCAGGCCATGTCACTGATGCCACGTTGTCAGCCCGTGCTACACCACTCCTACATGCTCTTACTGCTGCCCATGCCTACATCCTTATGTTTGTCCATACTTGCAGAGTTGGACAGGTAAATATTAGTCTATTTTGTTAAATGAGTAAAATTTACAGTTCTTGTTTTGTGGAGCAGGTTTTAAATTTGATTTTGATAATCTGCATCACATTTCAAAAGAGTGCCCCATTATGCTGGGTGTCTGTAAAAACATTGCTCTCCATTAAGCTGTAAACTGAATGCAAGACAGCACATTACAATATGGGGTTATTGTAAGATTAATAAGGCCTGTACTAATGTAACTCTTATTTTTATTAACATTTTAGCCTTCTACCTTTTATGAAAATTATCCAGAATTTGGACTACATTTACGTAAACACACATGTGCATACTATGTAGGTAGATTACTCTGCAGGTAATTAGATATACTTATAGTACTGTACTGGTGATGAATGAATAAATAATTAAGATGGTAAATTCAAAATGTGCTCAAATCCTTTACCACTTTTAAGATGGTGATTATTAATCTAACATGAAAAACAAGATGTTGACCTTAGTGAGACGTCCGTGGACAAAACAAAGGCCACGGTGAAGTGAAGCTTTTATTGTCTTCATATCACATGAACTTTCAAATACGGACAACTACTTATTATTATCATTATCATGATTATTTTAAGAATTGTTTAACAAACCACTTTTTCTGCTCACTTTTTTACTGAATGCCTGTGGAACTCTTTATTTGCAAATTAAAGTTTAGCTTTTTTTTTTTTGTTGTTGGATTGCTGGTTGGGTTATAGGCATACCTTTTTTATGTGCCATCCTTTTTTTATTTGAATTTTTTTTTTTATTAAGTCCTAAAAAAATATTTATGAGGAAATAAAACCCTATTAAGCTATTAAAACGTTATATACGAAAAACAATTTTAGTTGGCATCTGTTATTATTGGCACCTACCCATGTCATATAATAAGCCTTGAAAAGATAGATGTGTAGCTTCTTAGCTTTGTGATGTGCGCTCAACAGCATCGCATTAGTACACTATGGTTGTTTGAAAGTAGAAAATGGCTTAAAATGAATAATCTCTATTGCTTGATGTTTTTTTGTTTTTCTTTAAACACAGTGAGAGAACTTTTAGTGTACTCGAAGGCTCTGTTAACTTACTTGCAAGAAATTTTTAACTGGCTGTAATAGTCTTTTTAACTTGTTGCATAATTAATTTCAGGGATTGTAGTTTAATGATTTTCAGGACTCTGGTATATGATGAGTTGTGGTCATGCTGCAAATAAGAAAATCAACAGAAGGCTGCCAGCCACCAAAATTGTATACATGATTTTCCAAACTGTGGAGAAAGTCTGGTTCTGATTATGTGTTCTCTCTGGAACAGAGTGAGATCAGAGCTATCTCTGTAAACCAATGGGGATCCCAACTGGGGTTGAGTGTCTTGAACAAGCTCAGTCAGCTCTACTGCTCCCTGGTATGGGAGAGCACCGTGCTGCTGTCTCTTTGCACTCCCAACAGGTTAGTCTAATTTTTAATTCCCTTTATTTTTACTTTACGATTGGCTGCATTCCTCTAAATATCTTTCTCTATGGTCAACAGTCTGCCTCCAGGATGTGAATTTGGCCAGGCTGACATGCAGAAACTGGTTCCCAAAGAAGACAAGCCATCTGGCAGTACTGCAACAACAGCAGCCTCTGGCTTAAGAAGAACTGGTAATATAGCATTTAATTTGAGTTTATCAATAAGCACCTTCAACCAAATTAAGTTTTGTCCTCTTAACTATAGGAGAAACTGAGGCAGTGTCAGTGGATTCATCTGCCGGTGGTCTGTTGGAAGGCATGGGTCTAGATGGGGACACCTTGGCTCCAATGGAGACAGACGAACCTTCTGCGTCAGACCCTAAAGCGAAGTCCAAACTTACACCAGCCATGGCCACTCGCATCAAACAAATTAAGCCCCTGCTTTCTGGTAAGATAGGTTCCTTGGCACACCTCTTAACTTGATGTTTAAATTTTCATTAATTTCTTTCTTTTTTATTTTAATTTTCTTTAAGCATTATATTTACTTTCTCTTTGAACTCATTGTTTGTTTGTAGCTTCGTCTAGGTTAGGTAGGGCGCTAGCTGAGCTCTTTGGCCTGCTGGTAAAATTATGTGTAGGCTCGCCAGTACGCCAACGTCGCTCCCACCATGCTACAAGCACTGGAACCACCCCTACACCTGCTGCCCGAGCAACTGCCTCTGCCCTCACCAAGCTTCTCACCAAAGGTCTAAGTTGGCAGCCCCCACCTTATACACCAACACCTCGCTTTAGGTAAGAGAATACTACAGCTACCCTGCCAGTGTAGCTGTGTACTTTACATTTCACTTAGGTCTGGGCAGTATTGAATATCAATCTGTTTCAGTAGAACAGTTTTCAGTAATGATGATATGACTTTAATAATTTCTGATAGTATTATTATTATTGTTGTTGTTGTTTGTTGGTAATGTCACATTTCTTGTTTATCTTTTATTTAAATTCTAAACATTGACTTTTTTATATTTTAATATCTAGAATATTATAGTTTTATAGAAGTTTTAAAGGTTTTAGAATTTTAGGATAGAGTTGCGCTTTATCTTGACATTCTTGACATTTTCATATTGTTATCGTAATATCTTAATGACCTAAATGAATAAGTATATTTGTGATATAAATTGTGGCCATATCACGCAGCCCTAATTTCAACTGAGATTAAATCTTCTGGGTTTTTTTGTTTGTTTGTTTGTTTGGGGTTTTTTGTTTTGGCAGGCTGACCTTTTTCATCTGCTCAGTGGGTTTTACATCTCCTATGCTCTTTGATGAGAGGAAGTACCCGTACCACCTCATGCTGCAAAAGTTCTTTTGCTCTGGGGGACATGATGCCTTGTTTGAGTAAGACCTACCACATATTGTAATGTATTATGCAAAAAAAAATAGCATTGTGACTTTCTTTAAATCCTCACTTAATGAATTAAGTACTCCTCACTGTGTAATTTCCCCTTGAAAAATAGTGTTGTTTTTCTTATACATATGTGTGTGTGTGTTTATATATTAATTACAGTATTATATATCACTTCTTTCTCTATGCTTTTTGCTAGTTCATTGATTTTAAGTTTAGTGCACCACTGCTACTAATAAAATTGGCCCCTGAAGGCAAAACAGTATGACAACAGAATGTTGATGCAGAGTTGTTTTCATTATTATTATTATTATTAGTAGTAGTAGTATTGTTATTATTATAAATTCATTGGTCAAAATATGATTGGTAGGTAATTCTAGAAATATAGATCAATATTAACAGAAAATGTTTTTTTTAAGATGCAAGTACACTAATTTATTTGTTTGCTTGAAAACTTTACAAAATACCCTTTAAGAAACAAAACCTGAGATGCTCTGAGGATTGTAACAAACGTTCCCCTTTTCATTGAAATAAAGATTATGTTTATCAGAGCAGCAAAATTACTTTAAACAGTTGCTGTACCTTGGTTATTGACTGTAAGAAGGTATTGGCCAGATTTAAAAGAACTTTACTTTTGTGCATGTGATAGCAGTTTGAATTAAACTGCAGCTAATTGGGATTGCAATGCTACATACTCGTAAGTGTTTTTGATGTTTAATACAACTTTTACTGGTTTAATTGATGTTTAATTGTTTTGTTTTTTTTTCTTTGCACAGGACATTTAACTGGGCTCTGTCAATGGGTGGGAAAGTACCTGTGTCTGAGGGCCTGGAGCATGCTGATCTCCCAGATGGAACAGGGGAGTTCTTGGATGCTTGGTTAATGCTGGTAGAGAAGATGGTCAATCCTAGCACTGTGCTGGATTCGCCCCACTCCCTGCCTGCTAAAATGCCAGGGGTCACACCCACAATGCCCCAGTTCAGTGCTCTTCGATTCCTTATCGTCACCCAGAAGGTTAGTATGTATAAGAAATGGTTTCTTCAGTATTGATGTTGTATAGTAATTTAAAGTGATATTGTTGTTGCAAGAGATGACTAGGCCTGAAGTTTAAAGTAACTAGGCAGTTTTTGTTGAAGTAAGGATTTGAGTCCATGAGGAATAGACAACACTTGGTAATGAAATAAAATATTCCTTCAAGTAATACTGAAGCTGATATTTCGATATGGACAAGCTGATGTTATAAAATTTCTCATCTGTCACAGTTTGACTTGGCCTACTACTGCATTAAGCATTTGCCTGTAAAACAAGGCAAATGCAAGGGAGAAAAAAGATATGAAACATTTCCTCTTTCCAAAATGAACTTTTTTTTATTTTATATGTAGCCGTTAAATTTTATATCAAGATTTTTTTAGTTGCACATAATTTTTTGTGTTGCTTTTTCCTGCTATTACTCAGCTTATGAAAATCCTGAAATGGCAAAATCATCACGCCAGGAAATTATTGCAGAATTTCTACTAAAATACATTTATATTGAAAGCCACTGAAATTTAATCAGTTTTTTAGTTCTCTTTAGAACAAGTAGGTTTGGAAGCATGTCCTTTACTAGTTATTAAAGCCAAAGGTTTTACCATTGTTGTAACACACTCTCTCCTCTATTAAGGCTGCATTCAGCTGTATCCGCAGTCTGTGGAATAGGAAGCCATTGAAGGTGTATGGAGGAAGGATGGCTGAGTCCATGTTGGCCATCCTATGTCACATACTTAGAGGAGAGCCTGTTATTCAGGAGCGCCTGTCAAAGGAGAGGGAAGGAATGTTGCGCCCAGATGATGAAGTTGCTTCTACTGTATCACTGGGAACAAGTGGGGGCCCAGCAGGATCTTCAACAGGTGGCGAGGCAGCAGCAGTGAGTGGAACTGCCTCTGGAGCACCAGCACAAGGATCAGCTGATGAATCTACTAATTCTACTCCGCGCCGCGACCCCCAGGTTAACCAGGCTCAGCTCACACAGGTATGTGGGACAGCATCCTGACACTTATTTTCCCTCACTGAGTTTAATTTTTTATTTTTATTTTTTTCCCCCCTCACACATGCTCTGTTATATTAGCAGTCTTTCATCTTGCTTGCTTGTGCGGCTCTTTTTTATAAAATTATTGAATTGTTTTCACTTCAACAGCTCTTTGTTACCTATCAGCCTTGTTGCTGCTGCCAGAATTTTCATCTTGCTATGCCAGTACTGAAGACAGTTTTGACAAGACAGATTTAACTGTATAATCGCATATCTAGGTGGTCATGCAAGCAAGAAATCAAAACAGAAGTTCTGCAGTTATTAATCTTTTCCGGCCTAATCTGCATGCACTGAATCCTGAGTCACCGTTTGTTTTACGACAGGAAAGATGCAGAGGGAGAGAGAGGCACACACAGGTCCGCCAGCAGCTTCTCCAGCAGGTATAAGAGTTGTGAGAGTTGGAAAACTAAGAGATGTTGAAAAGAAAGAGGGCAAGATTAAGAGAGGAAACTGACTGATTAAAGACTTAGCTGAACATAATTATACTAGGGGTAAAGCTTGATTACGTTTTAGAGAAGATGGACAAGTATGTGGAAGACCTCTGTCTTTGAAAATGCTGGATGACAAGTCTTCTATTCATCCTTTATAGTACCAGCACATTATTTGCATTCCCTCGATGAAGAGACATTAAAGTCTTTCTTTTTTTTCCAAGTTTCAACTCCACCTCCTCCTAATGTTTAATTCCTAATTTATTTGTGATGTCATCTATTTGTACTCTAGTGAAAAATTCTTACCTTTTATGTGGTATTTTAGCTGATGGATATGGGTTTCTCAAGAGAACATGCTATGGAAGCCCTTCTGAACACCAGCACTATGGAGCAGGCCACAGAGTACTTACTCACACATCCACCTCCACTTCTTGGTGGAGCTGTTAGGGTAAGGCATCATAAGCAATTCTTGGCTTTATAGTTTTAAATCAAAGTAGTGCAGCTGATGTGGCTTTTATTCCACCAAGGACTTGACGATGTCTGAAGAAGACCAGATGATGAGGGCTATTGCCATGTCACTCGGGCAAGAGGTCAGCATGGAACAGCGTTCTGACTCTCCTGAGGTTCGTCAATTTCACTTTGGAAATTATATTGATAAACAGATCTAACATTTGTGTTTTGAAGTCTAAACTAAAAAAAAATCTATAATTTGCAGTTTAGGAATGTAGTTATGTAGAACATTTTTGTCCCTGCTTCAGGAAGCAGCACGTCGGCGTGAGGAGGAGGACCGAAGAGCCAGGGAGCGGGCAGAAGAAGAGGAAGCACGCTGTTTGGAGCGCTTCATGGAAGCTGAGCCCCTTGACCCCCAGGAGCTACACACTTTCACTGATTCCATGCTACCTGGCTGCTTCCATCTTTTAGATGAACTCCCTGACACAGTCTATAGACTCTGTGACCTGCTGATGACTGCCATCAAGAGAAGTGGCCCAGAATACAGGGATCTAATCCTTGGCCAAGTTGTGCATCAGGTCAGTGGATAAATACACATTGATCCTGAAGAATGCTTCAGATTTCACCTGGTGGTTGCTCAGTCGGTCAACCAACAGGTGAAATCTGTCTGCCCAAAACAATGTTATGGTTGCCCACAATTTCACACCAAAATATATTGCAGGATCTCTTTTTTTTTTTTTAATATAACCTATCAGGATTGAAATATAGATACTTATTTTATATCAAATTAGGCTGAAATATTAAATTTTTTTTATCACATGACAAATCAAATTGGATATATTTTCTCAGTTATGCATGATTTATTAATCTATACTTGACAAATACCTACCTAGCTGCAGTTGAACCTTGGGACCTAGACTTCCAATGGGCATCAATGCTTGAAGATTTGTATGAGTGGTGCCCACCACAAAAGTACAGCTGAGGTACCCAGAACACAGTTTCTTGCAAGGTTCATAGAAGATCTTGTTTTCATTTTCAAACAGACCTCACTATTTTTCCATCCATGATGGTGCAAATTTTCTCTCTCTCTGTGTTTCATATGTGCATTTTGGTTCTTTTCTTTTTAGACCCTTTGCTTTTGGCATTATCTTCAATTGACTTGCCACCCCCCATTACCCCAAAGTCAAATCATTTTCTTTGTTTTGACATTTTTTGAAGTTGTACGTATTCTTGGTTTCACACTTGAAAGGATTGAACTGTCAAAGCAATGCGGTATATGGAGACACCTTGGAAGTAGCGTGAAAAACAAACATGTGCATTGGCCTGCGCAGAAAGTGTATTTTCATTCATAAGATGGTAGCCCCCATGGAAACAGCACAACTAATGTCCAATCAACATATTTTGTTAAAGTTCACCATGAATTTGAAAATAGTACATAGATAAAAGTCAGTTGCCACATCAGGCAGGCGCCAAAAGGAAAGCTGCTGCCCAAATTGACCGTCTACATGCCCCGGGCACTCAGCCGTTAATATTGAACCCTGATGTACATGGACTAACATCAGTCATGTCAGCTTGACCTTCTCAACTTTTTATTGATGGTTTTAGATTATCAGCCTTCCACAAAAACCCACATCATTGTCACGTGACACAGAGAGAAAGAAATTTTATGAAGAAAACATTGACAGATTTCTATTGTAGGTTGGTTATGATTTTTAAAAACACAAATGCCAAAGAACTTGATGGTGGTGGAATTGATCATGTTGATGGTGATGGTGTGGGATGTGGATGCAACACCAGCAGCAAAGATGTCGTATAGTTTTTGACGGGAGTGGCTCAAGGAGTTCAAGAGACAGCAAGTGGCTTTGTTATTAAACTGGCAGTATGTACTGTATTCATTGTAAGGCTTGTCAAACAGTTTTGTGCTAGGAAATGCATGATTATTATTTTTATTTTATTTTTTTAAATAATCTTTAATAAACATGAGAGAACAGTGCACCCTCAAGAAAACAAACGTCCTGCCAAGTAAGGATGCACTTCTCAACAATAATAACCCATGTTTCTGGGGAACGCAACTCGTGCTGCATTCAACCGTCTACAGGTCTGAGAACTCAAAAAACATGTCAATCGTACCAAAAATAATAATGCTGCAACAAATATTTGTCCAAGAATGACTGGGACCCAGGCATGATTGCTGAAGCTCTTGTTTGTCAGGCAGCTGTGCAGCCCAGTTGGCAGAGCTGCAATTACAGTGTTAATACAGTATATGCATAAAACATACATCTTGCCCACAGCTTTAACCATCTTTAATGTCTCTTTAACTTTTTGTGTTTCTAGTGGCTTTTATTTACAGTGGAGAGAGAGAGAGAGAGAGAGACAGGAAACGGGGCAGGGAGAGAATGTGGAAGACATGCAGAAAGGGGTTGTGGGCCGGGAGTCGAGCTCATAACTGTTGCAGGGCGACTGCTGCCTCTGTGCATGGGCCACCTGCTTAAATCACTGGGCTATGCCGCGATCACTATGTCTCGAACAAAATTTAAACAATGATACTTAATGCAAATAATTTCCCCTCTGGAATAAGTAAAGTATTATTGAATTTAATATTTTATATTAAGTATAAAAAAAGATGATTTCAGGCCATCTGCTTACTTTTACGTCGATATGGGGAAATTTAATTTTTATTGTCTCACACAACGTTGTCGCACTGAATGTTGAGATACGTCAGATATTTACTGACATAATCTCGAAATTCAGTGCAACAGCAGATGGGAGTGTTTTCCTGTATTTTGTCTACAGCAGCAGAGATGAGACAAGACCTGAAATGTCAGAACAAACTAGCATAATGCCAAGGGAAATGTGCATCCCCTTTGTCAATTCTTGCCCCTGTTGCTAGGTCAGACACTCCCATTATAAAAATATTGTTTTGTTTTTTTTGCATTGCTTTATTGCTAATTAAAGTGCCAATGAAAACCAACAGCAACTAGATATTAATAAAAAGGAACACTTCAGGTACCTTGTAGTGAGTATGAAAAACAGAATGTTTGGATTAATTTTGTTAACAGCATGGCAGAGCAAGCAGCTGATGCTGGCACCCTCTCATCAACAGACTTACCTTTGAAACTATATGCGACCATTTTTCGAGCCAGGGCTCTCAAATATCTTAGCAGGTGTCACTTTTACAAGTGCCCCAAGCACACTGTTTAACCATTGTAAGAAAAATAAAATGCTTTGATGGTTGTAGCGTTGGGTTGTAGCCTGCTGCCTAGCCTACTTTATTTTGGTGGTACAGCTTGGATTTCTGCTTGTTTTGGGATAAAAAAATACGCTGTACCCCCAGTACACTGTGTGCAGTGTGTTGTGAAGTGTCCCTTTTTACTAAGACAAAGTTCAACAAAAAAAAATAATCCAATGATTTAAATGTTGATAAAAGCAAATAGAAACTACGCTCTTTCCATTGTTGTGAATGAGAGAGATGGATATTTTGTCCAACTGGATATTCTGCCCTGTATCTAGCAACGGAGAATGATTTTTCTGGTTGGTCAGTCAGGGACCAATCAGAAGGCTGACAAAGGGTCAACTGGTGGCTTTAATTGGATAAATGGAAAGTGTGGCTCAAGAAAGTCCAGCACCAAGAGATGCCAGATATGTTTGTAATCTCATTAGAATTTTGCTGGTGTGAGAGTCACATAAATGAGAAGATATTTATTGTGTTAAATGACATGGAGTATCAGCTTTATTACAAAGTAGTAAATTTTTACTTGGAAATTCTGTCTTGTATTTGATGTATACTAAAAATTTTAGGATTATGGTATAGCGCCAAAGCATAACGGAAGCCATGAAAATATTTTTTGTAAAAATGTGTGAACCCTGATTCCTGTTAAATGCTTTTTCAGTATTCATTGCTTGCACCTGCAGCTAATGTTCTGATGTTACAACACATGCAATCTTGAAAGCTTTTATATCAAATTCAGTGTAGTGAAATGAAAGGATTTGAGGTTTGGTGTGCACACCCTTTTTGGTGGGAATTTTCAGATTCTATGCTTTTGGAAAGTAGATGATGAATGCTAAATGTAAATATTTCTTGCATTATCATTACTAATTACCCTAAAACCATCTTCGTGAATCAAGTTTTTGATATTACTGACAAAAGATGCTCCCATGCCTGCAATAACTTGAATCTGTGCAATATGTCTGTGTCTAGGTATGGGAGGCTGCAGACGTGCTGATCAAGGCAGCTGAGCCACTTACTACCAGTGACACAAAGACTGTGTCTGAGTGGACCAGACAGATGGCAACACTGCCACAGGCCTCCAAACTGGCAACACGAATTCTGCTCCTCACGTTGCTCTTTGAGGTACCAGATATAAAGGTGTTAATCATAAAATGTCTTAAGATGTAAATGCAATAATAGAATTATTAGAACTATTTTTTTTTTAATGCATCCCATACAATCATTTTCTGTTTTGAAGGAGCTGAAGCTTTTGGGTGCTAGAGTGGTGGAGAGCAGTGGAATTCTTGATTTGCTGATTAAGCTTCTTGAAGTTGTGCAGCCCTGTCTGCAAGCAGCTAAAGAACACAAGGATATCCAGACACCAAAGTGAGTTTTCACAGTCGTGCATTCCCCAAATTTAAAATGATGCACTATATTTCAATGAAAAGAGACTTAACATTTAAGGTAGGAATTGTTGCTAATAATAAACTTTTTTTTTCAGATGGATCACACCAGTGCTGTTGATCATTGACTTTTATGAGAAAATGGCAGTCTCTTCAAAGCGAAGGGAACAAATGAACAAGGTAGATTTCAAAGATAGAGATTTTGATAGAAAACAGTGATACTTGAAGCAGTACAGGCATGCCAGAAGTCTAGGTTTGCACTCACTGGAAGTTTTTAAGAAGCAGGATAAGAAAGTGAAGAAATAGAAAACCCATATATTTTTGATAGCAGATTGATTATCTTTTTAGATTGCCAACTTTACTAACTTTGTATTTAATCGTGTAAAAATAAATAAATAAATAAATAATTTTTTTTTTTAATGCCTTTATGTATAGAATATTAAGAGAAAATATGTGCAACAACACATTGCTGATTACTGTATCTAATAAATGAACAATATAGCACTAGCTTGTGGAAACGCATTTGTTTTTCTTTTACGTTTAAGTATTAAGACCTAGTCATTTTTTTTAAATATTTTTTATTTTTTTTACACTGTCCTGATGTCTAAATTTAGAGTTGGAGCACTTCTCTTTTATACATCATTACCACATACAGTCAGTTCTTTTGGCATTCTTTATTAAAGGATGAACTGTATCCAATAAATTGATACATGGCATGGAATGTCCCAGGCACTGATTATAGAAAGTGAACAAAATGCATACAATATTATTCCAGTTGTGTATCCTTCTTAGGTTAATTACACTTTTTGTCTATGAAGACTTATTTCATAAGTTCTGTGTATTAAGAAATGTTGATGTAATTTTGCTGACCTTTGCTTGCACATTTGATAAATTGTCTTTGTCCTTTAGTATCTGCAACCCAATGGAAATAACTGGCGATGGTTTGATGACCGTTCAGGCCGTTGGTGCAGTTACAGTGCATCCAACAACGGCACCATTGACTCAGCATGGAGGGCTGGGGAGAGCAGTGTCCGCTTCACAGCCGGACGGCGCAGATACACCGTGTTGTTTAACACTATGGTGCAGGTAAACATCTATTGTTCCCTGCTTCCAGAGTAAATTTGTCTATGTTTTATGATTATGTTTATTTATGATTATTCTTCATCTCAATGGTTCCCTTTGCTTGACTAAAACCAATATCTTGCAGGTAAATGAAGAGACTGGTAATCGGAGGCCAGTGATGCTCACTGTCCAGAAAGTTCCTCGCATTCCCAAGTCATCTAAGACCAGCAGTGTTCCAGACTCTGAGAGAGAGGAGGGAGATAGGGGCAAAGTGGAAGACAACCAGTCTGACTTGGACTCGGGGGCAACAGTGGAGATAAAAGCTCTTAAAGGCGATTCCAACCAACTCAAGGATACTACAGCTGGCCCCTCATCTTCTTTGGAGTCTGACTACTCTCAGGGATCCGACATTGTTGTCAAAGGCCTAACTGATGATATGACCACCGTTCTCATTCGGGCCTGTGTCAGCATGATTAGTGTTCCTGTGGACCCTGACACCCTTCACGCGACATTACGGCTCTGTTTACGACTTACACGCAACCACCACTACGCAATGATGTTTGCTGAGCTGAAGAGCACACGGATGATTCTTGGACTGACACAGAGCTCTGGTTTCAATGGTTTCACCCCACTGGTTACTCTGCTGTTCAGACACATCATAGAAGATCCAGCCACGCTCCGACACACCATGGAGAAGGTTATAATTCTTCTATAATTTTCCATATGAAGCTCACAGTTTAAGAATACAGACAACTTATTTAAATTTGATCCCTGTTGTTGTAGGTTTTGTTTAATTATTTTTCTTATATTTTTTTTGGAGGAAAGAAATTGCTATAGTTCTGTTTAATCTTTTGCTAAAGGTGGTGAGATCAGCTGTGACCAGTGGAGCAGGTAGCACCACCTCAGGAGTGGTGTCAGGCAGCCTTGGTTCAAGAGAAATCAATTACATACTTCGTGTGTTGGGCCCTGCAGCCTGTCGTAACCCAGAATGCTTCATTGAAACAGCAAGCAATTGTATTCGCATTGCTTTGCCTGCACCCCGTGGAGCTGGAACAAGTGAGTGTTGAAACATTCCCAGTGTGTTAAGTAACCTTGATTAGACGTTATCTCTGAAGTACATTACTTTTGGTTAGATCTGAAGTTAATTGTAAATGTGAGATATCAAGTATGCAATCAGTTTTTTTCACTCTAATATTACTTTGTGTTCCTTTTCTCCCCCCTACAGCCTCTGATGATGAGTTTGAGAACCTTCGAATTAAGGGGCCCAATGCTGTGCAGCTTGTGAAGACCACTCCTTTGAAACTGTCTCCCTTGCCATCTATTCCTGACACAATCAAGGAAGTCATCTACGACATGCTCAATGCATTGGCTGCCTACCATGCTCCTGAAGAACGTAATTATTTTTATGACATGCTGTCACATATTAGTTAAAGGGTTTATATGTAGTATTGATTGATTTAGATATTTGGACCTTTCAGCAATACATGCTTTTGTCTATGTCACAGCTGAGCGTACAGAAGAACGTGCTGCAGCTGTACCTGGTGGTCAAGACCTGTGCCAGATTTTACAGGATGTTGGTGATGATGTTTACCAGCAATACCGGCTCACTCGGCAGGGAAGTGATTTTGACTCCCAGTCAGCTTTCCATATCAATGTGAGCCTCAATGACAAGTATTCTGTAAAGTATTGAAAATGGTATTTGCTATATCCTTTGTCAATAAATGGATCTGCATATTTTCCTTACAGGCTCAAGTGTTTGCTGCTGATGGAGCTGTGACTGAGTCTTCCCAGTCTGGCACACCACAAGGAGAGGGTGAGACTAAAGTTTTTTTTTTTTTTTTATATTAGAGAAGCAATTTAGAAATGTTTGTAATATTGGAAAGTAAAAAAAAAAAAAAGGTTCAAAATGTGTTTAGGATGAGATTTATTGTTTTTTGTAGAAATACTCATTTATATTTTTTTTCTGTTATGCCAATTTCCTCAGCTTCCACACCAGAGGAGATGCGGGAGGAGAAGAAAGAACAGGAGGGAGAGAAGGGCACAAGCTCAGATGAGAGTAAAGCAGCTAAAGTAAAGGCAAGCAAGCCTCTAATGCCTACGTCGACCATCTTGAGACTGCTGGCTGAACTGGTGCGCTCCTATGTGGGCATCGCCACACTAATCACCTCTTACTGCTACACTGCTGGACAGTCAGAGCTTATTAAGGAGGTGGGTAGCTTCATAAGATCTTATCAGCTTTTCACACCAATTGATTGGATTTTCCTATTAGAAGTCACAATTACATGTCACAGCTATTTCCTTTTAATTGTTTGATTTGCTTGTATCTTAACAGGATTGCAGTGTTCTGGCCTTTGTGCTCGACCACTTACTTCCTCATACACAGAATTCAGAGGACAAGGACACCCCAGCTTTAGCACGACTCTTCCTAGCCAGCCTGGCAGCTGCCGGAACAGGCACTGATGCCCAGGTGGCGCTAGTGAATGAGGTAAAGGCTGCCCTTAGTCGAGCACTAGCAATGGCAGAGGGTGCAGAAAAACATGCCAGGTAAATAGCAGTAAAACACATCCTACAGCCTGACATTGATAATAAGCATTAATTTGTAAAAATTAATAAGGATGTGTAAAAAGTCCTTTTTATTCTTGACCTGGCGCATTAATTTTACAGGCTTCAGGCAGTGATGTGCATTATCAGCACCATCATGGAATCCTGTCCCTCCACATCCAGTTTCTATAGCACAGCAGCAGCCAAGACACAACATAATGGAATGAACAACATAATACGGCTGTTCCTTAAAAAAGGATTGGTTAATGACTTGGCTCGTGTGCCTCATAGCTTGGATTTGTCCAGGTAAGTAATTACATTCTATTTAAGTCACAAATTTAGATTAGTTGTGAAATAGTCAGGTAAATACGACTTCCCAATGTTCACTTTATGCGTTCTTGAGGTTCATCTAGCATTTCCTCCTTCATAAGACATTTATCGGGTCCATTTTAAAATCCACATTATTTATCGCCAGATTAATGGCTTTCCCTATTTTTTGTTTTGGTTTGCATGGATACAATGCAATTGTATGTTGCTATCAATACCTGTGAGTCTGTCTTTGTGGACAGGATTAATAAAATGGGGAGCCTGTTCCAAAGCTAAAACCCCTTATCAAACAAAGTAGTTCCAGGGCTGGTTTGGGGCCAGCACCTAATCTAGAACTTGTTTCTGCTTGAAGCAAAGCACTGACTCAGGCATAAGAAAACTGATTCCACAGTACCACAAACTCATTGCTGCTAACATTAGTTTATTTTAGGATGCTATAATGGCTTGTAGTTGTAATGGATCTCCAGCTGTGGCAAAAGAAATGGGTTCTTTGAAAGTTTTATATTTTAACCAACTAAACTGGCTGAAGTACAGAAACAGTAACTAGTTATAAGGTATACTTGAAGACTGAAACTCCCGGGGAACTTGTGTATAGGTATCACAATCCTTGCACAGTTTGAACAAGAATAGCTCTACATGGAACTGTTTTATTAATTAATCAATTGGTAAAGGTAAGTTAAAAAACAATAAAATAATAATGTTATTTGTTTAGTCCCAACATGGCCAACACAGTGAATGCTGCACTGAAGCCTCTAGAGACTCTGTCGCGCATTGTTAACCAGCCCAGCAGTCTGTTTGGAGGAAAAGGAAGTTCCAGTAAGAGCAAGACAGAACATGATACTGTGGGTCCTGCCAGAGACAGCAACAGCAACACGCAGGACCAAGGTATCCACATGAGCTTGATAAATTCCTTGAACAATCTACTACCTTTTTATGTTTGTTGCTGATGTGTGGTATCTATTCCAGGGGAGTCCGGTGAGGCAGAGCCAGTAGACGGCAGCCACAGAGTTCAGGGAACTGACAGTGATTTGATGGATGGTGAAGCAGAGGGAGACACTGTGGTAATTGCTGGTCAGCCAGAGGTTCTGAGCACGCAAGCTATGCAGGTGAGATACTGGTGCAACACCCATTTATACTCCCTTTACCGCTCCTTGACTTTGATATCCCCTCTATATAGTCATAACAAAAGTGGATATGTGCAGAGATGGATGATTCTGTTTCACTGCACCTCCCTAACAGCAGCCCCTGCCCCCTCTTGAAGTTTAGTCAATTTATGTAATTTTATTTATATTATTATTATATATCACACCAGATCACAGCAGAAATCATTACTGTATTTACACAACAGTATGTCATTTCTGTCTCTACATGGTCACATCCTCTGCTCTCTGTATTATGCCTGGTGGAAAGGCGTACATTGGAAAATATGTCACTTCAACCACCTAAAAGGCAAACAAAATATCTGCATTTAAGCTATCACTATTTCAGCTGTCACTTTAAAAGCCTGAAACTAAAGTCCCACAGAACACAAGAAAGCACTGTAGTTCAATTTTGCAGCGGCATTCTGCCTTAGAGTGACCTCAAGTCTCACAGGCAGCAACTTTGAGGGACGCACCGCCCGCATGGCTTTTATTCATGGGAAATTATCAGCTTACCCTGAAAGTTTTTAAACCACATAGTTGTGCGGGGTCTTCTCATTTAAAGATGTATAGGTCTCCTACTTGTTTTCTTTCTAGAATTATACGTTTAACGAGGATGAGTGACGTCAAATACATTTGCTACTGCTGTCAGTAAGAGAGACGATTGGTTTTAAGTGTTTATCTTGGTGTCGTCAGACCGTCCTTCCATACTCACTGCCCCTTCCTGTCCATCTAGCCACCCTACCCTCACCCCCAAAAAATATAAACTTGTTACTGAATGGGTAACAAAGTATCTGTCCATCATTTCCTATTCGTAAAGGTAG
The DNA here is from genome assembly GCA_037176975.1 of Arrhamphus sclerolepis. Lineage (NCBI taxonomy): Eukaryota > Metazoa > Chordata > Actinopteri > Beloniformes > Hemiramphidae > Arrhamphus > Arrhamphus sclerolepis. The sequence continues at coordinate 7,757,082 of JBAMYA010000022.1, forward strand.
AGAATGAGTTGGTGGACCTCATCGATGAGCTGTTGGAAAGAGATGCTGGCACTGTCAACAGCACGATTATAGGTAAGTAACTCAAGTTTTTACAACAATAGAGGTACATGGAATGGTGTACAGTAGTTATATATAAGTAATTTACATTCATGCTGCAATTTTATCAGTTTTGTTATTATGCTTGGAATGTTACATTTTGGAGAGTGGGAACTTTTTGTGCTGTAAATGAGATAGAACACAGTTAATGTACATTTGTATTCAAAATAACAGCAGTATGTTTAAAAAAAAAAACCAAAAACATAAACGAGTAAAGCTCAAAATCCTCATAATAGCCAAAACACTGTGCATGTATTTGAGTGTTTGGAAATAAAAGCTAGTTTAAGGATTTTGAATTTTACGCACAACAAAACTGTATATTCTTATTTGTCGCCTCTGTCATTAAGTGGGCCGTAGCGGTGAGGATGAATCACAAGAGGATGTGTTGATGGATGAGGCCCCCTCCAATATTAGCCAGGCATCCACTCTCCAGGCAAACCGTGAAGGTAAGATACTGGCAAACAAAATGTAACACAAAGTGCTTTACATGGTAAAATATAGTATTAAAAAAAACACATTCATTCATAAAGCTATGAATGCCTGATTCTAATTAAATCTCAGTTCAAAAGGATAGAAATAGGAACTGTAATTGGCTTGCATAAATACATCTCATGCATAATTATGGAATGCCAGATGATATCAGGATGCTCTGCATTTCATCATACATTAGAAGTGGCTCTGCTCTTATATAAACAAATGATTTTTACAAGCTACACAGGGGCAGGGGATTGAGGGGGTGGGGCTTTGGAGGCAGTGGTCTGTCGTTATGATTTATTTGTTTATTTATATGTATTCTTTTGTAATTGCTTTATATAGTTTTGATATTGATATATTAACTTTAAATGGGTGTATTTATATATTAGTTTATAAAAGTGTCAGGATTTGATATTTGATTTTATATTACATGATATTCAAAAAGGACGAGAGCAGCAAAAAGGAGACAGTAAGGAAGGCAATAATAAACAAACATGTGTGGGAGTGTAGGCATCTGTGTATGTAAATATATATGGATCGATATAGGTATATATGTGTGTATTGTATAGGTTTGTATATATGCATATACACTACTCAAAAACTTAGGGATATTTGACTGATGACTGATGGCATTTATGGAAAATGTAAGAAGTTCATTCTACAGTGACATTATATCATGAAATTTGATTAGAATCATGCAGTTGTTGTAAAACAGCAGCTAACAACAGTGATTCATGGACCAGACACTTCTTGTGAAATTTCATTCAAAACCCAAATATCCCTAACTTTCTGTGAGTAGTGTAGATGTGTATGTGTATATGTATCTGTATGTATGTGTATATGTGTGTGTATATATATATATGTGTGTGTGTGTGTGTGTATGTATGTTTATAGACAAGGGGTAGGATTTTAAAAGTTTTTACTTCATCCTACTCCTTTTCGAACATATTATCTTTATTTTTGTTTACAAAAGTACATTTATTATTACTTTTTTTTTTTGTTTTGTTGTGCTTTGTGATTGTGTTCAAAATAAAGATATCAATCAATCAAAACCTATTTTCTGATGGTTTCTCTTGCTGCTTTCTTTTGTTTTGTTTTTCTTCATTAGATTCAATGAACATTCTGGAACCAGAAGATGAGGAACACACACAGGAAGAGGACTCCAGTGGCAGCAATGATGATGAAGACAGCCAGGATGAAGAAGAGGAGGAGGAAGAAGAAGAGGAGGAGGATCAGGTATGGATAAAAGTTCAATTAAGTAATATTCATTGTTATCAATCACTTATTATTATTGCTGTGCCTTAAGGATGATGAAGAAGGAGATGAGGATGATGATGACGAAGGATCAGAGATGGAGTTGGATGAAGATTTCCCAGACATCAATGCTGCACCACACATTCGTTTTGAAAGGTTTGACAGGGATGACGACCTCATCATAGAGTTTGACAACATGTTCTCCAATAATGGTAAGGATTTTTTAATTTATTAAATGTTTTTAAATACTTTTTTAAATGGAATCAATTTAAACAGGGTACAATAAGGATTTTCCCATGTTAAAATATAAGTCTCAATTTAACATGAAGGAATATTTACTTTTAGAAAGTGTCATCTAGCTCTTGGAGTCCCATTCCTATCAATATAAGTCACACAAAATTATTTGGACTATGTCACATATGTAAAAAGATGAAGGTAGCTCATAAAGCTACAATGGACATCATGGCAAAGGTGACTAGGAGACTAAAGAAGGTAATGATAGAGGAACAATGGAGTTGAGATGGAGCGCAAAATGAGTAGATCTTGGTAATTCTTATTAAAGCAGGTTAACTTAGGGCAGTTATGACCTAAAATCAATTTGATTAATTGAACAAGTTACCTTTAATGAGAGATTATTTTTTTGTTTTATGTGCTTTCATGGATGAATTTTTTATTAACTGCCAAGCCCTAGATTAACCTTCATGCCTAAGCTCAGGAACCTCCTTAGCTTTTAAAAAATAAATAAATAAAAGTTAATAAAAAATACAGAAGTTACTTTGTTCTGCTTCAATGTTTGGTTGAATTAAGAATCTATTTGAAAAGCGGCCATCTTAATTTTGTGCAGCTGGGCTTTGTGGTTGCAGAAAATCTGAGACCTGTCATTTTCTGCAAAATCATATGGTTAACCTGGTACTCTAGAGAGTGGTTCCAGTTGCACTTCAGATCTGTTAAAATTTTGATTCATCAGAGATGAATCCCTGATTAAACTAAATTTGTAGCATTAATCACTTGTTTCTTCGCAAGCATGTGAATAAGCCATATTGGTAAATTTAGCACTAGAGCGTTGTCCTTCCATATGGCTCTCCTTAAGTAGTTCCTTATAATTTTGGACCTCATAAGTTATTGATTTGGACAAGAAAATAGAGTTGTACAAACATTTTTCACTTTTAAATCACATTTCCATAATGCTAATGCTCTTCAACTTTTTTCTGTTGTCTCCATCAGCTGACATCCCACCCTCCCCCGGCAACATTCCCAGCTCCCACCCATTGATGGTACGCCATGCTGACCACAGTTCCCTCACTTTAGGCGTGGCAGGCACTAGCAGCCGCCTGGCTCAAGGCTTGGGTCGCAGTCAGCGAACATTGCGCCAACTTACTGCAAACAGTGGACACACAATCCATGTCCACTATCCTCACAATCGTCAGCCCAACCCTCCACTCATTCTGCAAAGGTGGAGCCATATTTTGGGGGCCAAATTAAGCCGCACCCATGTTCTGTCACTTTTTATTTCAGCTTTTTTTTTGTTAGCGCAATATTAAAATGCATCTTTCTTTTGTTCCATTTTAGATTGTTGGGCCCCAGTGCTGCAGCTGATATTTTACAGCTGTCTAGCTCTCTCCCTTTGCAGTCTCGTGGTCGTGCTAGGCTTTTGGTTGGAAATGAGGACGTGCACATCATTGCCCGTTCTGATGATGAGTTGTTGGATGATTTCTTCCATGAGCAGAGCAGCACTGGAGGACAAGCAGGTGAGAGATTGTGCTGTTGTCATTGTGATTGCCTTTATTTACTCATTGATTTAAAACCTTGAAATCCTAATATTTGTTCTTGATGTCTCTCAAGGCACTCTCTCTAGTATTCCCACTGCCTTAACTAGATGGACAGACGAGTGTAAAGTGTTGGATGCCGAGAGTATGCACGACTGTGTAGCAGGTAAATTTATTGTAAACCATAAACTACTCTTCTGTAACAATAAGTAAATCTTTGTTTTAACTTATTCTGTTGCTAATTAACAATACATATTTAGATGATTGTGCTTTTAGCAAGCACTTATATTTATGAAATTTATTTATTATTTTTAAGTCTCATGGCAGGTAGAACTTTTCCCTGTTCATTTCAGCTTGGTCGTAGGACATTTTAGTAGTCATGCATCTCAAAAAATGTGATCAAAAATGTGGTTTAGTTCCGTTTGTCTCAGCTCAAGTTGGTACTGAATGCAGATAAATCAAAGACTATGCTATTTTCAAATGGCAAAAAGCTTCCATCTTACCTTCCTAGGTTGCAAACTGTTCTTGGGGTTGAAATTGAAATCATCTTATAAATACTTAGGTATTATAATTGATAAGAACCTGTCCTTTGGACTACACATCTATAACTTGTTTCCAAATTGAAATTGGGTTTCTTTTTTAGAAATAAGTTTTTTTCATTAAAAGTCAGAAAACACTTGATCACCACCGCTCTTTTACCCTTGTTGGACTATGGAGACTTGCTTTTTATGAACACGTCTGATCAGTTTTTAAAGAAACTGGATATTGTATACCACTGTTCTCTGCGTTTTATTACTGGTTGCAACTGTTGTGTACATCACTGCTCCTTATATGATGTTGCACATTGTCCTTCTTTTTATGTCCGTAGACTCTCATTGGCTGATTTTTATTTAATCTGTTCTTGGACCTTTGCCTTCATATTTGTCTTCAAGCATACACAGAAACCTAAAAAAAAAAGCCTACATTCTTTGAACATTATAAACATGCAGGTCCTGAGAGTCAGAACTGAACTGGGCAGAAAGGCTTTTAAATTTTCTGTTTCTGTCTACTTGGAACGATGTGCAAAGGGACTTGACACATTTTGTATCTCTGGGGGAATTCAAATCAATTATGAAAGATGGGGAAATTAGCTCAATTGGATCATGTGACTGCACTTGTTGATTGTATTTTATTTGTATGCTTGGTGTAACCACTCTGTTTTTATGCTGTAGTCTTGGCCGGTTCACTCTTGGAAAAGAGATTTTAAATCTCAATGAGTTTTGTTTTTGTTTTGTTTTTTAACCTGGTTAAATTAAGGATATTGATCACAGAGCTGCACGTACAAAATATCATTTAACTCCATGTTTGGTGCCTATTTATTTTTTGTTGGGCTGTTGTAAATTCTGCACAATGAATTACTTAAAGAAACAACATAATTATTTATTACACACAGTTTATCATCATGAAGTCAGTATTTATTGGTTTAACTTAGTGCATCCTTGAACAAGCAGCCACAACAAAGGGGGAAATCTGATATTTGTGTTTGATTTCAGTTGTGAAGGTGCCTATCCTGCAGCACCTGGAAAGTCTAAGAGATGAGGAATTGGAAGAGCGCAGGGAGAAGAGGCGACGGCAGTTGGCTGAGGAGGAAGAGACTAAACAAAATGAAAGGAGGGCTTCTGGAGCAGAACAAGCTAGAGAACAGAACCTACAGGTTGGCAGTATTGTAGCATTTATAAAGACTGATGCATAGAGGAGCAAATTAGACTTTAGAAGGTTCCAAGGTTTGACTGGGACTTGCATTAAGTGCAGTTTGTTAAAAAGCAGTAATACAAATTTAATTGAGCAGAGGTATCTACATTAACACTGATGATGGTTTTTTGGATTTTTTTTCCCCATTGATAGGGTTCTGGATTGGGAACTGTCAATGGTGGAGAGAACACAGCAGGTACTTGTATATTTAGTATTTATTTAATTTTCTGTTGTAATGTGAAATTTTCTTGACCAGTCTGGATTGAAAAACTCAATGAAGGTTACCCTGGGACAAGCTACCAAGTTGCTTTGCGTGCTGTGGGATGAGGTAGTAGTTTGTATAGTTTTAGGATCACACCAGATCTGGGAGATAACTATACAGCCTACTGTCTTTCTTATGGCAACGCTATAACAGCTCGACGACTTCATCATGTAAAGGAATTAAATACTTGTAATATCTTGAAAATTGTCTGGATAATTATCACACTGAAATTTTTTTTTTAGGAATATGTGCATTACATGATGTATGATCTTATTTCATGCATGGGAATCAGAAGTTAAATGGGGAAAAGTTGTTGCTCCTGACAGTGATAAGACCAGTTTTCTCTGTGAGGTTGTGGGATGCAGTTAACTGTCATAGTTTGGCTTCATCTATCCATTTACAGTGCAGCATCATTATGTTAAATGATCAGCTTTATTCTATAGTGAATAGCATTGTTTATTTATTTTACTGTAGGATTTACAATTTAAAAATAATTGCAACTTATTTTATGATATTGTAGAATAAGCATATTATAGCAAAGCTTAAAAATATTAATGAAATAAAATCCAAAACACTGACTCTGTTAATACTGCACAAAGTATAAAAAAAAGTATCCCCAAAAAAGATCAGATATTACATTTATTAGTTTCAGTGTTTTGTTTTAACTGATTAGCACTCATGCAATCATTATCACGATTATCTCAACAGTCCTCTTGTTTTCTTCCTGTCATTACAGTCAGTTCAAGTATTTTACATGATTTAGGAACCTTTTTTGCACTATATTAAGGAATAAAATATCATCATGTTAGACATTAAAATATTTTTTCAAACAACTTCAGTAACTTAATCACACACACCTTCATGTTACAGACATCCACACCTCAAATTTGACAATAACTGAATCAGGATCATGGCATTAAGCTGTTGCCCCATTTTCACTTGATAGTGGGAAAGGCCCCTGTCTCAATTCTCCACTCATGAGCCCGTCGATTGTGCCCCTCTGTAACTTGGGTATATATTGCTTACACTAATTTACCAAATTGAAAACATTCAGGCTTTCCCCACACTTGACCATCTCATGCTCAACAGATGGTGCTTTAAAATGCTCCCCATGAGTTGTAGGCCAGTTTCTTTTAGATTAGAATTGTTTTTTTTTTTTGTTTTTTTTTTGGCGTCTCCAAACTTTTCCCAGACCCGAGTTTTTGCTTCTGTGACTGCTCGAGCTGCCGTCCACTTGGCCTGTCGGTACCTGTCAGCTGCCTCAGGAGTCCCCTGAACCAACCAGGCTCGGTAGGACTCCTTCTTCAGCTTGACAGCATCCCTTACTT
>JBAMYA010000022.1:7764092-7783949 GCA_037176975.1 Arrhamphus sclerolepis
AGGACACAGAATTACTTGTCATGCACACATACATGAGCTCACACAGCACACACACACACACACACACACACACACACGGTTCTACTATCAGTGAACCAGCGCTGCATGGATGAGAAAAAAGAACTTTAAGGATGTTAAAGTTCCTTTTTCTCATCCAATTGTCATCCAAATACCATCTAAAATTTCAAAATTGTCTTCAACAAAATAATTAGGAAAACTTACTTTTCCTTCATCACTTTTAAATCTTTGTCACTTTTATAATCATATGTTTTTCCAGGGATTTCTATTCTCATGGGAGAATGACTATTTTGTCATTACCCAGAGTTACCACCAGGTGTCTCTGTTACAGTTTTCAAATGTAAAAAATGTAATTCAAAACAATGCAAGAGAATCTGAAAAAAATAAAAAATAAATAAAATCTACAATATAGTTCAGAATATTTATTTTCAGTACAGTTCTACCAATTCTGCAATGTTTGTCAGAGCAACATGGCCTGTTTCTTAACAAGACAGTGTTTCAGTGTTTCCTCTGGGATGTTTCAGTGGGTTCAGGATCTCTGGGGAGCTGTGGCGGCAAAAGCAAATGACAATGTCTCCAGATTTTACTTTTACAACCTGGTTATTGAATGGCCAGTTGAAAATGGCTTTTTAAAAGTTGAACATAAAAAATAAGATAAATAAATAAACAATAAAATTAAATATATATTATTTATTAGGTGGCAAAGGGCCCAATTAACTTAAAGACATGTTACGTAGCGTTAGCCGGCCATCAGTAGTTTGCGAATGTCTGTTTAACCCTTTTACATCCATAATAATAACTGTCTGCCTGGTCCTTATTCTCTTTTTTTATAAATAATTTCTCAAAAAATGTCTTTTAAGTTAAATGTGTGTTATTTTTCCCATTTTTCAGTATAAATTTAACTTTCAAAATCTCTCAAACGTTCTCATTTTTACATCTTATACATTCTTTAGACTGTGTGAAATAAAAAAAATGGAACTGAATTTTCAGCAAGTTTTGTCTTCATAAACATTATAATAGAACAACATTATAATAGAACAACACAAGCAGTTTTGCTTGTCTGGACCTTTTGATTTCACTTGATAAAAGTCTAGAAATGAACACGTGTTGTTCTCAGGAATGATATTTCACTCCAGAGGAACTTTTTCCCTGACTCTCTTTTTGTTTTGGATACTTGTTGGTGCTTTCACACAATACTTAGAGCACCTCTGTGTCAAAAAAAGACTCCAGGTGCTGGTGAGAGGGGTTGACCTCTAACCTCGCCTTGGCCAGAATACAGCAAAAAGACCCTCAAAACTTCCAGAAAAAAACTTATACTGTTATTTACAACAATGAAAATACTGATTTTGTAGGAAAATGTAATATAGAAAGAAGACACATCTAAACACTAGTGAAACACCTCTAATCATTCACTATTTGCACTCTCTCACTCATTCTCTGTCTCCTCTTTCTCCCCCTGCTGCATAAGTAAACACAGCACAGGCATCGCTGCCACTACTGTCATGTCCCGTATACCAGCTTCTTCTCAGCTTTCAGAATCTGTTGGAATTATGTCGATAGCGCAAACGGTTGCAGAGTTACAGTAATTTGAAAACTGCATGTCTTCCTGTTGCTGATGACAGCTCCGGCTGTAAAATATGTCTTATCTACCTTCTTATCTTAAGTCCACCTTTTGTCCAGTACGTCGCTGCCCTGTTTTCTAAGAGGACACTCCTCTGACCTCCTGACCTGGTGCCTGACATGATGTTGCTTTCAAGGCCTCATCTTCTGAGTAATTAATGTCGTAATGTCGTATTAACATTTCTGAAATCAAAATTTACAAGACAATAAAGGAATAAATAAAGGAATATTCCAAAGTTAAGAGCAACCCCAGGTGTATTACTAGATGATAATGAATGAAAGGAGAATTGGAACTTCCATCCTTGTTTTCCTCAAACTTCAGCCCACTGGAAGTGCCTGGAAAGCTTCTTCTCAAGGTCAGTCAAAGCCCTTTATGACTCACTGAAGCACCTCTGAGAGTAAATTCATGGGACATCTCCAAAGCTTCTCCTTCCCTTCCACAAGTAAAAATAATTCCCTCACATGGGGTAATTTTGGCAAGTTCTGCCCACTGTTTTTTTTACCAGTTTCCCCTCAAGTTCTGTCTGGTACTTCTTTCTTTGCACACAGATGTACTGATCTTTTTACATCACCAGCAAAGGGAAGTACTTGTGGAGCGTTCCACTTTTCCTCACTCATGTTCCTGAGGACCTGGGATGACACACACTCACTCCACTTGGTCTCACAACTTTGAAGACTTTAACATTGTTGATGGTTTTCTCATCACCAGAGATCATCGCTTCATATTCAACAACGTTTGCCATTTTCCTCAGATTGTGGCCTAATTTCAATTGTATGAGCCTTTTTCCTGGTTAAATCCTGCTACATTATGAACGGCTTCAATGATGTGGAGGAAGTTTGATGGAGCAAATAAAGTCTTCCGTCTATTTCTCAATAAATCCAACTGTGTTCTTTGTTCTTTGGAGTTCTTTGGACTTTCCAGAGCTCTTGAAAGTTCTGGTTTGTCTGTGTGTTTTGTTTGTAGATGTCCTGCTATTTTTCTGAAAGGCTTGCAACAAAAAAACACAGTAGAAAGTTCTGTTGTACAGTCGTCTTCCATCCTCCTTCTTCTGTAAAGTCATCAGCACAACATCAGAAGTGTCAGCTGAACTGGGTTCTGGTCAGTTCAGGCGGGTACCCTGGACAAGGAACTGTTGAAGTCAGATGAGGAACAGATGGGACCAGAGTGGAAACCAATGAAGCAGGAACCGCATTGGACCATGGTGGGAACAGAATGGGGTGCATCAACCACCTTGAGAAAAGGATCAGAGACCTCCAGGCTGGGGACAGGATACACAGGCATCTGGGGCTGGAGCGCCAGCAGCAGCTGAGGCGAAGGTGGTGGCGTCTGAGGCTGAGAGGTGTCGGGGGCCATCGCAGACTTTGGGGGATCGGGATTTCCTACCCCTTCTCCTCCTCCTGGAGGACCCCTGACTCCGTAGGCTCTTTGAGCCCCTGAACACCAGCCAAGTACCCCAAAATGATGAGTACTCGTCAGATGATGGAAGCAGATGATGGAGGTGGATGCTGGAGGCCGATGATGGAGGCGGATGATGGAAGCAGATGCTGGAGGCCAATGATGGAGGCGGATGCTGGAGGCAGATGATGGAGGCAGATGATGGAAGCAAATGATGGAGGTGTATGATGGAGGCGGATGCTGGAGGCCGATGATGGAGGCGGATGATGGAGGTGGTGACGGGGGGACAAATACATTCCCATATATGTTGGACACAAAAAAAATGCATGTAAACATTATTGAGGAGATAATGACATAATTTCACCTGAGGCCTTCATTACAATTAATATATAATAGCTTTGTTACAACCGGCTCATGTGGAAAAAGGGAAGTAACATAAATACCCGTCATCCATCCATCCATCCATCTTATTCCACTGCATCCGATACCGGGTCGCGGTGGCAGCAGCCTGAGCAGGGACGACCAGACTTCCCTTTCCCTGGACACTTCCTCCACCTCTTCCGGGACGATCCCCAGGCGATCCTGGGCAAGCCGAGCAACATAGTCGGTCCAGCGTGTCCTGGGTCTTCCTCTGGGTCTCCTCCCGGTGGGTCATGCCCAGTGAGATGTCCAGGGGGCATCCGATACAGATGCCCGAGCCACCTCAGCTGGCTCCTGTCAATGTGGAGGAGCAGCGGCTCTACTCTGAGTTCCTCCCGGTTGACAGAGGTCCTCACCCTATCTCTAAGGAAGTGCCACGCCACCCTGCGGAGGAAGCTCATCTCAGCCGCTTGGGTCAACTCCTTCACCACGACAGATCGATACAACGACCACATTACTCCGGCCACTGCACCGATCCGCCTGTCAATCTCACGCTCCATCCTTCCCTCACTCGTGAACAAGACTCTGAGATACTTAAACTCCTCCACCTGAGGCAAGAACTCTTCACCTACTCGGAGGGGGCAAACCACCTTTTTCCGGTCAAGAACTATGGCCTCGGACTTAGAGGTGCTGATTCTCATCCCAGCCGCTTCACATTCAGCTGCAAAAACGCCCCAGTGCACGTTGGAGATCCTGGCTCGAAGGAGCCAACAAGACCACATCATCTGCAAAAAGCAGAGATGAAATCTAGTTGTTCCCAAACTGGAACCCCTCCGGTCCCCGGTTGCACCTAGAAATTCTGTCCATAAAAATAATGAACAGAACCGGTGACAAAGGGCAGCCCTGCCAGAGTACTACATGCACTTGGAACAGGTCTGACTTAATGCAATGCCAACCAAGCTCCTGCTCCGGTTGTACAGGGACCACACAGCCCTTAGCAGAGGGCCGCCGACCCCATACTCCCAGAGCACCTCCCACAGAATACCATGAGGGACACGGTCAAAAGCCTTCTCCAAGTCCACAAAACACATGTGGACTGGTTGGGCAAACTCCCATGAACCCTCGAGCACCCTGTGGAGGGTATAGAGCTGGTCCAGTGTTCCACGGCCGGGACAAAACCTGCATTGTTCCTCCTGGATCCGAGGTTCGACTATCTCCAGACTCTCCTCTCCAGTACCCTGGAATAGACTTTCCCAGGAAGGCTGAGGAGTGTGATCCCTCAATAGTTGGAACACACCTTTCGGTCCCCCTTTTTAAAAAGAGGGACCACCACCCCGGTCTGCCATTCCAGCAGGATCTGGTCGAAGCTCTCCCGGAGGTGGGAGTTGAAGACCTCCCTGACAGGAGATTCTGCCAGATGTTCCCAGCAGACCCTCATGATACACCTGGGTCTGCCAAGTCTGTCCAGCTCCCTCCCCCACCAGCGGATCCAACTCACCACCAGGTGGTGATCGGTTGACAGCTCAGACCCTCTCTTCACCCGAGTGTCCAAGACATATGGCCGGAGGTCAGATGACACAACCACAAAGTCGATCATTGACATCTGGCCTAGGGTGTCCTGGTGCCACATGTACTGATGGACACCCTTATGCTTGAACATGGTGTTCGTTATGGACAAACTGTGGCTAGCACAGAAGTCCAACAACAAGGCACCAGTCGGGTTCAGATCGGGGAAGCCGTTCCTCCCAATCTCACCCCTCCAGGTCACACTGTCATTGCCCACGTGGGCGTTGAAGTCCCCCAACAGAACTATGGAGTCTCCGGTCGGCACACCTTCTAGTACTCCTTCCAGGGACTCCAAGAAGGCCGGGTACTCCGCACTGCTGTTCGGCCTGTAGGTCGAGACAACGTTGAGAGACCTACCCCCCCCACCCGAAGGCGGAGGGACGCGACTCTCTCATTCCGCGGGGAGAACTCCAACACATGGCGGGTGAGCTGGGGAGCTATAAGCAAGCCCACACCAGCACACCGCCTCTCACCGCAGGCAACTCCAGACAAGTAGAGAGTCCAGCCTCTCTCAAGGAGTTGGGTTCCAGAGTCCAGACTGTGCTCGGAGGTGAGCCTGACTATTTCTAGTCAGGCTCCTTTCCCCCCAGCGAGATTACATTCCATGTCCCCATAGCTAGAGTTGTCCTGGGATTGGGTCATCAGGGTCCCCGTCCTCGACAGCCACCTAAATCACACTGCACCGGCCCCTTATGGCCCTTCATGCAGGTGGTGAGCCCACGTGAAGAGGCGCCCATGTCACTCGTTAGGGCTGAACCCAGCCGGGTCCTGCGGGCAAACACCCGGCCACCAGGCGCTCGCCTGCGAGCCCCAACCCCAGGCCTGGCTTCGGGGTGGGGCCCTGGTAACGCCAATCCGGGCGACGTACACGACTTTCCTGTTTCCCTGTTTCTCATAAGGGGTTTTGTGAACCGCTCTTAGTCTGATCCGTCACCTAGGACCTGTTTGCCTGAGGGGGAAATTCATTAAAGGTCCACATTTCCCCATTGTTCATATTAACTGGATTAACAGTTTGAAAAGATGTGTATCATACTAAAGTTAATGCAGCAAGTTGTCACTGATAACACCAACCTGTTCCTTCTTTTGCTTATGCCATCAGGTGAACATAAATTCTTGTTAACATGATTAATTATAAAGCTAACAAGTATAGGAATACATTTTTAAGATTGGCTCTCCATCACTCCTGTAGAGTTTTGGAAATCCCTGAGACAAGAATCGTACCAAGTCACTTCATACATAATGGTTTGGTTTTAAATTATCATCTATATGTTGTTTTCACTGTATTTTTTTGCTGTAGTTGACTGTGCTGTGGTGAGGTAGTAAGTTGTGTTGTTGTTGGGGATTAGTTATATGCACCCCGTTTAGGAGATAACTATACAACTTACTGCCTTCCTCAGTAAAAGCCAATGGCTTCTGCGATGAGAATGATCTTGTTTTCTGTATATGTTTGCATTTAGTTCTCTTATCAAATGTTAACATTGCAGCAGGTGTTGAATGAACATTTCTGTAAAAGGGTGAACACGGTGTGCAGTTATCTTGTGTTCAGTTATCTAGATTACAATTATTGCTTATCTTCATCATATTAACACTTAAGTTATTAGGAAGCCTCTTTCAGCTTGTTCTCCCTTAACAGGTTCCAAAAATAAGTTGTATAAAAGTTCTGCAAATTACAACATTTAATGACTTATATGTTGCACTGTTTTAACATATTTGTTTCCCTTTATTTTCTTCCCTGGATGTTACAGAGGGTGAGCAGGCTCAGGGTAGTACAATGTCCTGTTTGGATCCCCCCAGAGTCTCTGAGGGCTTCCTCACTGCTCCCCCATCTGGAGAGGCCACTCCCACTACACCTGCTCCTCATGAACAGGCTCTAGTCTCCCTGGAGACAGCCATTAGTCAACAGGTCCACCAGCCAATTGCTGACCTACTTCTGGCTGATTCACATGCCAGCTCACTAGCTGCTCTAGCTGGGGCTGGTCTTCCACCTTTGTCAACAGCTGAGAGACCAAACATTGAAGCAGAGGCATCTCAAATGGAAATGTCCCCAGCACCCACTATTGGTGAGAGAGTCGGAGGAGGTGGTGGAGGAGGAGCGTTGGATGAAGGCAGGGAAGGTAGACTAACTTTGAGAACTATTTCAACAGACTGGTCACCATAAGGATACATACCACTATTTGTATGATGTTTTAGGTCCAAGGTAGAATCTGTCATGAGCTGTTTTAAATTATATTACATACTAATGATTACCTTTTTTTTTTTTTTTTTTTTTTCCCCAACTTAGCCTCACTTAGTCCAGACATGGTCGAGAACTCAGAGCCTGCAGTAGTTGGTGTGTCACAACTGGAAGGGTCTCCCATGGATACAAGCAGTCCTGCCTCTGCAACTCAAGAAGAAGCTGCTCCCAATCCTGCCCAGGCCACACAACTGTCTCAGGAGCTGTCTGGCAGTAGAGAGAGTGGGCTGACTGACAGGCAAACTGATGCAGAGACTGGGTTAGTAGAAATGCGTGTTCTCTTTCAACATTAGTTATCTCCTCACTTTAGGGCTACTCGTTTTTGAACTGTTGAAGAAGGTCATTCCCAATGAAATACCTCTCATGTTTCAGAGAAATTGGATTCTAATAGAAACACAAAATAGTATAACTGTTTGGTTAAATCTCAAAGCACTTGTCATCCCACTTACCACCCACCCCACCACCACCACCCAAAAAATAAATAAAAATTACATTTGCAGTACATTTATTTTGTTTCTTTTAACAGTTCTACATCTGTTTCATCTCCTGGGGAAACGATGCCCAGGAGTGATAGTGCTGATAGCCAGTCTCAGGCTATCCAGGAGGAGCCTCTCCCATCCACCAGCAATGAGGAAGAGGACCCACTTGCAGGTAACATAAATGAAGACCTTTCTACTTCTGTTGAATTTTAAAGGAAATCACATATATTTTTGTGCTATAATCTAATAATTATAGTGTTACTTATTTTTATTTTTTATAATCTTGGCAGGCATAAATCTGCCAGAAGGTGTAGATCCTTCCTTCCTAGCAGCCCTTCCGGAGGACATCCGTCGAGAGGTGCTGCAAAATCAGCTTGGCATCAGACCACCCTCCCGTCCTCCTGCTGCCACCAGCCTTCCCTCCTCAACTGCACCTGTACTAGGGGGACCAGGGGTCACAGAGGTCAGCCCTGAGTTCCTGGCAGCATTGCCACCTGCCATCCAGGAGGAGGTAAAAATATGGATATATCAGATTAGATTAGAGTTTTTACCTTTTTAAAGATGTATTTTTAATATCAGCTATGATGGAAAAGCAAGACTTTTCACTAAGCATGTCATTGGTTGTCTTAGGTTCTTGCCCAGCAACGAGCTGAGCAGCAGCGAAGAGAGCTAGCCCAACAGCCTCCGCAAGGAGACACTCCCCTGGATCCAGTCACCTTCATCCAGACACTGCCCTCAGAACTTCGTCGTAGTGTCCTTGAAGACATGGAAGACAGTGTTTTGGCTGTCATGCCGCCAGACATTGCTGCTGAAGCAGCTGCGTTGCGTAGAGAGCAAGAGGCACGTCAAAGGCAACTGATGCATGAGAGGCTTTTTGGTCACAGCTCATCTTCAGCCCTCTCAGCTATTTTGCGTTCTCCAGCCTTCACAAGTCGGTTAGGGAGCAATCGTGGTGTCCAGTACACCCGACTGGCTGTTCAAAGAGGAGGAACATTTCAGATGGGCGGAGGAACAAACCATAGGTAAGAATTAATTCTACTTAACTTCTGGTTTTGAGAACTGTCTCAATTTGTCTTGGACAAGCCATGCTGCAGTCCAATAACAAACAAAACAGTATGATGCTAAATGAATGGATGATTTGTTTCTGTAGGCCATCCAGTTCAAGTGTGGATTCTTTATTGCGCCTGCGTGGACGATTGCTTCTGGACCATGAGGCCTTGTCCTGCTTGCTGGTTTTGTTGTTTGTGGATGAACCAAAGCTGAACACCAGCCGTCTACATCGTGTGCTCAGGAACCTCTGCTACCATTCTCAAACGCGTGGGTGGGTCATTCGCAGCCTTTTGTCCATTCTTCAGCGTAGCAGCGAGAGTGAAGTGTGTGTGGAAACATCACGTCTAGAAGACACCCGTGGGAAAAGGAGCTCCCAGGGAGGCTGTGGAGGAAAAGGCTCAGCTGCATCCTCTCTTTCCTCTTCATCCTCTTCTTCATCATCTTCCTCTTTAGAGTTACTGAACAGGGTGGAGTCACGTAGCTCCAGCCAGCTTTCTTGGCTCTCTGTCTCCATGGATGCAGCCTTGGGCTGCCGGACAAACATTTTCCAGATTCAGCGAGCATCAGGTAGAAAGCATGCTGATCGACATTCAGCTGGTAGCTCCTCAGGATCTGGAACGCTGGGGGGAGGAGTGTCGGGCACTGCTACAGGAGTCACATGTTCAGGAGGTGGGGGTTCCACTGTTCACATCCACCCGCAAGCTGCTCCAGTGGTCTGTCGTCATGTATTGGACACGCTCATCCAACTAGCTAAGGTCAGAGTTTCCGGTCTTGGTCTTATTTCAGCTGCATTAATTGTTGTCAATTCTGTTATTAAAGAAACAGTGAGCTTATAACAGTTATCCCTCTATTTTTCTGGCCCTGCAGGTTTTCCCCAGCCACTTTACTCAGCAGAAATGTAAAGATCTGTCAGCTTCATCTTCTGACCTGGATTCTCGCCTTTGTATGGGCTCCACTGGAGGAGGGGGTGGAGGTGGGGGCTCCAGATCAGGGTCTCAGTCTCAAAGCAACCCTAATGCCACCAACACCCAAAACTCCTTGGGATCTTCTGCCGCAACACCTCAATCTCTGGGAATCTCTACAGATTTTTGGGACCTGCTGGTCAAGCTTGACAACATGAATGTCAGCCGCAAGGGGAAAGCCTCTATGAAGACAGTGCCCCTGGGTGGCAGTGCCGAGGCTGAGGGAGCACAGTTCAGTTTAGAAACTTCCCCTCTTGGCCAGCTAATGAACATGCTGTCTCATCCTGTAATCAGGCGGAGCTCTTTGCTCACTGAAAAGCTCTTGCGTCTGCTCTCTCTCATATCTATTGCCCTGCCAGACAACAAGGCCACAGAGGTGCCTGCAGGACACCCAGACCCGCAGACTGCCAACCCCACCTCAGCAAACTCTGGAGCCACAGCCTTAGTCACAACACAGGGCACAGCATCAGTAGGGTCTCTCCAGCCCACTGTGTCAGTCCCAGTGGCCCCTGGAGGAGCTGCACCCCAGGGTACATCCTCAGGGTCAACCCTTGCAACCTCCCAGACATCTTCTACTACAATCTGTATACCCACATCTACTGGAACAACTTCTGCAGGTACTGTTTATCTTAAATAAGTCAACATGAGTCAAAACCACACTGATGTTAGAGTATAGACAGCTTCACTACAGAATATTTATATATAGTTTTTTTGGGGGGGATGGGGTGTCTGACCAATATAGGGAAACAGAGGATTGCTACTGGCAATACGGAGAGTGACAAGATGGCCTCCACTGGACTCACAGAGAAACAACTTCAACTTTCTGTAGAGGTATGCTCAGAAAATACACATTTTAATACTTTAATACTTTTTTAATGCTACCTTTATGTATATGTTCATATTTGTTTTCATTTGAAAAATTGTGAACCATAATGAAATAGCATACCCTACCATACTGGTTTTTGGCACCCTTCTGTTGTGCTACCAAAACCAGTGGTATGGTGCACCTAAAGTGGAACTAGAAGCACTGTTGTTTGTTGATTGGTTGATGAAGGATTGTCTTTTCATTGTAACATGGAGGTAAACACCATTTTGAGTTCTTGAGTTTACCATATGAACTCAGATTTGAACTGTATCTCTCATTTGTTTTTCTGTACATATTCTGCAGTTTTATTGATGTCCCTTAATGCTTTATTCACCCCTTGTTAAAAGGTGTTGACGTCACACTCATGCTCAGAGGAGGGTCTTGAAGATGCTGCTAACATTCTGCTGCAGCTCTCCAGAGGAGACAGTAGTACCAGAGACACAGTTCTCAGACTGCTGCTTAGTGGAGCAAGACATCTTGGATACACTCTTTGCAAGCAAATTGGTCAGTTTTCATAGTCCCTTCTCATTTTTCAATTTTCTTGTATGTATTTATTTATAAGTATTGTTTCTTCTCAAATTGACCTCTTTCATTTACTTTCTCAGGTACATTACTGGCTGAACTTAGAGAATACAACTTGGAGCAGCAGAGACGGGTACAAGCAGATTCAAATTCTCCAGATGGGCCTCCTGAAGATTCCTCCATATCAGCCAGACTGAAGGGCAAGATGACTAGCAGGTCAGCAATTGATGATTCTGTGATTATTAGGCTATCTGTTATGTTGTCAACTTAGGCCAGACATAGACTACCAAACCATTGTTAAATTAGTCTAAATAACTTTGCAGCATACCATGATCAGTGTCAAAAGTATATACAAATATATTGTTTGTTTTTTTTCCTTGTTTGCATTTGTGTTTGTGGCATAGGTTTGATGGTTCTGAAAGTGTGGTGATTGTGGCTGCACAAAAGCGCACTCTCGGAGGACGGGAATTGCAACTTCCTTGTATGAGTTCACTAACATCAAAGACCTCAACACAGAAGTTTTTCTTGCGAGTGCTACAGGTTATCATCCAGCTACGTGAGGACACACGTCGAGCTAACAAAAAAGCCAAACAAACGGGTCGGTTAGGTAAGAAGATGCTGCTTTAGATATTATTCTTGAACTGTATTTTACTATGTTTTCATGATGCAATAAAGCGCTCCCTTTCTCAAATATCAGGCTCCACCAGTTTAGGCTCAGCCAGCAGCATCCAGGCAGCAGTGCGGCAGCTTGAAGCTGAGGCAGATGCAATCATTCAGATGGTGAGGGAAGGGCAGCGTGCACGTCGGCTCCAACAAGCTCCCCCACCCACTGCACCCTCTGCCACCATCGCTGCTGGATCGTCAGTGGCTGCCGCCCATGCTCCTACTGGTGCTGCTCCCCCTGCTGGCACGGCTGCTGCTGCCACGGTTAGCATGGGCTGCACTGACAGCAGGCATACTCTTACTTGCACATTGCACTCATGTACAGTAGATGCTAGTGATGAATAAATGTTAGCTACGTGGTATGACCATCACACTAGTTTCATAAATACTATGGTGGTCAACAAGATGAATGCTATGAAATAAGTGTCAGCCACTGGCTTGCCTTGTGACTAATTTGACCTCTACTAGCTGCACTGACTTTGCATTATGGAAAATGATTTAACATATACTTTTTTTAAAAATGAATAACATATACCGTTTTGATAAATGGTAAACAAGTTACACTGTGCTGTCAACCAATCGTTTGCTGCCTCAAGTCATTTATTCATTGTGACAAGATCTTTTGTGCTTCCATGATGGACATTGACAGCCCCAACAGACAGACAGAGATGTGCCAGTAATGCATTGCATTGTGTATCAGTGTCTTTGCATTGACATTCACTGTCATTGGTGCCTAAATGTGAATGTACTGCCTGCTCCACTGTTTGCTGGCTGATGTGGCTTGATGCTTCTTCCCCTACCCCCTTTTCTAAAAAGTTCAGTCATGGTATTGTGGGAATGCCATTTTGCATGGCAGTCTTAGTCAGGCTTTGTCTTTAAAAAAGAAAAATGTTTAATCTAAATGTACCCCCCCCCCACACACACACACATTTGTTCATGGTCTGTGTGGTTGGTTCTCTGTAGTCTGAAGTGCAGTCCTTACCAGAAGCACAGGCAGCGCAGAGAGATGATTCTCCAATGGATGTCGACCAGCCATCTCCTCTAGAACAGGACCCTGCACCTCTTGGTATGATTCACTCTTAGCTTACTAATGACAAACTTAAAGAAGATGTATTTCTGTGTTGTTGTTTTTTATTTCCCTTTTTTTTTTTGTCCCAGTAAATTGATACATGATCCCATATTAAATTGATGCAGTTTTATCATTTATAAAACATTTGTTCCATTTATCTTTCTATCATTTTGCTGTTTTGTTTGTGAATTAGTTACTCAAACAATTTAAACTGAGCAATTTAAATGACAGATGTACTGGTTGCATGGATTACTGCCACGTTTTGACTGGTTTAAGAGAATACAAGTGCAATATTTTAACACTGCTTCCAGACGAAGTATACATTCTATTTTCTTAAATATAGAAAAGCATGATTGTTACTAATAATAAAAAAAAATGACTATGATGGCACAATCAGTTGTTTTTTGGACAAATACCTTTTCACATACTCTGGAGCAGTCAGTCTAAAAGGAAGATAAAATGAATAATTAAAAATATATATTTAATTCCTCCCCTTCTAGATGAAGAGGGAAATGGTCAGTCAGAAAGTGAGGAGAGACTGCCAGACCTCCCCCTGCTCAGTGAGCAGCTGTTGCTGGATGAACTGTGGGACATGCTTGGGGAATGTCTAAAAGAGCTGGAGGAGTCACACGACCAGCATGCTGTACTGGGTAGGTGCAGTCATTCTCGTATATACGTGCGTGCATGCGTGTATTTTCATATATATATATATGTGTGTGTGTGTGTGTGTGTGTGTGTATAAACGATACACAAAACTAACAGTTTGGTCCAGTTCGATATTTTTTCAAAACAACAAAGGAAATTTCCATGCCTTTTTAAATTTGCAATGTATTGAAATTAATTACAAGCATTTGTTTTTAAACTCAAAAGTACAGTTTTTAAATTAAACATTGCTGAAACATCAAATAATAAATGTATCTGATGGAGAAATCACCCATATTCTGTAGAAAACATCAGGGTTGTAATTGTACAGGCATTCTAATAACAATTAACGTTACATCAGTTAACTCATCAGAAACACAAATCACGCCACCAAAAGCGTCTGTCAACAGATTATTTCAGTGGTTGTACATTAAATGGAAACATTCAGATAAATGTAAATGATACAAAGTGTAGCGGTAATATGCAGACACAGAGTAGCAAGTTTTTGTGTAGGAAATGTTTGTGTTGCCTGGCAACAGCCTTGCTTCCCTTCCAGTGGAATTTATATTGACAGAGCTAAATGAATGATAAAATAAACGAAGAAATCATGATCTTGTCAGTTATTACTGTTAACTAATAAAATGCGCTTGTAGAACTTTTGTATAATGGCAATATCACACTCGTGATATTCGTGGTCGTGCTGTTGTGCTAAATATCAGCACTGGTGTGATTATCTGCGGCCTCGTGCCTGCGACCAAATCACACCAGTGCTGATATTCAGCACGACCTCAAGTGTGATATTGCTTAAAAATCAGCGCAAAGCTGTGCTGCTCAGCTTTTAGAATCCGTTGGAATTACGTCCATTGCGCATACAGTTGAAGAGTTACAGTAATTTGAAAAGTGCACGTCTTCCAGTTGTTGGAAATAGCTCTGGTGTAGACATAGCTTGTCTCACTAGTTTGAATGTGGGAGGCGTTCAGTGGATCTGTGCTCAACAGTGCAGCCTAGGTGGAGTAGTCGAACGCACTGAGCTTTCAACACAGAGTACATCGTCAGAAGACAAGTTGATGAAATAAATTAAAAATTCTGTATTGTTCAAGGAGCTTTGTTCTACATACTTTAATAACTGATCCTTTGTCTCTACAGTGCTCCAGCCTGCAGTGGAGGCCTTCTTTCTGGTTCATGCCACTGAACGAGAGAGCAAACCTCCAGTGAGAGATACACGGGAAAGCCAACTATCACACATCAAAGATGAGCCACCCCCACTGTCCCCAGCACCTCTTACACCTGCCACACCCTCATCCCTAGACCCATTCTTTTCTAGGGAGCCATCATCCATGCATATCTCTTCAAACCTTCCACCAGACACCCAGAAATTCCTCCGATTTGCTGGTAAGACTAAAATATTTGAGTTAAGAGAAAGATGAAACTTGGCTTGAATGTAGATTTTAGGGGTTTTCTATTCTTTCTTTTTCAGAAACTCACCGCACAGTGCTCAATCAGATTCTCCGGCAGTCTACCACTCACTTGGCTGACGGTCCTTTTGCAGTACTAGTTGACTACATACGCATCTTGGACTTTGATGTCAAGAGGAAGTAAGGGCGATTATTTTACACCTTTGTCTTGTGCTGTGATATGCAGTGTTTACAATTTATCCATGGTTTGTTTTTCCACTGTAGGTACTTCCGGCAGGAGTTGGAACGACTAGATGAAGGTCTAAGGAAGGAGGACATGGCTGTGCACGTGAGAAGAGATCATGTGTTTGAGGATTCCTACCGGGAGCTGCATCGCAAAAGCCCAGAGGACATGAAGAATAGATTGTAAAGTTTCATTGGTCCTCAGTTTGTCTTTATTTCCTCTCAATTCAGAACCACTCAACCTAAATCAATTCTCTGATTCCTCTCTCTTAAAGGTACATTGTGTTTGAAGGGGAAGAGGGCCAGGATGCTGGTGGCTTGCTGAGGGAATGGTACATGATCATTTCACGGGAAATGTTCAACCCCATGTATGCCCTGTTCCGCACTTCGCCAGGGGACCGGGTCACCTACACCATAAATCCCTCATCCCACTGCAATCCCAACCACCTCAGCTACTTTAAGTTTGTGGGTCGTGTTGTGGCCAAGGCAGTCTACGATAACCGACTACTGGAGTGCTATTTCACCCGCAGCTTCTACAAGCATATTTTGGGCAAGAGTGTCAGGTATTTGAGGGTCAAAAAATTTAAGCAAAGTAACCTTATTTTTCAAGTAATGATCAGATACCTTAATAATGGCAACAAAACCTTCTTGATGGCTACATTGAATGAAGAAATCATCTAGCAATTTATTTATATATTGGCACTTTATTTTAAAATATGTGAATTGTATTGACATTTCTGTTTATTCACCAGGTACACGGACATGGAAAGTGAGGATTACCCATTCTTCCAGGGTTTAGTGTACTTGTTGGAGAATGATGTGTCCACATTGGGATATGAGCTGACATTCAGCACAGAGGTTGGTACTGTGTTTGTTTTCCCACTCATTTCTCTTTTTTTTTTTTTCCCCTGTCGCATTTGTAGAAATAAAATCCTTCATTGCTGTAAAGTAAATGCTACACTTGTGTGCTTAAATAATCCCAATATATATGACTAAACTCTATGTCTTATCCTTTGTAGGTCCAGGAGTTTGGGGTGTGTGAAGTGAGAGATCTCAAGCCAAATGGAGCCAATATTCTAGTCACGGAAGAAAACAAAAAGGAGTATGTGCATCTGGTGTGCCAGATGAAGATGACAGGTGAGACGCTGAATATTTGAGATTGAGCCTATTAAGCAGTAGGGTTTTAATCATGTCAGAAGTGGAAAATATAAAATATAGTCAGCAAGCCTGTGCCTTTCATTAATTAGCTAAATTGACTACTGCCATTTTAGTTTATTATTCTAAATGAAGCCACTAGGAGGCAGCAGTGCATTTAGAATACTCAGTTGTATGAGTTTCTGGAACAAGAATCTTTGAGCTTCAGCACTTTTATTAGCAAGTGAAGCTATGAATTTTATATATATTTGTTTCACAGAATATTTATTGTTTGCCAAGAACATTTTTAAAAACCCACTTTTCTTTATATTCTAGGTGCAATTCGCAAGCAACTGGCAGCCTTCCTTGAGGGATTCTATGAGATAATCCCTAAAAGGCTGATTTCCATCTTCACTGAGCAGGAGCTAGAGCTACTCATCTCAGGCCTGCCTACCATTGATATTGATGACCTAAAGGCCAACACTGAATATCATAAATACCAGTCCAGTTCTATCCAGGTGTGGATTAATTATCAAGCACAAAGTGAATGTTAGAAAGTTATTTCAATATGTGTGAGTGTGTTAAGAAATGGTGGTATATTAAGAGTTTAACACGAAGATCTTGAAATGTACAGGTCAAGTGATCAGATTTAACCTGTGGAAGGTACAGAATGCAGCAATTGCTTATCAAGACGGACATAAATGATGTAGAGTATTAAGTAAAACTATAGAAATGGTCGCTGCTACCATTTGCAATTATTCTCCTTGTTTCCACGATCATGTTTTCCTCAGAGAAAAAAATGTATGTAAATTATTAGCTACATTTTTTAATCCGATGCGTTTTTTCCTAATATGTTAGATCCAGTGGTTCTGGAGAGCCCTGCGGTCCTTTGATCAGGCAGACCGAGCCAAGTTCCTACAGTTTGTCACTGGCACATCAAAGGTCCCTCTCCAGGGTTTTGCTGCTCTAGAGGGCATGAACGGCATCCAGAAGTTTCAAATCCACCGTGATGATCGGTCAACTGACCGCCTCCCATCTGCTCATACTTGGTAAATGTTTAGCAAGTTTCTAAGTAATAAATGGCCAGAATTTCTGGAAGCTTGTTTTTTGTTTTTGTTTTTGTTTTGTTTTGTTTTAAAAAAAAAAGTACTTGAAATCCTTTTTTCTTCCTCTTTGTTTTTTCCCCAAACCATAGCTTTAACCAGCTGGATCTCCCAGCCTATGAGAGCTACGAGAAGCTGCGACATATGCTGCTGTTGGCCATCCAGGAATGCTCAGAGGGATTTGGACTGGCTTAAATCATGAGACTCTTTAACACACACAGACATGCATACACCTAATTTAGATTTGCCTATTCCTGACACATTCACACCAATAACCTCTGAACGCACGCACACACTATTATAAACATTACTGGATTACTTGTTGAATGGCCTAGTCTTGCTGGTTTCTATTCCATATAAAACAGATGAAACCAGCAAGTGAAATAGACTGATTGATATTGCATACAACACAGAGAGCCTCATTTTGACACGGTTGTGTCAATTTATGGCCAATGCAAGTGAGGTTTCAGAGGTTTAAACATGGACTAATATAAGAGATGTTTTCTTCATTTAGTTTGATTTCTCTGTAAAAAAGGTTTGGGAGTTTATTATGTTAAATCTTTTTTGTTCTCTGGCTGTGTAAAAAGAAAAAAAAGAATGTTGTTTGAACAGGATGGTTATAAAACCTTTGGGGAAAAATGTCAGTTTCCTGTTGCAAATTTGTGACCTCACAAGCCTTGACAATGGGGAACATTTTTATGAGGGGTTATATGAACAACTTGAGCTTTGGAGTTTTGGTGATATTCACAAAAATGCACTTTTCAAAATTTTGTGGCATTTTTAAGGAAGGATGGTACAAAAATGAAGAGAAACGTTGGTGATTTAAAGAAAAATAACCATAAATTCTAGAGTATTTTTGGCTATTAAATCGCTGACCCAGCCTTGAGCCTTTGAATCGGAGTGAAATACCTGACATGAATAAATGCATAAAATTACGTTCATTGTCTCTTAACATTGATTTAGCCATTATTTGCAGCAAGTTCATTTCATTATAAATTGAATGTTCCTAATCCTAGTTATTGGATCATTTTCAATTGAGTCTCCAATTAATCTGTGCAATGATTGTAGACTAGCATTAATTGCACCAAACAACAAAATCATTTTGATGTGTTTCATGGTTAACGCCAACCTGTGATGCATAAAACTGCTAAGTCGAAACCATAACACTGTTAGCAGGAGGTCATTGCAGCAGTGTACACTCCACTTTCACCTGTTGCAGTTTCATTACTGATGAAATGAAGATGTTCTTGAGGTTGCAGTGTTATCAGAGGCTTTATCTTATGCTCATTGGTATGTGCTTGGGTATTATCTGAGATAAATCAGGTATTTTGGGCTCGTCCAGAAAATGCTCAGGGTAAATTCATTGCACGAAAAACACCCTCAAGACACTAAATTTTCTAAATGCACCATGAATGGCTAAAATATTGCTGTGAAGAGTTGTATTTGTATTTTTTTTTCCTGATAGAACTGTAAAAGAAAGTATGATCTGCTTTTGTCTAGAAAGCCTACATAGAATTGGTTCCTCCTTTTGTTCCTTTAAGTCATCTGATTCAGTTTTTGAGATTTAATTCATATATAATATAGAAAATTCATAGCAAAAGTAATCTCGGTGCACTTGCTGCAGAAAGGTTGAATTTAGTCTATTACATTCATTTTATGCAAATTCATTAAAAAAATTGCCTAAAGGATACTGACAGATTGCATGGAAATAATTTTAGTTTCCTGCCTCGACCATCCACAGTGTGGATGCAACAGTGGAGACAACTCCATCTTAACATGGAGACATCCAACCGAAGGGAAGGAGGCCGCCTGCAGAGACCATTATGGAAGTTCGAGGACAGTACAGAAACAATTGCACAAGGTCCAGCTGTTGTAAAATATGCAAAAGAAAGTGTGTGCTCAAGTAAATATTCTGTTATAAAATAATTGGTAAGTATTATTTGCCAAACAATTGAATAACCCAGTTATAAACCTCTTTTCTACCCCCAACATCTTAAAACATATTGCACTGCATAATTAAAGAAAATTTAATTGGGTTTGGAAAAACTAAGTTTCAATTGATGCACTTTGATATCAACACACCGGCCTGTAACTTTGTTTTGCACAAATGCATTGTTTAAATGCTGGATGGCCAAACTGCCACTGTGATTGGAGGAAAATAATCTCCATGAACACTGATGCTCGCATTTTTTTTTTTTTTCATTTACAGTGGAGATTCATTCATTTGGAAGTTTACGATTTCATTAATCATATGTGTATTTCTAGGGGACTTTTGTTACTTTTAGCCTAACATCAGATAGTTTCATCCTTTTTTGATCAATTTAGTTGACTCTGCATTGAAAAGGTTCATATAGACTCATTTTTAAACTTTGTGTATCGTACCTAGAAAATGTATCGCTTTTTTTTTTTTTTTTTTTTTTTTTTTTTTTTTTTTTTTTTTTGGGGGTTTTTGACCCAGTTTAGAGGGGAGACAAAAAAAAAAAAAAAAAAAGAAAAAAAAAAAAAAAAAAAAAAACAACCCCCGACAAAAAAAACGCT
>JBAMYA010000022.1:7793705-7810075 GCA_037176975.1 Arrhamphus sclerolepis
TACATGTACATACACACACACACATATGTATGCTTATTTGACAGAGACATTGTACATTAATAAACAAATGTACCAGAATTTGCCATAAGGCTATTTTTCATCTGCAGTCTAAATTTCTTTTTAAACTTTTTGGATGGAACTAGCTGCCTCAGATTCAGTCTTTTCCTTTTTTCTCATTTGATGGAATAATGCCAAAGTTTGGGTGTTTGGAAGGACAAAAGTAATCATCCAAGTATACGGTGTGCCAAGGTGAGTGTTTTAAGGTTTATGATGCGCCACAGTGCACCACAGTAGACAGCATCCAATGAAGATAAACTTTGTAAAGATACGTCCGCTCAAACAACTTTGCAAACTTGTGTAATCTAGCACATATGTAAAAGTGTTAAGAACTTTGAATGTCTAGTATTGTCTAGGAGATAAAACAAATGAGCAGCTTCAGCATTAGTTTACCAATCTCAAAGCAAAGAATGAACTGTTAATCTTTGTTGCCTACAGATTGTGTGAAGAGGTTGACGCCAAATATAACAAAATAAAGACACAAAACGGTGCACGATGAAGAGATCCACAATGTGCCATATAGGTGACTCTTGTACCTGTTTCTCACAACGCTGTTGCTCTTGGTCCCTGTAGATGGTCCTCAGCTGCTCAGCAGTCATCCCCTTCCACCCGTTAGGCAGAATCTGTGGTGGCCCCCCTTTTCCCATATGTATCCTTGCTACATCTGCACGCTCTATCATCATGTCTGATGTCATTATATGACTAATTTCTACAAGATTCTCCCTCTCCTCTCTCCTGCATTGCTCCTTAAGGTTCTCCATTCGTTCAGCAGCCTGTGGGAACAGCATATGGTGAGGAATTACCCTTGACCATGGAGAGATCATTGATTACCCCCTTTATAATTGAAGCAGCAGGAGCATTGCAGATCTCTACAATGTGGTTATTTCTAGCAGAAATCCAAGAATCAGCCATATGCTGCATGTCCTCCTGAGATGTCTGCTCAGCCAGTTGTATCTGCATGTTCACAATGCATGTGAGTAGTCATTAGGAAAGACACACAACTGTCATGAAAAAAATATCATGACCTCAAGGATTTACAATGATGTCTCCCAATGGGGAATTAAGACAAGTGTGTTCAGGCAAATAAAGAATGAGCTAAATGGGGCTTTTGAAAACAGCCAGTTCCCATGCATACGTTAAAGTAGTTTAACAATCCATGTTGCTTGGTACTAAACAACATGATTGCCACCCTCCTGTGCTGAGTGTGTGTGCATGCATCACTTAACATTTTCAGTTTGTATTTATAATTTCAAAATCCCACCTGAGAACACTGCCACAGATAAAAATCCCAGTGGATTTTTCATTGAGCATGTCATCTTAGCGGGTATTGCATGAGCATGTGTATGACCATCTGTGTGTGCACGCGCGTGTTCTGCACCAGAGCTTGATTGAAGCTGTCGAGCCCAATGCGAACAATCTTCTTATGCATCTCCTCTTGCGCAGCCAGTCTCACCGCCTTTAGGTCTTGATGCAGCAGCTCTCTCGTCACCTGCAGCTCTACACATGTGAATTGGAAATCATCTGATGAGTGTTTTACACTCCGGCATTAGCCATTACTCATTGTACAAAGCTGTTCAGGGACACACTCACACGTGCATTACAACTCTTGGGGATAAGCATCCATCAAAGTCACCTGGCAAAAGGGGCTGAGTGGGATTTGTGTGATTGTTTGTGCAGGAAAGCATGAAGCATGTGTGTGATTTACAGCTTCTTACACCATGCAAACGCATTGGTAATCACTGTGTGGGTGTGTTCGCATGCGTGTACTTGTGTTTGACTCTTTTCACCTCTGTGCTCATCCCTCATCTGCCTTTTTTTATCGTCATCCATTTGTGCTCGTAGATCTCTTTCTGTCTGTCTTATTTTTTCTCTCCTCATTTGTTGCCCTACAATATCTTCTCCCTGAAAATGAAACAAAGACACTACTCTTTGGGAATAGCTTGATTAACCAACCTTGTACTGGATTTTTTTTTCTTCTTCCACTGGTCTTAAAGCACACAATGCACTTGCCTCATGCAGTAAGCTTACCTGAAAGGTTTGCATACTGGCGGGTCCCAGCTTAGCCTCTGGAACGGTGATCTCAAATGCCCCCTTCAGGCCACACTTCAGATCAGCATCACAAGAATCCTCCACTCGCTGCTGAGTGGCCCAATACTGCCTGAGGTCCTTGTGCAGAGATTTTTGTGCCTCTTTTTCATTAATGTCTTGCTGCATAACTGCTTGATCTTGACATTTTATCAGGACATCTAAGATGCATTAAAATAACTCTTGTAATTAACGGTAATCAGGAGTGAAAATTCAATTCATAAAGAGTCTAGATAAAGCTCTTCCGAAGTAGACAATATACCATAATTTACCAAAGGTTTTGTCCTGTTGTTTCTTCATGTACTCCTGGTGTTTTTTTTCTTGGACTTGTCGGTTTAGAGCATCTACATCGAGGCCCATCACACGTTTCCGGGTGTTGAAGACACGAGCCTTGCGTGCTGTTTCTGCAGCCCTTCTTCTTTCTACGGATTCTTCTATGGACTGGTCTGAGGACATGCCTATGTTATACATGTTCACAGTTTCTAAATGGCTGTGAAAACACAAAATCGATTTAGAGATGACAACAATTTTAGAATTACACCACTGTGTGTTCACTAGTGTATTTAAACCATTTAATCCCAAACTTTTCCCTGCAAAATAAGTGCATTGCATTTCAAACCTTAGACCTTCCTAACACATAATATATCATCTTTTTTATTTTTATTTTTTTTTTTATTTCATGTTGGGAATGTTTGTGAAAATGTAGGTTTTATACTTATCAACAAATGTTACTGGTGTGGAAACCACACAAATCCTTCACTTTAACCTCTTTTTACCAATAAAAAATAAAAATGACACAGTCTGTTTCAAATGCATGTTTTTTTAACTGTACACATGACTGTGATCTAGCACACCTCACTTTGGGTTTCTTTTAAGTTTAGAAAATCTAAAACTTCTAATAGCTTTACGCTGTATAAAAACGGAATAAACAACCAAAACCTTTGACACTGTGATTATGTGTTATACTACACTACTCTTCTTGTGATTAAAAGATGCATGCAGGCATAAAAATACAATTATATATCAGTAGGAGACCGTTAAAAAAATATATGCACAAAATATTTCAGTTATATCTGTTAATTAAGGTATTTTACTTATTTGCATTTGGACACGTTTGAGTCAGAAATCTTCTTCCAGAGGTGCAGCTGGGAGATAAAAGAGGCCTGGTCATGTAACCATTCATACTAGTTGCATGACACTGATACAATTTAGAGGGGAAAAAAACTATAATTCTATTTAAAAACTGCTTTAGCTGCCATCTTAGACCTTCCAGAAGTTGATATGACGTTCAAGCTGATCTGCTAATGTCTGAAACTGTTAACATCACACATCGCAAATTTCCGTTATCTAACTGAAATGATATTAAATAATTTTTTTTAATCTAAAGTAAAGTTTACTCGATAACGTAACGTTGGATAAAGCAACATTACCTGGTGAATATGTGTTAATGTCAGTATGTATTCCTGCTTTTCGAGTCTTGTTGTGCTTGGATGCCCGTGGTAACTATGGCAACGTCTGCTCGCATTTTGCTATATCATTAAAATATTAATAGAGACTTGTAGAATTGAAAATAAAATGTATAGACCGTCTAAAGTAAAACAAATAAACAGCAAATGTGATAATTATAAAGTAGTTTATTAGGTAACCCAACAAACTCCAGATGACTCAATATTAGTCTCGCGAGAAATTTTGAAGTTTTGTGTTTTCGCGCGATCGGTGAGCTTGCTGCTGGAGCGTAAAATGGCGCTTTGTTGTTGCAGCTCCTCCGAGTCCGTTTGATTTAGATTAACACGCCGTTTGAGTAGTACAGCTAAAAGAACCTTGCACAATGTAACTTTCACACTGGTTAGCAACAGATTGAACCGGAGGGCACATCGGTTTTTTTCGTGCACATTTCCACTTTGAGATAGCTCGTTTGCTACAGTGGTTGTTAGCATCAGCTAGCTAGCGAATATTTTAATTACATTTCGTGCTGTTTTCCCCCACAAACAGCGAAACAAAAACTGAAAAAATGGGTTATTTAAAACTCATAGAAATCGAAAATTTTAAATCGTACAAAGGAAGACAGATCATTGGACCGTTTCATAAGTTCACTGCAATCATCGGACCTAATGGATCTGGTATGTGATAGCAAATATTAAGATGTCGCTTACACTGAATGTAAGCTGTTTGAAGTTGCTGGATAGCATTCTAAATCACCAAGTGATGTTTATGAATGAATCACGTTCATGCACGGTTTTAAGAAAAGCACTGGTATCTTATATTTTGCACTGTGGAGATTTTTTTCAGTTATTTTCGTAATCATCCATTACTGGTAACTTGTTTTATGATTAAAATAGTTGTATTAGTGCGTAAAATAGGCCTTAATACTCTTGTGAGCCACTCATTTCATCGTCCCATTATTAAAAGTTAAGTTTCATAGAATTGTGTATAAACGTCAGGGGTTGCTCCCCTCTATCTTTTTATAGGTAAAATACATGTTAACTTTCTTCATAAGTGTGTTTTATCATTGTTTATAGCACTTGTCTTCCCGAACATAAATGGACTCAGCCCTCAAATGGAGCATAATGATCAAAATATTATACACACGAAATGAGCAAGCACAGTAGATATCTTCTTTTTAAACTTACTCTTGTGTAACTGAATTTGTTTATTGTAAATGAGGTCTTTGTTTTTTTTTAAGAATTATAAATATCTAATTTTTATGCTTTTTATGGAAGATATAAGTGCAAGTTACAATATATGGGTTATAAGATAAGTCTTGGCTTGTAGAATGATCCATATTAATGTGTTAGCTTTGAGTTGCCTAAAATATGAAAAAGAATGGTGGTCAACAAAAAAGTATTTTTTTCTAAATGTACTAAAAAGAAAAAAAAGAAGAAGAAGCAGCAGCCAAAACAGTTTGTCAGGGTTTTTTATTATTTAAAAAAAAAAAATCTGACCTGGTCGACAGGAAGACTATATGCAGGTTATTTTATGTAACATTTAAAAAAAAAACTTGCTATTACCTTGTGATGTGTACTGTATCACAAGAAACTGCACATATTATAACTTAGTAATATTTCAGAGTTTTGTATAATTTTCAAACAGTTCTCACAATTTATATATTAATTTCTCTCATTTTAGGGAAGTCCAACCTTATGGATGCGATCAGCTTTGTTTTGGCTGAAAAGACCAGTAACTTGCGTGTAAAGACTTTAAAGGATCTGATCCATGGAGCACCTGTAGGGAAACCAGCTGCCAACAGAGCCTTTGTCAGTATGGTGTATCAAGAAGATAATGGCGAGGAACGCTCCTTCACAAGGGTCATTATTGGTAAGATATGTCATTGGCCTTATGGTTGTTGCGTAAACCAGCCGCTCATGTATTCATGTTTGTGTGAAATGTTTGAGCTTGTTATTTTTTTTTTCCTGTCACTTGCACTAGAAATGATAAAACATGAGCTTTATAGATATTCATTGTTAATCGACGCCCCCAAAAAAATCCTCTGTCACTACATAAGTTACTTTGTCAGCCCATCTAAATCCTGTAGATTAAATCCTGTAGTTCAGTTTTGTACATATTGGTTGCACCTTTTTTTATTTTTTTTAAATTTTTTAATCACTAATGTTTTTTATTTTTTATTGTCAGGGGCATCTTCTGAGTATCGCATCAACAATAAGGTGGTGGGGCTGCCCGAATACAGTGAGGAGCTGGAAAAACTTGGAATTCTGATCAAGGCTAGGAACTTCCTTGTCTTTCAGGTGAGACCAAGTGATTAACTTGCACTGTCTTTCACAGAACCCCTGCAGTGAGCCGCCGATATTCTGTTACTCTGTTTTTGGTTTGCCAGCTCATACAGCTATAGGTGTGACTCAAGTTGCTTTTTGTTTTTTTCGGTTTATATAAGGTTGTATTCTTTTGACAAGTACTGTTGTTAACTGCAGTTTAATTATTATTATTTTTTAATTACATCAAGGGTGCTGTGGAATCTATTGCCATGAAGAACCCCAAAGAGCGAACAGCACTGTTTGAAGAGATCTCCCGTTCTGGAGAGTTGGCCCAGGAGTATGATCGGAGGAAGAAAGAGATGGTGAAGGCAGAAGAAGACACACAGTTCAACTATCATCGGAAGAAAAACATTGCTGCAGAGCGTAAAGAAGCCAAACAAGAGAAAGAGGAGGTATGTTCTTTGTTTGGAATTGAATGCAGTTTTTCAAGAATTACTCTTTTTTTTCTATGTGTCATTGAATTGATACAAGTTTCCATTGAATATTGGATGAAAAAGAAAAAAAAAACTGAGACAATAGGAATTTTATTATACTTCACATAGTTTACTGTGGTAATGTGGTAAATTTCACATGCGCACCATGGAGATCTTGGTCATTTTCACAGGTGCGTCTGAATAAAGCTAGTGCAAAAATGACCTCTTTATACTTGATTGACTGTTATTTTATTAAATGAATGAATGAATCATTGAAAAAAAATTATTTAGCATATCTCATGTCTGAAATGGGCCTTGTTGGCTGCTTCTCACTGTACGATTTTGACCATCTCAGACATAAGATGCACAATCGTGGGGAAAATATGAAGCAGTGTCAGAAATTTTGCCTCAGTGTGTGACATCCTGTTGCTGCCTCTATGATCTCTGTCAGCTAACTAACCAATAGGAATGCATCTTGAAATAATGTAAACATCAGCGCATCTACACAACACGGTAGCTTAGCTGCAACAGCTCCAAACACAATGGAGACGAAAATAAAGAGAAAAAGACATTTCTATGTCTTGATTTAATTGACACCAACACCACACCAACAACTTTGACTTTTGAGTCATCGGTTCATTAGCACATTAGCAGCAACCTGCTGACATGATGGTGCTGCATTTATAGCTTGAAAAACACTCAGATTCACTTCTGTCACAGCCATGACTCAACATATGTTCAATCACAGTGTAAGATCCTGTAATGATTTCACATTGTTCAGAGTGACTTTAGACTGTAAAAATCGTACAGTGGGAACCAGCCTTCAGTTGTGTAACTGTTGAATTTAAGTAGGTTTTGACATCGTTAATGACAGTTTCCTACTGATCAACAAGTGTCTTCCTATCAGTTAAGACACTGTTAACATTTACAAAGCAATGTATTCCTAATTTATGATTCCAAAGGCTCTCAATATTGATCCATAAAAAACAAAACAAAAAGCAAAACATGGAAATGCTTTTTCTCTCTCCCAGATTTCTTTATTATTAATTATATATCTGAATTTTGCCATATATTTAAGTGTTGTTATAGGTGCTGGAGGGGATGCAAATGATCAACTCTCTCTATTCCATTATTTTTCCATTTCATCAGGCTGAGCGTTACCAGCGTCTCAAGGATGAAGTAGCCAGGGCCAGTGTACAATTACAACTCTTCAAGTTGTACCACAATGAAACTGAGATTGAAAAGCTAAACAAAGAGCTTTCCCAGCGAAACAAGGAGATTGACAAGGACCGTAAAAAGATGGACCATGTGGAGGAGGAGCTAAAAGACAAGAAGAAGGAGCTGGGCAGACTGATGAGAGAGCAGCAAACTATTGAGAAAGAAATCAAGTAAGTTACCTTATCTTCATGTCCTCCTCGATGAGGATCCATAGATTTTGTTTCATTTCATGTTTGGTGCATTATTCATTGTTGGTGCATTGTTCATTATTTCATTTTGCTTTCAGGGAGAAGGACTCCGAGTTAAATCAGAAGAGGCCTCAGTACATCAAGGCCAAAGAGAACACATCGCACAAGATTAAGAAACTTGAGGCAGCACGAAAATCGCTTCAAAATGCTCAGAAGATGTACAAGAAACGCAAGGCAGACATGGATGAGCTGGATAAGGAGATGAGGGCAGTAGAACTGGCAAAGCAAGAGTTTGAGGAAAGAATGGAAGAGGAGGCACAGAGCCAGGGCCAGGACCTCACTCTGGAGGAAAATCAGGTCTGACATGTTCAGATAAATGGATAACAAATATTATATGATGGTATTTGTCAATAGTATTAAAATGCATTTATGCCTCTCTGTAAATGTGTATATGGTCAATTTTAGTCTTCCAGTTCATGTCATTATAATTATACTTTTTTGGCTTTTCAAAAGTAACTTTTTCATTTCTGATAAGCACAGATTTGCTATGGAACTTAATGACTCCAAACTACTGAACTGTGGCTGACTAGTGTGTTCTCCCTTCAGGTTAAGCAGTACCATCGTCTGAAAGAGGAGGCCAGTAAGCGTGCTGCCACTCTGGCTCAGGAGCTGGAAAAGTTCAACCGTGACCAAAAGGCTGACCAGGACCGACTTGACTTGGAGGAGAGGAAAAAAGTAGAGACAGAGGTAAGCAAGATAATGTCATCTTTCTCTCTGTGGGCAAAATTGTTTTGCACTTATTTCAAGTATTTTTGTATTGTGTATTTTGTTTCCCCCCCTCAGGCCAAAATCAAACAGAAGATACGGGAAATTGAGGAAAACCAAAAACGTATTGAGAAGTTAGAAGATTATATTGCTACCAGCAGGTATGCTGCTCTTATGAACAATGCTGTGTTACAGCCCTCTGTTCTGCTGTGGAAGAGCCAGCAGAAATGCAGAGGTGTGGCACTAAATTGCCTCATTGGCTGCACCTGTGAAGCTGAGCATGTAGCCTGCCTGGTGTGGTTCATATGAGGAGGCTCACCATTCTAGCTGCTGCTTGGTTGTTGGTGCTGGTTTTGATACCTGATTTTAATCGTAAACCTTTTACTTCTAACCTCCTGTGTTCAGTCTCCATTTTATGTTGCAAAAACACAAACTTAACACAAGCATCTGTGGACTCCCACAAAAGTGGACATTTGAGCAAATCGGACACCAATTCACTCAATAGATGGTTTATCTTAAAAACAAAATAAGTTACTGGACTAGCCACCTTTAAAATCTTTTACTAGCCTCAAGTTCAGTCTCCACTAGTTAAGTGGGTTTCCTGGATGAGCACCCAGTTTATGTTACAACCTGGCTGGAGGGCCACAACATAAAATGGATTAATGCATTCATGCATTCCCTCCCACTCCTTCAGGCAGTCACTTGATGAGCAAAAGCGCATGGAGGAGGAGCTTACGGAGGAGGTGGAGATGGCCAAAAAGAGGATAGATGAAATCAACATGGAGCTTAATCAGGTAAATGAAGTATGAGAAACAAAGAGAGAAAATAAATGACCTCATTTGGTTGCATTTGGTGTCTTTTTAGTGTTCTGTTGTGTATTTTTTTTTTTTTATTCTTCTTTTTGGCTAGATTGTATGGTTCTTCTAAAGTTTTAATTGCTGGTCAACAAAGAAAACTCTCCTTACAAGTAATGCATATCTTTTACTGTAAGCAGTTTGTATATCTGAGAAAAGCAAAACTGTAAAAAGTTTACATGCATATTGCTGCATTGCTCTTGCTCATTACTTGTGTTGGTAAATGAAAAATGTATGCTGTGAAGACCTCCATGATCACTCCCTTTTATTACTGATTTTTGCTGTAGGTCATGGAGCAGCTGGGGGATGCCAGAATCGACAGGCAGGAGAACAGTCGACAGCAGCGCAAGGCAGAGATCATGGAGAGTATTAAGAGACTGTATCCTGGCTCTGTGGTAAGGCAGCGATCAGTGCAAATCAAGCATCTTTATCTGAAACCCATATTTTTTTTCCAGGTCCTTTTGGTGAATAGTGAAAGAAAAATGATGCTTCTTTGTTTTCAGTATGGTCGTCTGATTGACCTGTGCCAGCCCACTCAGAAGAAGTATCAGATTGCTGTGACCAAAGTGTTGGGCAAAAACATGGACGCCATCATTGTTGACTCAGAGAAGACTGGCAGAGACTGTATTCAATACATCAAGGAGCAGAGAGGAGAGCCTGAGACCTTTCTTCCTCTTGACTACCTTGAGGTGAGTATTAAAACAAGCAGATAATAGTTGCTAACCAAGAGAGAGTACAAAAGATGGATGCACCAAACAATGTTTTTTTTTTACCAGTGGTGCCACATATGGCAAGTAATAGAAAAAAATGTTTTACAATCCCAATTCCAAAAAAGCAGCACAAGTGGGGGTGGGGATGTCACTGTCTCAGAGCACAATGCACACCAAATTGAAGTTAAAGCGCTATCATGCACAGCAAAAGTTAGATATGAACATATGCTTTTAAACCAGCAAGCCATCCAGTCTTCTTTAGGATGCTCTTAACTGGCTTAACATTTCTTCAACTTTGAACTTCGGTATTAGGGCAGACTGTTGTAATGATATATTTGATGGAACATTTCTATCCATTTTATATGCACCCGCTATACAATAAGGAAATATCGTCTATAGTGATACAGTTTTTGTTGCTACGATTACACTTGTAGAGCCACAGGACTGCCCGTTTCCCCTCCCGTGTCTTGCATACCAATCCTCTCTCACTTGTAGCAACAACATAGTGGCAGACACCTGGCTACCGCTAAGCTATCAGTATGATATTAGTTGGTAAAACTGAAAACAAAATCCAATTATTTGATGATGATTCTGATTTCAAAGTGTAAGATGAGCAGCTGAAAAACAAATTGTAGAGAACAATGCCATAAAGAGCAAGACCAGGTGTTTGTTAAACTATTTGCTGCAACACTGGAGCCTTTTGGGCCTCATTGAGCGCTTTTATCAGTGCTGCAGCTGATGACTGAAAAAAAAAATCTTGAATGATTGATGTGTCATTTAGCCCAAGTACCAAGTCTCCCTAAAATGTGTTTATGTTCTTGTGTACAAAGTAATAAGATTATTATAATTTTTGTAAATAGTGGCAAGAATTTATCTGGTATATTGAAAATATTAACTATCCAAAGAACTGTTGAATATTTCAAATTAATTTATTTAAAGATGGTACATTATACTCACCATCCTCACTTTGATACAATCGTGTTTGTTTCTTGTGACATTGGGATTCATAAGATTTGCTGTTTAGTTTTTAGTTTTTATTCATTTTCAGTGGTTTTGAGATTGTATTTTACACTTTTTAATATTCTAAAATATCTTTTAGAATGCAGTTTGAGTGCCTCACGTAACCTTCAACTATCTAATTTTAATTTTTCGTTTAGTTTTATTGAGCAAATGGACAACAAATAACTTTGACTTATTTTAAAAAGCGTTGTTTTGTCAAAGGTTAAACCAACAGATGAAAAATTGAGAGAACTACGAGGGGCGAAGCTGGTGATAGATGTGATACGCTATGAGCCACCGCACATCAAGAAAGCGCTCCAGTACGCCTGTGGCAATGCTCTGGTTTGTGAAAATGTTGAGGATGCGCGAAGGATTGCTTTTGGAGGACCATACAGACACAAGGTACTTCAAATGATGTGAGATAGAGAGTTAGTGTGTTCATCAGATTGTCTTGTCAATTAGAAGATGTCCTAATTGTTTCCCATTTGTGTCCAGACGGTAGCCCTGGACGGGACTCTGTTCCAGAAGTCTGGAGTTATCTCTGGAGGAGCCAGCGACCTGAAAGCCAAGGCCAGGCGCTGGGACGAGAAGGCAGTTGACAAACTAAAGGAGAAAAAAGAAAAACTCACTGAAGAACTCAAGGTAACTTATAGAGATTTTTTATTTGCATGAAGGTACTTGTATTAATGATTTAGCTACACAGTTTTGAATTGTGTTGAGAGCTGTTATTAGCTGTTGATTTGCATTAACTGACAACTTCATTTATCATTTAAAGTAAATCTTTTCACATTTTCTCTTTTGTGTTTCTTTGTAGGAGCAAATGAAAGCGAAGAGGAAGGAGGCAGAGCTGCGTCAGGTGCAATCTCAGGCCCACGGCCTGCAGATGAGACTCAAGTACTCCCAGAGTGATCTGGAGCAGACAAAAACACGGCACCTCTCCCTCAACATGCAGGTACAGCGTGGTGCTGTTGATTTGCATTTTCCTGTTACCATCTGTAAATGCTCATCGTTGCATTTGTTTTGTGTTGTGCAGGAGAAGTCCAAACTAGAGAGCGAACTTGCAAACTTTGGTCCTCGAATCAACGATATTAAGAGGATCATCCAGTCCCGTGAGCGGGAAATCACAGACCTCAGAGATCGGATGAATCTGGTGAGACTGGTGCAAAGTGAGGCCCATTTAGAAGCCATTTTGTGCATAAGCAGCATTGCAGTAATGTTGATGTTTTTGTTTCCTAGGTGGAGGATGAGGTGTTTGTGGAATTCTGTAAGGAGATTGGAGTGAGGAACATCCGAGAATTTGAGGAAGAGAAAGTGAAGAGGCAGAATGAGATTGCAAAGAAACGGTTAGTTTAGTAGTTCAGTCAGATCAGTTCACTGGGAGTGATATCGTCTCTTTTTTTTCCCGCTGTCTTGTCTAACCTAATGCCATTTTAATTCAGTTTGGAGTTTGAGACGCAGAAGACCCGTCTTGGTATTCAGCTGGACTATGAGAAGAACCAGCTGAAGGAGGATCAAGAGAAGGTCATGATGTGGGAGCAGACTGTTAAGAAAGATGAGGCTGAAATTGAGCGTCTCAAGAAGGTAAAATTATAAATTGAAGGATGAAGGCTTATATTTGTTCTGAGTTTTGATAAAAAAAAGAGGACATTTTGACATGTTTTCAATGTTTGACATGATTTTATGAAGGAGGAGCACAGACACATGAAAATCATTGATGAAACAATGGCCCAGTTACAAGACCTGAAGAATCAGCACCTCACCAAGAAATCTGAGGTCAATGATAAAAACCATGAAATGGAGGAGATTCGCAAAAAACTGGGAGGCGCTAACAAGTCAGTAGCTACAGATGCATGAATTCAGTTTCATTCAGTATCCATACAAAATGTATCTTTTTGTCATTTTGATCTAAAAATACTTTTAAATATAATTTCCAGAGAACTGACCCAGCTCCAGAAGGAGGTGACTGCCATTGAGACCAAACTGGAACAGAAGCGCAGTGACCGCCACAACCTGCTGCAGGCCTGTAAAATGCAGGATATCAGGTTGCCACTTCGTTCTGGAACCATGGACGATATCAGCCAGGGGGAGGTATACAAACACAGTCAGAATACGATAGCTAATTGAGACTGAAGCAGAAAATGACATCCCTCTTTTGTTGTTCTGTTGTAGGGAAGCTCCCAGACAGATGAGTCCAGCAGCCAGAGGACATCCAGTAGTGTTCTGGCTAAAGAAGCCCTCATAGAGATTGATTACAGCAGCCTGTCTGAAGACCTGAAGGTAGGAGCTGAACAACATGCATACCTTTCATTTTAATCGTCTGTCTCCACCCTTCTTGTATTATTGAACTGCAATGTTAGCACTGAATTTGACGTCTTCTGTTTTCTAATAGTGATGTTAAACTCTTAGTAGCCAAAGACATGTTTATAATTTGAGTCACATTTTATTAAGTCGTCTAATCTTCTGACTTCCTACAGGATGCATTGTCAGAAGAAGAGATAAAGGGGGAGACAAATGCACTGCAGCAGCGCCTGAATGAGCAGCAGAGCATCCTGCAGAGGATCAGCGCACCCAACATGAAGGCTATGGAAAAGCTTGAAAGTGTCAGGGACAAGTTCCAAGAGACCAGTGATGGTGAGAGGGCACAGTTGATATGATCAAGACATAAGATGTTGACTCCATCCTTTTTGGAGCACGCAGTGGTGCACTTTGTGATGTTTTGCTTTATTTTTCTTCAGAGTTTGAGGCTGCCCGTAAGAGAGCCAAAAAGGCCAAGCAAGCCTTTGAGCAAATCAAGAAGGAGAGGTTTGATCGTTTTAATACGTGTTTTGAGTCTGTGGCCACTAACATCGATGAGATTTACAAGGCACTGTCACGCAACAGCAGTGCCCAGGTATGTTTGTTTATAAGTTGCATTAAAGCACCATAAGAAATCATTCTGCTTCCTCACTACATGCACCTTCACTATACTTGTAATGGAGTGTATCTTTGTTCTGCAGGCTTTTCTGGGCCCAGAAAACCCAGAGGAACCATATCTGGATGGTATCAACTATAACTGTGTGGCTCCAGGGAAGAGGTTCAGACCCATGGATAACCTTTCTGGAGGAGAGAAGACCGTTGCTGCTCTGGCTCTGCTATTTGCTATTCACAGGTGAAACTGCACAGACAGGCTCTTGATACATGCTTGACCTTCTTTCCAGTTGGTGGTGCATGCACCTTTCAAATATCTGACACAATATTTCTCCTGGATTTCTGTAGCTACAAACCTGCCCCCTTCTTTGTCCTGGATGAGATTGATGCAGCTCTGGACAACACTAATATTGGCAAGGTATGTTCATATTTTTCATTTATTTGCAAAAAAAGAAAGGAAAAGACATTCAGTAACTTCAAGTTTTTTTTCACTACTACTTGTGAGAGGAGTAGCTTTATTTGTTTATTTTCTTCTTATTATTATTTAAAAAAAAATCTTTATTACTTAAAGGTGGCAAATTACATCAAAGACCAGTCGGAGCAGAACTTCCAGGCCATTGTCATCTCTCTGAAGGAGGAATTCTACACGAAGGCAGATTCACTTATAGGTGTTTATCCAGAGGTGCGTTTCACTTTTTATTCACTTTCAAATAAATAATTTACAAGTTTAATAAACCTTTATATTGTGGAGTTTCCTAGAAAGCATATGCTTAAACTGGTAAGTATTCTTGAAATGTCTTGTGAAAGTTACAAGCTCCGACGTATCACAGCGTATTGCATTGTGCAAAAATAAAAACAAGAAAATGAAAGGGGAAAAAAAAACAAAAACCCCAATCATATTAAATACATGGTTATACACAAAAAATTTAACCAATCCTTTGTGATATGAAATTTACTAAAATTAATCACAGAGTAGACAAAATGGAATTTGTATGATGTGGTCTTGTGATGGAGTCAAAAGTTCTTGTTTTTATGTGCAGCTATTATAATCAGATATATCGTTTCTGTCAGCCTTGAGAGATCAGTTTATTGAAAATAATTTGAGTCTGGATCTATTCAGGAAGCATAGAAGAAAATAGAGAAAAAAGTAGAATAAAAAAAAAAATGCACAGCTGAGGATAATTTAGTTATAATAATAAATAAACTGGAAGTGTGGCAGTTAAAACCTCTAAAGGAGACTTGATGAAATGAACACTGTTCAAGATGAAAAAATAAACATGGCTAGTCTGCTCTTCACGTGCTGCACTGGTCGCTGTTAGACTTGCCCCAGTATGCCTCCAGGTGAAACCAGAAGTTTAAATACACTACAGAAAGACAGGCAACCTTTACTCTTTTCTCACTGACAAATCAGACTAAACTTTTCCTGTTTGGTCAGTTAAGATTACCAAAATTATTTCTATCCGCTAAATGACAGCACAGCGTGAGAGAAGTTTTAATTATGCGTTCATTTCATAAGTATTTGGTAACGTTGCCTTTAAACTTTATAGGCTAAGAGTTTTAGGTCCCCTCCCTTGGCCAATCTAGCATTTTCACGTCTTACACCTTGCTTTTGTTCTGGCGTTTATACGAACATTTTGCACCAAACCTTGCTTGTCTCCATCCTGAGTGGTATGACGGCTGGACATTTCCATGGTGTAAATGCTTGCGTAAAATTGAACAGATGATCCTTTGATTTTTCACATCACGTCACACAAAGAAGCAGTTGCAGTTGAGTCGGTTTGGGGGAAAAATCTCTCATTCTGGGATTTAGAAAGTGGAGATAATTTGGCAATCCTTTCAGACCTAAAACAGGAAAGGTTTAGCCTGATTTAATGTCAGTGAAAGTAAAAGAGTTATGTCTTTTTATGCAGTGTTCATTAACTTCTGGTTTCATCTGTAAGTAGTTTAACTTGTAATCAGGAACAACAACATGTTGATTTAAACATGAACTTTCACACATCCTTCTGAATTAATCAGAAACCATCCAACTATTGGTCTCATTTAAGTTGCCTATATTAAACATTCAGTTAATAGATTTATATATTTTTTGTCTTCATCCACAGCAAGGAGACTGTGTCATCAGTAAAGTGCTCACCTTTGACCTCTCGCAGTATCCAGACGCCAACCCAAATCCCAACGAATGAGACGAGCACTCTCAACACCAGGATTTTAGAAAGGTGGACATTTTATGTACTGAGGTCACAGATACAGATGTGTCAATAGATCTCTTTAGTTATTTACTGCTGTCTTTTTTTTTTTTTTTTTTTTTTCCCCTTTTTGACTCTTTTCAAGCCCCCCCATTCTTTTCCTTTTTTTTTTTCCCTGCAAACAAGCAAAGCAAAAGGAAAAACAAACCCCAATGTTT
>JBAMYA010000022.1:7812056-7836219 GCA_037176975.1 Arrhamphus sclerolepis
TAAAATAGCAATAATAAAAATAAAATAGCAATAACCAAAAGTAAAATAAAATAAGATAAAATAAAATTCAGTTAAAAACATCAAAATAGACAGGACTCACTCTGCAAAAGCATTGTTGTTGGTGTTGTTCTTAGGTGCAGTTGAGGGGAAGAATTTTGGGTCTGACACCAAGGCAGAAGAGTTTGGTGGCGACTCAGGTTGGCTCTCAGAGAACTGCAGAGGTCGCTGGTTGGTCATCTGGGCGTTCTGAGCGTTGGCAGATTCGGCGGAGAAGGGGTCTTCTTGATTACCAAACAGAGCGTGTGAACGCTGGAAATAACAGGCAAGAAAAGTGCAGCTGCACATTAATGATCAAATAAATCAGTCATTCTGAACAAAAGAAGACTTTGAAAATACAATATGTGACAAGTGGTGTGAAACCCTCTTGAGTATACACTCTTTTCAGCTTGACAGAGAAAATCTTTTCGGCTTTTGAAATGATCATATTTAAAGCAAAAATATTTAGTCTTTGATTTAAAAAAAAAAGAAAAAGAAAATAGCAATGATAACACTGTGGTGCATTTGATGGTGTTTGTGCATAAATGAATGAATGTTTTTCACTTGGAAAATGGCCTCTTCTCCGGCCTCCAACATAGCTCGGTCCATTTCTTCTTCATTCTGCAGATCTCCTGAAATAGCTCTGTGCATCTCTGGAGCTGCTTCTTCTTCTATGCTTCTCAAACCCGCCTAGAAAAACATGGTGTGATGAATTGAAGACCAAAAGGGATAGAGGGGTCATGAGTATAGGTGCCAGACAGAATGAAGTTAAGTACTGGTGTGAAAATGTGACACAGAAGCGGGGTTACATTGTAACTGTAACAAAAAAAAACCAAAACAATAAAGTACAATATTTTATGAACTTATATAATGTAATGCGCAGCTCACCTGAATTTCTGGGCCTGAGGCGCTCTTCTTACTAGGACGATAGCCGTAATACTCCTCTTGACGCTTCATGAACTTGCGGAAATGTTCTTGGAGCAGGAAGGTGGCGTAGAACTTCCCCACAGTCACTTCGTCATCTGAGTAAAGTTGTGTGAAAAATTGTGACTTTCAAAAAAAAAAAAAATAAATAAATTAAAAAAAAAATATATATATATATATATATATATGTAATATTTGTATATATATATATAAAAGTGAAATGTTAATAGACTCGCCTCCTATCGGTGGGATGACCTGGTCCAACAGTTTCATACTGGTGCGTTTCCAGATTTTCTTTATAATGGCCCTCAGTTCCTCATTTGCCTGCTCAAAGTTACCTTTTAAGAGCAAATCAAGAAAAAAAAAATAGATTAGGAGCACAAAGCCGAAAAAAAATGCTTACATAGACAATAAATGTTACAATGCTATTGATTGTCAGTTTGACTTTAACAGGGGTACCTTCTGTTTTGATTTTGAGTGCAGTCCTGACCAGGGCGAACAGGGTGGCGTTGAAGGTGACAGTGCCATCACTGTTGAGAGGCATGTTCATACCAACCAAGCGCTACAGACAGAAGGAATGGGACAACAAAATGATCTCTTTTGTACCACTATATTCAGCTCCTGAGTAAAGGTTCCTTTGAATCCTTATCTTCAAAACACGAGTTCTGTCTTTTGTAA
Source organism: Arrhamphus sclerolepis (assembly GCA_037176975.1). Lineage (NCBI taxonomy): Eukaryota > Metazoa > Chordata > Actinopteri > Beloniformes > Hemiramphidae > Arrhamphus > Arrhamphus sclerolepis. Next base: position 7,813,695 of record JBAMYA010000022.1, read on the forward strand.
AAGCAGTCGCTGCAAGGTTTAAATGTCTGCCTGTTATGTACCTGGCATGCAGCGTGATGAGGACAAAACTTCCCAAAGCCCAGTGGAGGCTGGATGCTTCGCAGCAGTGTCACCACATCCAGATGTTTGATTCTCCCCCTGTTAGATCAGAGCAGCATTCACTTCGTTCCAGGGGGATAACCAAATGTAAAAACTAAAAAGCTCGTATGGTGTTCCACTCACGTGGCTTCAGGGTCATATTCAGCCCAGATTTTCTTAAATTCATCCAGATGGTGTGGACCAAGAAGAGACCAATCACGGGTCAGGTAGTCAAAGTTGTCCATGATGACAGCGACAAAAAGATTAAGAATCTGAAAAAGGGTCAGGAAAAAAGAGATCTCGTCACTGAAACAAATTCCTGTAGTAACATTTCTGAGAATATCTTATCAGTTTACGTTCTTTCATAAAGACATTAAGTTAATAGATCAAACTCATGTAGTTATGTAGCCCGATGATGAAGGCTGCTTCTAACCAGGAAGGCACAGATGCAGTAGAAGCTGAGGAAGTAGAAGACTGCAAAGTTGGACCCGCAGGTGTACTCTTCTCCTGGCAGAAAGTCTGACTTGGGATCACACTTCTTCCCATACATAGAAGCCATCATGACCTCCTGCCAAGCCTCTCCAGTTGCACATCTGTGTACATGAAGGCACACTAGCCAGTGAGATCTTGGTCTTGAACCTTTTGAACTTGCTTAAAAAAAGAGGTACTTCCTCAGATACACACCTGAATAACATCAGGACAGCCTGAGGGAATGTCTGGAAGTTGTTGTTGCGGTTGATTTGGGTGCCATCCACTAAGGCAACCTTTCCAAAGATCTAAAGGGTGTTACAATCCAAGTTAGTTATCTATAAATAGCTCGTCTTGGAGACATTTACCCAGGTGTATAATGACCTACTGAAGTTTATAACATTGCTGTCATAGAATAAATTTTGAGGAAAGTACCTGCATCCCAATGACAGCATAGATGAAGAACAGCATCACTATGAGCAGGGCAACATGAGGGAGAGCCTGAAGACAGAAAACAACTTGGTTATAAACACATTTGTAGAAGGGAAGTAAACACGGGAAAAATGACAACAAGAATATGGTGATTATAAGGACCTGGAAAGACTTGATGAATGTCCACAAAAGGTTACGTATGCCCTCAGAGCGGTTCAGCAGTTTAACCAGACGCATAACACGGAAGAGTCGGAAGAATGTGATGGAAACTGAGGCATTTTCAGAGGCCTGAGGGTAAAAAGGCCAGAAATTAAAGAAAAAAAACAAACAAACCAAAAACTAAAACAGAAAAGCATGGTTTACTTTAATTTGTGGGAAAATTTGGACTTACTGCAATTTCTTGCATTGGATTTGTTTCCTGTACAAAAAAAGACATCAAAGGTGTGTTAGTTGTATTAAATTTAATTATAAAAGGGTTAATATTCGAGCCATTTATTTGCTCTGGATGAGTTACAAAGCTTCCAGAGTCATCGTGCTGAACAACTGAGCAACTTGTTACCCATGCAAAATAAAAATAAAATAAATACAGACAGAATTTGCTGACAAAATTTTAACATTTCTTTATTCAATCAAGCCATCCCTTTAATTAAGAAGAATGCCGACTCGTAACCCTGTTTATGCAAACGGAATGAGCCAAACTGTAACATAATATAGCCAAGCTACTGAGGCCTCTCTTACATCTGCTACGTAAGACGCCACAGGCAGTAGAACCCTGAATGTTTCACCATCAGGTTGAGCAACAAACAATTCAGTTGAGGAGACCTATGGTTCAGTACAGGACATAGAGTGCCCACACAGCAAGGCTCATGCAGCAGTGCAGATATTTACAGCGCAGCCATGGAGACAGTACAGTCCTCCACTGGAGGCCAGGGCGGTCTGTGGAGGATAGACACATGAGGAGTGAGGTGTATGGAGGTGGGAATGATGGGAAATAAAAAAAAAACAAAAACAAAAAAACAGTTACAAGTGTGCTTGTGTTTGTGGATGAAATAATGAAGACAGCTCAGTGCAACACAGTGTCTGTGTAGCATAAAACAACAATAAACCCATAACTGATATTGGCTCTTAAAAAAAAAAAAAAAATCACATATAAAAGAGATTTATTTGTTTTATTTTATTTTAAACTCCAAAAACATTGAAAGTACTGAAAGGACTGATGGAGGCAATCGTTTCCTTTTATAATGAAAATGGGTTAGCAGTTGGAAGATGCATTAAGGGTGGATGGAAAAGGAGGAGTGAGGTGGAAACATTACCATCCCTGTGAACTATGTCTCCTAGCACCAGGTGCTGGGCCACTGGGTCGGATTACTGAATAGGTACAACCTGAGGATGTCTCATTTCAACAACTGTTGAGACTTTAACACAAATCTACGAGTGAGAATTCCTCCGTCTTTAATATAAATCATATATCATTATATACTCACATCCACTTCACTCAGGATGACATCAACAACGCTACCAACAACAATAATGAAGTCAAAGACGTTCCAGGGGTCTCCAAAGTAACCCTGCACAAACAGTCAAAGCATACTTACACATAAAGGAAAAAAAAAATCCCTGAATATGTAACAAAGATATGAAAAAAACCTTAGACTATTTACCCGCGCTTTGAAGGCCATGAGCTTGAGTATCATCTCCACGGTGAAGAGTACAGTGAAGATCAAGTTCAGCATGTCCGACAGCTTGGTAACATGGTCTGACTGGTTACAGTGCTATTCAGAGTTGAAAGATCCATTTAGATATATGAGAACTACTGATTTGATGTTGGAATGCCAAGTAACGCTTTGCACAGTTGAAAAACACTGTAATCTTATAAACAGATTCATTTTTATTTTTATTTTTTCTGTGAACGCTCTTTTGTAAAATAAAAAAAAATCTGAGCTCTCATCTGGTAAATCTAATAATACATGCTCAACTTTCCCAAACTTCCAAATAAATTAGAAAGCTAATCAATAAATCAGTGTCTAATGACACAGAGAGTTAATCCCAGGGACCTTCTGTACAAGCTCTGCGTTCTTATGATGCAATAGGACTGTCATTTACATACCTGCATCCCCAGACACAAGGTGTTCAGCATAATTAGGAAGAACATGAGGTACTCAAAGTAGCTGGAGGTGACAATATACCAGACCCTGTACTGGTAGGGGTTTTTTGGTATGTAGCATCTGAGCGGTCGAGCCTTCAGAGCATACTGCACACACTGACGCTAAGGGAAAGCAAGGCAGGCAGGAGGTGAGTATTCAATGGAAACATCAGTCATTTTGCAGAAGAATTGTATGTTTTAGTGTTTTATTTAGAATGGCTGGACAGGAGCAGTTCTAAGCAGTGTCTCAGGTACCTGGTTTTTGTCCAGCTCACAGTTCTGATACTCCTGCTCCCCCTGCTCCTGGAAAGTCACAATGACGAAGCCCACAAATATGTTCATCATAAAGAAGGCTATGAGGATGATATAGATGATGAAGAAGATGGACACATCAACTCGATTGTTGTAAACTGGACCCATGTCTTCTTCGGCTGAGTCAATGGCTCTGTATAAGAGTCTGGAAACAAATACAGGCGGTAGGACAAAGATCAGAGTTGACCTCTGCAGGCTCTACAGGCATTTCTACCAAATAAAATAAAAAATATCTCATTAAGAAAATCAGTTCTGAGTTTACTTTGGCCAGCCCTCAAATGTGGCAACTGTGAACAGAGCCAGCATCCCATAGAGCACGTTGTCAAAGTTGAAGTCACTGTTGATCCATTCTCTTTTAGCCACCACTGTGTCTTGAAGGGAATTCTCCATGTGCTTCAAATAGGATCCCCTGAGAACATGTACAGTGAGTGGTCACTCCAAAATAGCATTAAGACGTCTACAAATGAAATGATATATGAAGAGTGTGATGCCTTACTGGCATTCCTCTGCAGTCATTTTGGATGGGTCCGTGCAACTGTAGAATTTACCCTGGGAGGGAAAGGATTAGTGACAAATTTAATACATAAGCAAGCTCTGTACTTACTGAAAATCAGAGTACAACCCCAATTCCAATCAGGTTGGACGTTGTGTAAAACCGAAATAAAAACAGAATAAAATGATTTGCAATCCTTTTCAACCAACACCACAAAGACAAGATATTTACTGTTCAAACTGATAAACTTTATAGTGTTTTTGCAAATATTAACTCATTTCGAAGTTGATGCCTGCAACACGTTCCAAAAAAGCTGGGACAGGAGCACGTTTACCACTGTGTTACATCACCTTTCCTTTTAACAACACTCAATAAGTGTTTGGGAACTGACACACCCCCATACCATCACTGATGCTGGCTTTTGAACTTTGCGCTGATAACAATCCAGATAGGCCTTTTGGCCAAGGGGACACGATGTCCATGATTTCCAAAAACAATCTGAAATGTGGACTCGTCAGACCACAGCACACTTTTCCACTTTGCGCCAGTCCATCTCAGATGACCTCGGGTCCAGAGCAGCTGGCGGTATTTCTGGGTGCTGCTGATATATGGCTTAGGTTTTGCACGGTAGAGTTTTAACTTGCACTTGTGGATGTAGCGATGAACTGTGATAACTGACAATGGTTTTCTGAAGTGTTCCTGAGCCCCCGTGGTGACATCCTTTATAGAACGATGTCGGTTTTTAATGCAGTGCCACCTGAGGGATTGAAGGTGACGAGCATTCAATGTTGGTTTTCAGCCTTGCTGCTTACATGCAGAGATTTCTCCAGATTCTCTGAATCTTTTGATGATATTATAGATTGTAGATGATGAAATCCCTAAATTCTTTGCAATTGTACGTTGAGAAATGTCGTTCTTGGACTGTTTGCTCATGCAGTTGTTCACATAGTGGTGAACCTCACCGCATCCTTGCTTGTGAATGACTGAGCCTTTCAGGGAGGCTCCTTTTATACCCAGTATTGACACTCACCTGTTTCCAGTTACCTGTTCACCTGTGGAATTTTCCAAACACGTGCTTTTTGAGCATTCCTCAACTTTCCCGGTCTTTTGTTGCCCCTGTCCCAGCTTTTTTGGAAAGCGTTGCAGGCATCAAATTCAAAGTGAATTTGAGTGAATATTTGCAAAAAAAACAAAACAAAAAACAATAAAGTTTATCAGTTTGAACATTACCTATCTAGTTTTATTAGTGGATTTAATTAATTATAGGTTGAAAAGGATTTGCAAATCATTGTATTCTGCTTTTATTTAGGTTTTACACAATGTCCCGACTTGATTGGAATTGGGGTTGTAGAAATACAACCTTCACAATAACAGTATTGGGAGAGAAAAAAAATACCTTAAAGAGTTGCACTCCTATGCAGGCAAACATGAAATTCAGCAGCATGGTTACCAGGACGATGTTACCAATTGTTTTGATGGCCACAAACACACACTGGACTACATGCTGTGGAAAAAAAGAAAAAAAATTACCAACATTAACCTGAAAAATGACCAGATTACACCTATATTAGAATAGACATATTGATAGTTTTGGCATTTTGCATTTTAGATTATCGATTGTTGTATGAACAAATTGTAGAGTGGTTTTCCCCCTCATATAAGACGCATAACATTTTAGCATAATAAAATAGTTAAAAGTATCAATTATTTCACAAAAGAAAGTTTAAAAGTGAAAAGGCTAAATCTTTTTATGTTTAATGTTTCATGACAGTACAATAAGAAAAAGACTGCACCAGTATAACTTGTTTGGATGGATTAAAAAAAAATAAAACATTAAATAAATACATACATAAATAAAATGAATGGCAGTACAAAATAGATATTTGGTAATAATGTCCAGCTTGTTTGGATAAATACACAACATACCAGTACAAACAACTCATACTCAATATCAACCAAAGGGTTGAAATGGTGATGACTTGGCGGTTTTGGACCGCAGAGACGGGCCCTTGTGTCAGGAAACATGACGTGATGATTCCAAGAACACCAGGTATCTACAACAGAATGGCTGGAAAAGGTCCTGCAATGGTCCAGACCTCAACTCGATTATTGTGGTGTACCTTAAGAGACCTGTCACAGATCTCAGGGAACCGAAGCACTTTGAGAAGAAAGGTGGACCAGAATTTCTCAACAATGATGTGAGAGACTGATAATGTTATTTAGAAAACAACAACTTCAAGGGTGGCTGTTAAAAGTGGTTTGCCAAGCTAATAAATAATGGGGTCTTCTTAGTTTTTCCTCGCACTGCATCTGTATTGTGGATTTGTTTTTGATAAATAAATAATGGTATGGTGTAATATGCAGCGTACTCTTGTTCATATGAGCTTGTGTTTAGCTGTAATATTTTTAATGATGTCCTGATCTGTAAAACCTTTCTTTTACAACTGTAACATTAATATTGATTTGTTAAGGAGAGACCATTCACTCATTTTAGCATCTAAAGGAGAATGTCTCAGTGGGGAAATGTTTTTTACTCTCATGTTAACTTTTCATACCTTTAATCCTTTGGCTCGGTTAATGGCTCTGAGAGGCCTGAGCACCCTCAACACCCTGAGAATCTTCACCACAGAGATGGCACTGGATCTGCACACATCACATAACAAGAGCATTCTCAATAGCCGTGTCTTGGAATTATAAATGGCGTAATTCAGACAAAATACCAATTTAATTCTTTATCAACTTTGGTGAGGCTAAAATGTAAACTCACTCCATTCCCATGGACAGGAGCGACACTCCAACCACAATCAGATCCAGGATATTGAAAGAATTACGACAGAAAGAGCCTTCGTGCATGAATGCTCCGTACACTGTCATCTGTCAGTGACATAAACTGCAGTTAGACGCATTAATACTGAATCAGAAGGGTCTGTGCTTACATTTAGAAAGAAAACATGCATCCTAATAAATAGAAAAGAAGTTGCTTTTGGGACAAAACACACACAAACATGCATATTTGCATTAAATGTTAAACACAGGACATGTGACAATGTTGAATCTACCTTCAGTACAATCTCAATGGTGAATACAGTTGTGAAGACAATATCAGCATAGGCCAAGATCTGAAAACAGGTCACAGGAAAACATAGCTGTTAAGCTTGGCCTACTTTCAATAGTTATCGTCCACCATGTTGGGCTCAATGTGGATGTCACCTGATTTCTATAAGATTTTGGATCGATAGGGTCTTCAGCTGCCAGCGAAATGGAGGAGAGCAGGATGAACAAAAGGATTAAGTTGGTGAAGGACGAAGCATTGATGATCTTGTAGCACAGCTTACGGAACCTGGATACCAGAGAAAGGTCAACTGTGAGAACACACTGGAAAACATCTTTCTAGTTGCACATGCATTTAATAGAACATTCCATGTATTTTTCAGTTAGTGTTCTGCAAATATGACTGTCACAACTTTACTTGTTCTGGGGGCCAAAAATGAAAAAGGAGCTTGCTTCAGGCAAAGGAACTGCTTCTTCCTTCAGCTGCAGATCTGCCATCGGTCGGGGCCGAGGGCTAATGGGGATTTCAGGTTCTTCTTCCTCATCATCACCTACAGTGAAGAATTGCAGACTCAGAATTCAACTGCACGGTGACACATTCATTTCATTATGGTATTTAATCAAAACTCCATGCCAAAGACAAAGTCTCCCAATAATGACAGATTGGACAGGCTTTATATGGTGGTCACAAGAGTGATGTGGAAATAGCTTTTGACTCCCAATCAAGGAGTTGGCTGAGTCTGAGTGATGATGGGTTACTAAACTTAACACCACAACACAGCCAGTGCAGCGACACTTGTAAACAGCTGATGAGAAACCAAAAAAAATTCTCTCCATAAGAGATCCTCTTCTGTCATAACCATAACAGAAATTTCAGAAATATTGGCTTTACCTGGGAAATCAGCAGGCGGAAATGGATCTTTCACTTCATTGACGTTGGACTCAAATTCATCAATTTTGAGCTGTGAGGGAAAAAAAAAGTGAATTAAAGGTACTTATGCTCTATAACAATTAATCTACCACCAGACAATGCATTAACCTTGGCTGTGGTGGGCATGCCCTCTATCTTGGCCCTCTGCTCAGCCAGCTTTTTAGCAATCCTTTCCCTCTCTTCATCTGTCTTTTCAGGCATTTTGGACCTGGCAAAGAAAAAGGGAACACAACACGATTTAGATGTCTATACTCAGACCAAATCCTTTAACCTACATTAAGGGTTCATTTATTCACCTTAGTAGCTTCTTCCTCAACTTCTCCTCTGCCTTTTCTTTCTGTGCTGAAGTCAGACTCTCGGCCTCTGCCAGATTGTCCACAGCGATGGCCAAGAAGACATTCAGGAGAATATCTGGTTACTTTGAGCTCAGGAAAAAGAAAGGACCAGACTTGTTAACATTATTGCTATAGATTCCATATTCAAGATCACACATGTGACAAATACAAAGGATACAGTTTCCACACACGAAGAGGATGATAAAGTAGATGGAAACGAGGATGCCAGGAATGACAGGCCCGCCATAGGCCATAATACCATTATACATAATGGTGGTCCACTCCTCTCCTGTGAGGACCTGAGAGACAGTAAGAGGTTGAATAAATTAGCTATCGTTCTTGTGCATGAGAACATTAGGCTGCAGCTGCCATGGAAAATGAGCTCAACAAAAAGTTAATGATCATGTAAATCTGGCACATAACAAAAGCACTCATTGCTAAGGTTCTACAGGAGAGCACCTACACAAGAGTGTCCAGCCTCACCTGAAACACGCTAATCAGAGCCTGAGGAAAGTTATCAAAGTTACTGCGTCTGGGTCGGTGATGATCAAAGTTGAATTTCCCACCAAACACCTGCATTCCCAGGAGGGAGAAGATCACGATAAAGAGGAAGAGAAGGAGCAAGAGTGAGGCGATCGATCGAACAGAGTTGAGGAGAGAGGCCACAAGATTACTTAGAGAGGTCCAATACCTGAAAAACAGTTGAGACATGTTAAGTCATGACAAATGGTACTGCAGCATTTAAGACAAGTGTAATGTGGGAATTTCTTTATTGTCTAGACATACTTTGTAACTTTGAGAATCCTCAGGAGCCGTATACACCTGAGCACAGAGAAACCCAGGGGAGCCACAGCTCCTGCTGATAACATGATCATCTCCAGGATACCGCACAGCACCACAAAGAAGTCGAAACGATTAAACAGAGACATGAAATACGCTCTGGGTCCAAGGGCGTACATCTTAATGATCATCTCAAAGACGAAGAGCACGAGCAGTACACGACTTGTCAGATCTGTTGAGATAAAAGTATGACAAATTATTTAAACTGGAAGGAGTACACTCTAAGTCAAGAAAAAAAAAGAAAAAATCACCAACCTTGCAGGGAAGTCAGCCAGTCCGGCTGGTGGTGGTACTCTGTGGCGATGGTCAGAGTATTGAGTAAGACAAGGAACATCACCACCCAGTAAAAGCTCTTGGTCTTCACATATACCAAACACTTCATCCTGATGAAACGGTTCCAGCGACGGGCCAAGCGGCTAAACACAAAAATAACTCCAGCTCACTGTGCCAAATGCTCCTGAATATTGAATACCATCAGTAATGTACTTGCAGGACACAGGACACTCACTAGTAGTAGATGATACGGCTCTTGCCTTCCAGGTCGTACAGGCTGTCTGAATCCGAATCTCCATTGGTCAAAGGTAGGAGACCTGACAAGACAATGACAGTTACAATTTGACAGTGTGTCTACAACAGAGGAGCTGAGGTGTTTTACAGAGCTGACCTTTGCCTTCTCTGTCAGCATCCAGGACTTCTGCATGAGTGATCCACTCCATGTAGCCATGAAGGTCCTCGTCCAGCTGCTGTCGTTCTCGCAGCTTCTGGAACTCTCCTCGGGATCTGGCCTTTTCCCGCTCTTTAGTAAACTCTCTGTGTGGAACCGGATAAGAGAAAAAGTCTGATTATTTGATCTTTGTTCATGAAACAATGCAAAGTATGTATATGGAGAGAAAAAAGGGTAAGAGCTGTCTTACCCACTGAGCACACCCAGAACAAGATTGAGTACAAAGAAGGAGCCCACCAGAATGAGAGGAACAAAATACAGCCAGGGCCATTCGTTTCCTATGGCATCATTAACCTGAGAGACAGCTCATGACTATCAGCCATAAACTCACATCTAAAATAACGATAGAGATCCCAAACTGCTCCATTACTAAATCACTCACCCAATACAGCACTTTGGTCCATCCTTCCATGGTTATACACTGATATACAGTCAGCATGGCAAAGCCAATGTTATCAAAGTGGGTGATACCATTGTTGGGACCCTCCCAGCCAGGCTGACACTCAGAGCCGTTGATGCTGCAGCGGCGTCCATTACCAGCCTGAGCGCATGGAGCAGGCAGTTCACCTTCTGCTGTTGCATAGATATCTGTGAGTGAAAGAAATGAGGCATATATAACGATGTAAAGCACAACTGCAAATATAATAGTTTAACATTAAGTGCCATTGGAACTACATTCAGTTGGTTTCTTTCATACACACTTGTGTCCTTGTAGTAGCAAGTCTTGTGCATTTTGCACTTAAAGAGTTCCAGTCCCATAATGGCATAGATGGTGACTAGTAAGAAGACCAGCAGGGCAATGTGCAACAGAGGCAGCATGGCTTTGAGGATGGAGTTCATCACCACCTGCAGGCCTGAATGGGAACAGTAAAATAAGATTTTATGATTTCAGGTTTTGCACACAAATAATGCAGAGCATCTGCAGATGGCTGAAACTGAAGTATAATAAAGAGCCAGGTTTGGAGTGCAGTATGATGTGAAATAAAGCACAGGCTTCTTACTGGGGACTCCAGAAACAAGGCGAAGGGGCCGCAGTACTCTGAAGGCTCTCAGTGCCTTCATGTCAAATCCTCCACCTTTATCCATTGGCACTCCCGCTATCTTATTTATGGCATCCAACACAAATGTGAACAAACTGCAGGAAAATATAATGAAGGCATAAATACCCAAAATAGCAAAACAACTGCCTTGAAACAAACAAACAGAACAAAATTTGCATTTCCAATGAAAGATTGCAGATTTAATATTGCACTAGTAACTTAAGACCAGTGTGTCAAAGGCAAGCAATACTCTGGCAAAAGAGATATCCAGCTGCAGTTCAGAGCTCATCTTACCCCATAAAGACGATGACAAAATCCAATATGTTCCAACAGTTCCGTAAATAGGCCCCTTCATGGAACACGAGCCCATACGCTATGATCTTTAGAAAGCACTCCAACGTGAAGATGATCAGGAAGATATACTCCAGACTCTCCTGCAGTAAGTTGAACAAATCAAGCACATTGCATTTAATAACAGTCACATTTCTGGAATACACCCAGAAGTGTGACTATATGTGGTGGACCTGAATGCAACAACAGTAAGATGAAAAGTTAAACCACTGGAGGTCAGCAAAGACAAGCTTTCAATAGGCACAAGATTCCTGAAGGAGGCATTTTTGTTGGGAAACAGTACAAGATGTTCCACAAAACAGTTTCTGATCTTAGATAAATCCATCATATTTGATCTCATTTAATATATCAAGCAAATCAAATAAAACCGAAGGAAATTTGCTTTGTTTAGATACGTAAATAGATGAAATGTCATGCTAGTTGATGAAAGGAAATTGTGTTTTTAATCATCAATGTCACCATTTAACAGACACGTGCAGAACTGAGCATAGTAAAACTCGCTGTCACTCAACTGCATGAAGAAATAAAAACAAGCCAGCTCCTGCTTTTAATTTGTTTCAGCAAATATGGTCAATAATCTTTATCTGATCTAATCAATTAGAAACTTCAAACTCCAATCTTACATCCACCAACAAAAAACAAAAAAACGAAACATTAGACTGGAAGCTAATGCTACCAAACTTGAACAAATGGCATGATGAGCATGACATGCAGCAAGGACCAAGAAGAAACCAACTGCAATCTAGAAGATGTATTTCTAGGTTACAGGATGTTATAACAATCACAGGTTTTAAGCCCTGTGAGGACATTAAAGATATTCCATTCCAAATCAAAGTACATGAGTATGGTTTCACAAGGGAAAAAAAAAAAATCTGGATCCTCCTGAAGCCATCTTGGCTGACCTATATCTGAAAGCAAAGGGTGGGGGTGGGGGGGGGGGGGGACCTCTCTTCTTAAAGTTTTCACCTTTAAGGAATGGGATGGTTAGTGAACCAAAGCAAACATGCTAAAGGAATGAACCCAGGTATGGCAACTGGATTTACTTTGCTTGGGTACAGGTAAAATCAATGTGTATCAACCAGATTTGAAATACAAATGTTACCTTGCAATCATTCATGTTCAGTAAAGTAATGTAGAAACGTAAGTGATCACTGGGTGTGATATACTGATATTTGTGATAAATGTAAGCCACTCAAAGAGAGTAATCAAATCCAAACACCAGTGTCAATATGACATCCCATAAATAGGCACCGCTCAAGATCAAACACATAGTTAAGTTCAGAATTATGTTAGCAAACGGACACAAAAAAAGAAGAAGCAGAGACTCGATTATTGGCATCCTTCTACTTCACCTAGAAGCTTCTTGCATTTGGAAGTATCTGTCACTAATCAGTTGTTTACTTTAGAGTCCAGTGGCAGTGGTGGATTTTGACTCCCTTTAAAAGTTTTCAGAGGGACTTGGTTCAGAACTGATTGCCGATGTTAAAAACAAAACAAATTTTTTTTCTTTCTCAACCTTTTTGTCCTGCTTGAAACCTACATAAATTCACCAGTATTGGATGCTGATTAGCCCAAACTTTTGTGTTTTGGCCAGAAAAAAACCCTTGCCAAGATGCATTCCCTCATGGCTGTGACTGTGCATCTCCCAAAAGCTTTAATTTTGCTTTGTTGTTGTTGTTTTTTCAATCCATAGATTTGTTTGTTTTATTTGTATATGGATGAACTATCCCAGAAAAACTGCGAATTATCTATTATCTGAATGTTTTTTTCTATTAGCTTTTCCCCTTGGTGTCAGTAGCGATATCGTCCTTGGCCTCAAGCATTAAATACGGGCTAAAACTGCCACTCCTGATTGCTCGAGGTCAGCCTGAAGCTCTTAGATGGGTTGTGAAGTGCTATTCAACAACCTGAAACAACCTCCACAAGTTTTCCCAGAAAGTTTCTTCTCAGCAACAAGTAATGGAAGGGTCTTAACAGCTTTATGAGCAAAACTCATGGATAAAATGACAAAATTAGGTGATATACATTTCAACATCTAAGACACTAGTAGACTTTGGAATTTCTTTTTCTCTTATACTTGTATTTCTAATGATGACAGCTCTTTGCCTCCACCGATGTGGAAAAGAAATCTGATCATCCTTGGCCTGTTTAGTAGTGAAGACAAACACCTATGAAGCTGAAATACAATATATTTTCAACTTCTGCAAAATCTAAGAGTCAAATAATTCCCAACATCTTGTTCAGACATCTTATTTATTTATTTATTTTAATTTTGCCATTGTGAGTTGGTATGATTTATCAAACCATCCAACTTCTTAGCTTTTCAGATAGGATACAAAACAATTTTCACCAAGTATTCCACATTTCTGAGCTACACCTATCAGGAAACTTATCCATTCAGGCTAAACATCTGTTAAATGTGATATCCTACTTATTGGTCTTTGTTACAAAAACATTTGATGACCGTTCCTTAGCAGATACAGATGGCACTCCAAATAAAGAACTGAGTTGTGTTTAGAGGCATTTAAATTAGGCATGGCACTCAGGCCAATGAACAGCTGAAACGCTTAGTCATTAAGGATGAAACTTTGGTGGCTCAAAGCCACGGCCGTGTTCAGCAAATTAATATGACCATATCAATTTGCTGAACACTGCTGAGAAAAAAATCATCGGCTGGGACTCAGAACAACCCTGGATCAAATGTTGGTTTCAGTCCCCAGTATCCCATAAAGCCATGGGTCACACATCAGAGAAACTGTTTGTGTTCACACTTACCAAATTTGAGTTGGTGTTGTTGCTGTCTTCTTCAGGCATGGGTAGGAACACAGCCAGAGCTACGCAGTTAGCGAAGATGGTCAATAAAATGATAATCTCAAAGGTTCTGGGTGGGAAAGTTCAGGTTCATAACAACACAATGCAACATCCAGATGAGCCTATCAATATAGGCCCATCAATCAAACAATGATGAGGCACTGAAAGTGTTGAAAACGACTGTAGAAGAAAATAAATCAACTGTCAATCTTTTTCTGTGCAAGTCATTCTTTCCTTTCTGTTTATAACAGAAAGGAAACAAGACAGACAGCCCTGCAACACTGATTAGTGACTTTAAAATCCTGCCTGAAACATCATCCCTGAAACAGCCCATCAGGTAGCCAGCAAAGCTCTCCTAGTTAATGTAATCCTGTCTGCTGTGCTGCCTCATTCCTGTCCATAGGGGGCCCTGCAAGAGAATTCCCCTGCCAGGTCAGCATCATGTCTCTCTGATTTCAGGGGACAGCTGCAGGGCCCAAGAATATGACAAACCATTTAAGCATGGAGTACTCATCAGGGAAAAGATGTTTTCTTAGGCTGTCAGATATTTATTTAATCTGTAGCTTGTGTTCAGAATGATTTCTGTACACACTAAAGGGGTTTCTATAGTTACTTTTCTTTAGGTTTACTCTCTTTACAGCACCTAAAACCTGTCTTTCAACAGTACAGCAAACAATACACACATGTATGTGGATATAGAAGACAGTTAAATTGCTCTAAAACACCTTTTATACTATAACATTCTTGCAAAAATGTTGCGAAAGTTAGACATTCACTGATATTTAATCATATTGATAATGACGTAATTATCTGTTAATATAATGGTGTCATCACAGGACAGATGTGACCAGTTCTATTTAGAAATGATAAATAATTACAATCCATCAACAGACATCAGGCTAAAAGCAGAAAACTCCCTATAGGAGCTTCAAATTCACTGAACATTATATTTTGTTCATGAGTTGTCACAAATTGTCTGCATTTCAGAGTCACAAAAAGTAGAATACATGTTCAGGACACTAATGGGGAAATTTTTTCCTGCTGTGGGACAATTAAAGGCGCATCTTATCTTAAAACCATTCATTGTGTCTGCCTGCCAGATGTGAATAGATAAAGTTGGCTTTGGACTTTTAAAATCACAGGATGACGAAACTGATAAAATGCAGGAGACAACCAGTGATTTCCTAATCGCAGATGTAAAAGAGACTTGGCCAAGTAAAAGCAATCATTCAAATCAGTTATCAGTTGAACTGAATATCAATTATCAACATGGCTGATGATTTGCTACCTGGATTTCAGTGTTAACCAAAGAACTCCATAATGTAACAACTGTATTGTTCAGTG
The DNA here is from genome assembly GCA_037176975.1 of Arrhamphus sclerolepis. Classification (NCBI taxonomy): domain Eukaryota; kingdom Metazoa; phylum Chordata; class Actinopteri; order Beloniformes; family Hemiramphidae; genus Arrhamphus; species Arrhamphus sclerolepis. The sequence goes on from JBAMYA010000022.1 coordinate 7,829,048, forward strand.
TATTAAACTGTATGTTCAAGAGTAAAATACCTATGAGTGCTTAACATACAGGATTTATACACATTTGTTTCTTGTAAAGGATACTTCCACTCCACAATGTTGATGCAGGCCTTGCGAAAAGGGTTTTTGAGAGTGAAGAGGAAGAGGGATCTTGCAGGACGAGGGTTGCCTCCAGTGGCCTGCAGCTTTTTAAGTTTCTCCCTCTGCTTCCTCTTCAGTTCCTCCTCATTCATGATAACTGACTTGGTCGCGTCTTCGTTGGTTGCCATCCTGATGTCGCCACCTGACACAAACTCCCAATTCCAGAAAAAATGTGACCTCTCAGTGTAAATTCCTCAACTCATGTGAAGTATAACTCCCCTTCTGGGCTCCAGACCTGCTGGTCTTGTGCAGGTTCGACCCCCTGGCCTCTCTCCCCTTCGCTCCTCTCCCTCTGACTCTTTCTCCCCTCACACAGAAAAAGCTCACCTCGGCAGAGAAAAATAACAGGAGCCCAGAGTGGCCAGAGGAGCAGTTGGCCCTGCTGTAGTTTAAATTTAGATTGTGAACCACAGGCCATGCTTGGGGATGGTTATAAGGGCAGGGGGGTGGAAGGTGGAAGAAGGGGCAGGGCAGCAGTGACACTTAAAAGCAAAGAAGAAGGGGAACAACGTCATTTTAGCGGGGGCGCTAATCTGAGCAGCAACCATACTGAAGCTGGTCCTCAAACTATAAACAAACAAATAAAAAAGATATAAAGGGATGAAACTGCTCAGGGAAGTTTTTGATTAGAGTTTGTGCAGTTAAAAAAAATCTCACGAAAATCCAAACCAATAAAGAGATCATCTGAAAATTCTTAATTTTGTCAGTTCTTTAACTTTGTTTACATGGAGGCTTTTTCAATGTGGATCCTTAATGCAAAGAATTTAGAGCTAGGTGACATGAAAAAACCAAAACTATACTGTATAAACAGCTAATAAATAATTTATGTTGTCCTTCTAAGCAGATAGGACTTTGTTAGCATATTCCTCCCGTACAGACTGACGTATAAGCACATCATGAAAGACATTACTTTATTAAATTGAAAAAGAAAATAGGTTGAATTGATACAGAAAAATAAAGAAAATGGGTTTATTATATCATGTTATAAATACTTCTGAAATGTTTATACAGTGTCTATAAAACCTGATGCTTTTGGAAGGTTACAGTGCATGTTATCATTGATTTCATTTTCCATACTATCTTCCTGCTGTTCAGGGTCACACGGAAGCTGGAAACCACACTATGTTGCCAAAAGTATTTGCTCACCCATCCAGATAATTGAAATCTGGTGTTCCAACCAGGGATAGGCTCCAGCAGACCCCCGTGACCCTGTACTGGAAATAGCTGGTATAGATAATGGCTGCATGGATGTTCCAGCCACTTCTGTGGCCACAGCTGTATAAGGTGCACAATTCTTTGTGAAAGAATGGGTTGCTCTGAGGAGCTCAGTGAATTCCAGCGTGGTACTGTGATAGGATGCCACCTGTGCAACAAGTCCAGTCGTGAATTTTCCTCGCTCCTGAATATTCCACAGTCAACTGTCAGTGGTATTATAACAAAGTGGAAGCGATTGGGAACGACAGCAGCTCAGCCACTAAGTGGTAGGCCACGTAAACTGATAGAGCGGGGTCAGCAGATGCTGAGGCGCGTAGTGCACAGAGGTCACTACGGTCAATCACTACCGACCTCCAAATTTAGATTAGAGTAGCTCATGAACAGTTCGTAGAAAGCTTCATGGAATGGGTTCCCATGGCTGAGCAGCTGCATCCAAGCCATGCATCACCAATTACAATGCAAAAAGTTCGAACGAAGTGGTGTGAAGCACGCTGCCACTGGACTCTAGAGCAATGGAGACACATTCTCTGGAGTGATGAATCCCACTTCCCCATCTGGCAATCTGATAGAGGAGCCTGGGTTTAGTGGTTGCCAGGAGAACAGCACTTCTGGAAGAATGGTCAAAAATTCCTATAAACACACTCCTAAACCTTGCGGACAGCCTTCCCAGAAGAGGTGAAGCTGCTATAGCTTCAAAGGGTGGACCAACATCATATTGAACCCTATGGATGATGAATGGGATGACACTTAAGTTCATATGTGAGTCAAGGCAGATGAACGAATACTTTTGGCAATATAGTGTATGTCAGCCCTCACTGAGTTGGCAGTATATAGAAAGAAAACTATTCCTTCATATGGTGTTATAGTGATGATGACAGAGTAGTGAAGTTTGTATAGGTTTTAAAGTGGGTGAGATGTGATGACTGCAGAGGCTTGACTTTGTGTCAAACCTGCAAAGGTAGATCGGAGCATACTGAATCCAAAAAACATGTGCTGGGGCGGTTTGCAGCTGTGTGAAGTGGCTGGGATAAGAATCAGCGCTTCTAAGTCCGAGGTCATAGTTCTCGACCGGAAAAAGGTTTGTCCCCTCCAGATAAGTGGAGAGTTCCTGCCTCAGGTGGAGGAGTTTAAGTATCGCAGGGTCTTGTTCACGAGTGAGGGAAGGATGGAGCATGAGATTGACAGGCGGATTGGTGCAGCGTCTAGTAATGCGGTCGTTGTATCGATTTGTCGTGGTGAAGAAGGAGCTGAGCCGAAAGGCGAAGCTCTCGATTTACCGGTAGACGTTCCTACCCTCACCTATGGTCATGAACTTTGGGCCATGACTGAAAGAACAAGATTTCGGATACAAGCGGCGAAGATGAGCTTCCTCCGCAGGGTGGCGGGGCGCATCCTTAGAGATAGGGTGAGGAGCTCTGTCACCCAGGAGCAGCTCGGAGTTGAGCTGCTGCTCCTCCACATTGAGAGGAGCCAGCTGAGGTAGGTCGGGCATCTGAATCGGATGCCCCCTGGACGCCTCCCTCGGGAGGTGTTCCATGCATGTCCCACCGGGAGGAGACCCAGAGGAAGACCTAGGACATGCTGGAGCGACTATGAAGAGCTAGAGGAGGTGTCTGGAGAGAGGGAAGTCTGGATGTCCCTGCTCAGGCTGCTGCCCCAACCCGGTACCAGATAAGCGGAAGAAGATGGATGGATGGATGAATCCAAAATGGATTTCAAGATGTTCAGTACATTTTTGAAGTCAAAATGGACTTCATGAATGTTCAAAGCGTCTTTTGACTTTGAGCAAAATGGACAAAGGAGGATCTAAATCAAGCAAACAAAATGTTCCACACAGCTTATCGTAACAACTGCCCCCCCTAACTGTAGAGGCCAAACATGAGGTTTTTTTATGTGGCAAGCACCTGGAATAAAAAAAAACAACAACAAAAAAAAAGACAAAATACTAATAAAATTAGCATCAAGTATTTAAATTACAAAAAAACCATTACAGGCCAAGCAGGCCAGGCTGTGTACAAGGCATTGTGGGTCTTTCTTTGTAAAATACAACCACGACACATTCTGACTCTGCCACTGGAAACCAACCTGTTACATTTGTCTCGTATGAGGATATTTTTAAAGCTCTGGTAGATGTCCCATTTTCTCTTTCTATATTTAAATATGCAGTGCATTATATCAAGTTGTGCTGTAATGTAATGGAGAGAAATGTGACCTTATGTCTACACCAAAGAACGAAAACCTTTTCAAAGCAATTTATTTTATTTAAGATGACATTAATTTCATACATTCAATGATGATACCCACCAAAATTTCTCAGCAGAGCTTTCTGTCTGTCATGCTTTGAAAGCTATGAATTGGCAATACTGAAGACACGCTTGGATTTAGTGAAACACATACTCCCTCATGGAGAGTAGAAAAAAAAAGGCCCAGATTGAGATTTAAAGTAGCAACGACAAAAACAACATAAATAACAAAGCCCAATATTATCAATCATTCATGAAAATATCACTGAAAACACTCGTTTATACTCCAATCAACAATTAGTGCTAAACTAGCAAAAATGGAATACTTGACAATGAAATAAATCCAAACAATCTTACAGTGGTCTAGTATACCTTCTGTCAGGTAAATTTAAGACATAATAGCACAAGAAAAACTGATCAACATATCCAAATGCTGATCAGTTTTGTGATTGAGAACAATTAAGAAATGGTCCAAGTAAATCCCAAGTCTGCTGCTGCATTGAAAATTGCTCAAAGTGATTCAGGGCATTCTTACTTAATAAGAGTGCACAGAGCATGCAGTTTTATTCTTTTAAAGCACAAGTGCAACTTAGCTTATGTTATTTTAAATAAATTAGCTTGCAAATTATCTTTCTGCTTGTTCAGTGTTTGTAAGTATTTCCCGATAGGAAAATAGTGATCCAGTGACTGCAGCACACATCAATGACAAACACACTGGTAATAGTGCGGCTGGTGACAGTGTAGTGCACTGAGCCCAGGGAGGTTTACCCACACTAAACCTGGTTTATGGTCAGCCATCGTGGTTTAACTTAGCATCTTGTGGCGGTCAAAAACAGTCTTGCGCTGCTCCTGGACCTGTTTCTTCCAGCGCTGTTGTGCACCCTCGACCCTCTCCAGCACCGTACTTCCTCTGGCTTGCCCAGCGTCTGCAGGCGGACGCATCTCCTGAAGACACACATGCATATGAAAAACCAAGTGTAACCCATGTTTAAAGCCTCACATTTTACTATAACTGTGTCTGCTGCCTGGGTGCTGTTTGTTTGCACTGTTACCTCAGCGTCTTCCTCATTGTGCAGAGGCTGGGTGTAGGGGTCATGTTTGCGGATGAGAGGATCGACCAGCAGCAGAAACAGCATGTAGAGCAGCAGCGCACCCACGACAGACAGGTAAATGATGATGGTTATCTGTGACACAAATGATTCAAGTTATCCTCCCAGAACCAACAGGTATACTTTCAGTATTTGGTTTTAGTGTCATTATCATTATCAACAAGCTGTTTTTTGGAATTTATCATGATTTCAAAAAAGAAAAGAAAAAGCCTAAAATATTTATACAAATACAAATTTAAGTAAAATTTTCTTCTGGGTACAATGTGCCAGAAGAGCTTTGTGATCAATAATACCTATAAAAAACATTTTTTTAATCAAACAGGGAAGCTTAAAAAAGTAGCAGATAAAAAGGAAGAGGGGCACCAGTACCTTGATGGTGTTGCTGCTTCGCTCCTCATACTTGCATTCACACAGCAGACAGTAAGCTTCCACATCATAACCAGGAACTGGCATGGGCTCCACCACGTGGAGGCAGTTACTGAAAAGAAAAGAACAAATGTTTCTCAATTCTACACTATGGAGCATAGTTTAAAAAACAAAACACAAAAACACATACATGACTTTCAAACTGGAAAATCCTGTGAGTCTTGTGACACAGTTAAGTAAATAGTATTTCTTACCAATCTTTCTGAGTTACATTTTTGTTATAGATGTGGCCACTGATGTTTCTGTATGGTGGGCAGATGCACTTGCAGCGAACATCCTCAAAGTTCTGTAAGAGTCAGGAAAAATGGTGTCACAGTGGCTCCAAACCTATCCAACGATTTATCAGGCAGTCTATGTTTTTTCTCTCCACATCACTGGCCTGGCTTATCCAATATCACCAAATTCAGAAAACAAACACACAACATTAAAACAGACCACATAAAATACCAAAACCACTTGCAGGTAAACTGAATAACCTCAGAAACTGAGGTGAGCCTTTGAAAATGAAGTGCTGGAAGTAGAAGTAAATCAGGATGAAGTTTTGAGGGGCGAGGTTGTGACTGCCAGAGGACTAGAACAGAGGATCTTCAAAACAACAGGTTTGGTGGGTGGAGTCCACCCCTAATAAAGTCCAGCACTTGCTAGATCAGCTGATCATGTCTTATTAGCAAACATGTTTAGAAATCTTGTGTGAAAAAGATTGGTGGATTGTTGAAATGGTGGATCTGACTTACACATCTAAAAAAAATATTTTAAGTCGGTTTCATTTGACAGGCACTGGTGCATTTATTTAGATCTTTGAGTTCCTGTATGTATGCATGCATTTTTTATTTTATTTTATTTTACCTTAGCCTGTGCAAAACCGGCAGCATCGAGCAGGAAAACGGTAACTACAGCAGCTGCAAAGAAGTTCCAGGATCCTTGATTGCCAGGAGACATTTCAAAGCGATAAACAACCTGCTGGGCTGTTGAGTGTTTAGCATGGATCCTCTGACTGAGGTCAAAACACAACAGCAGGCTCGTTAGCCAAAAAGCAAACACATTAAACGTTACAACAGTTGAGGTAAAGCCGCTCCAGTCTGTATATAACAACACAGTTAACTTACGCTGTAACACCAGCTGAATTACTGGTTTATGGCGGATATTCAGGATAAGTCTACAAGGTGATCGTCTTTTTTTTTTTTTAAGACAGAAACGGCTAATTGACTTCGTCTTTCCTGATTCTGAATGACGTCAGTCGCCAGTGTCAGCGCAGGATGAAGCCACAGCGCCACCTGCTGCACAGATACAGTAACAAAGGTTACAGCTTATTATAGTACAGTCATTGGTTACAGCACGAACCCTGATTAAATTCATGTTTACATTAAAAATGGAGATTATTTTATCTTTTTAATTTTATAGTTTAACACTGCAGTTTACATCTCTACTAGTAACAGTCACAAATCCTCACATGTTTTACATGTCACAATCTAATTTCTTATTTAAAATATGACACATAATTGTAAGAGGTTTGCTGGAACATTTATTTTTTTATTAGTACTATGGCCAAAATTGATTGTGTGGTCACACCAGTTTCTTCCTCTGTCTATATATATAATAACAACAACAACAATAATGATGATAACAACAACAACAACAACAATAATAATGATGATAATAATAATAATAATAATAACAATAATAATAATAATAATAATAATAATAACAACAACAACAATAATAATAATGATGATAATAATGATAATAATAATAATATTAATAATAATAATAACAACAACAACAACAACAACAACAATAATAATAATAATAATAATAATAATAATAAGAAGAAGAAGAAGAACAACAACAACAACAATAATAATAATAATAATAATAATAATAATGATAATAATGATAATAATGATAATAATGATAATAATAATGATAATATAATTTGTTGACCAGTGAATTAACTTGCAGCAGCATAACCTGTCATTTAATTTTACTGTGACAGTAAATCCCGTGTTTTCAGGTGGAAAATGTGTCTTCCTGTTTGCCT
>JBAMYA010000022.1:7836319-7847168 GCA_037176975.1 Arrhamphus sclerolepis
GGTGGAAAATGTGTCTTCCTGTTTGCCTGAAGCAAGCCTTTAATTTTGATACCTTACTGATCTATTACTCTTATGCAACAGGATCATTTTCTGAAGCCATTTGATTCTACTTAATGTTAGAAAAAGATATACTTATTGTGTTTTAGTATGTTAAATGATTGCAGGATAGCATTCCATGAACATTTAAATTTTTTTTTACATTGTTGAAAGTGTGGAAGTGGGGGATTTCTGACACTGCACATGCTACAAAACTGCTGATAATGGAATGTTTAACTCATCAATAGGCTACTTGAACCACCAAACCTCAGCGGCCTATAATGTTAGCGTGCTGCCAACAAGTTAATGCTTAATTATCAATAGCTCCATATGATACACTATATTATCTAGGCATAACCATGATCATGTACATTGTAAAAGTACAATGATTATATTTACACATTAAGAAGGTATTTGTGACTATTTTCCTCATACCTCACAGTCAACACTGTTCTCATGTCCATTCCTGCCTCCTTTTTTTGGAATTTGAAATGTAAGCCTCATTCGTGATTCGATCAATACTCCCATTTCCTGGTAATCCTACTTTCACGTCTCTCTGTATTGTAAGATACTCATACCTTTAATAAGCCATGGAAATCAATGATACACAAAGTCAGCCTAAACCACTTGAGCCTGTGGTCACATAGATCAATTGAGACCATGGTTATTTCTCTAATGAGCTCTGATATCAGTGTGAACAACACCACTGTCTTTGTGTAACCTCAATCATTTATGTGATCTTTAATTAAACCCCTGAAAAAGCAAAAAACAAAAAAAACAAAAAACAAAAACAAACAAACAAACAAAAAAAAACAACAGATTTTTATTTAATCCATATTATGGAATTTCAGGTTATAAATGGTGTGAGCATATTTCTTTTTAGGTTTGTAAGATACATCAATTATATTCCTAATCAGAAAACGTAGTGGAAAGAATGAATATCTCAGAAGTGCTGTTTTTACTGGTTCACTGAATGTCTTTTGTGTTCCAGAAGAGGATTTTATTCATGGCATGTTTGATATTATTGGGATATTAAAAATTATTTATTGAGTTTAGGTGACTTACAAACACTATTATTAATCTAAACACAAAAATAACAATACAAAAGCAGAAAAAGGACAAAAGCTAAATCTTTAATCTTTTTGTATTAACTCCCTTTACTCACATAAAGCAGATTCAGTTAGGTTCTTCGTTTTGTTTAATCACTCTTTTGTGTATCAAAAATTGGTTCATAAACTCCCTTCAGTTGATGATGAGTCTGAACTCTCCGGCTACAGTAAATTTAGTTTTCTCACCTCTGTCATTGTAAGCCACTTAGCTCTCTGTGCTCTGCGATGCAAAACTCCCTTCTGCACCTTCCGGCCAATTATAGCGAAAATGACACTGACCAGAGCTCAGTGCATGGTTCTCAAGAAAAAGTTAAAGGTGATCTTTTCCTTTTAGTGAGACTAAGCAAAAATCAAGAGGAAGAGAAAAATAATTCTGGACATCCTATGTGGAATAGCTAATTGCTTTTTTTTTAATAGGGAGAAAGAAAAACTCTCTTTATACAGACAGATACACATATTCTGACAAGGTCTGGTGGACCGTGCACACACTATGAAACAGCGAGGGAGAATGATCCATAATGCAAACACTGCAGCAAAAACCCACCTCATAAACAACATCACTTGGTGTCAACTTCTCTTATTTGTCAAGGTACCTAAGGGTATTGACTGAATCACATTATTCAAAGCATTAATTTTCCAAGGAGCTGAAAACAGTCAGGCAGTTTGCCCACTAGGAGATGCTATGAGGCCCAAAGTAAAGTAAACTGATTCTTAACCATCGACATGAAGCATGATGTAGAACATGCAACACAGAACAAGAGTGATAATATAGTGATATGAAGATGTACAAAAAAAGGATACATTAAATTTGACATGGTTTAACTTCTATTATAAACTACAATTCCAGCAGGTAACGAAGCCTTTCAGATGGCAGAAAACCAGAGCCTCCCGATGTGACTGAACATAAGAACGCTAGTTACAATTTCACGTGTTATTCAAAAACAAAACAAAACAACAAAAAATCCCATTCATGAACTGATGAGGCATGATCCTAGTTTGCATCTTGACTTTCATGTTTTCAAAACACTCAACCTTCCTGCGTGTTTCTTTTTGACCTTTATGTAATCATCTGCAATGTCTCTCTGCACACTTCTCCTGTATCATGCTTTTGGAGAGAACACTGTTTGAATAACAAGACCATCTTAGGGGAGTTGATGTCTCTCCTTCCTCCACCCCTTCACCCTCTACTACCACTACCACCCCACCACCACCACCACACCCCCGCCACCACCACCTCCTAGCTCATGTGATACATTGTGGGCAGCGATACTATTCTAATAGACACACATGGTAATTACAGTGGTGGGAGGTAGCAGACAGTGGTGGTCCAGGGACAGCACAAAACTATAAATCACAGCTCCTGCTTCTGCCCTCCTGAGCGTAGCCGATCACACTCAACCAAAAAGCAATTCTGCCAACATGTGTTTGTACATTTGTCTTCATCAGCCACTGGCTTGTTTTGGGCCCCTGTGACTGAATTTTTCTTTCCCATGGTAATCAAACAAGGACTACTTCTCAAGTGTTTGAGTCAAAGTCCTCTATATTAGGCTCAAAAAATGAAGTCATTGAGCCGCTGGCATTTGAATTACTTCTCAAGCGTTGAGTGTTTACTTTGAACATGCTTAAGTGAAAGAAGGGTGAAAAACATCAGCAAATATTGGCTCAAATGTTTCTTTTTGTTAGATTCTGCAAGGTGAAGTGTCCAAACCAAAAGGGGTTGCAGTAGTTGTTAGAACAGTGGCGATGGTGACAGAGAGTACAGTCTGTTTTGCTTTATCCATACGGACAGCTGCCCATCAGCCAGCTGAGCCCATTCTGGGGAGGGGGGTGTCTGCTGAGAAGCTCGTGTCAGCAAGGTGAGAGCAGTGCTGAGCTACACTGAGCTGAGCTGAAATGGATGCAGGGGAGAGAGCGTCTCCTGCCTCAGAGGGACGCAGATTTTCAGCACGGAAACAGAGACTGCTGGAGCAGGAGACTCAGCCAGACAGAACATGAAAACCAAGAGCGGCCATGACACATGATGGACAGAAACGCAGGAAGAGAAGCTGTCCCGCTCCCACCCTCCACCCCTCGCTCAGTATTCTTTCCCTTCAGCAGTAGAGAAACAAGAACCCCTGAAGATGCGGGGAGAGGACACATGATGCTCAAACTGCTCTCATTTGAGTTCTTGCTCTTTATAATGTGTTGACTTTGATGTTGACCAAGCTGTTTAGAAAGCTAAGAGAAAAATTCAGCAGGCGATACAGTTATTCCATATTGGGAAAAATATATATTGACAATCTGCCATAAATCTGCAGGTATTTTTCAAAGGAGACAACGGGTCAGACAACCTGAAAACAATAGAAAGAAACTAAAGGTGACATGGATTGAAAGGTGGACAAATAGCTTCAAGGGAGGAAAAGAGTTTGTTTTTGGTTTAAAGGATTCAATAGGCTTTGGTTTTGGAAAAGTTTCAAGTATGTTTAACAAGGCCTGGCAGGCCAGTCAACAGATGTCAGCCTTTAACATCCACATCTGAGTGACTCCAACTCCAAGTCTGATTTATACATCCAGTGATGCATAGAATACTTAAGGATAGAAACACTATTTACCTGGCTAATCAAGTCAGTGAGTAAAACACATCTAACACATCTGTCACGTCTGTTTCCGTAAATGGGAGCCATGTGGAAATCCTATGTGACATTTCACATGTCGGCTGTCTCAAAGCCTAAGTGGGATCAGCTCAGAAGTTTAGTTTTAAAGATTTAGGGATTTTACTGATAAAATGATGTCAGATAAGAAAATGAAAACAAAAAGAGACCCCACTTTCACAGCTGTGTTCAAAATAATAGTAGTGGGACAGAGAAAAGCTAGAAAAGCTAAAAATCCTTATAATGGCTTTCATTTCCATACATGCAAATGCATTGGGAACACAGACCATTCTATTCCAAATCACTGCATTGCTTACTTTGCAGAAAGTGAACTAATTATTTAGTAGTATAACTGCTGTTGCATGGAGGTGACCCACTTCTGGCAACAGTGAAAGGTATTCCAGTCTAGGACGATTTTTTCTTCTTCTTCTTCTTTTTCTTTTTCACAGAAAACAGCAGTTTTGATCTCACCACACAAGTTTTCTATCAGACCAAGGTCTGGTGACTGGGCTGGCCACTCTATAATGTTCATCTCGTTGGTCTGGAACCAAAATGCTGCAGCTTACTGGTGTGTTTGGAGTTGATGTTTTGTTGAAACAATAATTTCAAGGGCATTTCCTCTTGAGCATAAGACAACATGACCTCTTCGTGTATTTTGATGTGTTCAAACTGTTCAAAATGATGCCTGGTGTGTGATAAATAGACCCAACACCAGAGTATGAGAAACATCCTCATATCAGGATGCTTGCTCCACAATTCTTCAGTGTCTTCAGTATACTGCAGCTTGATATCAGTGTTTGTGGCTTCTAGACCCACAAAGAACAATCTTGCTTTTATCAGTCCACAAAATGTTGCACCATTTCTCTTTAGGCAAGTGAATGTGTTCTTTAGCAAATTGTAACCTCTTCAGCGTGTCATTATTTTCAATAATGGGACTTTGTGAGGGCTTCTTGCAGATATCTTAGCTTCACATAGATGTCTTGAATTGTTACAGTACTCACAGGTAACTTTAGATCTTTGATCTGATCATTGCCTGAGTCATTCTGTCCAATCTTTCATTTATTTGAATGGCAGTTTTCCATTTTCTTCCACGTCTTTCGGGTTTTTGCTGCCACTTTAAAGCATTTGAGATCATTTTAGCTGAGCAGACTATCATTTTCTGTACTTCTTTATATGTTCTCCCTTCTCCAATCTACTGCTTAATCAAAGTATGCTGTTCTTCTGGAACGACCCATTTTACTCAGAATTTTAGAGAAATGCACTTTAACCAGCATATACAACATTTGTGTCCTCAAATAAGGGTCACCTGTTTGACACGTGTTTTTTTTTCACAGAATAATGACTGAACTCCACACTGCGGCTTGTTTTTTTTGTTTTGTTTTTTTTTAACATTCTAATATTCCTTTTTCTTTACTATTTGTAAAATATACAATAACAAATTTAATTATTTTTTTTCTTCATGTTTTGATTTGGAGTAGAATGTGCTGTGTTGCCTATGCATTTGCACGTTTGGAATTAAAATCTATTGTAAAGATTCTGAGCTTTACTCACTTTTTTAAAGCACACTAGTTTTATTTTGAACACAACTACACTTTACCATGCCTTTCATGACAGGTCTTAGGAAATGGGGGGCTTTCAGTTTTCACTTAGTGGGGTGTCTTTGCGTCATCATGACCTACACTAGTCAGTGTCACTCCTTTTTTACATCTCCTGCAATTCCATTGTTGTGGCAGCCTGTGATCCATCTGACCCAGCTGCAGGCCACATCTGCAGGCATGATGGACTTTGTCCGCAGGGACCACCTTCACCAAATGCCACTGCATCTCAGTTTCCTCTGTTTTGGCATTTGTTAGAATCTGACATGGCAGCTTAGTGGTGAGCCCTGATGGACTGCCCATGGCATTTTAGCAAACACAAACCTAAACAAAACTATTTATAAGACATCAATAATAATGAATAAAACTACCTGAACGTGCTGCATGACAGTTTGATGGGAAACAATGTTCCATTTTTCCATCCAATTCCTTATTTTCCAGTGGCTTGGAATGAATTAGATGTAAACAGGGCTGTACGAGACCAAACCTGTCGTCTCACAGCGTCGGAAATCGATGGAGCTCCACGTTGTCCCTCTAATCTCAGCACACATGTGGAGCAAGCTTGAGCTGATTGATGCTGAAACAGAGACAGAGGAAGGAAGAGATGAGTAAAGGAGACTGCAAGAGACGTGAAGATGGGGAAAAGAAAAGAGTGCATTTATAGACTGAATTTAAGGGCTTGGCTTTGGTTGCTGCTGCACATAGCTTTTGTTCAATTTGTAACATATATGTGTATATATATATATATATATATATATATATATATATACACACACACACATAATATTTTTTTCTTACACTTTTTCTACACTATCATCTGAAAAATGTTAACATAATGAATTCCCCTTAAAATTATACAATTATACTTATTTAATCTGTTGCCTGTTTGTGACAGGGTTCCACAATGACACCTGAAGTGACCAGCAGTGCAGCATCTTTCTGTCGGTAGCTAAGTGAATTTTATTAACTTCTTTGACCAAGAGAATTTGTTTCCTTCTCTTTGTCTCTCTCTCTGTTTTGCACCTAAGGATAGAACAAAGTTAACCCATCCTGCTGAGAAGCCCTGTTGTCATGTTTCACTGTGTCTCTGGTCTTTATTGAATCCATCAGAAGTCTCTCTAATAAAGGAAAGGGGCTGTTGACCAGACCTAAGGGAAACAGAAAAAACAATGATTGTGAAAAGACAAAAGAAGCAGAGCGAGAGAGATGTGGAGGTTTAGAGAAAGACCTAGAAACTAAGAAGGAAAAGGGAAAGACAGAAATGGGAGGAGGTGGGGTTAGAGGGAGACGCTCCACTGCCTAGCTGACAAACAGAGGGTCCCTCCAGAGCCAGGCAGATGAGAAGAATAGGAGGGGAGAAGGAGAAGGGTGAGAGAAAGGGAGGGGAGTTTGATGTGGGCAGTCAAGCCCACCACCCTCCAACAGCCTTTGCTCCTTTCCTCCCCCCACATCCTCCAACCCCCCCCCTGCAGAAAATCTATGCCTGCTCTCTTAGTATTCCTCCCATCTAGTATGAAGGCTCAGCTCAAGGGAGAGCAGAGAGGCGGACTGCTGCTGAGACCCTGGCCAGCTGTGTGTGGTACTATCTGGGAGCTTCTTCCCTCCACTTCTTCCTTTTTAGGATAGGGTGTTTGCTCATGACTGACAAGACACACAGTCACCTGAAAGCCCCCACTTGGTAGCCAAACTGGACATTATCCTCCCTGTGCACCCCACCCTCCCTTATTCTCCGCTTCCTAAATCATGTAGATCAGAGGGCCTACAGTGCAGACATCCTGGGCTGTATGGAGTGAACAGGTGTTCAAAAAAAAAAAGGGTGCAGTGATTAATCAGTCAGTACACTTCAGGTGTGTTCTTCATGTAAATTGCAGTATTTTTTTCCTGTCATAATCTTAGCTTTATTATTTTAAGGTTCTTAGAATTCAAATGTAAGCATTTAGTTTGAAAGCTCTGAGCACAACTGCAGACGTTCATGCACATAACAAAAATACAACTAACAGAAACAAAGTTGCACACTAATGGATTTCCTATCTGACACAAATTTACATAAAAGTCTGTTTCCAAAAACATGGATGCTGTGCAAAATATAATGCAACATAGAATTCAATGATCTAAAATAATGTAGCAATGATATTTAATCTCACAGTGTAAAACTATTACAGCAAATATTGAAATTGAGAAGCCTTTAGGGTAGAAAAAAAAAATCTTGCTTTGATTTTAATGTCAGAAACACACTGAAAAAAAAGTAACTTGAGCAACAAAAATGCTAAAAAATCTGGCCGCACCAAAGATATTTGCCTCATTTGTATTGAGATCTTTTTGGTCTTGACATTGGTAGCTCCTGCCATACTGGGGCCAAAAACCAATATAATACCCAATATCGGCAGGTATAGGTATTTTACTGGCTTCATTTGCCTTAAAATAATAAGTGAGCGGACTGCACCTGGCCAGTTAACGTCTTTTCACTGAATCGTTCAAATACCTTGGAGCTCCTGAAAATGGAAATAAGTTTGCAATGGTTGTTATTCCCAAACGTCAAATGTTCTATTTTTCCTCCAACCTTAAATTAAAGCTGAACGTCTACACTTTTCTTACATCCTGATTGTTTTATTATAAACCTCTTGTAGTGGTGTATAAATTCTATTATTTCTTTTGCCCCCCTGGGACAAAACATTTTTTGAATTTAACTGAGAATAGGAAAAAATCATAAAAAACACTGTTATTGTCCAAATACCTGATACTTCTGGACCTCACAGTTTTACTTATTTATTTATTTAAAGGAAAAAAAAAAAAAAAAAGAACTTGCAGAAAGATGATGCTAAACCTCCGGAAGAATATTCGGGCCCCTGAAGAAAAAAAGTAGAATTCTGCAAAAAAAAAAAGTAAGAGTTCTGACTTTAATCTCAGAATTCTGCCTTTAATCTCTGAGAGTAAAGTCAGAATTCTGACTTTTTTTCCTCAAAATTCTGACTTTTTTTTCTTACAATTCTATTTTTCTTTTCTTCAGTGGCCCTAATACTTTTCTGTAGAAACCTAATTTTGCACTTTTGCATATATTACAATTGCAGGAGTCAGTAGGAAAAGAGCGCTGCAGACTGTTCCCATGGTAATAGTTTGTCACATTCAAAAAAGCAACACAAGACACAAAGAAGAAGAAAGAAAGAAAGAAAGAAAGAAAGAAAAAAAGAAAGAAAGAAAGAAAGAAAGAAAGAAAGAAAGAAAGAAAGAAAGAAAGAAAAAGAAAAAGAAAAAAAACATGTACACATAAATTCACATTGAATCCAAATATATTTTTTCTCAAAACTACAACAATTGCTCTCATTTCTCCAGATGTTGTTAATAGTAGTGGTGAACTTGTATATGTATCAAAGACAATAGATCCTTCCAGTAATTTCAATAATCAGGCATTTTTGAGTGTCTGCAGCACATATGACTCTCTGGTTTGAGTCACCAAATTACCCAGGAAATATTACAGCGGTTGGAACTTAAGACAACTTTTTCTGCAATGTACCTTTCAGGAAGGCAAACAAATTCCCAGTAAATGAACTGCAAACAAAATATAAAAGCTTGTGTACATGTTATTGGCTGTAATGTGTAGTAGCGGGTGTACACTGTTGACCTTACCTTTCGCAACCACAGTTAACCACGGTTCTCTTGCTAAAATGAAAGAGTTATTTATAACCTTTGTAGCTATAATCCCCATTACCACTGCTGCATCATGACTGCTAAACCACAAACACACAGAGCGTTGTTATCCTTATTATCCTCTCTCAAAGTAGCCAGTTTCTCTGTCACCTTGAGCCTGGTTTGTCATGCTTGTGTGGTTGCTCTAAAGGTCACAGCTTGTAGCTACTGTCATTAGCTGTCACTCCCTCACACTCCCTCTTGTTCCCTGCTTCTTCACTCCTTCAAGTCGCTCTCTGTCACAGATTTCTTTCTTTGGCTCTGAAACACGGATCAAAGTGGCATCTTTAGCTGGACTTTTAAGGTTAAGGGAAATAAAAGCGATCCAAAAGTAAAATGAGTCTGCTTTGTGTCTGAGTGAATACACATTATCTGAAATGCAGGTATGCAGAAAGTGGAATCAGGTGGATAATGGTAGATCTGCTTGGAGCATAGCAAGTGTTACAAGGTACCAGTAAGTATGCTTTTTAAAATTACTCTTGCTTTTCAGATAGGATCTACTTGTCTTTCTGAGGATTCATAGCCTCAGGGGGGAGGAGGAGGAAGGGCGTTTTTTTTTTTTTCCTGTATTTCAAGAGTAGCTAATCAATAACAAAAATCACAGTTGAAATAGTTAATTGCATTTCTGCAACAGGTGTTTGGAGAGCAATAGCACAATTTTATTTTCTTTGCATAAAGAGAACATGTAATGAACCAAGTTTTGCTCGAGGACACGTATGAATGCCCATGAAGAAGAGGAAGTGCGTCTCACAATAAGAGACAGCAACAGTACTAAAGTGTAACACATTCCATAACACGCTGTGTGACCACATGTGGTTCAATGAAACATGTTTGAGTGAAAGGAAAGAGAAAAAGGGGAGATTTACTAAAGAGACAGCAAACACAGGTGTGGCACTTAATCTGTTGGGGAGGTGAGGGGTAATCACGGCAAACTTTAATCAGTTCAGATCAATTATTCATGGTCAGGGGCATAGCGAGCTGATTTCTAAAATGCTCCTTCTCTCACTCTGACAACCCTGTATGAATTATTCAAGGTGCATTTACACAAAGAACTCCATCTCTGATACCTGATCAGTCAGTAAGAAACATTATGCAACAGGGAATGTCAATTAAAAATGGAGAAATGGCTCTCTTGGTATGTTCACTATGAAAAAGAAAACAAAACCTCTCAAGAACGAGCAAGATACTGACACACAGTATGAAAAATAATGTAAAACACATTGGTTTAAAATTTATCATTTCATGTGTGAAAAAAAATCCTCAATTTAAAAGGCCAAAAGCAAGGCTAAAAATAAACATCAGAAGTGCTGCTTGTATCGCTGTCTAGTCATCAGGCAAGTTTTGTTTTCAGTTTTTTTCTTTTTTCAAATGAACTGCAGCGATAATGCACATCATCAGACGAGGGATTCAACTGTGCTTAAAGTTAAACCTTAATAATTTCCTTTGTACCTCCATTCACCTACAACTGTATGTTAAAGTGACACTAAGGAGCATTTTTCTGTTTCAATTTCATCTGAAGGAATATTTGATTATTATTATTATTATTATTGTTATTGTGGCGTGTGTCAGGAATGGACAGGAATCTGAATACAAGGATCTAATAACAGCCTTCAGTGACTGGAGTCAAAAAAAACTGCCTTCAACTGAACACCTCAAAAACAAAGGAAATGATTGTGGATTTCCGCAGGTCTAAGCCTCTTCTGGAGCCAGTGAAAATATGTGGGGTGGACATTGAAGTGGTGCACACATATAAATATCTAGGGGTCCTTGTGGATGACAAGCTGGACTGGTCCCC
>JBAMYA010000022.1:7854534-7869542 GCA_037176975.1 Arrhamphus sclerolepis
ATATATATACACACACACAGCACGAGCTATATATGTAGAACTAAGTATATTCTTTCTTATTTCTGATAACCATCTTCTCATTTTATATACAAAATATGATAAAAAATTTTCCTTAAAATGTATTAAAATTAAATATATAAAGTGTAAAACGGACAACAACACAAAGAAGAAAGAAAAAAAAAAGCAAAGATACAGAGAAGTAATGTGTGGAAAAACTAAGTGCACCCTGTCTGCTCTCATAGCAGTTAAGACAGATAGTAGCCACTCATTAATCAATGAACCCGACCAATTGATCATCAACTAGTGTGAGCGCCTTTGTTGAATCATGGGATTGGCAATTTAATGGCCTGGAGCATTCACACGTGAGTTCACATAATGCAAAGGAGGAAGGATACCAGCAATGATTTTAGTAAAAGTAATTGTGGCTGTCTGTCAATCTGGGAAGGATTATAAAGTCATTCCCAAACAATTTGGAGATTTTTATTCTACAACCTATCCAAAAAGTTGGGATGCTGTGTAAAACATAACTACAAACAAAATTCAATGATTTGCACATCTTATAAACCAAAATTGAAATCCCAATAGAACATATTAGACATTGAAACTGAGGCATTTTACCATTTCAGGGAAAATATGAGCTCATTTTGATTTTGATGGCAGCAACACATTTGAAAAAAGGTGGAACAGTAGGAAAAAAGCCTGGAAGAATAAACGGTGCAAATCAAAAGACAGTTTAAAAGTCTGCATCTCTGATAATATGAGGTTGCACTAGTACATATGGTGTGGGCAGCTTACACATCTGGAAAGGCACCATCAATGCTGAAGAGTACATCAGATTTTAGAGCAACATCCCATCCATACATTGTCTCTTTCAAGAAAAACCTTGCATATTTCAGCAAGACAATGCCAAACCATATACTGCATCCATCACAACAGCATGACTTCACAGGAGAAGAATCTGGGTGCTGAACTGACATCCAGACCTTTCACCAATAGAAAACATTTGGGTCATCATAAAATGGGAAATCTGACAACAAATACAGCTAAAATCCAGCATCAGACAAGAATGGGACAATATTCCTCTCCTAAAACTCCAGCGACTGGTCTCGTCACTACCCAGACATTTAGTGACAGTTGATAAAAGAAGATGGGATGCGGCACAATGGTAAACATCACCCTGTGCCAACTTTTTTCAGATGTGTTGCTGCCATCAAAGTCAAAATGAGCTAATATTTTTTCATGAAATGGTAAAATGTTTCAATTTCAGCATAATAATAAAGTATGGTTTTATAAGATTTGCATTCTGTCCCAGCTTTATTGGGACTGGAGTTGTACATTCAGTAAACCAATTTGCTGACAATAATCAAAAATATTCAAGATAATCTGCTTTCTTCCCAGGCGTGGAAACAAGTTCACCAAGCTTTAGCATTACTGATAGTGTGTAATATTTGTGGAAAGATGTACCCCCAATTTGATCCCATTGGCTTGCACAACTGGGACAATGCAAGACCTGCAAATTTCACAAACATGAAAAACAGGATTCTGGGGCCGATGGGTTGTGCATGAAATCGTGGATTTCCCCGACAATTGTTTTTTTCTCTGTGAAAAAATAAATTTGTCCATGGCAAAAATATTTGGTATTTTCACTGGTTCGCCAAGGCTGACACCTCACTGTCTCTGTTCTCTGTGAAAAATCATGGTGGCTTTTGAATCGCAGCAAAAGGTTTGATGATTCTAACTGCCTTAATAAGTGGAAATGAGACTGGGTGGCCCATGTGCAATGTGGCAACACCATTTTGGTGGAGCGTGGTGGTCCATGCTTCTGAAAACTGTTGTAATCTGATGTCATGTGGTGCAGAGTCTGTGATAAAGATGCTTCATACGCTAGCTGCGGTATTGCTACATTGAAAGACCAGCTTAAAACCAAGAAGCACATCCACTAGTGTGTGTCACTGGAGAAATGTTAGTAATTAGGTGGGTTTCTTCAGTAAATACTTCACTTTGAATTGTAGGCTAAATGTGACATTTATGTGGCTTGTTGACAATAACGTGTGGACACTGGCTTTGAACTACAAATAGCGCTGCTCTTGCTGCTGCTAGGAAAGTACAGAAAACCATGGCATCCTTCTTCAAGAAATTGTGCATATTTTGATACTTTGAAATTTGACATTTTTTGGTGGTTGATGAGAATGTGTGAACACTGGCTTTGAACTTCAAGTTTGGTATTCAAGTCTTCTATTTTTGAAATAAACAAGGTAGAAAATTTTTTGGGGATATTAATTTTGCTTTTTGGTTAGAGAGTATTTTGTCTGTTTTTATTATTTTCTTTCAGGAAAACACTCAAAAATGGGGTACAAATTTCATTAAATTCATTTTCTTCTTCACCCCTTGGGCCACCTAACAGGGTGCTGACCCTAGACCCCGCCAGGGCCTTGTTGGCCCCTAGACCCCGGCCATATTCAGAGTTTTTTTGACATTGGCAATTGCGATGACTGTTTGCTGCATGTCTTCCCCATTCTCTCTCTGCCGGATTTCCTGTCTCTCTGCTGTAAATAAAGGCCAATAGATAAAAAATCTTAAAGGTAGCAACAACAATAACAAAACAAAACAGGATTCTGGAAACAAAAATATGACTCGACATTGTTAAGACTGTGAACTAGTCAATCTAAAATGACAAGAAATTTACCATATTAATATCTTTGTAGCCTGATGTGAATGAATGCGGCTCAAGCATATCTGTTTCCATTCAGCCATTTCATCTGTCGTTCTTACATCTGCCTGTGATGTAGCACTTGCTTTCGCTTGACTTCTCTTATTTTTGTATTTCCCCAATTCAGCATGGCTAAATTACTTAGAGTGAGTGAAGAAAAATATATGTTGAACTAATGTGTGTTTTCTTCTGCATCATCCCTGTGATGGTGCTTTTCATGCACAGCCCATCTTCCCTTTTTCACTCCTTTTTGTCTACCCAGGAGGTGGACAAAAGGGGTTATCTGAATTTCCATCTTCGGGAAAGTGGCAGTTACACACAAAGAGACTGGGAAAAGGCAGAAATATTCTGCAAAGAAAAGCCAGCATGGGGCTTCTGACTCTACAGGTCTTAGTTATATTGTTAAAAGTTAAAGACAATTACAGTAAATCTAGTAAAAACTTGACAAGTAGGCCTGTTGGTTGCTTGCAATAATTAGAAGCCTGGACCAGGATGAAGCCTCATCTCTCAAAACAAAAAGGATATGGCCTTTCAGCTTGGCTTACGTTTGTAAAGTTGCCTTCTGAAATTATGGTCCTTTGGAAAAAGAAGATCAGAATGGAGTTGTTTGGCTGTTATATTCAGCACCATAACTAGTTATTAGCACAATGCTGGGTGATTATTTGGGCTTGTTTTGAAGCCACAAGAACTGGATTGTGAACTGTCAATTGTGAGACACTTCCTCTCTCAAATAGACCATATAAAGAAAACCAGGATATTACTCATGTAATGCCACCCGTGGTTTTCTGAGAAGAGTTTTTTTTTCTAAAGTCATTTGCAGGCCCTCTGGTCGACACCATCTTGGCAGGAGCTGACTCCATACAACCCTGGATAAATGAAACAAGCCTGACAGTTGACTGGAGCACCGTACCTCAGTTGCCACAAGCTAGCTATCTCAGCCTTGAGTTGCTCACGTTTATCTATGATGCAGACTAATTTTACCTTACATTTATTCTGATCAAATCTGTCTATCCATCCTTGTTTAAGATGTTGCCACTGAAACGACATCTGCAACAGGGACTGCTGGAGATCCAGCCTAACTGGAGACAGCTCCTAGTGGTCATTTAAGAAACTGCATGTCTGCATTAGCTTTAATAAACCAAGCAACATCACAATAATCCCAAAAACAACAGGTACAACACAGTAGCTGAAGAAGAAAAAAGAAAAAGAACTATGGTGTTGTCAACGTCCAGCCCTCAACCTGATTGAGCGAATGCTTTGAAAAAGTAGATAAATAAAATTATGTTGCAAGGACATGTAGGGCTATATTCCAAATGGCATACTTTCTTGAGTACATTCTCACCCGGTGCACTACGTACACAGTATTTTCACATGCACATGAGCTGTTCTATTGTGGACATGCTGTTGTGCTCTTTATAAATGAAACGATGACAGCAAACTTTCCTCCTTGACTGCTTCACCCAAGTTACTGCCAAAATCTGAATTCCCATTGATAGTAAATTTCAAATAAAATGAACCCAGTTTTCTTTGTCACATTTTTAATCTCTCTCCTTCCTATGAGAGATTAAAGTTGTGCTGTACTTTGTTCTGAAGATGCAGCTACATCTATAACGTGGCAACCACGTTATCTGGTGTTCCACACACAGTTTTCTTGCAATTATGAATGCACCATCTCACTATTTGAAGCGTACTGCGCGATGACAGAATTAACAGTGTAAAATGCACTGATGGCTCAAAAATAGTAAATGTAACCACACAGATGCATAAGTTTAGGCATAGCTTTCATCAAAATTATTTTCCATTATTTTCAGACATTTACTTCAGTTAATTGCTGTTAAAGGTGGTTCTACAAGCTATCGTGAAGTCTACTTAGTTTTTTCATGCACATTCTGGATGAGGTTTTGTTAAACAAATGAATTAACATAACATGCCATTTGTTTTTGATCATCTGAGGTTGCCTATACCAGTTTTTAAGACCTTCCAAGGACCAAATAATTTTTTTTATTGCCTCTTCAAACCTTAAATTTGAACAACAGTACTCTTTCTTTTTCATATGACTGCACCTGTGTCGCAGGGAAACTGATTTATATGTCCACTGATTACTGCTCCGCTTGCAGGAGTTTGTTTATTTAAAAGCTTAGCTATATAAATGCTGCTGTTTATAACTGAACTAAAGACTCACCATGACTTTAAAAGACCAGGCAGGCAAAACTGGAATAGTAGAAGAGAAATATTACACGAGTTATGTGGCCATAAATAAGTTTCTGTTCCCCTCTTACCTGTTCAAACAGAAGAGAGGAGAGACAATTATGCAGGCGTGTGCACAAAAGACTGAGATTTATTCTTGATGTTTCATAACATATTATATATTAATGTACTAAGCCATGGCAGCACATCACCCCCACCCTTATCCACCTCCACTGGCTGCCAGTCAAATTTATTCTATAACTTAAAAAAATTCTACTTCTCACTTACAAATCCCTCAGGTTCCTCACTGCCGTTCTGACCTCCTCCATTCATTCTCCTCCTGCTGTGATTCTCACTACAAATCTAGTCTCCATCCTCCACACCAAAATTCTGCACTTTTGGGGACAGAGGTTTCAGTGTGGCAGCCTCAACTCATTGGAATTCTGTCATTCCACCTTAATCATCATCATCTCTTAAATACGGTCTACGGGCTGATGTTACTTGCTGTTGTCATTCGTATTATATTATTATTGTTATTATTATATTACATTAGTTATTAACTTGTCCTGTGGTTACTCTGTAGTGTCGACTCTGAGTCATAGGGAAGTCAAAGCAAGTGACATCATAACGCAATAGAGAAAGTGCATTAAACAAAAAGAAGAAACATTTGATCAACTTAATGCAAAATATTTAAATTTTGGTGAGTGTGAATTCTGAAGGGAACAAATCTCGGAAAGGATGGGGAGAGAGGGAGACAGACAGCTGAAAGACATGCACATATTTTAATATTAATCACCTCAGTAATATTTTAACAGGCTCTAAAAATCCAATCCTGAGCATACTGCCTCTGACTGTTGGCAATAATTATCTGCTCTGTGCTTCTTGGGACCTCTGATTACTGTTTTAGGGGGCCTAACTGACTAACCTGCAAACTGGGACTGACAGATTTTTAACTCCTCCCTGCGCTTCATCTCCCAACAGCAATATCACAGGTTATACTTCTGAGCCATTCACTTCAATTTCCCACTAAATCCAACACATCCTTGGGAAACCACTTTAAAATACAACGGTTATCACCTCACCATGTCTTCTGGGATTCGGTTTAGATGATCCCTACATAACTAGACAGTGGTCATCATAACTGATGCAATAAGGGTCAAGGAGGTGGTCGCTGATGAAAGGAGAGTCATTAATACTGTATGGAGACCTCTTACCTTTGCTACCACTGCTTTGGCCATTAAAATTTAAACCTGCAGATTGGTGATTGTGCCTGTCAGACAGGTGGCATAAGGCTATGGCAAATGGTCCACACTGATATAATGCTTTTTAACCTTATCTAGACTCTTCAAAGTGCAGGTAAGTTAATCATACCCAATTAATCTATAATGTCTCAACTGTGAATGAACAGTCTTAAACGGATGATGGAGTAGGTAGGCTACATAAAGTCATACAAACAACAATCTTATTTTGCATTTATTCATGCATTTTATCATCATGAGTCAGGCATTAGTTAGGCTATATGTTTGTATAAAACTTATACCCTTATTATAAATTGTTGCAATAAATTAAAGAAAATGCTGATGCAAGAATAAAAAAAAAAAAATATGGCCTGCAACAACTAATGGTCTGCATTCTGTGTCTGTGTGCACACATGTGTGTTTACAACAATGTGCAGACTGTGGATGTGCTTGTGTGTAAGATTTTAGTTAAAGGAAGGAAAAGAGCAGCACAATGTCTTGGGCAGGGTGTCTCACTAATGAGGCTTTATAGCTGTGGGATGCGAGTCACACACACAGACAATGGTCAGGGGAACATTTAGCGTCTCTTCTCCATTCCTCACACATCATGCTGAGGCAGTTTTTACTCGGAAACCCTCCTATGTCCTTCGTTCCTGGCATAGAGAAGATGAAAAACAAAACAAAAGCAAAAAAAAAGAGAGAGAAGGAAATATCTGGCTGTGATTTGCAATACAATATCAAACGTTTTGCTTGCTGAAACCGTGTCTCTAACAACAGGTGAATGTCAGACTAACAAGATACAAATTGGCAGCATTGGTGCACTGTAGTTCACATTTGCAACCATTAGTTTACTGAGAACAAATACATGGCAGGCCAACATAACTATATGAATAGCAAACAAAAAAGAGAGGGAGCGAGAGGGAGAGAGAGAGAGAGAGGTAATAACAGAAAACAACAGAAAATATTTAATCGGCTGGGCTAGGCTGGGCACCAGATTTCTATTTTCATTAATGTGGCTCTGGCCAGAAAAGGCATAGATGCTGCTATGATAAGGAGAGACAGAGAGAGAAAAGGTGGGGGTGGAGAGATCTAACAGGTGTGGACTGGGACTGCTCGTGGACCAAACGCTTCGGAAGGCGATACACTGGGCAGACACTCTGGAGAGGAGCGTCAGATGGCCGCGCGCTCCTCATTTGGAAATACTTAAAAAAAAAAAAAAAAAGTGTTCTAGCATGTACTTTCTGGGCTTCGTTTCCTCGTCTGTGAATGGTGTTTAGACTGGATCTTGTGTATTTATTTGCCCGAGAGAGAGAAAGAAAAAAAGAGGTGGATAACGCTCTAATTAAAAAACTCACATCACTTTCCTGGCAGCTCCCGCGCGCTCCACAGCTCCTGTTTGGCACGTCTGCGGTCCAAAGTCCTCAAGTCATTTTGTGGGACACCGCAGAGACCAACACGCGAAGATTTGATGCGTTTTTGTTTTTTGTTTGTTTTTGATTGAAGAGTTGATGGTGAGTGTATACACTACCTGATTTCACAGAAGTAAAGTTAACAATACGCATTCTAATGACTTATGCTCAAATATTTTATTAAGCTAATTTAGTTCAAAAATTATGATGACATCATCTAAATAATATTTTTACAAAGCTATTATTTTTATATTTATATATATTGCTGCATTTGAAATATGTGATTTATAGTTAGGCAGGCTACATAATTTGAGAGCTGTATGGTGAAAAAAAAAAGAAAATCTGAAATGTCTTTTCTGTTTTTACTGTCCTTTCCAGATCCATTAATCAGAGGAAGAATCTATCAGAAGCACACCCAAGTTGCCAAAATTGTTTGTGATTTCCTAAGGAAAGAAAAAAAAATCTGATGTCCAGAGACAAAAGTAAAGTATCCTCACATGATTGTGTCAGCAAAGATCTCTGATCAACTTTTTTTCCCCTCATGGCATTATGTGAGACATCCATATGAAGACAAATTCTGTGCTCTGTAGGGGGGGTTCGAAAGGAGTGTTTTCTTTGGAAAGGCTTTACTCAATCAAACTGTACTTAATCTAACAAAACAAAGAATACCTCCACTCTGTCTTCGTTGAGCTGAATTTGGCACCAGCTCTTTCTGCTTCAGCACCTTCCATAAAACGGTTCCAGTGCCAGTTTTGGTCTCTGACACTTAAACTTTTTTGAACTACATGACATTAGGAAAAGACAATAACGCAAAGCAGACTTTACAAATATTATGTTTTTGTAGTGTGTAGTGTAATCCATAAGGCATTTTTCTTCTTTTTTTCTGTCTTTTTTTTTTTAACTATAAACTTTAAATATTTCAGGTCTCTTGGACATTTTTTTTTTTTTAACTGCCCGTGGATCATCCATGCGGGTTGTTTCCTTTCTGGTCATCTGATATTTTGTTTTCTCTATTACGGATTTCACCCCTTGCTCCTCTTTATAAACCTCGTCACCCTTTCATACCAAACTGGTTCTTTGAGAGGCTTCATCCTGGCCGGCACTATTCCTGCCAAGGGGGAAGAGGACTTCCTCACGCTGGCCGCCTCGCGGCTCAGCCGCAGAAAACGTGTCATAGGAGCTGCTGTAGGTGTGGCCATGGTTTTAATACTGTTGGTGGCCATTCCCCTGCTGGTCCACACAACCAAAGGGGGCACCACTGGAAGTGCAGGGAGTCACTATGAAATGCTTGGAAGCTGCAGGATGGTATGCGACCCTTACGCTACATCTCAGCCAGGTCAGGAGCTGACAGCTGTGTCTCCACCTCCCCAGGATTATTCTGGGAAGAAGATGAGGTCCGGGCTTCGTGGACCTCCAGGGATCCCGGGCCCTCCAGGAGAACGGGGACCGCCTGGAGAGCCAGGCAAACCAGGGCCACAGGGACTCCCAGGTCCAGGACCTGGTGGCTATTCTTCCTCAATCTATACACCCAAAATCGCCTTTTATGCAGGCCTACGCAAGCAGCATGAAGGCAATGAAATACTGAAGTTTGACGATGTGGTGACCAATGTAGGTAACTACTATGAGCCCAGCACTGGCAAGTTCACCTGCCCTCTGCCTGGTATCTATTTCTTCACCTACCACGTTCTGATGAGGGGTGGTGATGGAACCAGCATGTGGGCGGACCTGAGGAAAAATGGATTGGTTAGTAAAAGTGTGTGTGTGTTGCGAATATGTGTGTGAGTAGGTCGCATTCATGGATACGTGTGCATAGTATGTGTATGTAATTAGACATACATGATCACGCAACAGATTTTTGTCACAGCTGACTGTCTTGTCTCACCAGGTGACTGCTGAGACAAGACTGGCAACATTGAGCTCTACACATTCAGAGCACATTCCACTTAGCAGGTGGCAACATGACAGCCAAAGAATGAACCCGCAATCCCTTTTCTCATTAAGGGAAATTCATGCTATATAGTTAAAAGTTGCAGCCACTGATATTTGCATTCCTACATGTACTGTGGTTAAAATGACGAGTGACAGAATGCAGAGGCTGCCACCAAAAGGAACAGTCTAATTAGTAAGTATCATACACAGCTTGATTATTGCCTGAACAGAAGTGCAAAAGAGCACAGGAGAAATGTCTGTCAGAGTGTGGACGAGTCAGTTTACACCTCAGCTAAATAAATAATGAATTTAATATTGACAGTCCACTCATCCACTCCCTCATTCCCCAGACACTAATTAAAGATAGAGGGGCTGCTGGGGGGAAGAGGAGTAGAGAGGTGTGATAAATCACAGGGATTTCATCAGAGGACTCCGAATTCAGAAAACATTCTTCAAGTTGCTTTTTACATTCATTCATTCGTCAAGGACTCTAAATGCAAATACTTTCTGCTCAGACCTCACTTTCTGGAAATATAGTGCACCAGGAACTATGCACACACACGTATAACCCAGTATAGTGGTTTTCATTGTTTTAACGCGGTTATACTATAATAGGTGGCGTCAGAGTTAATTGTTTGACATATTTTATCAAATATTTAGAATAATCAATTTTGTCTTTGGTTTTGATTGTATATGCATGAGGCCATAATGGGGAATATGTGTTTAAAGTGGCCTGCTCATAATGTGCTGTATTGTCATTCAAGTCATTTTATCCTGATAAATAATTTATTCAGCTTAGATTAGATCCCCTGAATACCCACTATACTTTCCTCTCCCAACCCCATCCCAGCTTGTTCATTGATTCTCCATTAATTATCTTTTCACTCAGCTCAATTATTCAACCTCACCCAGGCCCATCTGACACCCATCAGGTGGCCTCTTTAAACAGTTCTGTTAAATAGATAGCTCACCTAACAAGGATCTACCCAAACAGAGCTTCTGGTAGATGAAAAGAGAGTGTAAATGAAATTCTGCCGAATGCCTGATCATGCTTGGAGTTATTGAAGCCCCGAGGCAGACAGGTACTCTGCCTGAGGCCAGTTAGTGGCTTTGGTTTACTAAATGGGCACTGTGTTTGACAGGTTGCATTCCTGACCATAGAATCAAACAGCCTGTTTTACCATTGCCGTAGGTGTTCAAGCTTTATTGGATATTGTGTCTCCTAGCTGTGTGTGTTTGTCTAAACCCATACAAAGAATGACCAAAGCCACCAATTTGCCCCTTTCTCAAATTGCATGCATCCTGTTTGGGGAATTTGCGGCCTCGAGCCTGTGAAGCAGCTAAATTCAACTCAAACAGATTTGGTGATGATGTATGAAACAAAACAGACTACGCAGACATATGCTGAGAGATTCTTCGCAACACACTGAATGGGCAAGCAAAAGCAGACAATTGAGTTGATGGCAACATCGGGGGTGGGGCAGAGGAAGATAAATGACTTAATGGAGGTCTGGAGACAGTGGGCTGGTAGACGAGGCATTTGGGAGGCTGGTGTTGAAGGCCAAGATGAGAGCAGGCATGATGACCAATGGATAGTCACTCAGCACATCTCAGCTTGACAAGTGATCAAGGTCGACCAGAGAAATAGGAAAAAAGAAGCTGCCTTTCCAAAGTTCACTTATTCACCAGTTGGGCTTGAGAATGGGCTTTGAGGCATCTCAAATGTGGTACATCTAGTAGTTGAGAAAGATGCTTCTCCAAATGTTGATTGCGTAACTTCACCTTTGCTCATGATAATTACATTGTTATCTTACATATTTTCTTGGATTGTTACCTACACTGCATGACACCAGTGCCCTGTGCAGCTGTGCCAGGACCTCAGGAGGATGTGCTGACTGTTGCAAGGCTTCCATGGGATTCCTATAGATCCAATATCTATTTCCAACCCCAAATCCCCACTCTGTAAAGCCTCCCTGATCACAAACTTTCACAAAATCATTGCAGAATAACATTGCTCCACAGCTGGGGGATTTGTGGACGAAAGGAGTTACTCTACAGCTGATTCCATTTTTGCAATTGACTTGTGAAGGTTTGATTGATGGTTGCATCCTGTTCCTGGTCTTCTTCAGCTCACATACCACATATGTTGCCTGCAGATGAGGCACAGAACAAACCCAATTAATGATTCACTATTAATTTAGCCTTCCTAAAGATAAATAGTTGTGAATGCTTATTGCAACAATTGCTCTTATAAATGTGTTTAATCACTGTATTTGTAATTTCCAGTCAAGGATATATGACTTCCATACAACTTAATATTCCAGCTTGGTAACAGATGTTAGGACTGTCTGTGATATTGTTGGCATGCTGCTCATGCGATGAAGAGGGGTAATATATTATGTGTACCTTCTCAGCAGAACATCTCTTTCTCCTCATTAATATGTTGGTGAGCAGCTCATCCCCTCATTTACATTTCTATAATGCTCCTTTGTTTATGTCTATTTTCAACATTCTCTGTGTAATATTCAATGTAGACAAATAGAGTCTGTCTAAGCTCTCATTTAATCTCTCCCAAGTTTTTCACCTGTCATAGACTCTTTTAATAGCTCATTTAAAGGTCAAGTTACTTCACACGGTAATGTTAAAATGTCATCACTTGCTGTAATGACCGCTACTTCTATAAACTTTTCCAGTAAGAAGATGGTGCAGGTAAAATATAATTAGCTTCAGAGAGGCAAAGTGTTGGATATGTGGCAGAATTACTTTTGTAAGGATATATCAAATGTTTTCTTTAGCTCGTATACTATCTGAGGCACACAGTCATATTTGATGTAAATAAAATATGACTGTGTGCCTCAGATAGTAATAAGCTAAGTCAATTCAACATGCTGTGCACAGGTGTCACAGACCTCAGGCTATAACACTGAATGGCAGGTAATAGCAATCCAAGGCATGGTTCAATGCTTAAGTCCCTTGTCGCCATGTAATCCCAGCTCTCCCAGAGGAGAGGGAAAACCTATTCAGTAAATATTCTATTTCCACAACATCACCCCACCCCTTCCCAAGCCTCCTGCCATGTGCTGGATTCCCTTAGGTAAGTTTAACAGCTACTTTTCTATTGTCTCCACTCTAAGAGGTCAGTATATCACAGTGAATGAATCCTGTCAGTTTTATTACCAGTGGAGCAAAGCACCACAGATAAAAACAAGACTTCATATACCCCCACATCTCTCTGGTCTCACAAAATAGCTTCGCTTGATCAGTCTGTTACTCGAGCACCCCCCCACCCCACCCCCAATCCCTCCACCCCACCCCACTCCCCACCCTAACTCTCCTTCTCCTCTTTTTCCTCTCCTTTCCCTTTATTTTGTCCATCCTTGTCTGTCTTTTGAACTGTCTATCTGTAGAGAAAACAACATGGCAGTTGCACCTCACGCCACCCTCCTCCGTTTTCCTCCCCCTTGCCTGTGGCCCTGTGCTCCCAGGCATGTTTACTGGAGGCTCTATAATGAAAGGGCTTGGCAGAGACAGAGACAGCCACAGGCAAGCCCTGGGGGCCCTTGCCTCACGTCTCACAACCCTTCCAACTCTAGGATCAGTGCTATATGCTGCCTGGTTCACAAGGATCAGTCTGTGTCCTCCAGCCGTATCCATCTCCTCTGTCGGCTTCCTGTCCTAATCCCTACCAGGGCTCCCTTATGTCTGTCTGTCTGGTATCTGTGTTAATGGATGGCTTGGATTACTCTTTTAAGCACAGAAACATTGCTGCACCAATTCACCAATCACACACTGAGAAAATGATATAGGGTGGTTGATGAATATTATTTTGCTGAACAGATTAAAAGGCACTTCTGAGCTCATTAAAATCTGAGGCCTGAGGGGAAAAGAGTTCTCTCCACATCTTCTTTCAGTTTGGCCAGAAAATAATGAGCAGGGCGACATATGCCTGTTGTCAATAAAAAGTCACAACAACAGCATCACTGTCAAAAGCAGCCAAAGATGCAAATTGTGATATTGGCTGTCACTGCACATGCCAAGCAGAACAATATAACCTTTACAGATGACAGTGTGTTTGTGTTGTTGTTTGAGAGTCAGTCTATCAGGGCCTAAGACAGGATAAAGTAGCTGGTGTTTAATGGGCTGGCAGGATAACACAAGTGTCTCCAACACTAAATAAAGATTAAATGAAGAAAGAAATACACCCTTTATATTCTATAACATAACAAAGAAAAATTCATGAAAAAAGTCAGGAAAATATTCAAAATTAAGGAAACAAAGAGACATTTGGTGCAATGGTTCGTCAAGTCATCACACCAGCAGAAGGTTCTGGAAGTTAACCTGCTGTTTTGAAGTTAGAACTTTCCCAAAAAAAATGAGTTACATTAGCTGTTAGTTTTGATTTGTCCTCCCTGTAGGTGAGATGTGAGCTGCATCGAGCCCCACTCAACAGCTAGAAGCTCATAGTGATTGAATACCAAAAAAAAATAAAAAAATAAAAATCAAGGATGTGCAATACATTCTTTTAGCATGCTCATCAGTCAGCTTTACAGTCATGGATAAATATTAATTTGAATCAGTCAGAAACATGGTTATAAACTGACTTCATGATGATATTTAATTAGTTTTTAGAAATAATTTACAAATTATGGCAGCAGGCAGATGGATTTTTTTTAAATGAAATGTTAAATTACATGCACACTAACCAAGTGCAACATTACAGTCAGATGACTCAAGGTAATAAAGGAGAAAAACAATTTTAGGCAAATGCAGATCATTTTAAACTTAAAAATGTGAACAAACAGAATATGGAACTGAACAAAAACCAAATAGCTAGAGGTTCTAGGTATAACTGTGGTCAGTTTTACTTAGCTGCCTTTGAGCTGTTCACCTTCTGGGAGATTTACCTCTCTGTTAGCTTAATCAATATGATTTAGAGAGAACAGGGGCCCGTTTAACCACTGGTTACCATCGCACTCTATGCTGGATGCAGCATTCAGGACCAACATTTCATATAAAGACACCCACAGATTCTGTTCAGACAATAAAGCACAACTCCAGGGTTGATAGATAGTGAACAATATGCCCAGACAAGGGCAAAATGGATTGGTGCAGGGGGAAAAGAGCATATTTTTTAGTTACAGTAATTCAGGCTCTGCTGCTCAGCAGTTGACTGTTTTCAAATTGATGCGTTCTCATTGGGGAAAAAGGGCCCACAGTGATGGGGCTGACATGATGGTAGTTGAGTTGCAGATCATATTCTGTGGCTGTCATGGAGATGTGCGTGGCTTGTCTGGGTGCTGACATAGATTGAGTGCTCCCAGTGTGAATGGACATCGAGCCAGACAGAAGGCCACTGATGGCTGACATATGTCTGTTGATTGGAGCTGCTACACCAGAACTATTGACACATCCTATTTAGGAGGGGCTTTTCTTTTTTTTTTTTTTTTTTTTTTTTTTTTTTTCACCCAAAGTTTTTGGAAAAAACAAGAAAAAAACCCCAAAAACCAGTTTTTTCCTCCTTTTGTAGAAATTTTT
>JBAMYA010000022.1:7869642-7883313 GCA_037176975.1 Arrhamphus sclerolepis
AGTGTGAATGGACATCGAGCCAGACAGAAGGCCACTGAGGGTTGACATATGTCTGGTGATTGGAGCTGCTACACCAGAACTATTGAAAAATCCTATTTGGGGGGGGTTTTTCTTTTTTTTTTTTTTTTTTTTTTTTTTTTTTTGTAATGCTACTGTTCTGTGCTTATTATATCCAAAACAACTTAATTAAAGACCAGTCGATGAAAGGCTCACACAACACCATTTCAAGATCTACAGTTTACATTAATGCTCTGTCATGCACACAAAAGTTTAAAAACGTAACATAATGCAAGTATTATCGCCTGCTTGACATGTTGCTTTAAGGATTAAAGGTACGGTCATAAATGGACAAATCGTGTTTTATGTAAAATAAAAATCAAATGTAGGCTGTGCATCCAGGAGTCCACAGTGAGTAAACCCAATTAAACGTGTTAACAAACAAGTAAAGATCCACTGCTGCTGGGTCAATAAGACCAAACTCACGCAGAGCATGCAAATGTGAAACTGTCTTCCCATGGCATAGCCACTCAATATCATGCGTATCGAGCTGGTCCAGCATCATAAGCAACAGGTCAATAGCTGATGTGGATAGTCACGCTGTTTCTCAGTGGAGTTAGTTTGGACAACCTGTGTCTCCTGTGAGCCTGCTTATCTCCAGAATCCGATCAGATCACGATCCTTAAGTTTCATCACACTCGCAGCTGATTAATAAGAGACTGAGAGGCTGTCTAAACAAATGGGGTCACAGGTCACGCCTTTTGTTTAAATATCTATTCAGAGGCTGTGTCATACACAGGAGTGTCTCATTTGAAACCTGCAATAATTTGCCATAATATAAAATAAATAAGTAGAGTCTGACGCGGGTTACCTTTTCCTCAAAAGTGCTGGCGCTTTAACCATTTTCTAACTGCCATTGTGTATGTCCCCTACTGGTGACAGGTAAGAGCAAGTGCCATCGCTCAGGACGCTGATCAGAATTACGACTATGCCTCCAACAGTGTGATCCTGCATTTGGATGTCGGCGATGAGGTGTGTGTTCAGCTGGATGGAGGAAAGGTCCACGGAGGAAATCAAAACAAGTACAGCACCTTCTCTGGCTTCCTCATCTACCCAGACTGAAATTAATCTGCCGACAAAGGAGAGAGAAAAGCAGCAACATACAAACAGACATACTGACACTGAAACAAATATATGCAGATTACAATGTACACACAAACATATGCACACACACGCATGCAACACACACACAATTCACAAACACACTTGTGTATACTTGCAAGGGATTTTCAGAGAAAGATTGAATCAAAATTTAGTAAAATTGTGTGATATTGAGCCAATCATCATAAGCAACAATATTTATTGGCACCCTTTACGTGCAAATATGAATTTCATAAGATGTACAGTGCAAGTGAAAATAGCAATTCCATATTCTTGCTCTGAAATATCTTGAGTCTTATGTGTTTCATATTATCTAACATTGTCAGAACAAGAATATAACACCATAAGTCTGAAAATTTGACAAAGACAAAGAGGCAAAGGCATGCTTATTGTTTTTTGTTTTTCTTTTTAAGATTTTCATTTTACTTTTCCAGTCACCATTCTATTGAACTCAGATTTATTGGTCTGACATTGTTTAGCAAGTTATCACTGCAAAATATTCCTGTATAATTCAAAGTAAATTATACCAATTTGGATGAATTAAATCCTTGCTGTGATTCAGGCTGTGATGGCCCATTACTGATTGAAAGAGGCAAATAAAAACACATTGACTCTCCTCCCTTACTTTCTTCATCACACACTTAGTAAGATAAAACAAAAAAAATGTGCTCATTACAAGGCACATCATTATGTATTTCATGAATGGCACTTGTGTAATGAAGTTTTATTTGCAAAGTACTTTAATGATGACATTGTGAGAGTCTGTGAGTGTGTGTGTGTGTGTGTGTGAAAGGGTATAGATGCTGTTAGATTACTGCAGGAGTAATTGTACCTAGTTAAGTGTTCGACTTAAATTTTATGTTTCTTTTTTTTTAATACATTACAGACATTTTACTAAAATTTACACTGCCATGTCTAAAGTATGTTTATTTTTGAGAGACCCTGTCAAAGTATGATCATGTGCACACTGTGTTAACTTTGAAACGGGCTATCTGGTATAAGGAAAAGGTTGAACGGACTGTTGCTATTAAAACATCTATACCACCCTCGTCTGTGTTTTTGAGTGAGATTTTGACATAATGAAGAATAAAGGCTGAAAACATGCGTGTTCGTACAAGTCATAAACCTATACAGACCATGCGCTCCATTTTATTTGAAGTGACCATTTGGACAGACCGGTGGATTGGTTATATGACACGGTTAGGTGAATTTACAGCCAAGATCGAAGCTGACCAGAGCCACTGCCTGCTACAACATGGATTTCCAATATTTCATGGGACACCTTATAAGACACAATCATTAATACAGACATGAGTTTCTACTGCTCCCAGGATGCACAAAATCTAAGCAATGCATACATTTTAGGGACAATATAGATATCAGTTTTACACACTAAATTGATCCATTGTTAAAAAGAGGTGGATATAATTTATATATACATATAATTTATTACAGCTGTTGGACAATAATGATAATAATAATAATAACAACAACAATAATAACAATAATAATGATGATAATACTAAATCCAGTCAAATGGAGAAATTTTCTCAAGTGTTATTGTTAAAATTTAGATTTTATTGGCAATTTTGTGATGTCTTTGTTTTGTTGGGCTTTTTTTTCTTGCTCTCTCTCCTGTGTGCAAAAGCTTACCCTTATTCAGTGTCTTTATGTGAATCTGCCAGGTGTGAGCTTATATGCCTGAACACAAACGAGATGCTTTAATGGTTCTGTGGCTTAGAGAGAGAAAGAGAAGAAAAGTTTTTATTTCAACTTCATCACTGTAAATTCTGAATGAATATAATGAGGGATTAAAACAATAGCTTGTTTCATAACTCAATAGTATTGTGATAATATTTGTATATTTAGACATTATTGTGGTAAAATTCCAAAATGGTCATGTGTTCATTGTGTCAGATTTAATTGAAATGTCAACGAGAAAAAGACCTTTTCTATAAGAGAAGAAGTTGCTTCACCTTGGATTTGAAGATGTGGCTTACGTAACATATTTGCCAAAAACGATTGTCAAAATAGGAATGGGCTGACTGTAACTAATCAAATAACTCATATTCTTCTTCTTCCATGAGCATTGGAATCATCCTTTAATCCTCTAAATTGATATATTAAAAAGGTAATTGAAATTCAGAATGAGATTTATGTTTAAACAAAGAATATAAAAGAAGAAAAAGAAAAAAGATTACTATCAAATTATTATCATTTTAAATAATCTCATTTCATTCAGTAATTTACATCCCTCCCTACACTGCAGGACTGCAACACATTTCGAAAAAGAAAAAAAAAAAGAAGTTGTTGGTATAATAAGCTTTTACCACTTTGTTACATTGCCATTATTTCTCGCATAATGTAAAAGATGCTCTGGTCAAAGCTTGTCCATTTATTTTTTTCTAACACATCTTGTGCAACAGTATGGAATATTGTTCTTGCATTTTTCATTTCAAGGTCGGGACTGCAGGTAGGCCAGTCTAGTACTTGTACCTTTTTCTCCTCCAGCTGCCTTTGTAAGCTGCGCAGAATGTGGTTTTTCATTATTTTGTAGAAAAATACATCAATGTCTCCAGAAAGGGTGCTTTCTTGAAGGCAGCATATATTGTTCTAAG
Source organism: Arrhamphus sclerolepis (assembly GCA_037176975.1). Classification (NCBI taxonomy): domain Eukaryota; kingdom Metazoa; phylum Chordata; class Actinopteri; order Beloniformes; family Hemiramphidae; genus Arrhamphus; species Arrhamphus sclerolepis. The sequence goes on from JBAMYA010000022.1 coordinate 7,873,419, forward strand.
ATCACAATGTCAAAACATTAAAGAAGTGGAAACTGCCTTTGTCCAGAGCACTGACATGACACTGCACTATCACGGTAGCTGATTGACTTGTTGCTCGTGATCCTTTTCATCTTTGGTCTGGAGCACACACAGACCATTTCTTCTTCTTCAAAAAAGATCCGAAATAATGATTTACCTGACTACCATACATGTTTCCACAATGTGATGGTCCATTCCAGAGTCTTCTGAGCCCAGAGAGGTTTCTCTTTTATTAACCTCTGGATAAATTTAATCAAAAGCTTCTTCTTTATTTGCTCAGTGGGCATATTGTAGCTTCATATTGTAATTTCCAAATTGCTCATGTTATTTAATTAGCAAAAGATAAATGATGATACTAGTTGCAGTGCTCTCTAAAGGATCAGAGAAGACGAGTGTCAAGCTCACATTACAACTTGCTGTCTTGATGTTTCCACAGTAAAATTCGGACAGATTCTCTGAAACCTTTGTGTTCTCCAGAGGAAGAAAAATGCCACCAAATACACACCGACAGTATATATACTGTCCCTTTTTTCCCCTCCTCATGTGGAATTGTATTTTCTACTGTGCAATACATATTGCAGTGTTTTAAACTCACTAGACACACTTCAGATTGTGGACAATGGTAAGAGACAGAAAAAATATGCCCCATGAAATCAAAATTGTTGAATACCTAATATATTCCTGGAAAAAGGAGAGTACCTAATTAAAGTGGTGATGTCATTCCAGAAGCAAAGGATTTGATGAATCGGTTTCTCCTAAATAGAAAAAGAGGTCTTAAAACTTATGTCTGGACCCAGCCCACGGCTTTCTCTCCTAGCAGATTCCAGTTGAAAGTTAATTGGACGGGGAGAGGTCTGAGACGGGATGCGCTGAGGCCCATTAGCGATTCCCCTGTCGAATGCAGAGCCACGAGGATCACAGACTCACAAATAGGAGGATTAAAATAATCAATAGCCTTGACTTCCATCGACCACACACATACACACGCCAAGTAATTAGTGAGCAACCTGTTCAGTAGTGGACTATGACACCTTCCTGAACCCTACCCCACACAGAAGCTGTACACTCCAATAGTTGCGGGGCCTAATGAGTGGAAAATAGTTGTGACCCCTTGAGGACAAAATGAAGAAAAGGTCGACAGACAGCATTTTAATGCTTAGATGTCGGTTTTATTTGTAAAGCTGTGAAACGACAAATACAGCAAAACCATCAAACCTGTAAACATTTCAAAAATATTTGATGTGAAAAAAAGAGATTTATGAACCAAGAAGGGCTACACCCATAATATACTTTTATTTTGACTCAAGTATAGAGTTGATCAAAATATTTCTGTAATGCAGGACCGCAATATGTTGTCTGTTACTTGGTGTTTACTAAGCAATACTGCCCTCTTGTGTCAGAAAACACAAACGGTAGATCTATTGCTCTCAAACCCAACTGAAACCTAGCTGCAGATGAACCAATCCTACTTTGTTTAGTCCGGTACCAATACAGAAACTTTGCAATTGCCCGGTAACCAGGACTGATCCGATAACACAGATGTGTGGAAGAGACTGAAGGTGTCACACTTCAGTTCAAACAAAAAAATAATTGAAAAAAAGAAAAAAATAATATCTGAATTGCTGTATAGCATTAATACAGTGGCAAGAAAAAGTATGAACCCCTTGGAATTCATTGGTTTTCTGCAATAATTTTCCATAAATTTACAAAATACTTTAGCAATCCCTAAAGGAAAATTACTTGTTGGATTAGGTGTCATAGTTTAGGTCCATTCAAAGATTCAATGCACAAGGTTATTGTTGTGGGTAATCTGAACTTCATCTAGTTACAATAGACAAATTGTACAATGTGTGTGGCTGATACCAAACTTTATTTCTTGTGTCATTATTGAACCCACTTATTTAACTTTAACAGCAGTGGAAGTAAAAAATGTTCAGATAAAATTTCATATATAGACCCTATATGTGTACATGTATGTATACATATATATATGAATATGGGGCTTATACATGTTTCCTTTCCACTACAGCTGTGCATCTGATTCGTAACATAGCAATAATTGCACACTTAGAAATGACAAGAATAGATCAGCTGTGTAGATCTATTCCATTATGCAATATGTAATCTATTAAGATTGAGCCCAGTATCCAATATTAAAGGTCCCATAAACTGCATTAACTGGCTGATTAAATTTGTTTTCGATGAAAATTGTCTTTGTGCATTTTAACCCACTCCAGGAAATGATTCTATTTCATGAGAAAAAGCTGTTTTGGTGTTCATTGACATTTAAGCAAGCTATGCTCTTATTTGCCACTCGAGGATAATAAAGATAATTTAATTGAATTTTGTCCGATGAATGAGCTGTGCAGTGATTGGTTGGTTTACCGTGGAGCTAGCCCGCAGAAATTACTTATCCTAACACGGAACATATTTATGACTGTATGATTAACTGTATGACAGCGATGCAGCTCAAATAAACTCAGTTCAAAGCTGGTGAATTTAGTTCAATTCAGAGAAAGTTAAGAAAAAACACTGCCATCACTCAATCCCTTCTTCTAGAGAGCCAGTGTTCAATAACACAAACTTGGCAGGAGCCAGCAAGAGCACGGCGTCAGCTGAAGCCAGACATGGAGGTTGCTGGGATTTACTGCAAATGAGGATGAGGAGTGCAGGGGACACAGAAAGTGAGCAAGAATCCCTGACAGAACCAGGGGCAGCATTTTACCTTCACCATAAGTGGTCTTAATTAGATCTTTCAATTTATTAAAAAAATAAATAAAATTCTGATTTTTATTGTGTTGTGTTACACTTGCAGGTTTTCAGATTGGATTGTGTCTCAGATGAACATTTAAGTTGTGAAATTGACATATGAAGGAAGTGATAACAGGATTTGAGGTTCTCTGCATGTCTGTTTGACATGGCAAACTATCCCTACGTTGAGGTAAAACTACATTTAAACTTTATGGGACTTTTAATAATGAAATGGTGCATCACTTAATTCCAGCACAATCACAAAATCTTTTTATCTTATTCTACCACAGCAAACCAATGCACTCAAAACAACCATGGTAACATTTCAGGAAAATCTTTTATTCAAATGTAGCAACAAATTGGGGGGCATGTTTTTAACTCAAGAAAATATGACTGGATATGCCAATTTACTGCTAAATCAAGGACATGCCGATTCAGCAAAAGCAAACCTTAGCTAGTGACACTGCAGTTAACTGACAGTATTGTGTGTATATCTTCTACATATATATATATTAATGTCTTCTCCAATGTTGACACGCTAGTATCTACAGTTATAGCATGTTTGTTGTAAATGTTGCAATGTCAAATGATTTTCCAAACCGTGCAAGTACAAAGGCTCCTTAATGAAAAATGTTGGTCATACATATGGATAGATCTGAAAGGGTATTTTGTAGTCCTTTCTGGGGAATGTAAAGGCACTTCTTAAATTAAAACTGTTCAACAAATTCATGGAAAAGGTTGAAGTACTGTAAAAGCTAAATGCAAAAAAGACGTGAGAAAAGACAAAAGTGGGATGCTCCTCATCTTCATCCGCTCATAACCATTCTGACCAGCTCTGCAAAAGAGAGAAGACAGAAAAGTCAGTTTCACTGTCAAATCCTATGAGAGATCAACTCCAATTCCAGCACGTGGCGCAAAGGCCTACTCCTCTTCAAGTTGGGAGCTGATCGATGCTGCAACTGGACCAAGATCCCTCATATTCTGCTCAACCTGAGCAAAGAAAGGTAAGCTGAAAAGGGTACTGAGGAAGAGATGGAGTAAATATTTCTAACTCCTATCCAGCCAAAGCATTTGGCTCTCTAAGATCCATAGAAAGTTGGTTAGAGAAGCCATCCTTATATGCCTTCCTCTAGTTGAGAAGCAGAGAAAAATGGAAAAGATCAGTGGAGCTACAATCCATTTAGAGCGACCAGCTACAAATTCAGCTTCTGACAGTTTAGAGTAGAAAACTGTTAGCACAACAGCCACTTATTGCAATTCTGTGGTTAGTAGAAAAAAGGGACAGGTCCACTTCTAAATCTGGTGGCCATTTTATTAATAACTGAATAACATAACTACTGTGGAAAAAAAGCACCTCCGACACCAACACAGAAATATATAATCTTTTTTTTTTTTTTTTTTAAAAGAACCCCCCCCCTACAAAAAAACAACAACATGCAAATAAGATTATGAAAGCTGCCTGATAACTGATGACCAAACCAAACTTGATAGTGACCACCAGGCATTCCCCAAATAAGGCCAGTCACCCTGCGTGTCCACTATATCTCCATATAAACCAAAGGGAGTCATAGACAAAGGCATAGGGACATGCTGCAGCCAGTGGCCAAGGCAAAGGGCTGCAGAAGAGAGACAGAGCAGCAGGTTGCTACACGTGTCAAAGCCTCAGGTCTGCAGGTGAGGCAGACCACCAGGCTTTCCCACAGACACCTACAGGTCAAATCTAATTTACATCACCACATTGTTCCTATTTCCAGATATGAACAATGGAACTAGAAACAACAAGTGTAAGAACAGGCTATGCTGGATGGATTATTTGGCAGGAAAGCCTGGAGGTGCCATCCCAAGGTTTACACATTGCCCATACCGGCCCTCAGCCCGACATGATGTGACGAACAAATGCTGTGGAGGGAGAACAGTTAAAACAGTGTCAGCAGTTAACATTAAATCACTGTTTTGAAGATAAATTTAGGAAACAGAAGTGATGAGAACAAGTATTGGGAGATTCCAATATCAATAATATGCAGACCCGAGAAAGGTGACATCAAGTCATTTGTCTTTAGGTAACTACTAGTTCATAATAACTTTTTGCATTTCTTGTGATCCATATCAAAAATTGCTGTTTTGATCCTGTCCAGAAACAACATGTGGATTGGTTGGGGGGAAAATAATGTGACACACTTGAAGATACGTTTAGTGCTCATTACTCAAAGAACAAAATCTGTGAATTTACAAATGGCTGTTAACAAAGATGAAGCTGCTTTATCTGGCTATTACGGATCAAACTGTGGGTCAGGTGCTGGGTATGTTCAGCTGCTGAACTGTTTAATAATACAGCGGACTAAACAGAGTACTCATATTACAACCATCACACCATGCTAAATACTTGACTATCATGCAGTAAGTGATGCATGCACATACATACATAAATAAATAAATGCAACAATCAAACCAGTCATGACTTTTCTGTGACAGTAATATGATTCCATTGCTGAAATAATAATCCCAGCTATATTCAGTCTCAGAAAAAGACAGTGAGAAAGTTAGTGAAGTTGATTTTCTACTTCTCTCTGACTCCAGCAGAACAGACTTGTGACTGTTAAGCCACATCTAAGGAGGCACTGCCATTCAAACAATTTTGGTCATTTAAATAACACTGTATTGTAAAATAACTGCCTTCTCTGTGAGTCAGAGTGCTACATGTTATGTGATGGTGCAAAATTCAAAACTTTTTCAAGGGCTCTTCTCTTCAAAACTGACACCCCCATACATATGACCAAACCTTGTGCTGAAACAGCTTGCAGTTATTGCTTTTAAAAGACTATGGTTTACAGATAAAATATTTAAACATTTTTATTTACATAAACCCAAACCACATTTTTTGACTTTGGTTGGCAGTTACAATATTACAATTCATCACTTCTGTGTAATAATCACATAACCTTCAGTCTAACTATAGCCAGTACTCCAATCTTGGCATTGGAAATTTATTTTACTCTCACCTTCATAATTGATGCATCCATTTGCATCTTCATGTCCTGCCAAAAGTGTCTCAACTTCTTCCTCTGTCATTTTCTCACCTAATACAAATAATAAAAACATGCATTTTTTTTAGGCACATGGATATGTAGAATATTTTCACAACTTGTGCATGCTTAAGAGCGATCAAGCAACTTGCCTAGCGTCGTGAGGACATGGCGAAGTTCTGCTCCCATTACTGTGCCATTGCCCTCTTTGTCAAAGACACGAAGTCCCTCCACAAAATCTTCCATAGAGCCCTGGTCTTTGTTCTTTGCGATGGCTTGGAACATGGGCAGGAACTGCTCAAAGTCAAGCATCTTGGAGTTCATCTCTGCATAAAAGATGGGGAGAAATAAGTAGAAATGAGACAAGTCTGCCTTGTGAGAGACAGATGCTTTTTTTGTCACTATAATCTAATGTTTACATTAAACAGACACTGTGTAAAAGGTAAGTTTAAGATTTTTCCGTTCACCTTCAGCCTTGGGATTTCCGAGAACTTTGAGGACTTCAGCATTGACGGGGTTCTGTCCCAGGGCCCGCATAACATCCCCGCACTGGCTGTAGCTGATCTTCCCATCACCTGTCCTGTCGAACAGCAGGAATGCCTCCTTAAACTCTGCAGGATATAGAGGCAGTAGGCAAATTAGAGAAAGAACTTTAAATTATCAACAAAGAAAAAGAAATAAAAATCATAAGATAAGCAGATGAGGAGAGAGGACAAATAAGACATGACTTGAGACAGCTTGTAGATAAAAAGTGCACACTTAGAGTTTAGAGGATGACAACTGAGCAGGCTTTTAGATGGGTTATGTATTATAATATTGCTCAACACACAAAATGTACACTTTAAACAGTAAATCTAAAACGATTTTAATATATTAATCCAACATGTGATACAGCCGATAAAAATATTTTCTCTTTTGTACCATGCCAACTGACACTGCAAACAGCCTCCTAAGTTCCTCAATTCAGCAATTACATGTGTGTTAGTCTTCTGGTGAGTCATAAACAAACAACTTCACCATTAGGACACAACATGCTGCCATCTTTGCACAATTCACTACATTATATTAGTTTCTTGCAATAATAACAAATATATGTATATATTAATGCCTTAACAAATTAAAAATCAAATGCTTAAGACACACTGACCCATTTATTTTGACTGAATTGGCATGCCCACAACTTATGAGTGGTACTGTATGTGTCCAAAGAATACCACATCTCAGGAAGAAACATTATTTGATATATCGATGGTACAAGAAAAGACATGGACAAGAGTGCAGTAAATGACTAAACCACTACAATCAGTAAAACGCTTCTTATTGGTATTTTACTTAAGCCACAATGAATCTATTGGAGCCACTACATTTCCTTTTTCCTAAAAGCTTTATCTGACAGTACTTACTACAACTACAGATCAATATATTACACTACTGCTGAATAATCAATAAGGCCTAGAAGTAACCAAGCTCTCTGGTGTTCATTATTAAAGCGTTATGCATGGTTGCAATTTAAGTAGAGTTAATTTGGATTTATTAACTGTGAACAAGAAATATTGCTCCAATGTTACCTAGGATACTCTAGATAAGCTAAACCGACGATAAGCTTTGCTCAGATCTACAGATCAGAGGGACAGATGATTACACAATATCCAGGAATCAGGGTGTTCCTAATGGTTTGGGACAAACTATTCACCAAAAAAGCCCAGGCACTGTTTTGGAGTTTTTTTTCCTGTTCTCAGGAATGTGCCTCTTCCCTTCTGGCCTGTTAGCACTTTTCCCAACACCATATTTGGTATCAGAGGAGTGGAGGAAAGTAGGAGGAGAGTATGAGCAGCTATGGCCTATTATGTCAGCAGACATTAAACAAACCAGCCTTGGGACAAAAACCATCCAACACTTTATGCAGCACCAAAAATGGATACACTGAAGATGAGCTACTGGGAAGATACTGGACAGAACAATTTTTGTGAAAATCTGACAAAAGCAGGACTACGTATAGCCTGACATAACAAAAGTAATGAGAAAAAAATATGAGCACGGGATAAGTTTGGCTTTGTTAAAATGTCCAGATACCAAAACACTACAATACATGTCAAAGCTGGTAAGAATCATAACATGGGTAATGGCTGTTTTTGACATACCAGACAACAATGTAAAGCAGGTCTCATACGCATTTACAACAGGCTTGGGTCCAAAACTGCCATGCAGATCACACCCTACACACTCAGAACAGCCTTTGTTTTGGAACAAGGTGGTCTTTTCCCACCGACTTACCATGAATTTGATCCTGGTTAAATTCAATCTGGAAAGGACAAGGAGTTGGAAGTGGTAAAGTGATGAAACAGTACGGAAATAAAGAAGGAAACCCTAGCCTAGCCCTGAAAACACGACTAATGCGACAAGCGAGTACAGAGCAGGGTGACAGTAGAGATACAGGGCAAAGTGTCATCGGAGACGCTAAAATATGAAGGCATGCCGGAAAATGAGGAGGAAAAAAGCAGCATACAAAAGAAATTGCACAACACTAATTGAAAGAAAAAAAAAACTTACCAAGGATTTGATCTTCCGAGAAGTCAGACTGTTTGGAAAAAGATTACGCTTGATGAAAACGGTTCCTACTACTTGGGGTTTAGGTCAGTGTTTCATGGGTGTATTTTGGATTTTCTTTTAGTAACAGTTCCCAACTACAGGAAATTCTCTAATTTTTCGTGTACATGCAGGTACTATTTTTTTTTTTTTTTTTTTAAACACAAGTTCATGGAATAACCAACAATTTCTATGTACAGTTCGAGCTAAAGCTAGCTTGGCAAAAAGTTGCACTTCCGCTAAAGATCGCCGAACCAATTCAGACGTTAACGCCCAGCTTTAACATCTCTGCAAAGGCACATGACTTTCCTTGAAGCGTTCAGATCTAACTGCAATTTAGTTTCGCTGCAATAAAGACCAATGAAACCAAGAAACCCACCATTTCTGTGCTGTTCGAGGTACGGTCGAGGCGACGGTGAACCAAAGAATGCGACGGTTTGAAGGGAAGAGAATGAAGAAACCTCGATCATGACGTCATGACGCAGCAGAGGGAGGCTGGGCAGAGCTGTCGCACTCCATATATAGAAGCAAAGCTGAAGGTACGGCTTAAGCTTAAGGTATTTTACATTACAAAGGTTAGAGATCTTAACGTTTCTCAAACAATTAAACTTATAGCTGACGTGACAGAAATACAATTAAAAACTGCTGGTGTAAATCAAAAGGAGATGACCTATTCTTCAAAGGAAGTAGAAAATGAATGGAAGTATGGAGAGGAGTTTCATCCAAGCAGAGCAGATAAGTCTAAGTTACGAAAATAAGTGGTTGTAAACATATTCTATTTTTCAGTAACCCCCCCCGTTTTTTTATGGAGATCACAATTAGCTATTTGACTTATATATGCTGACTTTGGCTGTTTAACAGCGATGTGCTGAAGAGGGGAAGTGCTCAGCCTAAGTTCAGAATGTGTTCATGAAACAGTTATTTCCTGCACGACCTATTTCTGGTTAAATCTGAGTTTAGCTCATTGAGTTTAGTATATTTGAGTTTGTCTTAGTAAGTGATTATTAGGTCATTCCAGACTAATACACAGATCACCCATAGCATTATGGCCACCCACTTAATATTGAATGATGAACTTTCCCAGAAGAACTGAAACTATAAAGGGTCTAGATAGAGAACATCTGAGGGATTCCCAGACTGTCTGGTACCTGGATGTTAATGACAGATCCTTTAACTGTTGTGGGTTGTGGTGTCTGCCGATTTTGATCTCTTAACACACATGCCATCAGTTCTCTTCATTTTGGTATGTGGGGACTTTGGAAACCAAACGAACACTCTTGGAGGACAGATGAGGTGGAGGAAGTTTTCAGCCCACCGCTGACCCACTGGTGGATGTGGCTACTTCAGAGGAACTTTACTATGTTGAATTTTCACGTGAATGCTAAAATGCAGGTTGTTTCCAGCAGAACATCGCGTTGTAACAAGATGAGTGGTGTTTATTCCTGATAGATAGATAGATAGATAGATAGATAGATAGATAGATAGATAGATAGATAGATAGATAGATAGATAGATAG
>JBAMYA010000022.1:7883413-7910335 GCA_037176975.1 Arrhamphus sclerolepis
TAGATAGATAGATAGATAGATAGATAGATAGATAGATAGATAGATAGATAGATAGATAGATAGATAGATAGATAGTGCTATACAAGAATGCAAAGTGATATGCACAAAGATTTTGTCTGTTCAAGGTTATACCTTTTTAAATGTGTGTTTTTTGTGGTTTTAGATTTTGTCAATGAGGAAGGAGGAACAATTAAAAATATTCAAGTTACCTCAGTAAAACAAACAAACAAACAACAAACTGTAAATCCAAGTTCAGACTAATATACAGGGATTAAAACATTTTTTTTATTAATGAAAACACTTAATAGTTAGATTTAAGGAGCCTGCTGTTAACCATTTAGAGTAGTCAGTGTGAATTTAAGGGATATGCATTCCACTTGAGAGATTCTCTTTTTTTTCATGATGCTTTAACATTTTCCCTTTGCAGTTTGTGTCTGACCTTGTCCATCTTGATTTGAAATGCATGCAAGATTACAATAATGGTCATGACTTTTCTTTGGCTTTAAATTAATGATGTGTGTGTATAGACATGCAGAGAATGATGACTTACTTGAGGCAAGCAAGATCATGGACCAAAGTCGTGTCTCTTAACAGCCTGGCCAAATTAAGAGTGTTTGCTCCGAGGGAAGTTGTCTTTTCCCTGTCCATGATCCCACCAGCAGAAGTGAGTCGCATCATCTCAAATGCTAAATGGGCCAAATCTCATTCATTAAAATTGTACAGTGCATGCAGTGTGATGCTTGAAACACACAACAGCAGCAGCAAAGTTAAGATTTATTTGTGAAAATGCTAATGTGGGGCATCATTAATCTATGACATTTATGGTTTTATTTATTTAGTTATACACTAAAATGCTAAACTGTCTGTCTGTCAGCCTGTCGGTCTATCTATCTATCTATCTGTCTGTCTGTCTCTCTTTCAGCCTGTCTGTCTATCTATCTATCTGTCTGTCTATCTATATATCTAAGTATGTATTAGAGAGGCTCATCTCACACTTTGAAAATCTGAGACCAAAGGAGGGTTCGACTTCACAAAATCATAACTGTTTACATGCAGTTCTGGCCAAAGTCATGGACATCTAAGCCAGTAAATATTAACAATTCTTCCAGCTATGTCTTTGCATTGAGCAGGTCCCCCAGATTAACTGAATTGTTTAAAGCAGCACAGAGGACTTTTGCTATTTTTAGCACATTGACTCCCTCTATAGGCAGTGGAGGTGAAACTGCTTTTCCAACAATGTCTAAAATTGATTTTTGTTTGGTCTCTTCCTCGGGCACGCTATCATCTTTTTCTTCTGTCATCACTTCCTTGAACATTTTATTTGCCTTTGCTGTGATGTCCACTTTTTTTTTTCAAATCTAGTTTCATCGTTGTTGTTGTGTGACATAGTGTTTTAAGCAAATGGGTCAGGAAGTCACTTTGTCTGTTTTTTGCTGATAACAGACACGGATGATGACCGAAACTAGATAACACTTCATAAAAAGAAGAAAATTTTCCTTCAAATGACACTGAAACTGATATTTTAATGTGACCAAAAGTCCTTTATTCTGCTCTGATAGTACTGTACAATAAATAAATCCATATAATAAATCCCCAAATTTTGCAGTTGTATATGGAATTTAATCCATATACAGTGTTGAACCCCAAACATTTGTACTTCTGAAAGATTTAAGCTGTCGCAGATGCTCTCTTATGTTCATTTAAAAAAGAGAGAAAAAATAGAAACATTAAATTAAATTCCTTTGAGAGGTAAAGCCTTCAGCTGTTGTAAATTATTTACATTATTTTTAAGATTTTTCAAAGTAATAACCATCATGTCTTGAAAATGTTACATTACATCATACTTAAAAGGTAAAAGGCTGAATATTGTGAATTCAATCTGGATGGGTTAAACCCAAGTCCAGTCACTGGATTATTCCCACTAACATAAGGGTGTGTTATTCTAAAAACTCAACAAAAATATAAGATTTTTGCATGTGAATCCTATGAAATTGAAAAGATACATGGTAAAACAAACAAACAAAAAAAATTGTGTTTGAAATATTTTCCAACAAATAGGATTCATATGTTTTGCAAATTATATTCATTAATTGTTTGACAGCTGCTTGGAAATTGAGTCTTTTTTTTTTAGGTGAAAAATATGTCAAATAACTACTAGTGACATCAGGTAATTGTTTTCTCTCTTTTTTTAACACATTCAAACAATTTTAATATACAGTGGATGCTCCATTTGTTGCTTAAAAGTTAAAAGTACTTGTAATTTGCCTGATTATCACCAACATCTAAACCAACATCTAAATTACCTAAATTGCGACTGATTTAAACACTGTTTTCTGTTTTCAAATCCTTGTCACCATCAAAAACTAGGAGAGTATATTGCATCTTCTGCTGTTTCTGGGTCAAAATGTGGGAATGTCAGCCCTCCTTAAAAAGAGTCTGATGTTTTTAAATTTGGGAGACATAAACCCTGCGTGTTTCATCATAGAAAAGTGTATTTTTCTAACTTCAAATTGTAAATTCAACCATCTGTTAGTAGAGGCTGCTAGTAAAAATCAGTGTGTTACTGACTAGAAGCAGGGTGTTCTGTTGTTGGCCCTTTTAGAAGAGAGAAATAGCTCATGCTGCTGCTAGAAAAAGCCTTGTTTCCCTGAGGAGGTCACTGACTGACAACCAGTCCTCAGTGCCCCATTTCTTTTTAGTTTGCACAGAATTGCTGTTAATCCAGATTTGATGTTACAGAATGTAGTCTACTTAGGCTACCAAATGGTGTACAACCTTTCAAATTATCTTGAGAATGTTGTTTACAAGACAGATATCATCCAGTTGAGATTGCCATGTTTATGAATAATTGGCTGTATATTGTACATAACACAAGACAGCATAGTCAAAGAACATAAGACTTCTCAAAAGCCATAATTAATGAATGCCCCACATAAACTTTGTCACAAAATTTATACTTTAGTTAACCTACTCACCTCCAAAGTGCTGGGGTCAAATGGTGAATCGGAAGGACGCAGCATTCTTGGCTTCTGCTCTGGAATTGGTTTTGGAGCTGCAGAAGCTGCAGGTAGGCAGGGGTAGGGAGGACCCAGTCTGGGTTGGTTCACCGGTGAAGGAGACTTCTTGATAGAAGGTTCTCTTTTAGGAGCCATTCTCAATGTCCTGCACAAGCTAAACTTAGTGAGGGATCTTTTACAAAAGCTGCCGGAGTGGCTGCTGTGAGCTGTGAAGCAAAATGTGCCAGCTGTGTGAATCCTGCAGAAGGGGGTGGAGAGCAGTGTTATCATGCTGATGATGCTCAGGGACAAGCAGGTGGATGAGATGGAGGAAATAACATATAAGTGAAAATGTGAAGCAAAGCGTAGGAGGAGTGGAGATGAAGTAAGGGAATAGAATATAAAGGGGACAGATTTAGCTATAACCAGGCAGACTCAGAGAACATGCTTTTATTTAGGTCAGATGTGCAAGTGTGTGTGTTGCAGGGAGATGAAGGGGGTGTAGAGGCAATGAAGAGCGTTTCTTAGACTGTGATTATACATATATGTGCCTTTGTGCCAGCCATCCTAATACAGCCAGCTTCATTTGTCCAAAGAATCTGATTCCAGAACATGGGAGACATTTAGGTGTTTTCTGGCAATCTGGTTTTCCTATTCTTGAACATCAACAGTGTTTTGCATCTTGTTATAAACCCCCTTCAATTAAATGAATGGTGTTTATGATTCAACGTTAGGCCTAAATATAGTGATGTCAAGTTTGAAGATGTCAGTCACAAGCACTGTCCTCCTTGTCCTTATTCAGAATAACCCTAACCTACGTAGCAGTCAAATGCTCCTATATTTGTCTTTGATTTGCCACATTTACTGATTTAGCCTTTCGTTGCCCCGTTCCAACTTTTCTGAGAAGTGTTGCTGCCATCAAAGTTAAAAGAGTTAATATTTTCCATGAAATGGTAAAATTTCTCGATTTCAACATCTGACATGCACTTTATGTGCTATTGGTAATAAAATATGGCTTCATGCGATTTGCAAAGCATTGCATTATGTACATTTTAAACAACAACCAAATGTTTTAGAAATCGGGGTTAAAGTCTACCATTCTAGGTTTTTCCATGGTAGGTGTCAGTTAGTTTTAACAGCCCATTTAACTTGTTTCTTGACTATGTCAAAACTTTTGTGGAATGTGCTGGTGACATTGACACAAGAGGTATGTGTTTTTCTCAAAGCAACAGTGTTTTACATCTGGGATGATGTCTTTCTGTCAATTTCACTTGTGCACAGATTAAACTTTGTAATGTGTGAACGTAGCTCTGTGGGGTTGTTTGTTTTGTCTGGTAAACTCTCCAGGGTGTACCTCGTCTCTTGCCTGAAGACATCTGGGACAGGCTCCAAATTCCTAGCCTTAGTTGCCATCTTAATTCTTTTCTTTTCAATACAAAAATTTGCTTTTGGTTCCTCTGGATTTAACTTTGATTTTCAGGAGGCAGTATCAACAAACGCAGAAGAAACTGCCTCTGGATGGCACTTGATAGGCATACAACCAAGCAAAACATATGCTGTAGCCAGAATAGTATCAGCACAGGACGGATGTCTTTTGCAGACAAGTAGCAATGATGGTTATTCACATATATACTATATGTATACATTTTGGCAAAATCAGTGCACATTATCTGTGTATAGCTAATGCAGTTTAAATGCCTAGGAAATAATTGTTGTCGGTTTTGCAGTAAAAACTTGCTGACGCAAGGTATTATTAACAATTCTGCAGCAATCATAGTTTTAATGAATAGTGGCTAGTGAATGCCTGCAATGGACATGCGACCTGTCCAGGGTGTACCCCTGCCTTTTGCCCCGAAGTGAGCTGGGATAGGCTCCAGCAGACCCCCGTGACCCTGTACAGGACATAGCGGGTATAGATGATGGATGGATGGATGGATGGCTAGTGAATGTTTATTACTGAGTCACTGCATCCCTGCCCCATTTTGATTGTTTTGATTACATTCTGTACAGATGGAAAAAGCTGTGAATGAATGGATGGATGGATGGATGGATGGGATTGATAGAGTTTCAAAAATTAGATTAAAAAAAAAATCAACTTTTCAGCTGTATTTCATACATTATACGCTCAGATCAGGTTACAACAAAGCAACTTCAATTATTTATTTGTTAACTGCAGATTAGATTTTACAATTTAAAATGTGTTTGAAATGGGGGACTTCTTTCCTGCTTTTCATTGTTTATTGTTTATGCTCGTTACATGCCAGTACATAAAGAAAAAAATACTACTTTTTCCGTATGCTAATCACTAACAGCATCGTAGTCCTTTTTAATAAGATCTTAATAACATGACTTGTTAATAATAATAATGAACAGCTAAGTTTTACTAATATTTTTTTTCTGTACTGGCTTGACTTCTTTTTTTCTGCTCCTATAAATAGAAAGAATAGAGCAGCAAAGCAACAGAGTAACTGCAGTTCAAATAGATAACACTAGATGTCACTATAACACAACAAGCACACATCTCAGTGCACTACAAACTTTTGTATCATCTAACTTAATCGGGTCACAAAGAGTAAGTTTCAAAACACAGATTTTCAGTGAAAATCAGTTCACCTTTTCATATATGAAACTACTAAAATATGACGTTTTTTTGTGCAAACTTAAAAACAGATTTACAACTTCTAGCGTCACCCTTTCCGCTCATGCCAGTAATCGTTGCTCTGCGCTCGTCAGAAGATTTTGGGCACAATCCATCGCGCGCTCAATGGGCCTTGAAATCTCCATTTACGCGTCCCGTGCGTCAAAACAATGGTGTTGCAAGACCCTTGCTGTGAGACCAACGGCACTTCTGGTGCTTTTGCGCATCAGCTATACAAAATGAGGGGTGGGGGAAGACACCACCAACAAGATGTTTATTCGTTCGGGTATCATAATGAAAATACTCAAACAACACCGAAAAATTGGACTAAAAGCCGGTTATGTTTTTTTTTTTGTTTTGTTTTGTTTTTGATCATGTATTAATAGATTCTCGAAGCGTCATGCCTATTCTCCAGCCAGATGACTGTCTGCCGAGCAGACAGCTCAGTGTCAAACAGTTTAAGAAGATTACAAGGACCTCACGTTTTTCTCATCATTTTTAACAATAAGCCACCACAACAGGCTAATAATAACGTCAGGAATATGTCTGCATCAGAACAGAGTGTCACATGTAGCTTATAGCCTATTCATGATTAGGAAAATCGAAATATTATAGTTTTATCATTATTGTTTCAAGATTTTTTTTTTTAGTTGTTTTTGGATATATGTCTTAATTTTCTAAATGATCAGACATTCACTCGTAACAAATGATTATTATCAACTCCCCTGTTTTTCCACTTTGGAGCAGTGTTGTAAAAGTAGATTAATTTACTCCAAACTAAAGGAAATGTTTCAACAGATCCTCTGAGGTTCCCTGAATGACTAATGAAATTATAGCAGCTCTTCCACCTAATGTCATTCAAACTCCCCCCCATAACAGAAAATCTCCAAACCACCTGATTTATTTTTAATGATATTACACCCTCAGTCGGCTGTGTCATGGTAATAATCGGGGCTGCTCCAGCTGCCTCTAGATCACATTAGCCCGGCTTAATATTGACAGTGCCAGGCCCACCAAACAATGAGGCTATAGGGACAGGGAGCTTAGAGGCAGCCTAGCCAGTGGGTATTCTGCAGGAGGTAGAGGAGGTGCAGGCCAGGATGCTCCAGTTCCCTATGCCCTGGAGGACTGGCACAATCATTAGGCAGCTTCTTCTATAGCTCTTTGGAGCTTTAAATCCAGCAGTACCAGATCCAGACCCCACCCATGCCGATGACATCAAAACCATACTGATGGGAGACCATGAAACTAGTGGCAACTTGATTCCCTGCTATTATTTTGCCGGATGGTGAGACCTGCCAAGACAACAGTTCAGCAGCTGCACCTTGTGTAGGGTCCCGCTGTGATGTTTTTAGAAGTAGTATTTATTTAGATAAAACTCAGGGGTAACCACTCACCACTCTGCAGGGCGCACCTTTGAATCAGATGTTTAAAAAAAGACAAAATGAAATAGAAAATAAAAAAAAAGAAGAGGAATCAAACTGATCCATTTTTATTGAAAACCTAATATTGTCCATTTTCAATATCTTCAAAATAAGAAATAAAGCTTTTCTTTTCTTTTTTTTTTAGTCACGCACCACATGTTTCAAAGGAAACACACTTTGCAGCTGAAAGGTGTTTTTGTCCATTTGCCAAATTTAAATTGGAGGCTTGTTTAGTTGCTCTATTTGTATAATGGTCACACTGGGATTCTGACTAGGCCACTTGTGGGAGACTTGCACCTGATCACAGATACACCGTGGTTCTGTGCCAATCACACCTTCCACAGTTGATTCTTCCAATTAAAGATCACCTGTATGTTCTTGTCAGGTTATTCATTATTAGTAAGATGTTCCTGAATAGAAAGATTTTATCTTCTGTCCCAAATTATTGTTTGAGTCAAAGGGGATTTTGTATGGGGGCCCACAGATTAGCGTAGTTGATTAGTGGTTGGGTGTAATCCTTTCAGACCCTCTCTCTCCAAAACACCCCAGGGATATGCCTATCTCCCTGAGGACCGGCAGCATGGCAGATGGATCCTCCTCCTCCTCCTCTTCTGCCCCCTCCAACAGCACACCCAAAAACAGTGTTGATGTCCTGGGATGGAGGTTGTAAAGTATCCTGAATATGAAACCACAGGCACCTTTGTTTAATGGCTCTCTCCCCACTTAGTGAGAATTGCCCTCAGGCCCGATTCCCATTCTGTAGCCACATTGCTGCTTGACTGGAATGTTTTCCAAACCCATTAGCCGAGAGGAAGAGGAATAAACGGCAGGCAATCTGCTCTTATTGTCAAGATGAAATGCTGCTAGATCTTATCAAAATTCAACGCGTGATCAAGGCTGACTGTATTGACAAAATAGTTTAATGAACATGGTGAGCTATTTTCCAAAGGAAAAAAAGCCTATACAATGTAAAAACATATATTTATGTCTTGAGTTGCATTACTTTTTTTTGCTAAGATCTTGTTTTTGTACTTTAGCACATCCCAAAGATTCTCTCTGGAGTTAAGGTATGGACTCAATGTGTGAAAAAGACGCAACATGCTCCCTGAGCCACTCTTTCACAGCTTTAGCCTGAAGAATTCAAGCATAAGCATCTTGGAATATGCCCCTGACATATAGGAAAGGAAAAAAAAAAATCAGTGTAAAAACATGGAAATTTTCAAAACTGCATCACTACTGTTTGTACATCCTGATTTTGTGAAATTGCAGGGAATAGCATTAGCAGTAGCATGCAGTATGTTAACACCTGTACAATCTGTAGTGTGCAAGAAGTGGATTGTTTGCTTCTTCCAGGAAAATTACTACCTCACATATCATGTCTCATAATGCAGTGCACCAACACAGTGGAAGCCAGTGGCTTCCATCTGGTGCGTGGCAAAGTATTTTTTTATAATAGCGTACTACATATTGACTGCTGAACTAGTATGCAGCACATTCTGCATACTGCCTTGTAAGCACATAGCATCATATGTAGTTTCGAAGATGGATAGTTATTCAGAGTACTTACAAGGACGACTGATTCCAATTTGCGGACAAATAATGTCACTG
Source organism: Arrhamphus sclerolepis (assembly GCA_037176975.1). Taxonomy (NCBI): domain Eukaryota; kingdom Metazoa; phylum Chordata; class Actinopteri; order Beloniformes; family Hemiramphidae; genus Arrhamphus; species Arrhamphus sclerolepis. The sequence continues at coordinate 7,892,080 of JBAMYA010000022.1, forward strand.
AACTTAAAACTTATCAACTGAAGCCATCCCCAGATCAAACACTGCCCCCACAGGTTTACAGGGTGAGCACTGCAGGCTTGATAGGTGCATCATTCCACTCTTCTTACCCTGATACGTTGATCACTCTGGAACACAATAAATCTGGACATTAACTTTTTCTATTGACATAATTTTGCTCGCAAGCTAATTGTAGTCTTTTTTGTTTGTTTTGTGATTAGCCTCATTGATGAGAGCATTTATTGAGGTTTCACAGATGTTCATTCCCAATACCTTCTCTGCATTTCATGTATGGAGTTGCTCTTACTTTTACTGTTAAACATTACAATGAGTTCTATTGTTGATTTTTTTTATTTTTTATTGATTTCACCAAATGTTTAAGTGATCTCCAGTCACGATCAATCAAGATCAGTCTTCTTCCTTAAAGATAATGTTTCCCTGTTATTTTCGAGATATTAAGAATGTGTTGGACAGTTCCATTTTCTTTGTCTTAGCAGTTTCATTGACTGTGTTCATTTGCTTGATGCAGTCCAATAATTTAACATTTTTGAAACAGAGTTAAACCTTGTGCACGACTACAAGACGTGCATTCCAACTGCTAACTACTAATTTAATAAGTTAGTGTTAAACAACTTGTTGGTATCTGAAACATATTGAACATTGCAGTAATTGTACAATGTGAAACTCTGAGCTGAATCCAGTTCGTGATTAATTTAATTTACTTATGTTTAAATTTTTCTCGAAGTATGTGTCACTGTTTTAAATCATAAAATTGCATAATAATGTGAACAATAAAGATTGACAGCCATGTTTAATGAAAAGACTTAACTCAGGTATGTATGTTTAATATGTGTATATGTGCATGCTGCCAGTCCTTCCCCCAGGAAAATCTGCTATATAACCATATTCAGCCTGGATGAACAGCTAATGGAGAGAAGTGAGCCTGGGGACTTCTTAACACACACAGAAACATACACATACATACATTATAGTTCATCACAATGATAAAGTACATTGAAAACAATCAGATAAAGTGTTGCACTGAAAATACAGTATTTGAAAGTCTGAGATGTACCCAAATACATACAAATGGAACTGGATCACAAAGGCAAACTTCTATAGTTTGCCAACAATACAGTTTCAGTTCTCCAGCTTCACCACCCTGTGCCACATTGCACCCCCAACTCTCTACGCCTCAGAACACCAACTCTTCACACAAATCCAAGCTCACTCCATCTTTTGTGATCACTACAAGGGGCTCAGCTTTCAGAAGCAAACCAAGGAGCATGTGTGTAGAGCTTTAATTCCTATTGTTTTCATGCAGTCTTGGTGTGTGTGCGTGTGTCTGCATTTTAGCAAAAGAGGGAGAGGGAGATCGAGATGAAGAAAAAGACAGGAACAAGGACCCATCTGTCAGCATAGTTCACGAATCCCTCCCAATCCAGTCTGAGTCCTTGGGGAGCGTAGTGTGAGACAACTCACTTGTGGCAGTTTTTTTTTTTTTTTTTAATGAAAGCGCTTACTCCCATTAACAACAAAACTTAAATGCCTGATCTAGACTGGTACTCTTTTGGTTATAAATTGAAACAAAAACTTGTTGCAACTTATGCATAAATTACAATCCATTTATTATGAATCTTTATTGAAACCAACAACAACAAAATCATTTTCATTTTTTGTTTCTACACAATATTTCAGGACCAACATAAGATTTTACCTCTAGCATTCCTAGACAAATATTTGTTTAAAATCATGTAGATTCATCAGGAGTTTGTTTAGCTCTGATGTATTCAGCATGACCTCTTCCAGGAGGTTAGCTATCTATGCTGCTTCTTAAATGACAGCAGGCCAATTCCCTTTCCGTTATTCAGACAGTCATTTGGGAAACTGATGGGGAATGTGGGAGACTGGGAAGCTCCAATTCCCCATTCTGGCTGCAGGTGTGTTGAGGCCGTTCTCACACTCATGGGACTGAAGGGAAGTGTAGGCTCTGTGTTTGGGGGTAGAGGCGCATGTACCTGGGGAGCCTTGCACACACCACATTAGTCACACATGCGCGCACGCGCAGAGGCATATACAAAGGACAAGGGCTTATCTCGCGCCATCCAATTGCCTTTATGACCAATGTATTGAAAAGGGGCGATTGAGACCGTTGGCGTGGTGGATAAATGCTGTTTCAGCACGAGACATCATCTTGGGCTGAAGGAGTGACGCCAGCGCATTCAGGCAACGGATCCCCCCGCCCCCAACGCTTCCTATATTCGGCCATCTGTTAGAGTGCGCCCAATAAATCGTCTGATAAGTAGCCTACCTGCTTTTACACGGTGTTGCGGATTAGGCACTTGACCAAGTTTTACTTCTCAAATATAAAAGCATAATGCACGCTTGAAAACCAGAAGAGTCGCAGTTGCTAAAGTTCATAAAAGAGCACAGCTGTGCGCAATCGCGCGCACAATTGGATCAATGCGGGGGCACGTGCGGCTCGCGAGACCCCGGCTGTCTGTGGCCAGTGATGACAATGGATTCCCACTGTGATGCAGCTCGCCACGCACGAGGACGGCGGGCTTCCATTATGCCGTGATATTTTCAGTCTGAATTATGTACAGAAATTGGTATCGACAAATTGCAATATAGTTTTTTGTTTCAAGAGCTAAGAAGTTGATATGGCTCTAAGTATCAGTTTATTAATAAACTGTTAGAGCCATATCAACTAATTAACAAGTTTGTTAATTATGGCACCCCGTGGTTTCCATTACAATAACATTTAACTGTCAGTGTGAGCGCCATCCTTTTAATTGCCTACGTCTCCATCATTGCACCAATCGATTTGATAATAAGTCCTTCGGGGGAGAATATGACGCTAAAAATATAAGAAACAGTTGAATGACTGCGTAAACAACGCACACACCTGCTCTGTGCACACCAAGCTGACCAAGCTGTCAAAACCACTTAAATGCGCACACAGAAGAAGCGTCTCTTAACTCCGTAAAGGCCATGCCTACACTGAGTTTAATAAGGTGGAAAATTCTTAATCCAACCGACTAATAACGAGATAGACAATCGATTTGGATGGTCTTTTGTTATTACACATGCCAGCAGAACACAACAGTGGATTTTTATTCCACTTTTTTTTTCTAGCTCCCACTGCATGATAGAGTAGCGTGTCTTATGTGGCTGAGGGGGAGAAATAAGTTAAAATAAGTTTCGGTTATATATAGCCTACTTGGACGCGTTTAGTCCTGGATGTGGAGCGCAAAAAATAATTGGCACAGGCGTCAAACTGTTGACACGATCAGCAATAGCATGTTATTTACAAAAGACAGAGGTGAGAGAGAAGGAATGACTTTTGCACAAATGTCTATTTATTATATGATTAAACATTTTATTGATTTGAAGGGACATTTTCATCAACGTCATAATTCGTAGGTGAAGCATGCATATAGATAAGTAAGATCGCGTTCCTGTGGTGCGGGGAAGTCGAGTCACTGGTTGGAGAGAACCTGCAAACCGCAGAGTAGAACCGAGTGAGCTCTCACAATAACCATTTCTCCACAAGCAGAGGTGTCATCACAGAAACTGAATCGCAATTCTGTGTGACAAAATATTTTATTGTCAATTTCCTGGTCAGATGTGGTTAAAGTCACTTTATAGGAACACTTTTTTTTTTATTTTTTTTTTACAAAAAATATATTTCCTACAAAAATTGAATAACAACTTAACCTTACATAAAACTATGTCTGACGTAAATATTCTCAGCTAAATTTTGTATGTCCATTTCACTGAGTAGAAGAAACATAAATGTCTTTTTTAAGGTAAATTTGAAAGTAACCTAACTTCGAGATTTAGCTTGTGTTATGTTGTGTCAGATCCAACAAATGGAAAGACAGTTCTCTCACATCAGGCCAGACATTTAGGTTTTCAACATTTAAGTTGTTTTTGTTGTTGACAATCCATAGAATTCACTCGTCGATGGGTGAGTCATTTGGACAGACTGTGCGCAAACTTCATTGTCACAAGTTTGCCCACAGTTTTAATTGTCTACAGCCATGTTCTGAAACGCATTATAAAGATTCAATGCATACCAAATGCGCACCCTATGCTTCTTTGAACTTTTTATTGATATACTATTGTGGGAAAAAGAACAAACATTGTGACAGGAGTGTCCGCTCTCCGCTGAATATTTAACCTGAAACTTGCATTGCATTTGGATATGTTTCTTGTCATAACAGTCTCATGGGTTTTTTCTAACGCATGTTTGAGACTCTCACCACATCAGTGTTTTGGGGGGTTTTATATTTAGGCTACACAAAAAGAACGAGCTCCATGCGCACTCAAGCGCGCGCCCCCTCTGTTCCATACACCGTTTTCTGGGGTGAAACTCTTGGTCACGAGCCCGCCACGCGCTTTTTTGATAAGTTGGTGATGGGTGGGCGGCAAAGGGAGGGGCTTACCCGACTAAAGGAGAAAAGCCAGCCTGATCGTGCCATTTTAGAGATGAAAGTTTGGAGCACTCATGGCTATCTGAAGGAGCTGACAGGTTTGGGACATAGGTGGATGCCCGAGGAAGGACACGCAGCTATTCTGGACTTATCACTCATTTACCAGAGTTTTTGAAATTAGTCAAGTTTTCTGTTACTTTGGGCAAAGCAAGCGCCGAAATCAAACTGGTGAGTTTTATTCATTTTTTGTTAGTTTGTTTTGTTTGTTAAATTAATACATTTTCAGGTCCATGTCAGTTAACTAGAACAAAAGATGCTGCTTTAAATTAAATGTAAACTCCGAGCAACTGATATCAGCAAGTGTTGACATTTCCCTACAATAGGCGAATTAAAGACATATGTAAGTGTGACATAAAATTAAACTATAAGTCCCAAATTAAAATTAAATGATGATGACTGTGATGATGTTCTGTTCTCATTACATCAGAGTTGCGTGCTCAAAGTGTATAAATTACAGTAATCTGCCCCACTTTTGCGCATTATGGATAATAATTAACTAGGGCATTTTTTTCCTGCAAAACAAAAGCAAATTATCCAGTCTGAATCATTGTTTTTAGTCAATGACAACAAAAGAATACCAGCATAACAGTTTTAGTAATCAGAATTAAGTATCGCATGCACGTGCACTTCTTATGGGAAAAATATAATGAAACTAATTAATCATATATAGGCATTCTCTGGTTTGTATTCTTACAAAGACTATGTGGGCGACTTGTCTACATGTTTGTTGATCTGTATGTTGCCTATTTAATCTTTCAGCTTTATATGATGAGCAAATCCCGTCGTGTCCCAGATTGACAGCTTCTCTGAAGCGAGAGCCACAACAGTGGGAGGGAGGGGGGTGCGACACCAACAAATCATCCTTCTAATTCTAAAACAGTACTACATTTTGTTGTTTCTGAACACCAGGGTTTTCTTTGATATATTTTATTGGACAGAGGAACTGGTTCAAAAATGATGAGCTGTCCACACTGCAGTGCTGAAATAAGCGCTCCACTCTTTATTTCACTACTTAGTTGCAAAATGTTGTCAGTCCATAGTTAACCTTATCTTAATATACATGTAAAGATGTTTAAAACCACAGAAAAAGGGAACAACTAACTTTCTTTTGTGTTTCCTTTTTTTTTTTTTTAGATCAAAATGATGACCAAACCGTTTGCGAAGACTGGAGATGTAAATGAGCTGGTGAGCTCCCTCGGCTGGCTGGAGGAAGATGGCAGCTCACAGGATGGAGATGAAAGCCCAGACACGAGAGGGCATCATGGACTGACTGCTGGGGGGCGGATCTTCTCCTGCACAGAACTGGGCAGTGATGATATGGAGGAAGAGGAAGAAGAGGATGATGAGGAGGAGACTGGATCAAATGGAGAAAAAGCTCCAAAAAGAAGAGGCCCTAAGAAGAAGAAGATGACCAAAGCAAGACAGGAGAGGTTTCGTGCTCGGAGACTCAAGGCCAATGCCAGAGAACGCTCCCGCATGCACGGGCTGAATGATGCCCTGGATAATCTCCGCAGAGTGATGCCCTGTTACTCCAAAACACAGAAACTGTCAAAGATTGAGACTCTACGGCTTGCCCGTAATTACATCTGGGCTCTGTCAGAGGTGCTTGAAAGTGGCCAGTCCCCAGAAAGCCATGGGTTTGTGGAGATGCTCTGTAAAGGTCTGTCTCAGCCTACAAGTAACCTTGTTGCTGGCTGCCTGCAGCTGGGACCCTCTCCAATGATTCTCAACAATCTGGAGGACAAGTGTGCAGGTGCAGGAGTGGGTAGTGTGGTGGCTGGTCACCCCCTCAGTTATGCATCCCCAGGCCTTCCTAGCCCACCCTACGGCTCCTTGGAGGCATCCCACCTCCTCCATATGAAGGGATACAAAGGGACTGTATATGACAACCCCTCACCTAACGAGTGCAGCAGTGGCACCCCTCCATACGATGGGCCCCTCACTCCCCCCCTCAGCATCAACAGTAACTTTGCCTTGAAACAGGAGCCTTCTCCACATGAATCAGACAGGAACTACACACCCCACTCCGGCCACCATGCTCACTACCTCTCCTCTCACCATTACCCCTCTTCCACGGCTGGCAGCCTACCAGGGGGGGCTCAGGCCCATCCAATCTTTCAGGCATCTCGTTACGAGCTGCCTCTGGATGTGACCTTTGACTCCTTCACCCCCTCTCACCTGGTTACTTCTCAGATGGGCACCATCTGAAAGGTGAAAGAACCAGTAAGCGACTGTTCAACAACTGGCAAAAGAAGTAGCACTGCTCCTGTATAAACTGCTGTAAAAATGATGACCACTGTAAAGAGAAATGTTTGCATTCATGTTGTGTAGTACTCTGGAAGATCACTGAATGCTCAGAGATAAAGAGACTCAACCCAATCTACCTGATTCAAACATGCACCCATCACAGTTATTTTATTTATTCTTTTTTTCTTTTTATGACCATATTGGAATTTTAAAAAATCTGAACACAATACTCTTTCAGCTGTTGAAGCATAGAATGAAGGATTATTTTACCAAATCAGAGCTCCACACTCAAATAACTTTGATGCGGCAATGGCAAGAGAGCTTTTCTAAAGAAAATCTGTATGTTTACACACTGAAGAAAGAACTGATCAAAGAGTCATCTGACTTAAACATGTGCACTGAGGTCTACAGTCAATGAGCTGATTTTAAGAAAGCAATACATTTATTTATATATGTATTTATTTATTTTGATAATGTCCTGTCCATTTTTCTATTGTTCTCAACAAAGTTTTCTTTTTTTACTGTCTGCTTCGTTTGCCATTCACTGGTAGCTATAATGTATTTAAACTATTTATTGGAGGTCTTTCAGGTATTTGTTCATTTGGTGTCTCATTTTGTCACACTGTACTGTTCATATTTTTTCGCACTTAATCGAATAAATATTCTTATATTATATGCTATTTCCATAGTAACATTATGTGGTATGAGGTTTTTTTGTTTTGTTTTATTTTTACATTTTATTCTGCCATCTCATTTTAAAATATGATTTCATAGAAATGCATTAAATCACATGGGGAACAGGAACTAATTTTTACATGTTGACATTAACCTGTGATACAGGACATCATTCAAACTTGAGCCTGAAGTAGCACAGATCAGAGGAAGATGAACGATTTGTAATTTAACATAAAAATCCAAATTAAGTGAATTAAGTACCAGATATTGTAGTTATTTTTAACATGTTATTTTTTTTTATTAAACTGCTTGTTTTAACTTGACTAGGACTCCTTGGAAAGAGATCTTGTATCTCAATGGGACTGATCTAATTAATAAAAACACAAATAAATAAATAAGCAAGCTTACACATCATATTTACTGTTTGTACACAGATTCTGGTGTTCTTTAGAATCTGCCAATAACCTGATGGCGATTACTTGCAAGTGTCTTAACAGTGAGTATGTGCACTGGTTGCTTACTGTTTATATGTAAAAAACTTCACTCTAACTAAACAACAAAACGTTAAAATGCAATTTCACCATAAAGGAAATTAATGTTCTTGTCCTTGCTTTTCAAAATAGTGAAATCAGAGTTAAATTGCATGAGACTTAGTAGGAGAATAAAGCGGCACGTTGTGCCCTGATAAAAGAGAGCTGCTGAAGCATGTGAGCATCTGTGTGTGATGTCATTGAAAGGCCTGCTCCGGGGTTTCCATCAGGTCAGGCAGGAGGCTGTTGTGGGCCATGGGAAAACGGCTCTGGGGAACAGGTGAATATGTCACAGGGGCTTTTCTGAGTTCTGTCATTCACACTTTCTCTCTCACATGTTCCATTTTCCCACTGAGCTCATGCCAAAACACTGCAGGGCAAGGATTATTTTTTAAATAATTCATGCACATTTACAGTATGCAAAAAAAAAAAAAAAAGAAAGAAAAAAAAAGAAGATGTGATTTCTGGTCAGAGATGGATTATTTGAGTATGGCTAAAGGGTTTGTATAAATTTGATCAACTTAAGCAGATGAAAATGAAATTTCATGTCAAAAATCATTTAAAATGGAATATAATTAAAGCAAGAATACACTACTCTAATTTCAGACCATTTCAAGATTATCCAACTTTTTTTTTAAAACAGTTGTTTGACAATTAAAGTTTTGACTTTAATTGGACATACTGAAGTGCATGATGGCTCTTGAGAAAGACAAAGACCTGCATGGCAGAGTGTAACGATGGAGTGGTGAGAGTCAGAGCTGGTGAAAGTCGGAGCTGGTGTGTGCAAGTGTGTTTATCCTTGTGATTCTTCGGACAATTGAATGAAGGGGAAGGTGCTTTGGAGGCATTTATCCAAAAGGACTTCCCCCTCTTCAGTTTCCTCTCCAAAGGGTTGTCTTTTCCAGTTCTGGCAACAGTGCAGAAAGGCTGCAGAAGAAAAGGGAACGATTGTTTTAGCGGGCGCCACTGGCCCATTGTGAACGCAGCCTGTTCTTTCTCTTGACCTGTGACCCCTATTGTTTTGGCCCTCTCGTTTAGGGAGGGCAGACAGCTGGGGGATCTCCGGGGGGGCTGATGGACAGCTGGGCCAATCTGAGGAAAAAGAGGAGAGTGAGAGCATGAGAGAGAGGGATGAGAGCAGAAAAGAAAGTATATGAGGAAAAATAGAAGGGGGGAGGAATGAACAAGGGAGGTGCCAGAGTTTTTCTCTCTTCACTTCACAGGCTTTGGCACAGGAATGAGACATAGCTATGCATACAGACACTTGGCTAGAGAAAAGGACTGGCAAAAGTAACTGCCACATATCCTCTTTGTGTTTGCTGTTGTGTTATGACAAAAATAGAGGGGGGCAGGGAATGTGAATTATCCTCTAGAGTTCAAATACACAGTGTGGGTGGACATGAAAATAATCCCTGTAAATTGACTGTGGATTCAAGATTACAGGACGCAGAGAAGACATTGTCAGACTGTGGCACGGAGAAGCACTAAAGAATAATAAGAAATTTTATCCATAATATATGAACTTTTAAAGTTTAGCATTTCCTATATGAGTCAGCAGGTCTGTGATGGACAGGTTCCAGCAGATCCCTGTGACCCTGCATGGGAATAAGAGGGTGTAGATAATGGATGGATGACTCAGCAGGTTGTTGACCAGTGCAAATAACCAGAGAATTCAATGTTAAAAGCATCTGAAAATGTTCAACAAAAGATGTCAATGTTACAGTGCTTTAGAAAACAGCATATCAAGTGGCTTTCATGATAATGGAACGAGGATCTCTTAATGGGACGTGAACACATGCTGTTGTGCCATCTTGTCCAAGGCAGCAGGCAGCAGAACACAACCTGTAGCTCAATTCCCTGAGAGAGAGGTCCTGCCAGTTATCAGCCAACAGATTTTTTAGAACACTACACTGCGGCTCTTGGTTTTCAATTACTATTAAATCTTTGTGGTTTTAGTAGAAGCTGACAACATGAGCCCTTTTGACAACATGAAAACAGTGAGGTGTATTCGTTCTCAGCAGATGAAGCTGACATCGGGGGGGAAAAAAAAGCAAAAATACAAATTTAAAGCAAACCATTCATTTATTTCTATTTAATTTTGTGTGCATGTGGGATGAAGCTTGCTCTCTTTTTTTTCCCTCAGTCTCCTGTGCTTATGTTTTCGTTTCTGTGTACAGCCTTCTTAATCCACTGGCCAAACAAGAGTGTCCCAGACTAAAATGAAAAAGGTCCTGATCCATAGGAGTTGGATGGAGGGATAAACCATTGTGATTAAGACTGTATTAATGGGGCCATAGGAGGCTGGAAGGCTTTAATCAGTGTCTGTGTGCTGATAATCCCCCTGCCTTTAAGCTGGGACGAACACAGTGATCCCCCAACCCCCCAACCCTTGGGCGTCAGCACACATGCACGCTCACACATAACACACTTGTCTCTATGGGATGCAAAGGGTTATGGGTGGCCAGGTTGAGAGGTGGCGCACCCTGAAATGGAGACAAGCTAGACAAGCAGCTGGTTGAAGAAAGACCAAGGAGACGGTGCAAAGGGACAGCAGTGAGGGAGAAGACATAGCAAGGTGGGGGAATTGGAAAAATGTATTGTTTAAAATGACAAATGTTAGTATTGGTCATGATCATCCAAACTTAATATTGAAAAAAGTTATTGTTTTTCTTTTTATTCAACTGACCTAAGTCATTGAAAAGTTTAATGACCAATAAATTACTTTGAGTAATAAAGTTGAAGTGATGGTTCTCAGTGGTGGGCCTTGTTAGAGCCCGAAATGTAAGAATGACCCAAAATGTTATAAAATAAATGCAATAAAACTCAAAAAGTAATAACTGGTCAATAATGTAACAAGATGTTATACCCAAAATGCCAAAATGTAACAACTTGTTACGTTTTTGGTTACTACAGTTACTGCATTATAGGCCAGGCAAAATATTTTTCTCCTAATAGTGTAATAATTTTATTACATAACAGAGTGAGTCAATGATTTATGGATATCTATCTATCTATATACATATACATATATATGTGTATATATACATATCTTCAGAAAGACAATATAAGAGAAGATGAAAGAAATTACTAATTTTCAGTGAATAATGACAATAAAAAAAATTGTAAGACCCAGGAGTCACAAAGAATTGCAGTGGGTCCGAGGTGCAAAACTCAGATACAAAATGGAAAAAAAACTTAATAAAACAGAAAAAGTTTGTTCTATAAAATCTTGACTTCTAATTGTTTCAACTTTGAAAGTGTTGTTTTCAGAAATGGTATTTTTTTTAGCAAACGGTATTTTTTATGAAGGCTTCTTTTCATTTGTTTTTCAGATTTTTTGTTTTGTTTTTAAGATTCACAGAAGCATTTTAGTTTTTGCAATTTCTTCTGTAATTTGCGAGATGTCGCTGTTTGATTTTCATGATTAAACACTTAATGGTGTTTTGTCAATTTTCTTGTTTAATTAGATAGTTAAAATATTAGAAAAAAATTTGAATGAAATTATACATAATGACAGCTTTTTCTAACATGGCCAGAGGAATAAAAACAGAGATGTACTTGGCAGGAAGAGAAAGAATGGTCCTCACAGGTTCATTACCTATGAAAGTGGGTGTAAAAGGTGATATTGTGTGCATCAGGATAAGGAGTGAACCTTCACCTCCCAGACTTCTCTCAGAGTATTAGGGTGTAGGAGTTAAAGAGCTTCTAATGGGATCTGGATGCTGTCGTGTTTACCATGGCCCCCCCGTGCACGCCCACTTCATTGTAGAAGTTTCTGGGCTTGGGGGCACCACAATGGGCCGAGTGAAGGGACAGATGGAGGTCTTTTTGGAAAAAGGCACAAAAAGCAGCCAAGGTAGGAGGGTTATGGTGTCTACGAGAGAAAGCGGCCAGCATGCCCAACTGCAGACACGGGAGAATATTAATTGTGGAGGAGGGAGTGGAAAAACACAAAATACTCAGTTTGCTTAAATTATTATACAAAGAGCAATATGACTCAGTGTCTGGTCTGCTCTGGCAATTTATCAGCATCCATCAGTGGTTTTGGTCCACACTCACTTTGAAGTGAAGCCTCTGTCAGCCTAGCATCCATACAGGGGAAAGTTATTGTGTTTAGTTTGTTGATAAATTATTTACTTTAAGGATAAGTGAGCTAATCCAAGAGAATCACAGTTATAAAGTTGTTGGAGTGTTACATCTTTATTGATAAGATGTGATACATACAGTAATGCTGCTGAAGTATCAGCTGAAGGGGTAAATGCTCGTGTCATTTATTTAGACAGAGCATGGAGCATCGGAGGAGAGTGATGAGGAGAGAAGACAAGCGCTGGAGGAGGGTAAAGGGAGGTACCAGTTGTAAGAGCAACAGATGGGGCCTGATTGAAAGCTCAGGTTGTAAAGTTTCTGTTAGTAACATCTGTCCATTTGTCCATCTGCTACACTTGTTTACAGTTTGTTTAGCTGAATCTCATTAATAGGGAAACTGCACTTGAAGTCAGTTGAGGTGATGTAAACGCTTCCACACCATATTAGATCACACAAGCAAAATGTCTATGTGCAATAGTACAATAAAGACTTTTTTCAATATTTACAGTTTGATTCATATCAAGGAATACAATCTAATTTGTGCAAAACTCCAAATTTTTTCCCACGGATAAGCCAGGGTCACATCTGCACTGTTCTATTCACCGTCTTCATTTTCTGGAGCACAGACAAATAAGTGGATTGACATGGGGTGTGGGTTTAAGCCCCGATTACAGTTACATTAGCAATCACTGTAAATATGCTCCAGTTAATTGTACACTAAATCATAAAACTTACCTAAAAGAACTGTCATCTGTACTTTAAACTGTTTTTACCTGGCATGTTTATGAAACATTGCTTTCATACTCAATTTAACATGAATAGCTTTGAGAGAAAAATAACGATTGAGACATGCTTCATAACACCCTTGTACAGATGTAAATCTAGAAAGAAAATCTCATACATAACAGTTTTATTAGAAATGTTACATCACACAGTATTTTACTTTTGTCTAAAAATATTTTCTCTTCAATTTGCTTTGCAGTGAGCGGATAAAAGAGAATTAAGCAGCTGATCTGGGCTCAGTAACCAGAGTGTTACATTAGACATTAATCCAGAACACTGGAAGGTTGGAGAAGGGATAGCATCTTTTAATCCAGCGCTTCATCAAGCCAATCCTGCCATCAGACACAGCAGAGCCTCAACACAATTGAACTTTGTTTCTACAACAGAAAACATTCAAAATCTCAAGACTCTACACCAACACTGGCAAATAATGTGTACTAAGCCTTTATTCTTGACATGTTAATCAACCAGTATAGCAGTCTAACAGAGCTTTCTAGGATTTTTGCCGCATCAGGACGTTTCTAAAATGTTCCATTGTCTGCTGCAGCATATTGCAGTATTTCTTCAATCTCAGGGTTAGACAAGTGTCCTGGCAAGCTTTCGCAGCGCACACTGTCCTTCTATATGTAACAGATGTTACTGGGGCAACAGTTGGTATTGAAAAGGAGGGGCTTCAGGCCATCTGTCCAGGGTCAAGGTTTGAAAAGACGTAGTTGAGATGGTGGCACATTCATGAAAATGGTAAGTATTTGGTTGGAAAAAAAAATAAAAAATAGGCTGCATTGTAAAGACACTCAATCTGCACTTTCATTTTAGATGGCAGTTGTCAAGGTTTGGACTGAAAGATTTTGAATTCCATGAAGTGAATGAGGAGTGGGAGGACTTCAGTTTGAGCTCAAAAGCTCCATCTTGTGGTCAGAGAAGAAAAACGACTTCAAATAAAAACATACATAAGGTTTATTATTCATCAGAACTTTATCTTTAAAAGATACAAAACAATCAAAAAGTAGAAAAAAGGAAAAAAAAAGAAAAAAAAAAATCATATGGAGTCCAACTGTGACTTAAGCCCTTCAAGCATGTGGTCTGTGTCATCACGCATATATGCCATCTTCTTATGACAAATCTTCCTCTACAGAAAGACAAAAAAAAGGTATAATGCTGACAAAGCAATAAACAGTTTATTAAGCAAAAACTTTGTTCACTCCACATAGCTTACACTCCCAGTGGAGCCACTTACAATGTAGACCTTCAGCCTCTCTTTTTCCAGGTTATAGAACTCAGACACAGTTAGCTCAGTGACGTCTTTCTTCAAAGACAAGAATCCACAGTTAAGGGAGCGCTTTGCATGTTCAGACCTGGTCAGATCAAATATTGTAAAAGAAATACGCCATTACGAAAAAGCAGAGTTGTTGTCCTCACATAGAGAAATCATCAGCACACAACCTCAAAATCATGAAAAAGCTTTCATTTAAATCAGATTAAAATCAATCAGGATAGTTAGTAAAAGAAGACATTAACATTACATTGCAGCCATATTACCTTTTAATTTACACACACAGTTTTTGGTTTGTTTTTTTTAAATAAAGAAGTCTCTCAGAAACAACAAAATGTGAACAATATGGTGTCAAACTACTGCATACCCACAGAGCACTCGCATTATAGTCTTCCCTGGTTCAAAGCCTGTACAGCAGCTGATGTGAAAATCAGCTGAGGAAGTTGACACGCTTTCTTACCAGGGGTCATCATCTGGCTCCCAGCCTTCCAGCTCGATCAGACAGAAGAAACAACACGCAACATCAGGTTCATTCTCACTGGGGCAGTGGACAAACCCAGCCTTGGCCATCTGTTGAGGCAACAATAAGATAATCAGTATGCTTGACACACAAACTTTCAAACTGTGACAGGTGTTAATCCAAGATTCCAATTTAACAAATGAAACTGTCAAGGTTTTTGAATTTCATCAGTAGTGCATGGCAACAAGAATTCATTTGTTTCAACCCCTAGTTTTTGTCAGCGTGTGGAACAACAACAGAGGCCGTCATAAACTAAATCTAATATCCAGTTAAGGAATGTTGCTGCAAAAGCACAAGTTTGATTGAGACTGAAACCAGAGTATGATCTCCTTTTGGCTCTTAGCAAGGTTACAAGCTGTTAACATGGCACATAATGCTACTCAGCAACTGGTGTGTCAAGCAGCTCATCCATCACGACATGAGCAAAGTGCTCTGTGGGAAATAGTTATGCACTGGACATTCGATGAAAGCGAAACTGGCACGCTTAACAAGAAGACACAAGCCATCAAGATCGTGGATAAAAGGATGTACTTAATGGGTAAAACAAGCTGGGTTATAATTGAATTATGCATTTACATTACATTTATCCATTGAATGGATAATATAATGGAATAATTTAGAAGTGACTCTCAAGCTAATGTTTGCCAGTCCAAGTCCATGAGGGCCACTGCTTTGCAGAGCTTGTGCTTCTTGCTCCACCACAATACCCAAAGATATTTCACAATGTGGTCTGAGAAAGCCAGGGATCAAACCACTGATTGGTTTGCCCCCAGATTTTATTTCACTAGCCATGACTGGTCTGTGAAGGCTCATGTAAATTAGGCAATATCCCAAGTGTGTAAAACATAACTTACGCAGCCTGTCCGTATGTCAAGTCATAGCTATATTTAAATAAATTCAGACATGGCAGTCTCATTGTGATCAAAACATTATGCAATAAATCAACTTCACAGCAGAAATCTTCACTACCATGCAGAGGCCTCTTACCTTTTCAGGTGTGCAGTTACATTCCTCTCTAAATGGCCAGTCTGCAAAACTCTGTTCCCGTAAGTCATGACTGTACATTTTGTCAAATGTTGAAAACCTGGTTGTCAGCACATCAATACTTGCCATATTTTCAACAAAAACAGACTCAAGCCAGCATGTTCTCAACCCATGGCGTCAGTTTTGTTGTGGACATGTGCTGACAGCTCTGGATGCCCTGCACGTCTCCACAGGTGTCTCCACTTCTGGCAAATTAAACTGCTAACGTGGGCAGATCACCACAAGGAACACAAGTTCACCAGACTCTATCCACTAAGATAAATTGTTTGGTATTATAAACAACTTTTGTCAGGGAAAGAGAGAAACTGTATGAAAAGTTGTCTCATGTTATGTTTTAACTGTCACAGATACACATACAGGGACTATAATATTCACAACATCGCAGCCTTAAACTCAATCACGTACTACTGAAACAGATATTTCTGAATGGTGTCAAGATTCCAGATATAGTTTGAAAGTGCAAAATAAACAAGTAACATAATAGCAGAAAGCCGGTTATTAAATTTTATGGTTTGTTGTGTAACTTTGACCAGCATGTTTATGACTGAGAGAAACAGAGACAGTTCTGGCCTGTAGCGTGTCTCTGTAACACAACCCCTCAGGCTCCCAAGTGCTGAAATGTGCTTACAGCTGTACACTGATGTCCTTTACCCCCTCTAACCTTATCTTTCTGAAGACTGCCTGGGGACGGGCTGAGACACAGTGTGACTGCATGCAAGCCTTAGTGTGTGTTTATAAGCGAGTTTCATGCTCTTACCATTGCCAGCACTTTACGAGTTGGTGCTTTGTAAGGACATTTTGAACAGCAGGCCTGCAGTGAGTTCCCACTGTACCTTGTGTTTGCTCCAAGTTACTTGTAACGTGGGTGGCTGCTTTTCTGCAATCGCTGCAGGATTACAATTATGCCTGAATTTCTGCATGTGTGTGCTACTGTACACACACAGGAATTTTCAGTATGTTCAAAACTTTCACAGTTTTTCCCAACTTCCTCCTGACCTTGCTGCAGGTGCCAGGTGACCATACTGCATGAGATTCAGGAAAAGAAAAAGAAAAAAGAAAAAAAAAAGAAAAGTCTTTTACGTTCCATCCTTTAATTGGTTTACCGTCCGTAGGAGCAGTTTTGCAACGACGTAGAGAATTTACTTCATGAGCTCTACCACAAATCATGTCTACACAAGTTCTCCGCTCTGTTTGTTGGACTTTCTAACTCCTCATGCCTACCCTGACATTTGACTCCCTTTCCTGCCCTCCTAACCTCCCTGCGACAGAATTAAACAATCTGCTCTCTCCTTCATCTGACACAACTGCCTTCATTCATTAAGGTCTACCAAGATAAGCTGCTGGAATGTCCTGCCCCAGCTTTCTTTTCACACGGAGCTGTCAGTGAGTGGGAGCGAGGGAAGGAGGAAGGAGAGATGATGAAGAGAGGTGGATGGGAGGTGACAGAGCCAGCGAAGACACGGACTTTATGCCCGCATGTCTTTTACACAGCCATTTTATCTTCCGTTCTTATGCTGCTTCTAGCATCTTTTACATTAATGAGAGTTTAATTTTTTTTCTGACCAAAGAGGCCTGACTAGTTTCATGGTGGGAGGATTTTTTTTCTTTTTTATTTCTTTTTATAAATTCAGTTATACCTTTCCAGATTTGGACATTTGAATTTATCCACAAAATCAGGAGGATTAGAGGTGTAGCCAATGTGGAGTACAGGTAAAGTAAACCTACTTTGTTTCTATACACTTCTTCTATATTCTTGTGTGTACGTGTGTGTGCATGTGTGTGTGTGTGTGTGTGTGTGTGTGTGGGGGGGGGTGTTCTGTCATAGCAGTCTCTGTAGGGATACTTGTAGACAAACATAGCATGTATGGTTATATTTTTAACAAGATTCAGTATTGTAATCTGCCACACAGTTGATAACACATGTTTGTGTGTTTGTATACAAGAATAGACATTTATGGATCTTGTGTAAATGTGTGCATGTTTGAGATCTGCATGAAGGAGACACATTTTCGAGAAGGGATGTGGCTGATGCTGCTTCACACACAACTGAGAAATACCTGAGCTTCAAGAATAAACTATGTCATGGAGAGGGGGGAAAAAAACAAAACAGATTGCCTCAGTTCATTGTGTCCCAAAGTACTTTATAAAAACCCTGGACGGGACAGTTTCTGGCAGAACGATGAAATCTCTTGTAAAAGTTTCAACCTAGCATCACATTTAACATTATTTCAACAGAGCCAGTTATGGTACAAATGTGTTATTTGATTATGTCTGGAAAGAAAGACGCCCTTTCCTCTGGTGCTGGTGTAAAAATGTCAGGGTTGTGCGAGTGTGACAGTCAACATCAACATTCTTCATCTTTTGTAGGAAAGCGTAGATTCACAGGGCGGACACGCCCACCTGTGTACACAGATCCACACATCCTTGCAAATCCCAAAGTCTCACTTCCCCTCACTGCAAATTAATTTCAAGTATGTGAAGCTTTCCTGGCATAGCATTTTTTTTTTTTTTTTTTTTTTTTAGGAAAATAAACATGTTTCCAACACAGAAACATAGGGAAACAAATCATATATGAAAAAAAAAATCAAGAAAAAGAACAAAT
>JBAMYA010000022.1:7927906-7981551 GCA_037176975.1 Arrhamphus sclerolepis
GAATTTAGACAATCTTTTAGTTACTTTCTGAGGAACAGCTATTCTGGCAAGCAGTAAACCGTTTCCATGGTACGTATCCCCTGTTGCTCTGTGATGGACTGGCTACCTGTCTAGGGTTTGGCCCACCTTTCACCTGATGACAGCAGGGATAGAGTCAAGCCCACTTGTGACCTTGACCTTTTTGTAGCTCCTCACTTGTCTTATTCTTTCTCTTCCACGTATGTTTCTGTTTTTTCTCCCACGTATACTCAAACCAGTGTTTCAGTGTTCACATGCTGTCAGCATTTTCCCTTGAGGTGCATCAGCTGCCCAGTGGGGACTCATACTCAAGACAGAACAAATTAAGGTCACAGCAGGGAGGGCCATGCCAGCAAAGGACAGCACAGTCTGCCAAGTATGTCTGTGTGTGGCCATATTTTTGTGTCTCTTCTGACCTCCAAACAGTGGCATGAGTCCAGAGAGAGACATTGTCAAAGGGCACTTGTCCTACTCAAAAGGAAGTAAATCTCAATGCGGCATTTTGGTGGGTAAAAAGGGCCACTTTGAATCCAGATAGGAAAAAAGCATGGTGAGGTATCTGTCCTTGTTTTTTTTTAAACACAGACTTTCTGTTATCTCATGATGAACACCACAGGATTAGACCCACCTGCCTGGGAATCTTATGTGCTGTTCAGGGTTCAATTAGTTGTTTTGTTGCTTACTGCAGCTTTGATGCCCTGTTTATATTTTTCAGACCAAAGAAATAAAGAAAATCTATATAAATATTAAAATACATTATAAACTAATAAATAAGTAACCATTCTTGTTACATTCATATATTTTTGATATGCTTTATAAATGACCCCCTTTAAAATAACCATACTAGATTTTTTTGACAGTTGATGATGAATTATTGCACTTTTTTCTGTATCCATTTGATGTTGATGTTTTACGTCGTGAAAAAACTAAATTCAGGCAATAGCTGACAATTCTAAAATAAATGGATCAGTAAAGCGGTAAAGCTCATGTGCCTATGTTCTACATGTTCAAAAACATGCCGCCCGTCTTATTTTGTATATCTCAGTCATGCTATAAATCTGGAGTTCGCATATTCGTCTCATGCTCGCATTGGTTTTCTCAGGCTACTCTGACTTCCTCACACTTTCCAAAAACATGCATTTTTGGCTCATTGAAAAGTAATTTGGCCCTAGGTGTGAACATATCTAATTGTGTGATGGACTGCTGACTTGTCCCTGGTGTAGCCCTGGTTTCGCCTGTTTACAACTAGGTTAGGCTCCAGCAGAGCCTGACTAGGCCTGATAAAGGGTGAATGGATGGGTGCTACTGAATGTGAAAGATACAGTAAAGTATCCAGTTCTGCTATAACAAAGTTTATCAAAGGCAGCATTATTTTTGCGCTATTTTGGCAATGTCATGGCAAATGATCCATGAGATCAGTTAAGAAGTGTTATCAAATTGTGTGTGTGTGTTTGTGGGTGTGTGTCTGTTTTTTTCAGTATGCTAGAGGAAAAGTAGACATGTTTTGTGTCTGTTTGGACATACATCCAGAAGTAGAGAAAAGAAAAGACCTTGCTGTGTAAGAGGAATTGCCTCATAAATTAATAATGGTCAGTACTAAATCGTCCATCTTTACACAATCCAGTTCAGTTGAATAACATATACTATACCTCAAACTGCAGTTTTCTGTTTGTTCCCATGTAGGAAGATGCTGATTAAGATGATATGATATTATCATATTTTGATAACATAATTATTCATAACCTCTGAAGACTTGGGCTTTGGTTTGGCTTGCATTTTAGATTTCTTCTAGCTATTTGTGGTGAGGAGGAATCAAAAATAAACATAATAATCTGGACATAACATGAAGCTCTTATTGAAAATAAATAAATAAATGAAGTCAAGAAATGTGGACACACTGAGTTTCCTCAGAACACAATCAAGACACAATTGGGCAAAGTGCAAGTCTCTTTTATTTCCAGTCTGAACAACTGTTTTAACACTTTTCATTGCCCCTGTTGCATATCATATGTCTCAACTTTGCCAAATTTGTGTACCACTGGTTCCAGTTGCGCAGACTTAATTATTATGGTGCAGGCAAACCAAAAATCTGGACATCACATATGTGGACATCTGTTTTATTCTCCTTCTGTTTCCAAGGCCTCTCACCTTAACACCACAAAAAAGTTAAAAAAAAAAAAAAAATCCTTAAGGAGGGCATGGAGTTTGTTTTATTTTTTTCTGTTTTCTTTTGTGATGGTTTGACTTTATCTTAGAATATCACTCGTGCCTATGTGTGCTTAAACCATTTTTTAAAATGGCGAACAGATGAATGGATGGATGATTAGATGTTGCAGATGTCTTTTTGCTACTAGTAATTTGCCATTCTAAATCTTTAATCCTGCTAATCCTCTGTCTTTCAGCACACATGAGGCATTTATGTTGTCACACTTGCTGTTCATGGTGGGTCCATGATTTCCAGAGGGCTCTTCTCTGTCAGCCCTAGCCTTAGACCTCCCCTCAAGGGCAATATCATATTCTGCCTGACTGTGCGCGCCTGTGTAATCCATAGCTGCAGGGATAGTGACCTTCACAGCAGGCAGCCCCACAGCAGGCTGCTATGCAGCATGCAGTCAGGAAAAAAGACAGGCTGGACAAAAAGGGTGCAGGGGGCAGCAGACGGCAGTGTCTAGATAATTACCCTTTCATATTACACTCTACCTGTGGTTGCTCACTAGCGGCAGGTACAATGAATATTAAAGTGATATTTTGCCAATATGTACGTTCTGATTTTGAAAGAGCATGACTCATCATTTGCATCTCTCCAATTTCTCTGAATTATAGAGAACTTGTTTGTTTTATTGGAATATTTTGACTTGTACAACCTTGACCTTGTACAAGACTTGTACAAGGTCTTAACTTGTGACCTATCTGGATTATCCCTCGCCCCTCAACTATTATGAGCCGGGGAGGAATCCAGCTCCCTGGCAACTCTGAACAGGATGACATAAGAATAGAAAATGGATGGATGGGCTTAACTTGTCCTCTGCATTAAATGCTGTGTTGGGTTCATGTCATAGACATTTCATACCAGCTAACTGTGTTTTCAATAAAAGTCTATGATATGCTCCCAGTGCACCCTAAGTAACAGTGAAACTGGAGCCAGAAAAAGTTATTGACAGTTAAGCAAGGCGATGACGCAGCCAAATAAGTAAAGTCTTTGCTCATGAATGATGCATGTCCCTACTGGCCCTGATGGAGAAAGACAGAGAGAGTGGATGACAGCTGGGGTGCTGTGTGTGCATGGTGCAGAACAAGGTGAAACTCTTTATGGCACTACCCAGCACTCTTCCCCCACTGACTTTTTTTCTCCTTCACCCCTTTTTTTATTTTCTACCCACTGACAAATTCAGCCTAAAACAGGACTTCTCATTGGAGCTGTTGTGTTCTCAAGTCTCCCTTGTGCCTATATAGACACAAAGTGACCCTAAACTTCTCCCTTTGTTTCTTTTTCTCATTTCTCACCTTGTAATGTTATTTTCTGAATACTCCTCTCATGCTTTTCCCCTCTTTTAGAGTCTGCCTTTTACAGCGCCCCTCTGTTTTCGTCAGAAACAATCACTGTATTTTCCATCTCACTGCCCTGCACTGCCGCAGTCTGAGGCTGTGATAGCAGGACGGAGAGGGATGAGAGGGAAGGGATTGGGCGTGGGAGGTGTGCAGCATGCGAGGCACAAACAGGAAAGGCTACATAATGGTTTGTTGTCGTCGTCACTGTAGCGTCACATCTGTCTGTCCTTTTAGCTGCAGCCTTCACGCCAACACACCCTGTCAGCAGCAAGAGTGGTCTCACAGATGTGCACAGTGATGTATACAAGTGGGTAAGCTGTACGTGCACAGGGCATCACTGCAATTGGATGGAGCGGAGATTTGGTTTGTGTCTGGAGAGTGAACACAGGGATAGGCCACTGCAAATTTAATCTTAAACATGAACAAATCATAGCTCTGATGCTGTTGCTAAAAAAAAGAAAAGAAAAGAAAAAAAAAGAAAAAAATAGGAGCTGTGATGAAAACTACCATAATTCCATGCATCCAAACAACTATAGTACAATTGCAGCTTTTGCTACATGGACCACAGTACAGTTTTAAAAAATAAAGAAAACTTCATGCTATGAACCCAGTTGGTGAGAACAAAGTAATAGAATATAAGGAAACAAATATTTTCATACATATCACTGTAGCTAAGTAATAGGTGATTTATAAACTACAACCCTTCTCGATATCTCTTTGTACTTCTGAGCTGCACTGATATAATCACTTGCTTGTCTATTTATCCTTAACATTTTGCGGTACAAGTCACAGTGACAAATTGTGCTAACAGTCCATGATAATCATCAAATGTGTGTTTTTGAAAATCATCTCATCTACTGTGCGACCTCCTTCATGTAGGTCTAAATGGAAATGACATGTTGTTCCCACTGACACAGGTCATCTGAGCAGTTCCTCCCATCTTTGCCTCATCAAATAATCTTTTACAGACATTTTGATGTTTATTTTTTTGCCATCCTAATTCTCTTTTACAATCATCAGTTATATCACAGAGCATGAACAACTGTAACACGTAGCGCACCTGTGTATTCAGGTTCTTCCTTCAGTTTGCCAGCCATCAGTGCAGTGTACAAGCTTTTGCCTTGGAACTGTATAAACATTCATTGAATCTGAAACCCTGACTTTCTCCCGTCTTCTTGGTTTAAGCCAGTTTAGAGAGACTGCGTTACCTGGAGGTTAATTGGTGGTGATAAACTAACTCTGCAGACATGGCTCCATTGATTTGGATGGAGTGCTGGAGTAAAGATAAGTAACAGTGATAGAGCGCAACACTTTACGAACAGATCTGGCAAGGACTTGATTAAAACATTGTGCACTGGAACAACATATTGGGGAAATCCATTGACTCTCAGATTAGCAGCAAATGGCTAATGTAGTCAGTCACTGTGTAGTCCTGCTCGCCTGAAACAAACCTATCAATCTAACTAAATGTGTGTGTCAACATGCTCTATGATTACCATAATAATCCCAGAGCAACATACAGCAGGAGAAGGAAAAGGAGATTGTTGCATTCAGCCACCTCATACATCTTATTCAAACAAATACATGAACATTTGTTATTTTACAAAATCATATTCCTCACAATCAGCACAATGTAAATGAGTGCTGAAAGTCCTGTTTCAGCTCGACCCATAAATGCATAAAAATATACCACCTCTCTGCAGATGCTGTTCAGGCAGCAGTTTGATAGCACTTAAGCAATAATGACATGTAAATGTGCTGTGAGTGTTAGGAGTTTTCATGGTGTGTTAGTAGGGCAGGGAACACCTGGGGGTACTAAAGAACTATGGCGTCCAAATGAGTGTATGTTTGCAAGTGTGCAGGAATGTACATCACTTGTACAGCTGCACTTAGACCTGTGCATTCAGCACCTTATATTTCTTATAACATTTGATGGTGGTTTTGTGTCACTATGAGAGAGGCTTGTGGTGCTGGAGCAGCGTTTGTCCTGGAGATATTGGTAGGAATTTCACTTTCCTGGTTCGTGAAATATAAAACTAAATATTTATCCACAGAATAGCATGACAATCCTAACATCCATGTTATTGTAAGGATGGTAATTGTTTTTAATGGAAGAAGCGATGCTCTTTTCTGAATTAGTTTTGTGTAAGACAGATATTGAAGTTAACTAAATATCCATCTTTGTCGTGGTTAAAAAGACCAGTGATGGTTCTGTGTAACACTTGTTAATTTCTCATGAAAAGATAAAGCAAGTTAGTTTAAGCCTACAGCGTTAACTGAAAGAAGCCACTAGATTAAACCTGAGAAATTTTTGATAAATGGTCTTTTTTTTCTCAAATCCTGGTTTTGTTCATTCTGTATGCCAAATTCATTGTGAGCAGTCATTGTTGAGTGTTGTCATACCTGTAATCCATCCTCAGTTCCCACCTCAGGATCCTAACTGATGTGGAAAAACTGTGCCTGGATCAGCTGATGACCTGGTAAATTTCACGCTGATGATGAATCTTGCAGGGTTGTAATCTCGCTTCCAAAGGTGACCTTGCTTCTGCAAGAATGAAGATTGTTCGAGCAGATGTCAAAGAAAAATATGAATATATGTGACCTAATGACTGCATTCAAAAATACATTTTCTCCTTGTTTTGATGAGTACTTAAAGGAAGTCTGACATACTTTATAGAGGTTTTATATATATATAAAGGTTATCTAGAATGGTGCTGGTTTGAACACACTAGCTGTTGATGGATTAAGCTCTTTTGTTTGACAGTAAAACCCCAAAGCACTTACCTGCAGCAGTTACTATGTAACTGGTAAATTTATATAGACTATTTAAAAACAATTTTGGAACATAATGGGCTTTATGCATTGCCACTGCAGATGTGGCAGACCCATTACAAATATACTTCCCAGCTACATCAAAGCATTCAAGTGCTTCATGTAAATTTTTTTAAACAAATAAAGATATTCATATTTGCAGATACAGCTGGGTAGTTAGCAACTCATCAGCACAACATTCCGACATCATAATCTACTTAGACATTGCATTGTGACAATAGTAAGGGTCAAGTTTGACTCCTAATCAGCTGACAGTAGCTTATAATCTTGGACCACCTCATCTGCAACTTCTTTACATATTCAATTCACACAAGTGAAGCTGCACAGCGGCTTGCTGAAAATTGCACATCCTACACTGTTGCACATTAATTTTTATTCAATATTTATGATTCTCCTTAAGTTATAATTTTTTTTAAGTTCTTATTGTTTATATATCCATTGTTTTTCTTTTCTTTTTTTCATGCTGCCTTTTTAAAATATATTTTTTAGACTCTAGCATTCATTGTGGACAGCAAAGAAAGAATTTCATTGTAGAGGGAAACATACTGTGCATATGACAACAAAAGTTTGAATCTTTATGGAAGCGTAGTTCATCCTCCAACATTAATACTCAGCTTTATTAATGCTGTTTGCATATGGTTCTGTGAAAGTGGAGCATCCAAGAAGAGAGCAAGAGTGAAATCGAGGTTTGGATGCATAATTCTAGATGCATAGCATGTAGAGGATTTTTTTTTTTTTTCTTTTGCACCTCTCCTCCAACACACTGTTTGTTCAATTAGCATTTACTGCAGAGAAAGAGAGGGAAACAGAAGCGAGGCTGTCGGTGGAGGGGGGAAGGGGTGGGGGTGCTCAGCGATGCAGGGGATGGAGAAGTAGACTTGAAAGAGTTGGAGTGAGTGAGTACATAAACAACAATAATCTTTCTGGGTTCAGGGAGTGAGCAGAGAACGCGGGGAGGTGAAGTGGCGTAGCTGTCACATAAATATGTCAGACGGTGTCACGTCCTTTTCAGCACATGAGACAATAACCTTTGAGTCTTGTAGGTCTCTTGAACTTGAACATTGATACACAAGAAATCACTGCACCACGGTTTGCTTGCATAACAGCTCTGTATGTGCAATGCTACTGTTATGAAACACTGCCGCTGTTTCTGCTTTGATAAGTGTCGTGGGCTGTTAGTGCGGTTGGAAAAAAATAAAAAAAATCAAACAGAATACATTCCCAGCTCTCTACATGAGGTCCCAACCGTACCAAATTGAGATATACAGAGATATGGCTCAGTGCGCCAACCTCCTCATCCATTCTCCCCCTCTTTCCAGAATCCTCACTTTTAAATCCTAATCCTTCCCTCCTTATCTTTCTGCAAGTCCCCCCCCACCCCCCGTCTCTCTCTTTCTTTCTGGCGGGCTCTAGGTCCAGTATATAGAGCAATTACAGAGATGATATCCACTGTCAGTCAGCGGCTCACAGATGAAGCTGCGCCTCTTTAACATTCTAATGGAATGCCAGATTCAATCAGGAGTTTGTATGGCAGAGGCGAGGGCAGCGCTGCTCATTAGAAAATAAATCATAATAACAATGAAGCCCAAGCTGCAAAAGCAAGCAGCACCTAGGCTCCTGCACTGAACTCTTTTTTTTTTCTCTTTCCCCTTCCTGCTTTCTCAGAAAAGTCTGCCTGCCCTCTTCTCAGTCCACCTTCTCCTTCCCTTCTGATTTTCAGAGTCACCAAATGGCACCGTTGATGTTGTGAGGATGTGAGCGGGGAGGTGAGGACAGGCAGGGTGTGTCGGGGTGCGCCCTCACTGAATCATCTAACAAACAAAAAGAGATTAAATAAAGGCAGCACTCTGTCCTTCCAAGGTGTCTCCACAGATTCATTTTTGTACACACACTATGTAAATTCTGTGTGGGTTGTTTGAACTGACACACAACAGGCCTAAATGCATGCAGCCTCTGTGTTCAACTGGATCATTCCTCCATACAGTCAAAACAAGCTACAAACAGTGCACACTGTACAAAAAAATCATGGCTCAGCCATGATTCTCATGTTTCTTAGAGTTTTATATACACAACACACTTGCACACACACATACGTGTGTGTGTGTGTGTGTGTGTGTGTGTGTGTAATTATAGCCCCAACTGCAAAATCAAAAATGTAATTTTAACACCATCAGAGTCTGAACTGACTGAATTCTCCCACAGTTTTCTATAAGAACTACTGTCAAAATGTCAAATTTAACATTTTCAAAATGGTAATAATAAGAATAATAATAATAATAATAGTAATGATAACAACAACAACAACAACGACAACAATAATAATAATAATACATTTTATTTGGAGCGCCTTTCAGGTCACTCAAGGACACTTTACAAGACAAAACACAATAAAATAAATAAAACAACAACAAGAACGCGGCAATAAAATCACAGGAAAAAGTGCAGTTATGGGCCGTATGCTGACTGAAACAGATGAGTTTTGAGTCTGGATTTGAACTGAGGTAAAGAGTCGACATTTCGGATGTCAGAAGGTAAAGAGTTCCAGAGTTGGGGAACAGAGCAACTGAAAGCTCTGCCCCCCATGGAGCTGAGGCGGACAGAAGGCACAGAGAGGTGAAGGGATGAGGAAGACCTGAGGGAACGAGAGGGGATGGCAACATGAATCAGATAAGACAAATAGATCAGACAATAGTTAACTTTATTAAGAGTTAACCAATTCTTTTAGTATAAACTATCAACACCATAATGGATGACAAGAGCACTGAAAAGAGTTAAAAGATTGATTCATGTGAGATCCTCATGGTGTAACTGCTCAAGACTGCACTTATTAAACTTCCTTTTTCTCTCGTCCTGTTAGAGGCTGCCACAGCAGCTCAATACAATCCTCATGATTGACTTGCCACAGGTTGGCCACTGAGCCCACTGTCTTTACATACAAGGGATGTACAATGGCACTATATAATAAAATTCCCTAACTGATAGGGTAAACTCTGTAGTTTACCAGTAATCTTCTGTTTTCATATTGGTACAGAGTTCATTATATCACAGGAGACACCACAATCTAATGAAACTAGAATTTTAACTCTTTTGAATATACTGTTTGGGCATTCTTGATATTCCAGCTCCCTCCTACTGCCCTCAAACATTTATGTTAAGTTGACTGGCTCTCATCACTGAGTGGATCAGGAATACTGATATGTGTGATCACTACAGATGTTTCCATCTTCAATCCCAGAATTCCTCAGATGACAGTGTCTAGACATGATTAACATGGTCCATCTTGGGGAACGGAGGTCACTGTTAGTCTTGTGCCCTCGGCGTTTATGCACTGACATTTCTCCAGATAACTTGAAATTTTAATATTATTCACTGTAGAAGGATTAATTAATATTATTATTGCATTGTTCCTTTCTGTTCAATCCAGTGCCTTTCTTTGAGTAACACTGTTTTTAAACATTTCAATTACTTTTTTTAAATTTATTTATTTATTTACTTTTTTTTAAAAATAAAATGCAGGCCCTCTGTACCCTTTTTTAAAAAATCTGATAAGTAGCTCTAAGTTGCCCAGGCTGCAACCTTTTTTTTTTTCTTTGATATATGCTTTGTACATAGGATGCATATGTTTTTGGATGAACACATGTATGTGTGTTTGTGTACATTTCTTTGTCTGATCTGAGATCATTAAACACCCCCCCCCCACCACCACCACCACCACCACAGCTTCCATAGTTCAGTGTCATTTAAAGTCCATTCTTTAGTGAAAGTTTCCTATTGAACTTCCATATTCTTCAGTCTGGATGTTCCTTATAGAATTATTATGACAGGGTTGACTCGCCTTTGATGAACCAACTGATTTTGCAGCAGCATTATGTGAAGAGGCCCTTTGGTCATCAGCTGTACCTGCGTGTTGTACAGTTTGCTAAAAGTGAGCACATCTTCATGAAAGTGCGATCTGACAAAGCAGCAAGAAGAATATTTGCTTAAGAGATGTTTTGCCTCACAGGGCAGAAGCGCTGGTGTAATTTAGCTGTCACATTTAACAAGCATATTGCAGCATGTTCGGTGTCTGATATCCTCATTACTCTCATTAGCATGCTGCGTTGGATAGCTTTTCAAAAGCCAAGCTCTCCTTTCATCCATACTGTGCTTTGTTGAAGATCTCTCCATGGAGGTGTGATTCATGGATGCTCTGTTTCTCTTTATTCTCCGTGCATCAATACAGGAGAAGGCAGGCTTCTCTGTGAGTGTTATGGTTCAGGTGTCTATAGATCAGAGATTTAGTACAGCCAAGATCAACGAGGGCCGACTGAATAATGCAACACTTGCTATCATAAAAAAATACTCTGAATATGTCTCAACTGGTCTTAAAGGTGTGGGAAGTGAACACAGAAGCATTAGCTTCTATGCAAGAGACAAGCAAAGGAAAACATTCTTCGCCACTTTAACAAATGAGCTCAGTTCTAGTTCAAGGATGTTTCCTCTGCTCCTATAACGAGCAATACCTGGGGAACTTTTTGTGTGTGTGTTTGAATTCACAGTATTTTATATTTTTCCAGACTATTACCCATTCAAAATCATGTATTAAAAAGGCTGACCTTGCTGACATTAAACCCACACACCTCAATGACTCCTTGTAGTTCTTGGAGAAGGGCACAGATTTAAAGAAATTATAATTTATAGTCACACCAATGACAAGTGGCATTACAGAGGAGACCTCCCAGCACTTAAAGAGATTGGGCTGTGGGAGCAATGCCCAGAGACAGACGAAGAGCAATGTGTTTGAGGACATACTGATATTAGGGTGCCCCATGTTCATAGACTATACACTTCTCCAGACTGAATTGAAAACGGTGCTTAGCAACACACGCATAAAGCATCCTTCCTAACTCTATTAAGCTGATAGCACATTGCTCAATACATACTCCTTAAAGTTCAGAAGTCAGTGAAATGGACTAGCACGCACTGGGACAACCACAAAGTGGTTGATCCAATTTTCAAGAAACACAGTTTTCTACTTTTTAAATCCTAACACCATTTCCTTGAACCAGCATGCTTCCTCTTTTCCCTTCAGGCTGAGGGTCTAATCTCAGAGAGAATCTGGTGCCTTTGTTGTGGTCCTCCGAAGTGTAAATGGGTTGATCCACCTGTTTATTGTTGAGTGATAGAATTCCATACCTGAGGGCAAGGGATTGTGGGAGGTGCATGGGAATAAAGTCACTGGCTATTGTTGTACCTGGGTGTGTGATCACTACCTTGAGCAAGGGAAGAAGAGGAGGTCTGGGTGGGGGTAGGGTGGCAAAAACAAGCGGGAGTAGATTTGGACAGGCTACAGGGAGCTAAACAACTGACACCAAAGGACAGATGGAAAAAAAGGAGAGTTAGAAGGGTTACATGATTTGATGTGCTACCTTCTCTGACGAAAAAAGGTCACCTTGTCCGTTTCTGCCACTCATTCGTTCTATGATTTTTTTTTCTCTTGATCCTCCCATTTTTGTTGCTGTGCACTGATGTACAGAACATATATTTGTTCCCTCTTTCTAGAAGGCTAAGCTCCTGCCTCTGTGGTGGATCACTGCTGCGCAACACACACAACAAAGCAATGCTCGTGTTCTTCCTCATAGCATTCCAACAGTCCATCCATCTCTGACTCAGACATTGCCTGCAGCCAGCAATATTCAGACACATCTCCTCTGGACAAAAACTGTGATCATTTTACTAGACCGAATGGCTGTCAGCCAGGGGAGGAGCATTCATTACAAAAGAAAAATGCATAAAAAAAGAAAGCAGACAATATAGAAATAAAACTAGGACAGAGGTGGGAAACAAATGGAACATGGGATCTGCTGCTGAAGTGTCAGAATTGGATATAAAAGGAGTATCCACCAATGTCTGTCACTGTCTATCCCAAGACAGTGGAGACATGAATTTGTGTGCAGATATATATACATGATTTTGAGAGCAATATAAGCCACCATCAAGGCAACATTTTGTCCCTGGAGGTCCATGGTGTTTGAATAGGACAATGCTGGATATCATTACAACAGTCTGGATTCATGGACACCAAAGACTTAAGAGTGTGTGTGTGTGTTTTGGTGGCTGGCCATCAGAGCAAATCTGTGTCTTATTGAAAATGTAATCACATCATGAAGGAGAGAATGAGAAAATCACGACTGTGAAATGCTAAGGCGTTGGAATCTTATATTTAGCGAGAACAGACAATGTTCATGCTTGGAAAAATGTAATAATTCACATCCTCAGATCCCAAAGTATTAAAAGGAAGGTTGATGTAACACATAACACAGTGCCTCTCTTTTAATTAGTTTTAAAATTTAGTTTCCGTCATCTAATTTTAAAGTTGTTTCCTCTTTCACTTGGTCCTGTGGCGAGGTGGGTGGGGGGGTGGTGCATGCTGGTTGGAGCCACGGTGGTGGTTTGCAGCACCGTTGTAACATTTGAGAGTGTGCAGTCTCTGCTGAAGCCAGCTTATTATTAATTAACACTGTCAAACATGTCGCTGCTGACATGACATCACTGTGGCGAGTAAACAAATTTACCTCCACCACCTCTTTTATGAAGTTGTGCTGCTTAACTGATCGGCTTCTGAATATTTCAACTGAAATCACTTCAGTTTCAACTGAAAATTTCAATACAATGTGTGGAAGATTTCACTTGCATGCATGTGATGTTTTCAGTATAGTACGTAAGAGTTTGGTTTCATATGTGTGTGAATGCTAATTCAGAATATTGTTCTGCACGCCGCCTCCAAGGATCACGACTTCTGTCAGTCACTCAGAGTCTATATGTCATTATACAGTTATGTTAACAGGTGTAGTTGTGGAAAGTGTGATGAATTGCTATTTTAGTCTGCCATGATTTCATTTTTGATCAGAAAACATTGAAAAGCATCTTATATATTACAATTACATAATTATAAAGAAAACACCATGTAGTGATGTGGATCAAGGTTAGTGCAGTTGCATTTGGAGAATTTTTGATAATGAATGGAAGCCAATTGTCTGATGTAGGCAGCTATACAAAGATGCATGTACTTTCATGTGTTTGCTTTATGCTCTGATTGTGGCCCTTTTGTGTATGAACAGTGTAGCAAAGCTGGATACCTCATTTCAGCTTCTGCCTGTGTTGACCAGCACTGCGCTGGTCTCTCTCTGTAGTCATCATCCCTGGCTGTCCCCTTCCATTAACCGTGACAAATATTTGTCTGTCATTATTGACCTCAAAACAGCATCAGCACTCACTGTCACCAAACTGTGCGACGTGCACTGACATAGAAAGCCTACACACTTGCTGAGCCTTGCACTGCAAAATTATTTGGTGCTTGGGTTATACTTTAAACTTAATTATATGTTATTCTTCTGTCACTCTAGGTTTAATGGAGATAGATTTCACACTGGAATGTAACAAAACTGAAGCCAATTCAGACATATTTCCATTAAGTATAATAATCCTGCTCTGAATGGGTTGTTGCAAGTTCTAACATAAAGCCCAAAATGAAGCTTCTCCATGAAAGCATGGGCATTATCAGATGCATCATTAGTTTAAGGTGGAACTGCTGACGCACAGTATATCAGTCAGGAGAAATTTGGTAGAGACAGATCATTTTACCAATCCTATTACTGCCTCAACGTGGGTAAATACTGCAGGTGGAGTGTAGAAAGAGAGGAAAAATTCTTCTGCTGTTTCACATTGCAAGGATGACTGAAGCTATACAGTACAACATGAACATTGTGAGAGCACATACAGTGATCAAGATCAGTCCGCTGGATCTGCTTGCATGTATGTGCATGTCACTTTGTGAGTGTCCCTCTTTACCAGCACACAATTTCAAACCCCGCAAGAAACTAAGTTCATTTGCTGGTCATTGACTAGCCAGCTGGAGATTTGTCTGAAGGATTAAAAGAGTGCATCTGGTGCTGTGGTTCAGACATGTAGATTAACTCCTGTGTATATTTTTGACAATTCTGGGCAGTGTGTGTGGTGGAGCTCTGGGTTGACAGCCAGGGAAAGGTAGGGTATCAAAGACGGGCTGTTCTCACCACATTCCATCTTATTATTTGTGCATTACACCTCCTCCCCCAGCACCCATTTGCTTTTCTCCATCTTGCTTGGAATTCCCAGTCTGCCCCTCTGTGTCTACCACAGAGACAGACTGGCAATTAAATCTTCCCAGCCTTGATTTGGCTACTTAGAAGAGATCAAGGTAGGATTTTTGGGGGTCTTTTTAAGGCCTGACACTGTCATATTATCTCACTAAGGTGTCATTACCATCCTACCCAGTCTGTCATTAAGCACAATGCTCCCCTTTGGGAGAGAAGGAAAGATTTACTCTGCCTAATATCAGAGGTATATCTAGCGCATGTATGAATGTGGGTTTCTTGAGGATGCACAATGCTTGTGTGGTGTTGTTTGTTACATGAGAGCACTGCAGCTGAATTTTTTTGGAGTGTGTTATAGTGTGGGATGATAAACATTTCTTTGCATTCTAACCACAAAAATGTAAGCCGTGCATTTGAGTCATATGGTTTTTACAAGCTCTGATTACTCTTTGGAATTTGTTTAAACTTTGTGTGACCCTCATTCTGCTGGCATTTATTTTTATTATACTGGACACAGAACATATTACCATACATGCTGCAGCTTGCACTTAACTCTTAGTCTGGAGGACAATGACATTGTGAAATAGCTGTTCTCCAAATTGGTAGCTTTAGTAAATGTAAAAAAAAAAAAAAAAAAGAAAGAAAGGAAGAAGAAGAAGAAGAGCAATTAGAGGAAAAACAATCTAAACTACAGATGCAGAAAATTGGGCACAAATGCTGTGCTTAACACCTAAGACAATTTGTGCTTGTTAGGCAGGAAAAATACTTTAAAACAATTTGTCGCCATATACCTAGACCAAGAATACCTCTTGGACTACATTGGTTGGATTATTTGGACATTTGTAAGTGATTGTATGTTCACAGACCAAACTGCTGCACATACATTTGTATCTGAGTTATTTAATAAGCACACCCTTATAACCTTTTAATAATATATACTCAACCTGTTTTCACTGTGTACTCAAGCACAGATGCTGTGGGGCAGATAAGTACACACATTCCTTTCATGCATCATAAATGCAAACCAAGCTCTCATTTGTGGCAATGAAATAAGTTTCAGCTTTCCAAGCTTTCTCTGCATAATCCTCCTATTAAAGCGTAGCATAACAGCAGCAGTTCCAGACAGCAAATCAAACAGATCTTTATCTCTGTCCAACTCCCTTCTATGCATGTATTAACCTTCATAGGAAGCTAGAAATTAGCATATCCTGATTAGAAAAGATGAGTGAGATTAAGTTTTGGCCCAAACTTTTAATTTTTAGGTTTCGTTATCACTTTTAGAGGCTGAATTAAGTGTTTGAAGAGACAGCTGCAAGGGGCTCAACAGCACACTCTTGTGGTCACTTACTGGCAACTTTGCTAATGTTTTGGATTGTTTTATATATATGGCATAAAGGTGCAACTCTTCACCAGGTGTGCCTTGTTGCACCCAGTGCTTTCTCTGCTGAGCCACATCACCACTTGTGAGGCAGAGACTCTGAGCCCATAATTCATTCCCTGGAAAGGCTGAGACAGCTACCTGAAAGTGGGTTGCTGCATCCACAGCTGTCGGTGGAGCTTCCCAGCTCAGGATGCAGCTGGCAGACGAAACAGTAGGAGTTAATGACCTTCACGGTTCTTTGTACTGTAAAACCCCTGCAGTGGCAGGTGACACAATACATTGATCCTTTGCTCCTTTGAATAAATGTGAAGGTTTGTATGTGTGTGGTGAGTCAGATGAATGACTGTATGCATGAAGGTAATAGACGCTGTTGAAGTGAAAAAGTATTTTGAATTCCCCGCATCCATGCACTTGTCTGGGATGAGTGTATTCATCAACTCACCCTAGTATATACTATAGGTATGTACACCTATATCGTTTTGGGGGTATTTTTGAAGAGCTTTTAAACATGGCTCTTGTTCTAATAATTATCTCTAGGAGTCAGATCACAGAGAGCCCAATATGCAGGTTTATTAAATCAGGAAAACTTCCTTGTTGTCATGTGGGTAATTTTTGGACGCTACAGTACATACTGCATACTGTCCGTGTAATGCAGTATATACGCTGAGCTCTGTCCTGGTAGAGTGGTCAGTAGGTAGAATGTCATAAAGGTAAGGTAAGGTAAACACAAAACAGGGGTATAAAACCCAAAGTAGTTCAAGTAAACAACTTACTTCTTCTTTTTTGTAGTGGTAAATAGTGGAACAATTGTAGAAAACTGTGTGGAGCAAAACTTAATAAATCAGTGTACGTCATTTATTTAAAAAGTTCTCTTCTCAAAATTTGCACTTTGAAAGGGAAACTCTCAAATACATATGCAACAGATTCAGGTGCATTAATCAGTGAACTCCCAATTGTGCTTCTTTCATTTTTAAACATGCAAGGTGAAAAGTCAGAGTAAATCTGAGCCTGTGTGCCGTGTTGGCTTTGAGAAGGAGTCCTGAATGAAAAAGGCTGAAATTCCTCTTCTCTCTCCTCTCTATGTCCATAATTTATCATACTGCCTTGATGCTGACGTTAATTGAGCTCATCATGTGGGACAAGATCAGAGCAAGGATAAAACAAAGAAATATTCATACTAAAAACACTTATAATACAAACTATACAAAAACCACAGGGGAGCACATATATATATAACTTGCCTGACCACTAAAACATTACATCAGTACTTATTTTAGGTAACTAGAATCTCATTTTCTACTTGACTTTGAGAAAGTTTGCCAACTCAAATGTGGACCTCATGCATGACAATATACAGACACCCGAAACTGTGAGACTGAGTCTGATGAGCTGCCACTGGTTTTTCTGCGGCATGAGTCTGTCTGAGTGAGAGGCAAAAAGGGAGATTTGTTAAGAAACTATGTTGGGATTATACTGAAGAATCTCCCAGTGCAGCCCTGGCCTTCTTAAATCATTGCACTGACACAGAGCTCTCTCAATAATGTATACACAGGCAGAGGCTAAGTTTTCTCTTGATTTACTGGCAGCAGTTACTCTGAAATCTCAATGCACCAAAAAGATTTGGTTAATAAAGCAAAATTATGAAGGCTTCTAAGTAGATAAGTAAAGCTACCTCACGGCACAAAACTTTGAGTTGCATCTTAGTTGTCCTAGTCATTATGATAATCCAAGTCAGGTGCTATGTATTAAATCTTATCATCACATCTCTTGGTAATGTTCCAACATCAAGCATATCAGCAGTACTGACTGTAAAATAAGTATGCAGTGATGTATCTCTTCCCTCTGGGCCATGTGGAGGACAGGTGCTTTATGCTTCATGGTCCTGCAAGAAAATCAAACTGATAGCCTCGCTGTTACCGCCTCCTTCTCTCTGCCCCCACTGCCAACAGCCCTGGCACATCTGTACCAGTCCAGCATGGTTTGGTGCCAGCTATCCTGCTCCCATTGTTCTCTCTTGAATGCACCAAATGCCCATGGGAAAGAAGGCTGAATACAGAGTGGCAAAACTTGCAAAACCCATTAGATAAGCTCAAGACATGAGAAGATTCTCTTTGCCTCGATTCTGGAAAAAGGCTTTTTGTCTTGTGGCTCTGCGAAGATAACACCCACTGGTGTTTTCCCAAATAGGTACAGAATTCTGCCCCTCTCAGCTTTTTCAAGGGTGCATTTAGTGAGGTGAATAAAACCATGCGGGTGCCTTATAGCCTCTCAGTGCTTATAGCATACAGAGATGAGTGTACTGCTTCTCATGTGAAAAAATGTTTAGGTGAAATCGAGTTAAATATCAATAGCTATTATGGTTGACTGATTAATAATTACTTTTAACTGTTTTATCTATTATTTTCACTGTTCACATGCATCAGTCAGGTTTCATACGTAATAGGAAATACAGGCACTGAGAGCACCTGAGAAAGGCAGTGATTTTTATGAAATTGCAGGTATTTGTGCTTGTTTTTGTTGCCTTCAGTTATTCAAACTCAATCACTAAATGTGACGCACAGAGAAAGATTATCTAATTGTGTGCATCTGTGGAAGTGTGTATGTTTCTAAATATATTTTCCAAACAGAAAAGGAGGAGGAAAAGTGGCTAATAGCAGATTTATCGGGGCCACACAGGCAGACAAATTATTCCAAACAGGAGAATCAGTCACTTGCCTTTGATCTCTCTCCTTCCTGCACTTCAGTTTAAACCCTCTTTTTTTTATCCCTAGGCTCTGCCTGTACTGACACAGTTTCACTTTAATTGTTACCCTCATGCCTCCATCAGCAGGTAACATGTTCTTTCCTTTTTTTGTTAATGTTAACATTTAACCTGTACCAACCACATCAGCAGGCGTTTTAGCCCATTTTGTGTGGTGCCTATACGCAAAAGGATGGACTCCCTGGCTTTCAGAATTATAATTTCCATGTCATTTAAACTTAAAACCCAAACTTAAATCAAAATTCTAATCTGGGATGCAAAACTCAAAATAGTCCCTGCAAAGTCCAAGCCATAAAAAACTGACAACCCCCCCCCACGTTTCGAACCAGACTGCTGCAACACCAAGCCGCCTGGCAGTGTTCCATATGCAGTTTAAGTGCTCTGATTATATGGCCTTCTGCGAGCCTGCAGGATTCCTCACATGTCAGAGGGTTTAACAGCATACAAATCACCATCCACTTCCTGTCAACTCTTTCAGGCTTTCTATTTCTTTCACACTAATATTCCAGCTCAGTCCTACAAGACCATGTGAAAAAGGATCCACTGACTATTGAAGCATGTTGCGTTTATCAATATTAAAGTAAACATAATAAACTTAAAAATCTAGAGTAAATAAAAATATTGCTTCAGGCCAACATGTTGGTGGAGCTGTTCAAATAATTCCTTGAACATTTTAAAGGGGATTGTTTTACTACGGATTACTTAATAAATAACTGTGACACGAGATGTTTTTCTGCATCTGCTCCAGGAATCTGAATGGATAAGAAAACATAAATATAGCTTCTCGCTATCTCGTTATCTTCTGATAACAACTGAAGGACCTTGGTTTTTCTTTTTACATTTTTTTTCAAGAAGTTGCAAAATCTATCACATTTTTTTACGTCTGGATTTCTAATGTTAAAGAAAGTGATTTGAATGAGCATGCAATGAATGCATGGTTTGATAACAATAACATCTGCATGGTAACTGATTTACTGTTTAGAAAGAAATTGTATTGCACTATCACAAGGAATTATTGAGTAATAAATCATTATGATGCTTCACTTTGCCCGAAGGTATGCAGACAAGTAACTAATGGCAGATATTGATCTAGTGACCAGTATGTACTCAGTATAAGGAGCAAGTAATGATGCTATTCTGTGTCTTGCTTGCTGTGGCCAAAAGACAGTAAATAAAGTTTAAGTAATTACTCATTTGGTGCTTCTTTTTTTTTTTTTTCTTCGCCACTTGGTTCAATTAATTCACAATTTCCATAAAGAGTCAGGTCAGCATGATCAATTCAAATACAATATATTCTCTTGTCATTACAATGCACTCCCCCTTTTTTTTATTTTCCAGTCCTCAGGGCTTTTCTAGGGTTAATCTTCAATTTCTGCTGCATGCTCCTCTTTCAGGGAGTTATTAGGGATGTACTGAAAGATTAATCAACTATCGGATTGTTCCTAATGGGTTACTCTCTGCTTTTTGTGCTAAAATGACGATTAAATAGTTATTATTTTTATAAGAAAACCCGTTTGAGCTATGCATAATATAATGCTTACCTGGCAGTTGGCTCCTCATTTGTTACATGGTACCTAAATGACCATATTTCTTTACGCAAAATGAAAAAAATTAAAATAATCTGTGTCGGTGACACAGTCTGTCTCCTACACCATACACCGATTTGTTTGATTTACAGTGTAAGAGGATCCCTAAAGAGAGATTAAATTAATAGGGTAATTATACACCGTAGCCAGGCTATGATTTATGCACACTGACAAACGCACACACCTCCTGGAACACACGTTTGTTCCTGATGGGACACACTGTCTTTGCTCAAAGGACGAGTGCTCCTCTCACTTCTGTCTGGTCCCCAGCTCCATTCACTTCTTTAGGTTTCTCCCTGCTCCTCCTGCTGCTGCAGAGACACGTTCTGTTCTCCAGTCAGCCAATCTCTCAGTCTGCCTGCCAGACACTGCCTGACCCACTGCCAATAGTGGACTCCGCGCCACGAGTGCAGACTCACTGGGGACCTGCAAACATCACTGCTGTGCAAATTCAGCAAACGGAGTGTCACTCCATTCAAACAAAGCAAACACGCACACACACATGCTTGGGCAAAAAAAAAAAAAAAAAGTGAATGCAAATCACGTATCAAGATGAGTGTTGTGATAAATATTGTCAAGCAGCATTATGTTAGTTGTGTTTTTAGTGCGACAGCTGAAGAGAACAAGCTGCCGTCATCAGATATGGAGGTAGAGGTGCAAGATCCCTTGTCCACTCTCATCTCAGAAAACAACATTTATGCTGCGAGGAGCCAAGCTCTCAAGACTGGAAACAAATTTGTGCACAATCTAATATTTGAAGCAAAACACAAAACATGTTTTTTAAATATGAAGAAGTAAACACTATGCACCAGCTACAAACCAACAGGCACATGTCCTCAGACTTGTTTTCAGGCTGCCAGAATGATTAATTGCCTGAACATGGTTCTTATGCTTCCATAAATGTGTTTGCATGTGTATGTTTATGGTTTGCTTTAGTGGAGGAAGCTTACGTGTCTAACTGGAGGTAATGATGCAGCCCTCCTCCAGGCCTGCAGATGTGCAGCAGAAGGCAGCTGAGCATCGGCTGAAACAGCACTTTCACTCCACTTCAACAAAGTCAATCCCTCTATCCCTTTCACTCCCGCTCTCTCTAATCCCAGCGTTAGAGACTCTCATCTAGTAACATCATATTCGTCCATGCAGCAGTCATATTAGGTTCTCTGATCACTTTCAGATGACGTTAAGCCTGATGAAAATGCAGAGGTGTTAAATGATGCTCACACTGCCATGCGAAAGTGTGGAGGCAGGTAGAAATGCATTGCAGTAAGCAGAGCAAGGGACAGCAAGTAACAGAGAAGAAGAGTAGCTTAAAGCAATCCCAAAAAGGGAGACGCAAAGCTTTAAGTCTCGGAGGAATTTGAAAGCCGGAGAAATCCAGTTGCAGATATTAAGAGGCTTAATCTAAGAGCTTGCTGAGGCTGAGTTTTGCTGTGTGGGTCCCATCACTATCATCCTTGACAGAGGTTAGAGAGGAGACAAGGGGGATAAGGAGGCAAGGAAGGCAGATGGGAGCAAAGACGAGAAAACAGAGCTGAATATCACTAAGACTGCCTCATATGTTTTTTTAATAGTTCAGTTCAACAGCAGCTTAGTTCACATTGTGTGTGCTCATGTGCTGTTTGTGTGTGTATCTAGCTAGTGGTTTTCATATTTCTCTTTTCAGCCCCTGTAAAACCGCGATCGGACACTATCAAAGGCAGGGAGCATGTGTCAGCCACGAGAGGAGGAATCAGAGACTAATTCGTTTATGCCATAATTAGACATTACTAAGTGATCCAACTGTAGTGCACAAGTCACAATAATAGAAAGTGACATGTGCTAAGATGAAACTCATTATCTTCCAGCTGCAGATGACTCCCAGGAGATAAACGAAAAAAAAAAAAATAGAACAGACAGGTGGATAACAGGAAGTCCCTCTGCCTCTGCGGCTTTCCTTTCTTCTGTGAGGCATTCTGCTGTTATTTGTTTTTGTTTTTTGTTTTGTTTTGGGTTTTTTTCATGCCTGATCTCTAAATTGAGTCTCTATAGTATGTCTTTTTTTGTGCATGGTTTGTAGAAATCATCAGATTATATATTAATATTAAATCATTAATATGATTAAATATTAATCATATTAAAAATTCTAATGTTGATTTTTTTTCTTGCAATTTAGAAATCACACGCAGGTCTGTGCTACCATGACGCTTTCATCCTGCAGCGGAGAAACAATCTCTTTTGCTGTTCTTTGATATATATATCAGTTTGCCTTTTAGGGTCCTGTAGTTCATCATCATAAATTGCCTAATTCTATATTACATATTGTGCCTGTCTTTTTCTGTGTTTAGGAGGTATTACCCGGGCGGGAGCAGCAGTGCCGACGTTCCTACGGACCCCCACGGTGATCCAGCCCCACCTGGACATGAAGCCCTTCCTGCAGTTTCCCATGGAAACCCCCCCTCCTCCCCCACACAACATGAGCCTCTTCCACAACTTCAACACAGTGAGAACTGATGCAAACACACAGTCCCAAACACATGCACTGCAGTCTTTTAAGTCATCCACTGAAAAAACATACAGGAGAGAAATCCCTTCCCCATGGATTTTCTAAACTTCCTGGAGGCTACGTTGCAACAGTTTGTTGCATCATGCTTATTGACTGTGTGTGACATAGTTGTGGTTGCATTGGTAGACTTTGAAAGATCTTTTTGGTTTTTTAAATTACAGGTGTATAATTTACAGCCGTGTTAAAAATACAGGTTTGAACAGAAAGGTCTGTATGTTACTGTAGCTAAGCAGACTGCAGTTTTCATGTGCACACACTCTGCCCCACTGCTTAATTCAAAGGCCAGTAATTAAAGAGCTGCTTTGAGGCCATCCATATAGCTGCACGCTTCAAACACCAAAGTTTGTTTGATGTGGTATTTATTTTTAAGTTAATAAAGAAGGATCTTCCCATTTCTTCTATCCAGAGCTTTAACTAACATCATTTAGATTAGGCCATGGAGGTATTTAGCATCTCACCAGCTCAGCATAATGTAGCATGTGCTCCTTCAGACTCTGCTGAGCAGTGTCACCATCTTTCATCATATAAATATGAAAAATAAGTCAAATTTGTATCAGCACTATGTGGGTCAATGCTAGGCCTGCATTGTATATCCATGTGTCATATCATATATTTTGTTGCATTTTGCAAAAGGGGTGCATGCCATCTGTCTTTGACAAACGTGTGTGCATTTTTGCCATGTGCTTTTGTCTTGCATATCATTACAAGAACACAAACAAGAATCCAGACACTGCTGAGCACATAAAAATAAAGTCATTTTAATAGCTCTCAGTTAGCTTTGATGGAGGCTCTTTCACTGCCAAACTGCACTCAAACCACCAGATGTGAATTCATAGAGGCACTAAAATTATGCAAGTGCTCAGTTTTCCCTCTTGTCTTTGTTAGCACAGCCCTGAAGTCTTTCTCTCTTGATTTCTTTTTATTCTGTCATACTGCCTCTGCAATACTCCCTCTGGAGTTCTCTCTCTCTTTTGCTCTTTTTGTCACATCCCTCTGCTCCTCATCTTCCTCTTCACAGCGTTAACTATGTCTGAAGGTCCAGAGGGATGATGTGATTGTTAATAGCTGTTTCTGCTGATGGCTGAAAGGAATGCCCGAGCAAGTGGTGCTTTGCAGTTTTGTGGCCAGGAGATGGGGCCATTGGAGAGGCTTGGAGGACAGTCTGACCTTACAGTTTTCCACCATACTGGCACATATACCAGAATCAGTGGTTCACCTGAATAACACTGAAAACAAAGCACAGTTGGCATTTACTTCAAAGGTCTGAGACGACAGCGTTTAGTGCCTGAAGTGTGTCACACTGTCAGTTGTTTTGAATCTGTGATGTGTGCTATAAAAATGCAAAACCAAACAAACAAACAAACCAAAAAGAAAAAAAAGGAAACTCATTTGGTTGCAGCAAATGAATGATGAAGACTCTGTATTGATGTTTTGCAGGAGGGAACGTCTTAGCCCTGAGCATTCCCCAAGATGTTTCATGTTTAATTTAACGTTGTCTAGTGGAGTACATTTACACAGGAAGACTTGGAGTAAAAGAGTAGCTGTCTGCAGCTGTGTTACATCACTGGTATTTCTGTCCTGCTTCCCTGTGCCTCTCTGCACCATCACTGACAAATTTAGATACTTATGTTTCATTAAATGCGCTGCATTATAGCACAGCACTGAGAATTGCCCCATTTACTGGTTATTCTTTCATTCTGTTCAAGTAAGTCATCTGGGCAGAGTCTTTACCTCACCGAGGTCCATTATCCCCACTGCAAATGAATGCCCTCTCCTCAAACCACATACAGTTTTATTTGTCCTCTAATGGCATTTGTCCTTTACCTGACTGTAGCACTAAATGTGCCTGTACAGTGACCAGGCTGAATTGTTTATCTTCAGCAGTTCTGATATATCCTGATATACATGCTCATTTCAGAGCTGAACAGCCTGGACTTGATGTATGTTTGCAAAGAGTACAAAACAAATAATTTTTTAAGT
This sequence comes from Arrhamphus sclerolepis, assembly GCA_037176975.1. NCBI lineage: Eukaryota > Metazoa > Chordata > Actinopteri > Beloniformes > Hemiramphidae > Arrhamphus > Arrhamphus sclerolepis. Next base: position 7,952,670 of record JBAMYA010000022.1, read on the forward strand.
GATTTATTAAAGAAAGAAAGAAAAAAAAAAGTCCCATGTTCAATTTTGAGCAGCAAAAGTCTTCATTCACATCACTAATATTTCAATAGGCCTATAGTTCTGTTGGTTTTACTGGATTCGGGTGGTTGGGTCTTAACACCCTTCCTGTTCACTGTGTCTCAAACAAAACCCATGACCTTAGACGTCTTCATGTATGTAGAAACAATGGGAAAATTCAAAATATAACAAAATATAATATATTTCAGGGATATTTGACTTTCTAAAAGTACTTATGAGTACTTGGTGGCCTACCTGATATGGACAATGGTCACGATGCTCACTTTGGAGAATCAGGGTGGAATTCTGATGAGGGAAGTGGACAAACAGCTGCTAAATGAGAACCGTAAGAAGTGAGTATAAAATGTTCACAATCAACTTATTAATTGACGAATTAATTAATTTGGTTTAAATTTACTAATTCATTTATGAATCCTTCATATCAGGTTCATTATCATCCTTTTTTGTTTTTTTATCTTTTTTTTTTCCCAAAGAAAGTATTCATCCCATAATGCAATACAGGTCTTCAATACACTGCAGAAAATGATTTCTTTTTTTTTCTCTTTTTTTTTTTTGGCCAGTTGTGACTGGAATAAATGGTGGGAAGGGTTATATTATTATATTTGGGTAGATGAGGATTCAAGCTGGGGGCCACACAGCCCTGGTTGCATCAGGGTAAATTGAGTATGCATGAAAAAAGAGGGTAGAGAGAAAGAGAGACAGAGAGAAAAGGGGAGGAGAAAACTTGGAAGCATACAGGGAAGTGCAGGGAAGCTTGAGGCAGAGAGAGGAAAAGCAGTTGAGAGGCAGAGAAGTAGGAGGGGGCTGACCAAAAGAACAGGCACTTGTCAGGTCATGCATTGAAAAAGATGGAGAGATTTCTCTTGCAGCATGTTGAATAGAAGAAGGGTGTGCTGAAAGGAGGAAAAAAAAACAAAGAAAAATCTGCTGACAATGCATCACTAGGCAAAAGCTCTTTCTCCCCCCTCTCCTCCCTTTTTTTTGGGTGAGTTTCTTTGCATTCAGCATTGACAAACCAGTAGGCTGAATGAGTGAGGAAGGTGTACCGCACACTCTCAGTCTCACTCATGCTGAGACCCAAACACTCACGTCGGCCAGCAGCACACACACAGGGGGACCAATGCAGCTTCAAATCTCCACAGATTCAGAGGAGAAGAGGGTGAGTACTTAAATTCTTGGAACTTGTCACAAAATATTTTTTTCAGCCCAACTGTGCCCTAAAACTGGCACAGCTCAAAAGTACTGCAGAACTAGTGCTTCAAAGGCTTCTTTTATCTGGCAAATTACAGTTGCTGCCAAAATAGTTCTACTGAGAGTAAAAGGTAGTGTCTGCTTCACTGAAGGAAACCAGTCATTCTTGACATTTTGGCTCTATCAAACATGCAAGAGAAGGAGAAAGAAACTAAGAAAATGTTGAACAGCATATTAAATATTTTGGTCTGCTGGTTTTATTGTGTAGTGGTTGAGATGCTTGACTGCTCTTTGAACTGTTTGGGTCTGACGGCTCTGAGCTGCTGACTTTATCATTGAATTATAGAAAACCAGTGGTCTGTGTGGTTTTCATATTTGGAAGAAAGTAATACAAACACAAAAATGACTTTTTCTCTATTTTTCAAGTTTACTCTTCATTTTTTCGATTTTACAAGTATTACTAGTGAAAAAAAAAGACTGAAATACAACTGAATTCCTCAGAATTTGTTTGTGTGAGGAGGTTTGGAAAAATCCCTTTACAGTTACATCATAGTACTCCACTTCCAGTTCATGAGAACATGTTTTTGGAGAGCATTAGGGTACGAGGCCATGTGAGCTTCGCTCTAAAGAGGCTTGATGGCAGCTGTGTTTTTAACAGCTGAATTGACTGGATAGATCATAGCTGACCCACACTCAAGAGTACTAGACTGAGCGGCCCACTGAAAAGCCCCATGATTCATGTGTGACTGTTACTCCACACCAGGCCTGTTCTGCCTCATGTTAAACCATTGGGAGGATTAAAGGTCACATAATGAAATCTGGAGCATTTAGATGAGGCAACATTTGACAGATGCTGGAAGGGTTTGATCAGTGACTTGACAGCTGATATAAATGGGGAGGTTATTATGGATCTTTAGCAGATTTTACCGGGTCAACATATTTCCTAATTAAATCATGAAAGTCTTTAACTACAGATGTTGTGACGATTCCCCTCCGTTTGTCTGAAAAACATGGCAGAAGCAGCAGAACTTGCTTCACACGGTTTCAGCAGAGAGAACATCAGTGAGTTGTGGAACATGCGGTATGGGAAAGAGAGCCAAATGAAATAAGGATGCGCGATGTGAGGATGTCCGGCCTGGGCCTTTCTCACACATGTTGTTCCCTTTTCTGTTGTAACTTTCTCCTTCACTTTCTCCTTCTTTCTCTTTTGCAATTAACATTTCTTACCTCTCCCCAGTCACATATTCGTTACTCCAGCTGGTGTATGTTCATGCGCCGCTACCAGGCTAAATACTCGTTGGCCCCTTCCCATTTCATTTGAAAAAGAAAAATTTAAGTTGTTTGTGCTTAACTTTTTGAAAACTTAATTTCAGTTCCTTTTTTTTAACTTCTCAAGAAATTGACTCATTTGTATATTAGACTGTGGCTTTGGGTGGATCCTGGTTTAAGGCGGCTTGAAAGAAAGCTTGATGATTAGAAGAAACATGAAACAAACTGAGAACTTCATAGTTTGTCAGACTCTTGGAGGACCCGCCACTCATTCAGTGATGACCTTAGGAATTCAAAAGGCCAAGTATCAAAGCCATTCACTTCAGGCTTCAAGTTTATTTTTCTTGTTATTCTTACACCCACACACTCATTGTCACAAATGCTGCATGTTTTAGCTGCAGACATGTGACAGACTGTTGTTTATGGTGGAAATCTTCTTCAGCCCCTGAGTCCAGACTAATGCTAAAATCAACTAACAGTGATATCTGGATAAATTTAACATCAAACACAGATAAATAATTGGAAGAGAGCCCTTTTAGATCAATGCAGGCTGGGCGTTTTGTGTCTGCGACAGAGTTATATGGCAGGGCTTAATCAGTGACACATTGGAGGTGCTGTTAAGTGAGTTAGTTAAATTTATACAAGGCGCTTAACACCAGACAGATGATTGACATCCCAGCTGAAACAATTACCACAGGGATTGATGGGACGCTGCAAACTGGTCAAGATGAGAGTGGCAGGATGCCTGAGCTTTAGTTGTAGCAACATCATGTCAACACAGTTTCTGAACATATACCAAGATATTCAGTAAACTGTGGAAAGATGATACAAACAGGAGTATCTCTGCACTTTATCCACCCTGAATGTGGTTATAGAGTTTTAAATTTGGCCTCTTAACTAGAAAAACACGGGCTTCTCTTCTCCATACCGGGTTAGAGGCTGTCACACATTTGCCTCTTATAACATGACAACAGACTGACCTTTTGTCTCGAGTTGTAGCTCACATACTTCTGCTCTTCTTTTTCTCTTCATGTTCCCCTTTGTCAGATGGATCCGGTGCAAAAGGCCGTGATCAATCACACCTTCGGAGTTCCCCTGGTCAAGACCAAGCGGCCAGTCATCTCCTGCAATGTCTGCCAGATCCGCTTCAACTCAGAGGTATAGGAGCATTAATATACATCAGCACATACACACCCTTCATTAAAAACTTATTTTGTTCCACGTGACAATAAATATGCTGGAATGTTTTTCTTCACACTTCTCTCTTTGGAGTGCTGGATGTTGGAGGGCTCGCTGTCTTGGTTTACTCACCCAAAAGCAGGCAGCGAAACAGATGATGTGGTGCATTTTTTAGCACTGTGTTTTGGCACTTGCAGCCCCACTGGAATTTCCTTCAAGACAGTGTACTTACAAAAGTAAGCTTGACGTTTGGACATTTGGCATAAACACATCACAAAGTGAGAGTAGCTATACAGTTAGATGAAGTTTTCAGCTTTTACGGTTCAAGAGTTTTTCTTTTTCCTTTTCAAAGAGTCCTGTTTTTGCATTTGGCATTGATTACCCAGACTTATAAATGGTTTGAAATTAAACATTATACTTCTTGTCATTGTTTATATATATCTGAGAAATAAGAAATGAATGAAAGCATAAATCACAAAGAAGCAATTTACGAGTACTGAGTTGCCAAAATGTTCCCTGTCGTGTCGTGTAGGCTGATCAGATGGGATGCATGACAATGTTAGTGTTAAATGTCATGTGTACTGTGTATAATTTAGCCTTGATTCTCAGTGGTGCAGAATTCAGGGCCAGGTTGTGCATTCATCCATAATACACGGCATTAAGGAGTGGACCAAAGCTATATATAGTTTGCAGATCTACAATCATGGTTTCTGTGCGGTCAGGGAGCTGCAGGGCTATAATCTTCTCTCTGCAGAGTTTTCTGCTTTGTATCCACACAGGCAACAGGAAAAGTGAGGCAGAAATGTTTACATATGAAATGTTTCAAACTGGCTGCTAGCAATCAAGTGCTGGTCTCTTTAGTTTGCGAATGACAACTATAAAATGGTGAAGAATTTTAAAACTTTAAATAGTTGATTTTGGGGGGAAAAAAGGGAACAGAAGCTGAAAAAAGTTGGGGAAAAACACTTGCTCGGGGAAGTGCAGTCACATGAAGAGAAGTGCACCTTCTTTCATTTCTAATGTTTGATGTATCATAGCACAATGAAGAAAAAAGTATCTTTGTTACTAGATCTTATAAGATGAGAAAGAAAATACCAGGTGAATGTCAAGCCCACGAGGAGCCTCATCAAGTTATTATTTCATTAACAAAAACGGAGCCAAAAGTGCAACTGAATCCAACCATTTTACAGGAGCTGTGATGTCATCACTGCAGCCTCAGGCCCGGCTTTTTATTCCTGCTCTGAGGGGCAAAGCTTATCACTTTTCATGGTACCCTTTGCCTCATTCTGATATCACCTTTGTCAGGTTATATGGTGTGCAGAGGTTCATTTCACATATTTCTGTGACCAATCTGCCATGTCAAGAGATTTCCATGTGTTGCGTCATGATTAGCGCTGAATGATTTGCTCAGAGGGCAGTATATAAACTGACAAAAGACAAAGAGGGTAACAAAAGTGAAAACCTAGTACGTGGATGGATTCCATTTCATCACTGTGAGACCTAAACTCACAAAACCCTAGGATTAGGATAGCCTCCACTTGAAAGTGTGGCTTCAAGTCATCAGTTCCTTCTGAAGTAACAGACTTCCCCGCAGCGACAGGCTGTTTCAATGTGTTGTTCTGTACAAACACCAAGGAAAATAAATAAACATCAAATGAAAAAACATTGAGGAAAAACTTTAGCAAGGATGGTGAAATTAAAAAGAAGAAAAGAAAAGCCTTTTGTGTGAGACTCATGCTTAGTTGGTAGCCCTCGTAGAACCACATTTCTGTGTGTTTATCAGTAAAATATCTCACAAAAAAGTGGACTAAAACATTTTGAAAATAGAGAAACTAGCCTGGCTGACCACTAGTGACATTTGCATTACCTTGCTGTTGCAGTCGAGCCACCACCCCCCAACAAAAAAAAAAAAAAAAATGGGGAAGTTAAGAAATATTTTAGCAAGATATGTAGGCATTAAGTTATTAATGTATGATGCTGAATCTGTGAATCATCCAGATGTATGCATTGTACACCAACTCTCTGCCATCACCGCCACCTTTCTTTTGGGTGTAGAAAAAGAAGCCGACCTGCAGTACATCAGCATGTGAAGCTTGCAGCTGTGTGTTGTTTGTGTTGTCTTCTCGTACATTCCTGTCTTTTTTCCCCTCATCTTTCTTGTCAACATAGAGTGACTTAACATCCTAAGTTTTTTCTTTTAAGCAAAGATAAATATTTAATGGACACGCATAAAAGAACAACCAGCACTATGAAAAACTTTACATTTGCTCCATTTACAAGTTCTTACTTTGCCCTTGATGTTGACGTTCCGTCTCTTTCCGCCGTCTATGGCTGATAGCATTGGTGAGGTCATTTGTCTTAAAAAAAAATCCACCTTTGCCTTCTTACCTCAACTCCACACTCCCCAAATTTCACACATCAATTTTACCACTATCCTTTTTTCCTGCCAATTCTTTTCTTTATTGTGCCTTTCCTTTTCCATGCCCATTTCTTCTTCAGCAACCTCCTCCCATCTCTCTGTTTCCCTCCCTCACGCTGTTATTTACAGTGTGGAAATGCCTAAAATTGCCTGCCACTACTTATTATAAGATGCATTTGTCAAGGACATGGATTAGTGTCTGGCACTGACAACCACAATGCATCTTGGGAAACTGGTAGAGATGGGACTTGGAGGGGAAGGACGGGAGCAGAGGACAGGGGACAGTTTGTGCACTGTTGTTTTTTGCATTGAGGTGGTGCAAGGTGCTAAATGGTGATTAATGCAGAATAACCTTGGTGGCATACTGCAATAGTGACATCACAAGCTCCGTGTTGCTGCATTGACTGACGTCACAGCTGCTGCAGCAGGAATAGGCTGATATATATCTCTTATTTTTGCCCTTGCTCACTCACAGCCGTTCTTCTCCTTTTCTAGCCCTTTTCACTCCACTCCCACTTCGTTCACTGCACCCTGTCCTCCTTGTTCTTGCTTGAAGCTCCAGGTCTATAGCTACATTTTAATCATGCATCCTTCAGAATAACAGTTGATTTGTGCAGTATGAACCCACGGCAGCATGTAAGAGGAATAAACGTAAACTGGTACACATTATAGATATTTTACATTATTCCTGTTCTTACTACACTTTCCTTGACTTGTAGTCCCTGGTTATGCACCATGCCTGCATATGCTTATATCTCCCCCCTCCTCTCCATCAAGAACCTCACACTAAGACTCACGTGCTTGGAGGTTGATCCCCTTGGCTTGGTATATTAAGTTAAAAGACACTGTGGAGATTTTGGCATGCATCACTATATAACCTTTCTGTCTCCCCAGGTTTCCTCCATTGCTTCTCTGCTTCTCTGCTTCTCTGCTTCTCTGCTTCTCAGCCCCTGTTTCCCACTGCAGTTCTTTGATCTGCTGGCTTTGCTGGAACATTTCCTTAAAACCCATTTGACAGGGGACACGTATCATGATGTATAAGAAAAATTAGATACTATGATTTACTGCAGGCAATGCTTAAGGTTCATCATGCGAGCTAGTATCTGTGATCCCATCACACACACATGTACATAAAGCAAGTATAAAAAACTGGGCTCAGTGACATGACTCATCACCCCCTGCCTGCTTTGTCAAGCCAGACTATCTCTACACTTGAGCCTTTGATCAGTGTGATGTCACTCAAAACTTCCAGGCCTTTCAGCACCCATGGCAGCTGTCAGCTGTACATCAAGACAAAGTCTCTCACTTGCAACTAGCTTTAATCCACCCACTTAAACAAATAAATATCAACAGTACTGCACCCTTGGTCCAGTTATGTGACCGACAGAGCACATCTCATGGAGCATCAACTCATTCAACATACTTGTGGAGTCAAGTGAGTCTGTATCCACAAGGAGCATCTGAGCTCTTCGTAGAAGGACACGTAAGCTGTGGCAAGATAGGGCTGGATGATCAAATGGCAAATATGGTTTTTACCAAACTTGTCTTGTGCTCAAGTCTGTGTAAGGTGGCATGTGTGCTTGTCTTTTAGTAAACATACTGTTAAGCAGACTGCTGGCGGCAGCCTCATAAAGCAGTCCTACATCTGATCTACCAACTTGTCCCTGAGTCACATACCTCTATGCAGAGACACAGGAGTAGGATACAGACTCCCCTAGGAACCACTAGTCCACTGATAAATGACTCTCTGAACAAACACATTAGTTAGGAGCTAGCCTGTCATCAGGCGATTAGCCTCACTAGCTTCTGTAATAGATCTCTGCACCATTTCTTTTTTTCTTTTTCTTTTTTTTTTGCTGGAATGCAAGATGATCTTCAATTGCTAAACAGGTCCAGAATGAGAGAGCTGATTCCTATTTTATATTTATTCTAAGATGTAAAAATGTATCGACAGTCTTTTCTGCCTGGTAGCATCTATATTTATTAAATTTAACCTGATTCACCTGTAACATTGGCACTACAATGCCTTACCATACAGCATTTTGTACATGCCATTTCAGCCAAAGTTACTTACTGGTCAAATATAAAATTGCTGTCAAATGAAATATTATGTAAACAAAAAGTTTGGGTTTAACTCTGTGTCAAGGCTTTGATCAGTATAGGCAAAATTATCCACAAATGGATTAGACATTTCTTAAATGCCTCCTTCACTGCATCTTTTCTTCGTTTGTTTGTTCCCATGTTGGCTGCCTAATGACTTCAATACTCAGAGTCTACTGAATTTTAAGCAGTGATGACAATAATGCATGTGCAGGTGTCCCAACTGTTGTCTACCTGTTGACCTTGGGACACGCTTACATTTTTTTTTTCTTTTTTGTCTTTTTCCATGTCATTCCTTAGAGCCAGGCAGAAGCCCACTACAAAGGTAACCGCCATGCAAGGAGAGTCAAAGGCATCGAGACCTCCAAGAGTCGTCCTCAGGAGAGGGAAAAGCTTCATACCTTACCCCCCACCTCATCCCCATCTCCACCTGGAGCCCCTGGCACTGCTCCAGACAGTGAGCCCAGCAGAGCGGGTGAGACAGCAGAAACTACTGCCAGAGGTAGAAATTGTAAACGTGTTTGTGTGAGTTTTGTTGTAGAAAGAATTATCTCAAATCCACACAGGATATTCAAATGTTTACAGTTTCGCTAGAGAATAAAGGGGAAAATGTACACAGATGACAGTGACTTCTAATCACAGAGGCTTTGCTGTGTAACTGTGTTCTTGCAAGAAACTTGCTATGAGAAAAATGGTCTGTGTCTGGTCTAACATGCCTGCAAGAATGCTGCCCCACAAAATACAAGAGCACAGTAATTACTCTGTTTTGTTCTGTTTTATGCGGAATAAATAAGCATTTAATCAAGAAGACTTATAACTAAACCCAACTTCTACATCAATATTGTCGGAAGCCTGCTAAGTAAAGCCGGTAGCAATGATGGTTAAGGTGTACTGAAACTCTGATACTGATGAAATTATGCCTCTGCAGTCCTCTTTACCTTTTACTACACTAGGAAAATTAAGTTATATCCCTATATCAAACTGAACCTCAATGTCAAAGACACTGGTCAGTTAGAATACTTATTCTGTAAGAGAGTGCTTGAAAAAAAGCTGCTGATGAAATAACAGAATTGTAACATGTTCCAATAATCCAATAACCATTTAGTAAGGCTAAGCTGGATTGTCTGTTCATTTAGGCAGCAAGCAGGTGAAATGGGACAGTACATGGCACTGCAACAAAAACATTTCCTGGTGTCTTTGCAAGTGTGTGTGTGTTGAGTGACCTACTAGGAGTTGCCATACAACCTTCCACAGAATGAGAATAGACCACACTGCCTGAGTCTCTGCATGGCGTTAATGATTACTGAGACTGATTGAGAAAAAATAGAGATGACACCACTGGAAGCGTCTTGTAGACCTGACTCTAAGCCAGCATTGGAAAAGACAGAGACAACAGCTGATCTTACTTTGATGAAAAGCAATTCAGAGTCACAGAGATAGTTAGAACGGAGCCAAGGAATTGCAAGATAATTCCTTTGCAGATCATCTTCTTCTTTATCACTTCAGCTTTCTCTGTCTGGCTCATCCTCATATCTTAAGCAATAACTCAGAGTATGGGCACTGAGTTTATTTGCCCTTCTCCTTACGCCACATAGAATTTTCCATTCCCTCAGTGTCACCACTCTGTGTTTGAATCTAACACCAGACAATGAATAGACCTGCCATGTTTTGGTGACATTTACACAGGTTTCTGTTGCTGGCTGTTTACCAGACATTTCCACCTTATTGACTGGAGGGCACAGAGCAAATCAAATGAATGAAAAGATGAAACTCCAGAGACCTTAGCATTCCTCTGTCTTTTTCTTTTACATAAAAATACACTAGTGTTTTTTTTGTTTTTGTTTTTTTTTTTTATTTCAGGTTTCACCAAAATAAGAGTATCTTTGCTTTATACTGTCTTCCTTCTCAGGGGGATCAGTGAATCAGCCCCAGATATCAGTTCCCCATTAGTGAGACTTCCTGAGACAAACTCCAAGAGCATGAGGAGCCAAAACAAGTCTGCCTGCCATGATAGAGATCTGAAAGTAGAAACATGTGAAAGAATGCCTTTTTCCATCCAAGCCTCTTTCTCGTGACCCTGGAACTTTGCCTCTTCCTGATTGTGTAGGGTGCATGCTTGCTTATGTGTGTGTGTGTGTGTGTGTGTGTGTGTCCTCAGCATGATCCTCAGGGCCAGTGTTGGGGGACAGATCTCTGGGAGTGTGCAGCTGTGCATTTCCTCAACTGGGATAGGGCTGTCTGACTGACAAACACTGGGGTTTGGTTCATGAAGACTAGTGGAGCTCACTCTGGGGCATTTACTGTGAACATGACAAAGACACATTGGGCTATGCACATAAATCATGTAAACATTCATAAACTATGTGGTCAGGCTCATGCAAAGCACACAGATGGAGCAATGAGTTTCCTACCATGAAAACAGTACGCAGTAAAGCAGCATTTGTTGTTGGTATTTTGATGTTTTTTTCCTGTAAATGGTTTGTTTGTCGTTGTAGTCTTCCACAACATGCAGTAACAGCACGCCTTATCATTGCTATTATAACCTTGATTTTTTTGTTGTTGTTGTTTTTTTGGTCTTTTCTCATTAACATATCAAATGCAGTCTGAAGTGATGATTATAAACATGACATACTGAGACCTTGCTAAGGGCCGAAACAATGAAGGGTTCCTTTCAACCTTATGGCTCTCAGAGCAGGTCATGACTGTTACAGCCGTCAAAAGGTTTGTGGTTAGTGTGATCCCCAAAGGAGGTCCTTGGCTTTGGGGAATTTGGACTGGTTTGACAAGGGTTTGGCTAAGCCTGTGGGAGATGGAGAAGCAGCTGTTATATTGGAGAGAAACTGCTCTTCCCTCCTACCTCCCCTTGCTCTTTATTCCAATGTTGTCAGACACTCCTACTTTAATGAAGGGCCCTGTTAAAACCACCCTCATATTATAGCACTCTATAGTCCACACAAACACTCGCAGGCCAGCACACACCCAAGGTCAATTAAGCAGATGACTTTCATGTGAGAGCTTAGGTTGCATGGCTGTGCGTTGACTGTAGTGTTGAGTTACACAGAGTTCTTTCATTCTGCATTCTTTGGTGATTGTAGGGTTTACATTTTCAGGATATTTACCAGTTTTATGTAATTTTTGCAGTTTATTTAATAAAATCTACCCAAAACAAGAGACCACTGTGAACATAAGAGGCATGACTGTGCATGCGTGTGTTTGCATGACTCAAGGTTCCAGTACAGTCCAGACTGGGAACGGCAACCAAATCCATTATGAATGTAAGAACAGTATTGGGTTTCGTAGCTCTTTAATCATTAAAGGTGTACATGGCGGGGGGATTGATGGTAGACAAACCGTCCACAAACTATCTTTGCCAATCCAGTCATGTTCCTGATAAACCTGCTCGGGAACCGTAAGTTGATGCAACCATTTTCTAGTGTGTTTCCTTAATGTGCATCACTTCAGTTTGACATTTAGAATAAAGTGCATATGCATTACTGCACAATATCATACAAACATCCCACTTTCAACTTTATATTCTATATAAAAATGGGAAAAATTACTCCGGGTGTGATTCCACAATAACCCATTATCCATTTTTTGTTTTTCAAATAAGCCATTACAAATGACAGAAACTGTGACACTTGAGGAGAAAGAATGAATGTAGAACATTGCAGAAAACAGGTTCTCGTTGTGCATCAGTCTTAAAGCCTGTGGTTGGAACAACAAAACCTATCACCATGGAGTTCATGCTATGCAGTATGCTTTAATTTCCTGAAGTGGATTAAGGCAGTACAGACACACCAGGCTATGGTGTAAAGCATCTGGATTGAGTTATCTCCTCTTGCTGACCTCTCCCCATGAATAAAACCTTCCTCTGTTTGGCTGTGAGGTCAGCTAGCAGGGAGCAAGGTTATTTTGCAACGTTCTCAATGATTAATTAGACTTACAGCAAATTTGGAGTTTTGAGAGTCAAGTAACACTCACAGTGGGGTTCCCAAGTTTAAAGAAAAGCTCCATAAGTCAGTCATTGGAATCTTACATGCTTTTAATTTTAGTGAATATATGTGACAAAAAGAAATCTTTTTTGTGAAATGTATGACTTTCTTTAAGCTTAGACAGACTGAAAAATACTGTGCCTATGGAGGCCTGGAAGGTTTGACCTTAAAGTGAACTTGTCTTGTGAAGGATACATGCAGGTCCAGAAATGATGCATTCATATGAGGTAAATCTGTTCTCATACCTCAGTGCTGTCATAATTTAATCTCTCATTATTATTGAGCAAACCGTCCCTGTTCTTCTCCGTTTGATCCGAATCCAAACCACATGTTAAGCAGTTAATTCCTGGTTTGTTATCTAGCTTTGTAAGGGAATTACAGGGATGTATACATGAATTAGTGTGGGCGTAGTTTATAACAGTGGTGAGAACCACTTTGCTTTACAATCATTGTGGCCTTTTATTCTGGAATCATCTAAGAAAATTTAGTCAGTGCTGGCATATTCAGAATATAACTTCTAAACTTCTCCATTTAACATTAAAAAGCTTGTTAGTTCAACGCTGCTTAATGCACTTTTCAGTGGCACAAAGAATCAGAATTAGATATTATTTTTTTTGTTCCTTTTAACTCACCATCTGTTTGACAAATGCTCTGCCGAGCCAGCAGCTCTGGAGCTGGAAACTTCCAATATGCAACGCAAAAGAATTTTGAACGTGGAAAGCAGTGGAATGGAAAGCACTCACAATGGCATCTTCATCAGCGATGACGTAAAGGGGAAACCAGGCCAAAGTACACACACTAGCATATAGTTAGACGTAGCACTGTACAAAAATATAAATATATCTCAACAGCAGTCAGGTCACAAGTGACAGTGCATGTGGGAATCCTAAAAAAGAAATTAAGCAGTTAGAGTCAATATTTGTTTGCTTCCCAGAATACTGCATGACATCCTCTTAATACTATAATGCAGTGAGGCTTTGTCTCTGTCTGGCTTTGGCACTGCATCCTGGGAGTTTAGAGGAAGACAATTCATTCGATGCATATGGGGGAGTTCTGAATACCCCGCCTAAATTTAGTGGGTCTTTTTTCAGCCAACACTCATTATTTAGTGAATACCAAAGGCCTTGCATATGGGAGTGGCTGACCAGAAACATGTGTCTGAAGATATACGATCATGTTATGCGATGAAATCAGAGCCAGTAACAATCATATATTCAAAACACACACAGCATTGAGAGACAGAAAATTCAGTGTGAAAACAGAGTGAGAGGAAAAGTTCCTGAATTAAAACATGTTTGGTGTTCATGAGTTGCACCTTGACTCAGCCACTGACTTCATTGCCTCAACCGCTACCAAGAACAACAGGTGTGAAGACAGAGTTAAAAACATGCTGAAGTGTCTATTTCCTATTTCTCCCATTGGAAACATTTCAATGTGGCCACATCAGTATAAGATGAAGCCTTCAAGCATATAAAGCACATGCCACTCCCTTTGTATATATGACCATGTGTTTTCCTTCTGAAATCAACTTTATATGCCACTTAGATTAAAAAGCACCCCTTTTTTGTACCAATTATGACCCACAGTGTAGAAAATAAAAAGCTCTTCCAAGTTTAAGCACTTTATGTAGGTTTGTCTGATGTTTCTCTGATCTGTGCAGCAGACCAGGCCTTCCAGGCCTTTGAACTGGGAGTGGTTAACAATGTGGTTAGAAATAGCACAATCGTATTTCCAGGGAAATCTTACTGTTAAAACACAGTTAAGTCAACAATACAGCAAGATGCTTTTTTGCTTTGTGAAAATGCTTTTTGATTCTTCCTTTTAATTTTTCTCATTTTCTTTCTTTGTTTTGTTTTCTTTCTGTTTGTTTTTCAGATGAAACACAACCTCTGCCCCAGTTAAACGGGTCCCTACTGGCCCCGGGGCCCCTTCCCTCACTACCGACCCCACCCACTCCACCCATGGACTCCCCAGCGCCATCTGCATGCCCTCTTCTTCCAACACCCACCCCTCCCCTGATCCCCCCTACCTCCTCCTCCCCCCCAGGTGGAGGCAGCGGCAGCACCATCTCAGAACAGCCCACATCTGGACCCCCGATTTCAGGAGTCGCTAGCACTTCGGCCTCTAGCAGCCCATCCAACCCAGAGACAGAGGACGATAAGGCCAAGAAGCTGCTGTACTGCTCACTGTGCAAGGTGGCTGTCAACTCCTTGTCACAGCTTGAGGCCCACAATAAAGGTGGGTAAACTGTGAGCTCAGATTCATTGAAAAAGCAGCGTTTTCCAGAATTTTGCTCTGACCCTGTGGAGTTTACTGTGATGTAATTCTCCTTGGACCTTGTTTTGTTTCTCCCACATTTCTCAGCTATAGCTGAATTCCTCTTTGTTTACTCAGACCACACTGTTTATGCTGGAAATGTGAACTATATTTCAAATTCTGTGTGTTCAGGAATTTTGCCAAGAATTGTCAGATGCTTTAATTGTTTTCATAACGTTCTAGAAAAAATATCTTAACCTTTGCAATAGTCACAAATTTTATTCTTAATTAATGAAATATAAAATATTTGCTGTTTTGAAAAAAAAAAAAAGAAAAGAAAAACACATCTATAAAGAAATTTATTTAGACCCTAATAGTAACTTTACATTACACATGTGCTGTTTGGCATTGACTGACAAATGTTTCATGGGTGCAACCCACTTACTAAACTCTGTTGCTTATTCCACAAATGCATTTTACTTACGAATGTGGCACCACTTTAAAGGGCAGTAATCAAACTCTCCAATGGTCTAAGACTTTTTGTGAAGAAGCATTGCTACAACAAAGAAATAATCTACCAAAAACAAATTTTCTTTCTTTTTGTGCTTAGTATAGTATAGGATAAGATAGGATAGGTCAACTTTACTGAGGCCAAGCTGGGAAATTCAGGTTAAGGTACAACATAGTAAAAAGATAAAAAAGATATAATTAAACTTATGTTTGAGGAAAGAAACTGGACATGTTATGTAACATGAAATGATAAACGAAGGTATCAGTGTAACTGGTTTGGCATGTTGTGGTTATGAGTGTGCAGACTATGAAATAAAAAGGTTTTCAAATAGACAAACAATATTATAAATAAATTATTTGGCTAAACTATCAAAATATCCATTGTATGAAATGTACAAATTATGCAACGTATGAAATGCACAAACTAATTTGCAGAAAATTCAGATTAAACTATGCTATGAAGATGTGCCATGTTGCATGTTAATAACAGGCCAACTATAAAATTTATAGGATATGAAATGCTCAGTCTATGTTACATAAATAATAAACTAGAACTAAAACTACTGAAGGTACATACTAGGCTTCATGTACATATTAAACTGGGATAACAATATAATATCAGTGAATGCTGCATTTAGAGGATTGTAGCCTGGAAGTCCTCCAAGATGTACCTGCAGCTGGTTCCCTGCTGCTTCAGCTGAGCCACAGCTGAGGTGCTATGGAGCTCTCAGTGGAGATCTGCAGAGAGACCTTCTGTTTTAAATGTTGTTTAAGGGGTAATATCAGAGATGGAAAAGGCCTTGCCAGTCCCCATGGCCCATGTAGAGTTTATCTATTCAAAACGTGGCCTACCTGGCTGGATTAACAAGCAGAAAAACACTTCAGCCACTGGGAACTAAAGCCACCCTTTCTGTTATTTGTTTGTTCATGCCTACAAGAATTAGAGATTTCTGGGGTCGAGCTGTGATGGAGCCCTGGAGGGGGTTTGCAAGTCTGCAGTCACTTAGTTGACGCATGGTTAGCACACGCTGGCTGCTGCTTAGGTAACCATGTGCCCTTCCAGGTCAAACCTCAGCCAGTCACAGTGGTCAATTAAAAGCACAATAACTCTCTTTAAAATAAGAACTGTTGTTAGGCCTTCTTTCACAGCTCAGACGTCAAAACAGTGTTCAATGCTAAGTAACAAAAGTGATAGCAGGAATTTAATAATATTGAGCATTTTTATGCAATTCTACCTGATGTGTTACATAAAAATTAACATTTATCATTTTGACTTTGGTAGCAATAGGGGAAACAAAAGCCTGAAAAAGTAATTGACGTACTTAAAAAGCAAATGAAGGTGCATTTGACAAGTAATTAAGTTAACTGGTCAGTAAAATTACAATAATAAAAGGAACATTTTGAAGAGCCAGAGCTTCTGTGGTGTAAAGAAGGACAGAGGTTCACTAACCTGAGACATTTTTACAAAACTGGGGAACAGTTTTGTAAAAATGTTCAACGTTAAGTTGCAAAGACTTCAAAGATCCCACCATTTCTAGTACATGTCATCAAACGATTCAGGGAATCAAGAGGACCATCTGTATGCAAGGGAAAAGACGATGTGCATGATCCTCTGACCATCGAGCAACTCTGCATTAAAAACACATGATTCTGCAGTGGACAACCCTTAATGGGCTCAGGAACACTTCCAGAATTTGCTGTCTGCTGTGCAAATTACAAATGCAAGTCAAAGCTGAATCATGCAAAGAAGAAGCCAAATATGAACAAAATCTAGAAAGGCATCTCCTTTTCTGGGCCAAAGCTCATCTAAAATATTCTGAGGCAAAATGGAAAACTTCTCTGCGGTCAGATGAATCAAAATTTGAAATTCTTTAGAAACTTTGGAGACCATGTCCTGTGGACTAAGCAGGAGAGGGTCCATCCACCTTGATATCAGTGGTCAGTTCAAGTCTGCATCTCTGATGGCATGAGGTTGCATGAAGTGGCTACGGCATGAGCAGCTTACACATCTGGAAATAGAGCTCCCATATTGACAATTTCTCTTTCAGGGAAGACCTTGCATTTTTTCTGCAAGACAATGCTAAACCACACACTGCATCCATCAAAATTTTATGGCTTTGCAGGAGAACACTCGGGGGCCTGACCTGACCTGCAGTCCAGACTTTTCACCAACAGAAAACATTTGACGCATCATAAGACGAAAAATCCAGCAACAAATGCCCAGGACTGCTGAGTAGCTAGAATCCTGCATCAGACAAAAATGGGTCAATACTCCCCCCTTAAGACTCAATCAACTGTTCTCTTCACTTTCCAGATATTTACTGACAGTTGTGAAAAGTAGATGAGATGCTTCTCAATGGTTAACATCACCCTGTTCCAATTTTGTGGACTTATTTATTTATTTATTTATTTATATCTGTCTTCAAAGTCAAAATGAGATCATATTTTCCATGAGATGACAAAATGTCTCAGTTTCAGCTACTAATATGTTCTTTATGTTCTGTTGGGAATAAAATAGGGGTTTATGATGTTTGCCAGTCATTGCAGTCTGTTTTTATTTACGCTTTACACAGCGTCACAACTTTTTTGGATTCGGGTTTGTAAAACATGCACATCTACGCGCGCCTGCTGACTTTAATTAGAAATGCATCTAGTCATAGTCTCAAGTTGAGTGCGCCTCAGTGGAGGTCACTAAAAGAAACACTGATCTGCAGATAAATGATCTGTTTGACGCTAACATGCCTGGCCTCTGTAACCAAGACCTGCTCTCCTGATTTCAAGAGCTACAGTATTTCAGAATGACTAACCATTTTGTGTTCACTCACACACTTTCCTCCTACACAGAGCACATAATACTTTGATGACCATCCAAAAAAAATGTGCTTTAAGCTGTCATTTACAGCATACAGAAGATATATTTTCTATAGCTTGAAGCATCCCTTCTGAAACATTTTTAGGGGACAGTGATTAGATAAGAAATGTAATTGAGGTATATTAGTGAAATCGTAACAATACAAGCTTAAATATTTTGCACGATAGCTTACATGCATGATGAACACATTCCTGACCTACCATCTTTTTGTCATGTGATTAAAAAAGAAGAAAAGAAGCACACCCTGTTTTAGTTCTAAGGTTTTACATGTCAGTTACTGAAAGATATATCTGCTAACAGAAGTTCTACAGACTGATGCATTGTGGGTTGTATGAAATTTTTCATCGACTGCTTCTGACTTTTGTCTTAGTATTTTGATCAATAAACGACAATGGTGAAAATTGGCACAATTTTCTATCAGTCTTTCTCTTTCTTGAAGCAACCTGATCTGTGAAGTGTTGTTGCAGTGAAGAGAAAGGGAGAAGATTGTACTTTATTTTTCACTCGTGGACTTCTTTTTTGTCCTGTGGGACCATCCGTTCTGAAACACATGCACGAGCAGCACTAATACAACTAAAGGTAGAAGCAAAGCAAACAATAATGAAGTGACTCCAAATCGCTGTGAAGCATCGTAGCAGCCTTGAGTGATTTCCCCTGCTAGCTCAGCTAGACATTAAAACAGCCAATAATTACTTCTTAATGTTGAATAATCAGTAATAGCATAACCATAATCACTCTTATGATTACGCAAACCCCTGTAAGCACTTTAGAATTCCCCTTTTTGAGCTGTGATTAATTCAAATCTTTTTTTCATAACGCCGCACCAGTTAGTTATCTTTGCATCTGCCAGCATGCACGACGTCTGCGACCCGAAGAACAGATCACACAATGTATTACAGCTTCCAAGCATGATGGTTGGTCACAGCCTACTGTCAGCTGGTTGGCTTGAACGTTCAGGTCTTGGTTGAGTAGAAGTTGAAACAGCTGAAAGGAAAAGAAAAACAATCTGGAAGCAATCATCCTCACTCATCTCAAAAGTCAAAACTGTGCATTTGCAAGGTTCAGAAATAGAAGCATATGTCCTGCAGATACCAAGACATGAGCTGTGTGCGTGGCAAAGCATGAGCTGCCAACAGCATGCACACAATTTAAAGCAAAAGTAATGTTATTTCTACATTTGTGTGTCGTGTAAACTCTGTTTGCCTCTGTGTGTGTGTGTTCTTGGATCGACACAGTCCACTTGTGTGTTGATTTACACACTGAGTCAAACTTACAAAGACAAACTGGGCCTTCATCCATTATCAGACCAAAATAGAACAAAGAGCACATTTTTGGCCACAAGCAAAACCTGTCAGTCCAGTCAGTTTCTCCCCTGTGAAGCCTCCATGTTCCCTACAATCCACACCGCCCTGATGAGTTCACCCCTCTCTGTGACCTTGCTCTGTTCAAGGGGATTTTAGAGACTTTCCCAAAATTATATCAGAACCCATAACAGTGGGGTGCTTTTCTTTGAGTGTGAGGAAACATGGCAACGAAAATGGATCTGGGAGGGGGATTTTTCCCAACCAAGAACAAAATGGCTGATTATTTACTTAGAAGGTATTTGGGAACATTCTTAATGATATTCCGTGCGTGAAAGTAATTTCTTTTCCTTGTACAGTCTTACTCTAAAAGCAACCATATAGACAAGGAGCCTGGATATAGACGTTAGGTGCAGAAGGGCGTAGACTATCAAGAGACCAGATTTAATGTTTAAACATGTTTTTACTTGAAATGACTTTATATTCAAAGCATAAATCCATTCTGCTTTTTTAAACAACAGTTTCCAGTGTTAGACACGCTCTGGTATATATCATGTCCCATTTAATTACGGCACTGATGCTCAGCCAGAAACATGATGATGTCAAGTACTGAACAGCATGAACCACAGCGAGATTCAGATCTCAGATGTCTTCGTTTGTTGCCAGTAGAACAAAAAGCTCTTATCAGACTGTATAATTGTGCCACTTTATCACAATTATTAAGCTGAAAATTGACAAAAATGAAATGTGGTGTTGTACCCGGAAAACCCAAATCTTCAAATGTCCAAACTTTCACATTTGTTAGACACAATTATTGATGAATACAGGTGAATCCAGTGATCCACCACTTTTATTGATGTTATCCACCTCCTATGTTAGGTGATCTAGTGCAGTCCACATTGAGAATCACTGTACCTATTAAATGCCGTCAATCAGTTCCTATGGCGCTAACTTTGAAGGGATGTTTGAGTTTATCCTCCATCATCTGCTGACTACTGCCCTCTTGTGGTGGAAGCTTATTTTATGGTTATTTGTTGGAGAATGCAGACAGATGAGCGTATTCTTTTCTTTCATGCGCTAACATTTGTCACTGTCATTGTTTCGGCAGCAGCAATCTGAGCCTCAGGGAAATGCTGTCCAATCTCATTTTACTCCAGACAGGTGGAAGCAGTGTGACTCATTTGTTATAAATAGTGATCCATCTCCACTGTATTATCATATTATCCTCCATCGGCTTGTAATTTCATAATTTCATCTTTCTTAATGGCATTTCCAATCTGAGATTTTTGCTTTTATGTATGTATTTGCCCCCAGGTACGAAACACAAAACAATCCTAGAGGCACGGAGTGGGCTGGGCCCCATCAAGGCATATCCTCGACTGGGCCCCAAGCCTAACGGAGAGCAGGGAGGGGGGCCAGTGGACCCCAACACTCAGGAACGAACCTTCCACTGTGAAATCTGCAATGTGCGGGTCAACTCAGAACTGCAACTCAAACAGGTGGGAAGAAGATTGTATTATCACGTTAAACCTTCAAAAACATTTTAGATCAATTGAATCTGATAAGGGCCTGTCCAGGGGGTACCCAAGCTTTTGCCTGAAGACAGCTTAGCTCCAGTTCACCCTTAATAGGATGAATCAGGTATAGATAATGGATGGGTGAATATGGTGTAATATAGCATAATATTAAATGTGATGCTTCCTATAATCTCTGTCAGTAGATATGAAGAATACAAAATCAAAGTAACAAGACTTACAAAAGGTTTCTGGTTATTTGCCACTTCCTAGTCTCAGTGGTCGTGATCATTCATGTTTGAGCTGTCGTTTGTGTGGAAACAATCATATGCTGACCAGAACAGAATCCCATTAGCATCATCTGTTGTCTGATGACATTTACATTTTTGGTTATGTGTATTGTGCGGTTGCGAGTTCAACTCCTGTCTCGTGACCCTTTGCTGCATGTCTCCCCAATTCTCTTTTCCCCACTTTCCTTTCTCCTGACTATGATTAAAGGCCATTAAAGAAAAAAAAAAGATGTACAACTTACCTTCTTTTTAAACATTTGTCTCAACCATTTCAATAACTGTTTTATCATAGATAAAATAAATAAATAAAATAAGTTAATGCTTATTGAAGCATATTTAGAAACACTGGTGTGGCATTTTAAGTTTTTTTTTTTGTTTTTTTTTTAAGTTATTCCTAATTTAAATATTAATACATTTGAAAGATAGAATTTTGTAGAATCACAAAGTGATACGTTTGTAAATCTTTCTTCGGGCTTGTTGTTTGCACAGTGGAACATCTTAGGTAATATAATAGGAAATGTGTTTTCTTATGGTTTCTTAGGGAAAGTGTGTTCTGTACTTTCAGCACATATCAAGTCGAAGGCATCGGGATGGTATGGCAGGAAAGCCGAACCCCCTCCTCAGCCGACACAAGAAGCACAGAGGAGCTGATCTGACGGTAACCTTTTAAGTTACACCACTGAATTTTGGCTGACACAGTCAGCAAACCTGAGATCCACAGATCAGATAGACAGTGACACTTGAGAACATGATGTCTGCAAGGCCTTTGAGTTCATTTGATCCCTATGACAGCCAGCTATTTTTTTTCCTGTTTGTGGCAGTGTCCTCTTTCTAAATATATTAGCTAATTTGAACAGAAACCTCTGCATTATGACACATCAAAGGAGTCTGGGGAATGTCTATATTTATTTCCGTTGCATATTTGGATCTTCTGGAGTTAAACATTTTAAATCTAACCCTCTTGTCTCTCTCTTTCTCTTTTTTTTAAAAAATATTTAGTCTTCTTTGACCTTCTCCAAGGATCTCACCAAAGCTTTGGGCGCAGGGCTGCTGCCCAACCCCTTGGCTGTTGCCGCAGCAATGGCTGCTGCAGCATCCTCAAATCCACTGGCTCTCCGTGCACCTGCTCCTACGCCTCACCCACACCCTCACCTCCTGCAAGGCCCACCTCTCAGCCACGCTATCCTGAGACCTGCCCCAGGGCCCATCCGCACCACCCATGGGCCAATCCTCTTCTCTCCTTACTGACACAACACCGTGTGACTTCAGCCAGTCAGGAACATCTACTCCAAAAGCACACTGTGAAGCTACAAAAAGATCAACAAACAGCAATTGACGGGTGGGAAATAAAAAAAAATAAAAATCCAATAATTTAAGTATGTGACTGATAAAATAGAAAGGGAGAGGAACTTGAAAAGGAGTACAAGTATTATGTCTCTCTTTTTCCCTTTACCTGAAACTCTCCATTCACTCTCCCTCTTTTTCCAAAAACTTTTGGGTGATATGCAGATGGAATGAGCTGAGTGAAAATAATAATTATGCATTGAACTCCCTTTTACATTTCTCAACACTCCTGGCCCCTCCCTTGCACTGTGGCCCAGTGATGGTCACCTTAATATAGAAAAAGAAACACATGCAAGTCTTTCTAGAAACTTCAAAACATGCATAGTGTAACATTATTATTGGGGTCAGGTTGGTTTTCTCCTGTCATCACGGCTAAGCGTGTTCTTCTCATCCTATGCACCTCAACAACAAAGACAGTAGTGTTATGTCAGTAGGGTAGCTGCTTCCATCGGTCTTTGCTGTATGCGCCACATGAAGCTGTGGCGGTCTCCACGGTACTGTACATGTCTTGCTTCGGAGGCCAGCAGCTCTTCAATTTGTGACACTAGGTCTTCGCTAGATGCAACGTGACTATGGCTGACAGGCAGGTGGTACTCACATCTAAACATGTCTGATGGGTTAGTTGGGAGAGCCAGTAAGTGACTGTGGGGGTTTGCAGTCCCCTGTCATTTCCGGAGAAGGTGAGGTGAGAGGAGGGCTGGCACGGGTCAGTGGATGGATTGACCACAGGCACCATGCAAACACACGCAGGCCTGAACAAATCTGTGTTTTAAAATAAACTGTACAGACAAATACCACTACAGGGCACATCTGCCAACCTCCATAACAGTCAGAAAAAGACCTCAGCAAAGGCAAAAGGAGGTGGGAGGAGCAGCAGAAGTCATATCGGTACATACTGTACTGCTGTTTTTAATACACGATCATCACTTTTAGCTTATATTGAGATAAATGGAAATGATTTGGTGCAACTGGACCGAGCATAGGTGATATTTGGAAGCTTCTCTCTTCATATTATGATATCAGAAAAGTTAACATCTTCACATCCTCTCAGAATAATTTACTGTGTAGACGGTCTGGTATGACTTACATGTGACCCTGTGTTCTGATGTAGTTATGTAGCACCTGCATGCATCTTTACAATGAGGCTCTGCAGGCACAGGCTTTCGCAACTTTGAAAGGACACCTTTCATTCCTGTACAGTCCTCCTACTCCTCACCTCTCCCACATCCAAAGGTTATTTGAGTCAATTACAGAAGGCACATCTGGCAACTGGTAGACCATAATATTGAAAGGGAACACATTAAATAAAGGAAGATGAAAGCCCAATACATTCTTGGAGAAATGATCTTAAGCTGGAGTGACAACCGAGCCGGAAACCAAGGGAAGCCGCCTGGAGCGGGAGCCGCGATATCCAGCTAAAGGCTTCTTACTTCCTGTCTTACAACTGAAAGCCATGAAATGCACCATGATTTGTTTTCTTTTACAAAGAGTGGTGAGCACTTTTTATTTGGTTTGGATTGTTGGTTTGTGTTTTTAATCCCTCATAAAAAATGAGAAAAAAAAAAAATAGAAAATACATAAAAAAATATTTTTGTAGGTAGGAAATGTTATTAACTTCATCCATGAAGGGAACCGATGAAAGGGGTGGAATGATTAAAGCGTATTTTGCGAGTGACCCAGACACACTGACAACAGGCAGAGCAGGTGGGGAGCCACAAAAACCAGCTGAGCAGCAGCAGACCTATCTTGCCTGACAGCTTGAAACTAACACCCCCTTCTGAACAAGATGTACACTGTGCCCTTTCATTGAGAAGCAATGAGCTCTAATGTCTTATCTTTGTCTGAATATTGCAATGCAATGAGCAATTTTTATCAGAGTGACTTGTTATCATTGTGACATGTTGTGACATGTTGTCCAGAGTTGTGTTAACTGGGAGCATGCCAGCTGACAGACTTTTCTGTTCTTCCATGAGGAGTTCAGGTCCTCTACGGGACTGAGGGAGGTATTAGCAAGAGGCGGAGGAGTAGCTTGGCACAGGGACCGACCCTTCATATTAAAGGGCCTTTTTACAATGGGAATCTCTGCTTGGGGAACAGGGTACAACACCAGGTATCAAAGGATTAAAGCTAGATGACCTGTTCAACAGGCTCGTTTTTAATTGAACTTAATGAGTTGCATTTTTTTGTTTTTTCGGTGTGAGAAATATGTCTAAGAGAAAACCAGAGGAACATTAATCGATGCCATTACCTAAAGAAGAAGTTGACTGGGTGTCAGCTTCCACCATTGTGCTTTTTTTTCCTTTTTTTTTCTTTGTTGAAAAAAGTTATTTTCAAGTTCATTATGTGAGTGAGACATTATTCCAGGATTTGTGCTTGACTTTCTGTTGGTGTGTGTATCATATGTTTATTCTAGTGTGTGCTGAGAGCTACTCTCTCCCCCACCTCACCAATCAGAGACAGAGGCAACCTGGAACTACAAAAGTGGCCTAACACAATAATGGAAACAAAAATATGTATGTGTTTGGTTTAGGAAGATTGATCAGTCATTCACAATTATATGAAAGTACAGTAACTCAGCCTATTCAACGTATTGCATTGTCACCCATGCTAGTTCAGTCAGTCAAGTAGCACCAGAGCTATGTTCAAATTGTCATTGATATGTCCATAAAGTGATAATTGCCATTGAGTCATCCTCATTATTCATGTTTGGGAAATAAATGTTAGATTCCTTGGGCAGGTACTTCATGTTAGCTGTGTTTAGGCTCCTAGCCTTAGCCTTATTCTGCCCTCAGTCTCTCTCTGAGCAGAGAGAGAGAGATAGAGAGGCTTATGGTGTAATTTCATTTTGCCAATAAAGTTATTTTTGAACTTCATTATCAGAGGAACAAAAAGTTTGTATGGCGAATTGTAGCAATACCTGACTCATTCTGGCTACTCTTGTTTTTGCAATAAGAAAAGGAAACAATAAATGTGTATGTGAGTAAAACATTATCTATGTAATTTAAGTGAAAAAGAAACTTTATGGTAAATACTATTGATATCAAGAGAAACCATGATGGAAAAAAAAAGTAAGTGTCAATAAATCATTAAATGATACCGTCTGCAGAGTTTTTATAAATAAGTGTGGTCCATGCTAATTCATAAAGGAAAATATTTTTATCAAACATCATTCAAATTTTTTTTTTGGCAACTGAGCTTTTCTACGCTCAGAAAACACATATGTATTATGTTATTTTGGTTAAAACAAAATACTTTTGGTTAGAAATGATTAGTGTCTGAAACATAGACTTGGTTATTCTATGAAATTCCAACAGGTAAATATCCAAAATGGTGAGCTTTCAACTTTTTTTTTTTTTTAAACATACATGAATCTTTTATGCAAATGCATTTATTTTCTTCATATCTCACAGGATGGCAAACCTTGCTCTATAGATACCTAAAGTAAACTTATGGCAACAATGTGTGTTTTATGCATTATATGCTTAAATTATGCATAACATATCAATATTAAAGTTAATAGTATAGTATTATCATGATATTTTACCACGTTTGTCACCCACTGACAGCTGGGATAGACTCCAACACCCATCTTGACCCTGAATAAGATAAGATAAAATAGATGTGGAAATGTATTTATTTATTTATTTTGAAATATGGTTGCCAGAGATTTACTCAAAGAACCGTCTGAGTTGTCAGTTGTTACAGTGCAGAGGTCTCAGTGATATTGTTGTTTCCACTTATAAAATTTAGATTCAATTAGGCAACAGAATATAGTCTATACAGCCACAGTGTCTTAACTTTGGTGCTAAAATATTATATATAATATAGATGGCCCATGTAATTAGTCTATGTCAGTGTTACCAAAACAGAACATTTTGATTTTGGGAAAAATAGTATAGTTTTTATTTGCTAAGCAGTATTAGCATTATTACTCATAAAAAAAAATTGTATTTTCTAAGTTTGGAATACTGAGGGTTTATTCCAGCTGTTTTGTTGAATTTCCTTTGGGAGCAGCATCAGTGATGAGGAGCTGAGGAGTTGTATTGCAGTGTCTTATGAAGAGCTGTGCTGTACTGAAGAATGTTGCAAAGCCCCCTGAGAGATTGTAGGCATCTTATTTCAGTGGCACTTTGAGGGGAACATGTGACTAAATTTGATCATTCCGTCCGACTGACTGCTGGGACGTCGCAGCACCTTCTAGCAATACACGATGTGGCCACTAGATGGCGTTATTTATAACAATATATCCTTGTTTTAAGGACTATTTGTTGTGTAGCTGTAAGAGGGCGCTAATTACATGGTGCCAACCTTGTCTAAGTTTGACTAAGTGTTTACAGTGCGTACTGTCTCACTCATACTGTCTTATTAAACATGGACTCCACGTTCAAAATGTACCACTTTATTTCCAAACAAACACAGATGAACATATGGGGGGCAGTGGGCGGGTTTAATGCTTTGTCTAAGGATGTATAACTTCAGCCACCTAATGGGGCTGTGGATTGAATCTCCTACATTCTGGTTGGAGGACAACCTAGTCTGCTGGCTGAGCCGCAGCTGTGTACTCTGCATTATAAACTGCAGTCCTTTCAGCTCTGTAAATGAGCAACACAGAACCACATGTCAGAGAAAACCCATGGGTAAACAAGACAGATGGTTGTAATGCAATCAAATATGTTATAAAACTAAATGATCCAAACAATTTGCAGCAATTTATGATTTAAGGAGGGGGGATTATCGTGACAGAAGGATTATTCATTTGGTACACTGATGTGAAGTGCTGCATTCTTATCTATGTGTATTTTCATAGATGCACTCATATTTGATTCTTTCATATTTGCATTCTTAATTGTAAATGTGGGAACATGGTCATCTCAAAGAAATGTGAATTTAAAAAAAATGTAGCTGTTTAATAGTAATTCATTTAATTGTCCAACTTTGAATTTTAGGAGGTGCACCGTGTTTGAACAGTTTTGTAAGAGTGTTACATTTTTAAACATTCAAGTTATTAGTTTGTAAGTATCTACAACTCCTCCAATAGTGAATTTTACTTTTGTAACAAGACAAAGAACCGTCATGCTGTTTTTATTTGTTTGGGGTCTAAAGCCGGTAAATCACAACAGCATTTTTTTTTTTCAACAAATGACATACCCAAGGAACTCTTGAGAGCCCCTCACCTTAAAATCTGGCAATATCACAGAAAGATCAGGGCCAGAGCGCATTGTTCAAATAGAAACTGAATAGGCATGCATGTAGCTGAACCTTTTTATATCTAAATGGAAGTCAGAGAGTTTAGTCCTCCACAGTGTCTTGTTGCTTCTCAAAGTATTCTGCTCTATCACACTTGAATTTTTAAATGGGGTAAAGGTAAGAGTGATTTGGCTAAGTGGACTTAAAGTGAGAGAAAAGAAAATTCTGAAGTTTACACAGAAACATATTCTGTGTTTTAAGGCAGCGGCTTAAAACATGTTAAAAGATTAAGAGCTATGCTGCTTTTACCTGAGATGTTTGACTGTAGAAGAGCTTTTTACTGTGATGGACTGGTGACCTATCCAGGGTGTACCCTGCCTTTTGCCCAGACAGACCTGGGATAAGCTCCAGCAGATCCCTGTGACCCTGAACAGGAATAAGCAGGTATAGATAATGGATGGACAACTTTTCATTAATTTTCATTTCATAATTTTTTTAGTGCAGGTTTGAAATCAGCATCCATAATATAGCGGACTAGTCGTCAACGCAAGAGCCTCAGACAAGCCAGCCATGGCATCTAGCTGTTTATGTGGCAACTAGTCATAGTCATTACAGAAATGTACTGTACATTCATGAGCAAAAGTTAGAACCCCTTCTTTTAATCCTTGTATGTGTGTGCGCATGTATGTGCATGCATCTGCTTGGGAAAAAAAACATAACTATTGGTCATGGTATTCTGCAAATACAACCTCAGACAAAAAGGGGAAGAAATTACTTTCCTACCGAGGGCGGCTGGACGTTCTGATAGATATAGGGTATATATTGTTATTCCCTTGTAGGAGCCAGCAGAGGTCTGGGCTTCTTTGCTCCAGGTGCTGCCCCTGCAACCTGAACTCTGATAAGTGGAAGTTAATGGATAGATGGAACATCTGGAAATTGTTCTTCAGAAGGGAACAACTTGATTCTGCAGGACGAATGAGAAGTAGACTGGTGAGGTGCATTATAGTCATTTATTTCTGATTTAATTCATCATCCAGGCATTTTATTTATATTCCAGAATTTGCCATAGTGTGCATAGTATCCAAAACAGTAGATACCACAAGCAATCATTTTCAAAATCAGCATCACTTCAATTGTTATATATTTACTTGGCCTTTAGAGTCAGGAGATTCAATCAGTTTTCAGAAAGCACCTTTCACACATGCAATGCCTTCTAATAATTTGTATAACTGAGCAATGGCAATCTGACACGGCTGTTAAAACACGGTGAAGGTGTGTAGTGGCCTCTTATCAGATGTGTGGAGGAATCCAGAAAAACCTGTGAGAAACAAATACAAGAGTGTTGCTTCAAAGCTGAGCTGCAGATGAAGGTTCAGCATTCTCAGATTGTACATAAAT
>JBAMYA010000022.1:7981651-7996252 GCA_037176975.1 Arrhamphus sclerolepis
GTTTTGTTTTGTTTTGTTTTGTTTTGTTTTGTTTTGTTTTGTTTTGTTTTGTTTTGTTTTGTTTTGTTTTGTTTTCCCATCATACCCAGCATGATTTTTGAGTGTTTTTTGTATAATGTGTTTTATTTTTAATCTAAGCCATTTATGATGTTTCCATGCCCTTTCTGGTTCCCTAACCAGAAACTTTAGATGCTTCCACTAGCTACTTACATTTTGAGGCCGCCTGTCACCAAAGTGCGATTCAAAGTAAAGCGTTAAGCAACTGAAGACACTTTCGCTGCCAGTGCCTACAAGTCTTCTCTTTTTTTCAAGTCAAAGTCCAGTCTCATGTCTTTTCGAATTGCAGTGTTCTACAATCTCCTGTATGTCAACCAGTCCATCTAGAACTTTGCATTGCTACATCAAAGAAATTCAAAGCATGTATATTATCACCATTTATAATGTCCTAGAACCTAAGTATCAGTTATATCCCTGTTGTAACTCAATGAGCACATACATGCTCAACAATAAATTGTCAACCTGCCTGTAGCTGATGTTACTCATATGTGGTCTTCGTCATATGATTAAAGCAAAGTGTGTCGAGCAAATAATATTATTGAAATAATCTTTTAAAATGTTTAAGGAAATTTCAAATTTCAATTAACCTCCCTTAAGTGGCAGTTCAGGGGTAAATCTGCATAATCCAGCATATCTGACTTTGCAGCCCCAGACATTGTATTTTATAGTTTTTTCTCCTTCTTTTTCTTGCCTCAAGTATTTGTTGTATTTTAATAGAAAAGGCAAAGCTGCTGCATATGTGGTACCCACTGATGCTATTGTCATCTATGGATGAGATGACATCTACACAGCTATGTTTAATGGGGGGGAAGAGAATGGCTTTCTGACAGACATGAGATCACAGAAGAGAAATGAAGACTTCATGAGTCTCAAATCATGCCTCCAAGTCAAGTCTCAAGTCTTTTGAATCCTGCTTGTGGCTCAAGTCACTGTCTATCCAACTTACAATGCAGACACAGACCCATATACAGAAGTTTTCTTTTAAGACATTTCAGTGTAGATAAGACAGTTAAAGTAACGTCAACGAGGTACAAATTTACAGAATGCAAATTTGAAACACTTTTCTTTCATTTGCTGCATGGTACATGAACAGAACTGAAACTACTAAAAGAAAGTAACAAAAAGCGATAAACTATGTGACAATCACCTCATACCACACTGACAGATTTAACATGCACGAGCAATTTTTTATTTTTATTTTCTTTTTTAGAACAGTTCACGTATAGCCACCGAGGACTACTCACTCTGTTACTGAGCCAACCGTGAATGTCCCGCTGACCTGTCAGGTCAAGAGATTGGTACAAAACCTCTGCAGCTGTCTGCAGCTTCGAGGGGTGCTCATACAATAAGAGTACAACTGATGTAAAAGTGACTCAGGCACCAGGAATAGATGAACTCCAAACACCATACATGCAGAGAATATATGACATATTGTTCAGAGGTCCACAGGGTGGGTGACTGCCTGTGATGTATAGCAGGGTGTCCATCAAGCCCTGCGGCACGAAAATCCAAATGTCTTTCGTTTGAACACAAAGCTGCCCAGGTATGTTATGTATAAACAGCCCTGGGCACTTCAGCTCTGTCCTGTGCTACATGTTACTCTAAAAGAGGGGTTGCTTTGATTACCGGATGAGGGAAAAAAACACGCTCATCAATAATGTAAATATGCAGTTAATGACTTCCCCACTCCCGTTAGATCTTCCACCCCTAACCACTGCACTGCTGCAGCCCCCTCACTTAACTCTCTGTTACATACAGGAAAAGCTCAAATATGGATATGGGAAGTCATTGCTAAAACATGGCAGTTAACCTTTTGGGAAATCCACGATTCGGTTTCTGGCTTTGTGCTTTGTTGTTTGTGTCACACCCTCCTCTACGTGGCGCAAATCTCCAGAGGCCGCAGCAAGTGTAATCTGTTATATAGTTCCACCTGCCTGTTTCACAGCTATGATGTCAAACTCTCCTTTACTGAAATATTCATGCTTGTTCACATTCCAAATGTGTGCATAAACACTAACACCAGTGTAATTGCTTGTATAATTGCAAGAAGAGATGGTAGGTTTGATATGAATTCAAAATTTTAGTCATTTTCAGCTGCTGATAATGTTGGGGACATGTTGTTTTTTTATGACACATAAATTTCAATTCAGAATAGAAATGAATACTAAATGCTTTTCCCAGTAGATGTTGATTAACAAAGGAAATGATTCTTTTACTGTAGTGCCCGAGCCGTGCTGTCAGGTAGATCTCTGCTTTTCTGCTTGACTTGTGCTCTTAGTTAAATTGAACTGCTTAAGTTATGCTTAACAGTGAGAAACATGTGAGGGTAGATGCTACTTATCTATGTCCTTCCTAAAAATTGTACCTGGTTTGGTAAAGTCAGCGCACCTTTAATCAAACTTTCTGCTGCTGTGAGCAAACAGCTGATCTCCAGAACGTACAGGGTTTGGTATGAAATAGTTTTTAAGTAAAAACATTTTATGCCATATTGTGTACAAAAACTCTGTTGAAAAAAAAGAAAAAACAAAAAGCCCATAAAAAGCTCTAGAAAATTTGGTTTTGGATCTTATATTGGTTAAAAAGGCAAATGATGGCTGCAAAGCAAGAGGAGAGTTATACAGGGCTTTTTTCTCTCTTTTTTGGTATTAGTTTTGCCCATTCCCTTGGTTTGTAGACAGAGGACTGGAGATCAAATTGAAGACCAGAAGACTGAGAAAATGTGTTCCTATACAGCTCACGTTTCCAAAAGGGGGTGAATTAAACCTCCTATTGACTTTGGAAGACCTTTAGGTGGACTCAGGCTATTCAGCCATCTTAATTTATTTCCTGCATTGTGTTTCCCTTTTCTTTTTGTGAATTTTGTGAATAAGGCACCTCTCCAAACATCATCCTGTTTTGGACTTGAGCTTTGAGACTGTAGCTTTATCACATAAATATGACTGAATGTGCACCATGCTTGTTTGCCTGAGGTATAAGATGTGTTAAATTACTATTTATTTAGGCCCATTCCAATCAAAATCCACTGCAGTTAGAGCCTGACCTTTCCCACATTTTTTTCCCCTTCTGATGTCGTCTGTGTTGTTTGATTGTGGGCAGATTCGCTCAGCAGCATCATAAGCATCAATGAGGGAGCTGCGTAGAGCCTCGGAACAGCATGATATAAGACCCGTTACCCCTCCTACGCTCCAGCTGCTGATTGGCGTTACGCAGGTATCCAGCTATTATTTAATACAGCCAAGCGTGAGCGCCTCACTCATCTAGACTGGAGCCTGCTGCAGGACCGCTCCTGATCCACTCTGAAAATTGTCTGTCGACATAAAAAAAGGTAAAGAAAAATATACAACACAATTTTATATGTTTAAGAATGTTAACTTTTTTTCCTCCTATTTTCAACAGTTCTCTGCAGGGTTCCCGGTGGTGCACTTTGTGAAAAGATAAATCAAAATAAAAACAAAAATACTTATGTTTAAAACAGTATAAATGACAATAGTAAAAGTTTTTTTTTTAAATAAAAAAATAAAGATTAGTAACTACATTTTTTATGAACCTCAGTTAGTGAACTATTTATGCAGTTTTTTTGTCTTTAATTCTAAAGCTACATAAATATAGAAAATAACCCAATATCAAGCCTGATAACTGTAAATATTTTGTTTCCGCGCAGGTGCTCCTGACAAAATGAGAAGAGGACTTCTCCTGGTGACTTTGTTCCTCGTTCTGAAACTTGGCTACAGTCAGTCCAGATGCGAGGAAACCGAACCGCGCAGATCCACCTTAGATGTATGTTCCCTTAATTCAAAGCAAGTCATTAACCTGATTTTCATAATACTTTTTTTTATGTAAAGAAGCCGATTCCCATTATTTCTCCTAATTGCAGCAGACCATAACCTTGGAGGACCTGAAGCGGAACATTCTGAAGAGATATACTGACCTGGATTATGACAGCTTTGTGGGGCTGATGGGCAAAAGAAATGCCGGTGAGTGCAGCTTTTAACTGCCAATGTCATCCCAGTCTTTCTGCTAACAATGCAAGTAGTGAAGCTTATGTTGATGAACTACAGGAAAAACCCTTTTCTTAGATTTTGTAGTTGCGACCCCTTCTGTGGATTTTTGCCTCATACCTTGATTCACGTGTTTCCACCCTTTTCTGTATTTTCAGAGGCAGATGCGGTGCCATCACCACAAAAAAGTAAGACTCCATGATCTGCTCGTGTGATTCATGTTTGTAAAGTCGTCAGAAAAGACTAAATTATTATTATTTTTTCTTATTATTAGGGGAAATGGACGATGTATTTGTTGGTCTTATGGGAAGAAGAAACTCAGAGTCTGGTGAGTGCGGCAGTTTGCAAAAATGAAATAGCCTAACAAGATATTAAAACCATGTCTGGTATTTCGCATATGGTCAATATTTGACGTATTATAATCTTGCAATGCCTGATCTTACAGACAATGTTCCTTGGAGGAGAGAATATCCAGACAGGAGAGGCATTTTTCTCAACAAGTCCAGGCTGAGGTGAGTGTGTTGTCTCCACAACTTGGAAATATAAAGTTAACACTCAACCTGTCTAAACTAGTACATTTGGACCACCCAAAAGACCTTGTCTAGATTTCAGATGCCCAGTGGAAAATGTTTAAAGTGCTTTGTGTGATTTTTCTTTCCAAAAAAAAAGGCACATTTTTATTGGTTTTCTTATGCTATGATTGGGGTATATGCAGGAGTGTTGGATTAGTGCTCAGTTGCATGTGTGATGTCTATGTTGCAGGTTACTTCAGGGACTGTAGGAATGTGCATTTGTCTACAGTGACAGAAGACCACAGAGAGCACACACAACCAACAGTCTGACTGAAACCGAGCTCTTCACCTGCCACCTGGCTAATGAAAGTAACCATAAACCAAGCAGATTGTAATTTAATTATCAAAAATGATGAAGACTGATTTCAAGTGATAATTTCAATTTCTTCGTTATGTATTCTTCAAAAATAAATGTAATTTTTATACACAATTTGCTCATTTAAATGTTGGTGCATTTTTCCATAGCTGTTTGAGTGATTCAATCATACGGATACATTTTGCACATGAAACTACTTAATTTGTTTGATTCATTTTGAATAGCAGTTTCCTCTGGAAGCACATGTGGGTTTCAGGCACACACTCTTCTACAGTCAAGCACTTCCACTCGGATAAAGGTGTTTAAAAAACAGAGAGAAAGAATGGCATTTTTAGAGCAGAATCTTTACTTTTATTTCTATGACAAAATATTACATCACTCCTGGTTCTGAATTTAAAACCTGGATGAATCCTTGAGTTGGAAAAAGAAAATTCAAATAACAATGAGACTTAAGATTACAATAATTTAAAAATCATTTTTTAAAACTGACTCAAAAAAAAAACAAAAATACAAAACAAAAGAAAATACATACAACATCAAAATCAAACATCACAGAAGTGGTCATAAAAAGAATAAATATTTCATATTTTTCACAGTTGCTGCTCCTCTCCAATTGATGGAAGAAAAAAACACCACCGAATGATTTAATAAGTGAAAAGTCTTTCTGCAGCACTCCAAGAATGACAGTGATTGTAAAATGTAGTCACAATGGCAGCTGTGTTAGTATATATTTTTAAACAAAAAAAATGTGTTAATATTGGGTTAAAAAAAAAAAAAAGACTAGCCAAGAATAGTGTGGCTGCCACTGAGCCATATTCATGCTGTATCTTCTCCCACTGGGAGCACTTTCATTGGAATACTGAGTGGAACATGCAGAGATCACACCAAGGAGGCTTTGCCAGAAGAAAAGATTAGTAGCTAAACTGCTCTGGGTAGCAGACTTGTCTGGGACAAAACAGCTCCTGTCACCCCGTCAGGGGCTTCATAACAGATCCTGTCGATTCTAATGTAGATCAGTAGTTCAGCCTCGGCTGCAAAACGGGACAATAAATCAATGACGTTTATGCTGCGTGTCTGTCGTCCTACTCTCAGTGAGATTTAAGGTTAGATTGTCTGTCTTCCTCTTTTTTAAGTGCGTCTCTGGTTTGGTTTGATTTCTACTGAATGGAAAAGCAGAAGTTGTGTGGCTCTGTCTGTCTGTGACCTCGTGTACCGCTTTAAATCCCGCGGTCACGGCTGTCTGCGAGGGTGGGCGAGGGTTCAGGCCGCGGCGCGTGGGGGGGCGATAGCGTGGCACGTAGCCGTATGCTCTCAGGTGGTAGGTGTAGTACTCCAGCGTGTACATCAGCTCTGCTTCCACATAGTGGAATGAAACTGCCAGGTCTGAGCAGCACTGTGGACCCTGCAGGAGAATATCACACAGATTAGATTGCACATCAACGACACAGCATAAAAAATAAAACAACAAGAAAGACAGTTATAAACTACTATACATCAATACTCTGAATACTTTGTTTTTCAGTAAAAATTACTTTAATACATTCACAATAATAAATGAAATAAACCCCTTTGTCAAATAAGTGTGAAACCAAATGTTTCCCTGACATATCTGATCTTCAACTGGCCTTACTGCACAAACAGGCATTACTTTTACAGAAGAAACAGATCAGTTATCATCATGTACAATAAACCTCTAATAGGATGTTAAAAAGGTTATCACCAACTCTACAAACACCATGAACAACACAACTGGCAGTTTGTAAGTTTGTTTGCTCCCTCTGATCACACCTGCGATGTATTTCACGAATACTGAGAAGCAGCATTATTTCACCATCATTCATAAAGACTTACATTTGTTGAGGAATATTCTAAGACGCGTATTATCATACATTTTTGAGTTAAGCTTACATTTAAATTAACTTTCACGTTTCCTCTCGAGGTAAAGAAAGTAAATTGACTCCATGCACTGACGGCATGTGACAGGACCAGTAATGAACCTGTCTCATTTAATTACAAGATAAAAAATACACTAGGTGCATCACCAGTGACAAACTGACTAATTTGGCTTTTGCTAGCAGGACATCCGCTGAGCCCCAATCATCTGCTTTAATGTTATCTCTCAATATCTCAAGTTATTGATTTAACGCAGGGGAACAGAATCTGAATGTGCCAGATACCCCCATATTAATGTATTTATTCTTCAGGTCCTTTAAAGTAGCACCAACGCTTCACCACTATTCTACTTGGTTTCAATAGAAAATTAGGCTGTATTATATGGCTCAAGCGTAGAAAAAATAAAGCTCACTTGAATGGTGAATCTGCACTAGTGACATAAGGAGATTTTAGCTTAAGTCTCTCATCCGCACATCTTCCTATCCTAACCTGCCCTTTTCTAATAAGAGTAATCCACTCGTAGGATGTCTGACCAGTAGACACTGTGTGTGTGAATGGATTTCCTCTTTGATTCTTATCACAACATACCACAGTAGTTTCACTTCACAGCACTGACGTTTGCAAGTATTAAATGGATAAAACACATTAAGGGACGTACCTCAACAATGGGGTAGTAACAGTAGCTCCAGTACCAGAAGCTCTTAGAGAACTTGCTGGTTAAATGGTGCTCTGGGACAAATGGGTGAAAAGTCTCTCGATGCAAAGTGTCTCTGGAGTCCCCAGCCAGAACGCCCATTTTCTCTAAACACTGTCCCAGTGCCAGGTCTTCGACGGATGTGGTGTGTGTGCACTCCTTGGTTCGAAAACCTTCCACAAATCTCTTGAGAGCCTCCTTACTGAGCACATAGCCAGCACCTCCACTCATGTAGCCTTGTTTTGTGTAAGGCTTAAAGCGCTTGCCAAAATAGATGGGTTCCTCAGGGGTGTGGTTGGACAGAATCCAGCGCAGGTTGTCCACCACCACATAAGTGTCATCATCTGCTTTTAAAAACCAGTCTGCATCATTTACGTGGTGTTCGTAGACATAATGGAAGGCTCGGATGGTCTTCCAGTAGAGCTGGTCACGGCCCTCCTTTGTGCCCAGACCCACAGTGGGGAAGTCAAGGTTCTCCGTGGAGCTCATGAACACCACAATGTTGCAGTGCCGACTCCAGGTGGCTCGCACGTGGCGGGCCCGGCTCTGCAGGTTATATGGCCCTGTCATCACCCAGCAGAGGACACGCACCTTCTGGTACAACACATCTGCCACCCGGCCGTCTTCACCTGGAGGGACAAGTGAAAATACATAGCAATGTCACCTGGTGTGCAGTGTAAAACTGTATATACGTCTCTACCAGTAACACCACACTCTGCTGGCACATTTTATTGAAAAGTCTAAGTATGCTATTATTTACCTCAGCAGTGTGTTTTACTCTTTCACAGTATTATACTAAGTACCTCTTATTGAGCTTTTTATGCACTCACTGGTCTTTAATTCATTCTAGTCTTCATCGTTCTTCCCATTACATTTTTACGGCGGCGCTGTGCCACCGTCATCACTGTCTATTTTTATGTTGTTGAGTGCCACTGTCATTATCTTTCCTTTATTTCTATTTTTTCTACCCATTTTAAGCACCAATCAAATTCAGTGCACGTTTACTCTATTACCCTCTCTTCCCATCTTCCCGCTCATCGCTATCGAGACGAGCAACACAGGGTTCCGCACAAACACAGCGTGCATGTTTCGTACAGAGGTCAGATCCTCCGATGCAAAGTCATGTTTTAGACCCATGCGTGGCCTAGTGAACACCACAGGAGGGAAAATGGCAAAGCGGCCTTTCAGCTCATCGAGAGTTGATTCCAAACCTTTTCTGCAAGCTGCCCCGAGTCGAGTCCATGTAAGTGCATACTTTGATCACCGATGAGAAAAGAAGGTGCGTTTTCATGATTGTAGGTCTAGTTTATAAGAATATTGTGTTTTGGAAGCAAATCTGATGAAGGAATCTCCGGCTACAATCATGGGCGACCACCTTCATTTTCCAGTTGACTCCAGACTGGTCAGAGGTCATTCAGCTTGTTTTTATTGGGGTTCACGTGGTTTTGGAGACAAAATATAATTAATACAAATTTCATGATAGCTGTAATAAAAGCTCAAAAATGTAGTGTCTTGCATGTATAGCTGTTTTTTGTACATTTACTGCATTGCATCACTTGTGACCAAGTACATGGAGTACTTGTGTCAATTATGGGGAGGCGGGGTTTGAAACACCTTTGTCCCGCCAGCCCAATACCAGAAACTTTTGAGTTGGGCCAGTATCCATGTCTTTAACTAAACTTAGCTGTTTGTCAGAAATTTATGGAAGAACCCTACATGTATATATTATATACATGAATACCCAGTCAGTTTATTCAAATCTTTCTGATTACCTGATATTGTTGTTTGTCACAGTAGTCTCTGCATATTAGAGAAATACAGGTTTACAGATATTTTTTCTATTTGTAAAAAGTATAACTTTGGATCTCAGCTGGCTGGTTGCTCAGTCTATCTGGTTATTTTTTTATTTTTTTTTTTTTTTGTGGTCCTTGCCATAGTAGTCGCCGGAGGTATTACTTTCTTTGCATAAAAGAGAAATACAGGTTTCCAGATATTTTTGTATTAGTAAGAAATGTAACTGGATCTCAGCTGGTTCCTCAGTCGATCTGGATTTTCTTATGGTGACTAAAAGTATTATGTGGTACCACTGAAAGGTTTTCTAAGTGGAGCAGGTCTTTGACTTCAAAACGTGTCATATTTGTAGGATATAAATCCTGAATTTTATTTTTTCATGGAAAATAAGGTGATTGTCCTTCAGCACCCTTCGGATGCTGGCGTCGCTGTGGTCTCAAATGCTGGGGAGAACCCTGAGTCTGCTAAATATTTATTTTAATTGCATGACAGCTAGTCTTGTATTGCATAGCGGTTTATTTTGATATCCTTTAATAAGTCTTTGAGTTTATTTTAGAGATGATTTTTTATTTTTTTGAAAACTAGAGTGTTTGTTATTAAATCCCCATCGTTTTCACAACCACTTTCAGTGTTCCAAAAAATATAGAAGTTATTAACCAATGACCAGATGTGTGACCGCATTTACACTAAAGGATTTATTCTCTGGGGATCTTGTGGAGGCATGTACCTGCATGGTGGGGGTGAATCATGTTGATGAGTGCAGCTCCTTCCTTCCTCCAGCTGGTTGGTCCCTCTCCTACCACTGTGGCTCTTTCCTGAGCCTCGGACAACACGGGGTAGCTTCGCTCAAACCACACCTGGTGCAGGAAGAAGTACATGCTGCAGGTCCCCACTAGGAAGCCTAGTGAAAAGGCCCACCTGGAACTGGGGGCCATCATGGTGACGATCTCTCTAGCACTGTGATGTCCCGTTTACAGAATGCCTACAAGGAGCCACAACATACTTCAATCAGTTTAATAAGCGGTCAAAACAGAAATTAGCGTGAATCTTGTTCATCAGCTTGTCCTTCTATAAGATACATACATGCCTAAACTGCAAGACATGGCTTCAAGTTTAATGAACACAAAAAAAATGTAAGAATCTAATAAACATAGCCATATATCAAGCACAGCATTATGCCTATCCACTTAATACTGGGCAGGTACTCCTTGTTCTCACAAAAGAATTCTGATCAGGGCCCAGGTGGGTTTCTGGTACTGGGATGTTATCAATAGATCCATTGGGCCCTGTGGGTTGTCGTGTCTGTGGAAGGGGACTGCCTCCCATCAGGTCTCCTCAGATTGTTGTCTGTGGTGTTTGAAGAACAAATGAACACTTCAGATTCTTTTTTTTGTTTGTTTGTTTTTGTTTTTTTCAAGCACTTCCTAAAAAGAAATTGCTGAGCTGTTGAATGAAGATGTTTCCATGCTGAGGGTTTAATAGGTTTTCATTTTCTAGTCAGGAGCCAAGTGTCAAAATGTGTTTCTCATGAATGTCAGGATGCAGGTTTTTTCGATCAGAACATAAATGTAGCAAAATGATTACTGTTTACACACATTTAACTGTCAGTGGTCAAATAGCTCATAATGCTTGATTGGTGTGTATATTTATTGAAACCACAATGCATTATGAACAACATCCCTGGAGCCTCACCTTTTTGTCTGTCACCTCCACAAGAAAAAAATTGACCTTACAAACTTTCCATCTTTCCATTTGAGGTTAATCTTGGCAGAAATTCTCTGCTCCACAAGTCAGTCAGTCATTCACAAAACTAGTGACATGTAGAATTTAAAAATTCACACAACATCCTCGCTACTTAACCCTGACCTTTGTTTAGATCAGAAATCCTGCGTTATTTCAATATCACACGTTAAAACCGAGGATTTAAACCTCACGTGTCAAATATCAGCTTTGTTCGTCTGCTGGACACGTTTTAATGATTAACATCATTATTTGTTTTCGGAGGAACTTTAAACGTCCTTTATCCTGCTCCACGTTACCACGTTTCCGATAAATGTAATTAAAGAACAACCATGAGTCAGTTTATATATTTACACCAAAAAAAGAAAATAAACAAACAAACAACAAAACAAAAACACCTTACTGACACTGCTTTGGCAGCGAAATCAGGCCACAGGGGAAAGAAAGCTCTTTTCCACAATTCTTCTAATATAACCAGAGATATCTGCAGCTACGTGTGTACCCTACTGCTCGATCCGGAGTGATACAGCTTTTTACATCTACACCGCATGTTTGGGTTTATTACCTTTGCCGTGGAATCAGTCATTTGTGGTCACGATATGCTCCACCTCTTCGTTCTTCCAAGTTTTTATTTCCCCTCAGAAATGGTCACAAGCCTGCTACACCTGTCAGACATTTATAACCTACGTTCGTGCAATCGTTCCATTTACCCCATGTATTGCTTTTAATTGAAGCTCCCGTAATTTTACGTAGCCTAAAAAAGATGATTACAAAGAAAAGCCGCAGGTCCTACAAGCTTTACATTCTTCAGCATCAGGGACTAAGCTCATGAACTACGAGCTCTCATTGGTTGGCTGCGAGTGACGTAAGAGGAAGCTGCGTTTGAGACATTGAAAATGTTGCCACAATTAATTAATTTACTGTTTGATTTAAGCAACATCTTGTTTATTCAGAACGAAAAGTGGTTTCGAGATTCAAAATATAAAAACCAGTAGGAGGGTGGTAAAAATGCTGTTCTATCGATTCGGGCCACTAGAGGTCAGTCTAACTCTTCTAAATTAAATGTCTTCTAGTTTACATACAAGCAATACATCGTGTAAACTTGATTTAGTTTTTCAAAACCCCTTTTTTAAACGTTAGTATTAAGTTATATAGTATTTTAAAATTCCTTTAGTTCTATTGAATCATCATGATCATTGTAGGCTATTTATGCTGTATTTCATTTTATGTACGCTTTTAAAATAGTTCTTTTTCTCTAAAGTACTACAAAAAAAGAGGAGGAAAAATGGAAATGAGTGAGGAAGTATGACACAACTCTGGTGGCAGAGGAGGCTGTCAGTGGCGGCTGCGTAAAAGTTGATCTAAAAGGGATGTTTCTTTCACAAGACCATCAACAGAAAGGTAAATGTCCTACACCTTTTTTTCTTTTATTAAAATGCCATTTAAACAACAACAAACAAATTGGCTATTGGGCCGATATTTAGACTGTGAAACTTCCAATATTTTCCTCACATTCTCTTGATATTGTTAGGCTTTTACTTTTTTGTCAGCGTTAACCATAAATTAAACAATAAATAAATACTGGGGCAGGTTGGTGATCAAAATGCATAACTGTTCAAAGTTAAAGCTTCCGGTCGCGTTTCAGCGTCGCATTTTTCCCCCTCAAGCGTATTGCTCTTAAACTAAATAAAATAAACGCAATAGGCTATATAATAATGCAGATATGTAACTTCTAAGCAACTCTATAAAATGTTGAAATAGTGAACAATTCACTAAAATTAATCTTACAATATTCTTAACAAATATTAACCTAATTTAATTCACTTGAATTGTATTGCGCCAATTCATATCTGAAGGGCAGAGAAAGCATTCAGTTTCTAATAGTAGATACTCTACATTTAATATATCATTGCTTCAGTATCCAGAGTTTGTTGACTTCTTTAAAAACAGAATGGACAATATTCTAAAACAAAAACAATTTTATGGACAATAAAAAAAAGAAACTTAGTTCCAGTTACAGAGATTATGTTTGGAGAAGTTTGAGCACTGTAATAAATATAGTAAATTCCTCGCTAATCATCTTAAATAAAACAAAGAGAGAGCCACAATTGCGTCAATAAAAGACCCAAAAGGAAATGCAACCCTCACCCCTGGTGAAATTAATAAGTATTCAGAAATTTTTATAAAAATCTGTATACAACCAAAGTCAACTCATCTAATGATGAAATTAAGACTTTTCTCAACATGATTGAACTTCTAAAACTGAAACGAGGCTCTTAAAAACGTGCCTAATAAGAAAGTTCCTGGTCCGGATGGTTACACAACTGAATTCTTTAAAGAGTTCTGTCCTATAAGTCCATTATTCTTTAGAATGTTTGTGGACATCGAGGCATCATCTATTCTCTCCTCAAACATGAACTTTACTAACATCATTCTCCTTTTCAAACCTGATAAAGATCCAACACTTTGTCTGGTTATCATTCTATATCTCTTATTAGTCTAAATCTAAAAATAATCTGCAAGGCTTTAGCTGAGCAAATTGAAAAAGTAACCCCTTACATTCAGATCAAACTAGATTCATTAAGGGTCATCAGTCTACCAGTAACACACGCTAGATGCACATCTCACGAGATGCGGAAAATGCATTTGACAGAGTAAATTGGAAAATTCTATTTGCTATTTTGCAGAAATTTGGTTTTAGGGAAAAAAATTGCTCCTGGATCCAGATACTATATAATTCACCATCTGCCTGTGTAAGAACAAATGATCAAACTAAACCTTGGCAAGATTCAGCTTTCAAAGAGGCACCAGGAATGGATGTCCACTAGGGATGTCAACAATTAATCGACTTACAATTAATTGTCGATCAATACGTTGGCCGAACAAAATGCCTTAATTGTAACTAATCGCTAGAGGGCGCTACTCTAGAATGTGAACACGAGATGCAAATCTTCCCGCGAGAAAGACCAGAAACATGAAGCGCTCAAAAAGAAGTGCGGTATGGGACCATTTCAAACTAGTTAATTCCGGGAACGAAGCCGAATGTTCTCTGTGTAATGCAGTATTTAAATACAACAGCTCTACTAGTTCACTCAGTTATCATCTCAAAAACATGCATGCAGCTGCCCTGCAAGGCGCGAGGGCACCAGACCAACCTACCATCACAGCTACACTGGGAAGGCGCGTGTGTGATGATCGAAGGACTGAGGGTATTACAGAGAGGATATGTGCATGATTGAGAGAGATTTGATGCCAATCAGCACAGTTGCCAGTGCAGAATTTCAGGAGCTCATTAGGTTCCTAAAGCCAGGGTCCAATATCCCTTCAAGAACGACAGTAACCTCCCGCCTGGAAGCACGCTACCAAAAAAAAGAAGAGTGAGCTAAAAGCTATGTTGAGTGCCGCTACGGTCGCTCTGACAACTGACTGTTGGATGGCCTTAACAACAGAAAGTTACATTACCGTAACGTGCCACTATATTGACGAGAACTGGCAGCTAAAGTCAGCAGTGCTTATTACGACTAACATGTCTGATAGACA
>JBAMYA010000022.1:7996352-8038720 GCA_037176975.1 Arrhamphus sclerolepis
CTGCTGGAGCCTATCCCAGCTCACTTCGGGCGAAAGGCAGGGGTCCACCCTGGACAGGTCGCCAGTCCATCGCAGATCTGCAAACTCATGTGAACCTTTATTGACGAAGGTGTCATTGCAATGTCTCACCACAGGGTGGCACCAAAACACCAGGCAAAAATTCTACACTACTACTACGACTACTTAGTCGTGATGTACCTGAATGAATATAATTTCTGCTGCATTTGAACTGTTTCCGTTTACAGATTTCACTGATTTGTTGTAACAGCCATTACTGTAACATACTGAACCCAAATAGTTGTAAGTGGGCCACTGGGGTTGAGAGTGGGTTTGAGCTAGAAATGGGCAAATTATATAAGTTTCCTATGGTTTCAGTATTATGATCCCCAAATAGGAAGTGGTAATTTTTAGAGGTTCCATGTAATTTTAGTGACA
This sequence comes from Arrhamphus sclerolepis, assembly GCA_037176975.1. Lineage (NCBI taxonomy): Eukaryota > Metazoa > Chordata > Actinopteri > Beloniformes > Hemiramphidae > Arrhamphus > Arrhamphus sclerolepis. The sequence goes on from JBAMYA010000022.1 coordinate 7,996,788, forward strand.
AGGGCTCAACATCGCAAAATTAACCAGTTGGGCCCCACCTGCAAAAATGTTGGATCCACTCCATGTGACCCTACCAATAGCACCTCCATGGAATCTGCAATCAAACCCTAATATTTCCGACTTTTAAAACAGGGCCCACGTATAAAGGTTGGCTGGGGGGCTGTGGAAAGAACTTACTGGCCCTGACAAATACATAGAAAAAGATTATTTTTTTTCCCATTATGCTGTATTAAGTGATACATTTTCAATTTTCCTGTTTTTCCTCAAATAAATCAATCAGCTTTGTCTTCACATGGCCAATCTTCCCTATGCAGTTTCCAAGAGTAGTCCTTGAACGTGTGCCTGTATGTGTGGTTGTGTAAGTAGGCCTGGCTGTAGAAACTGTCTTAATAAACATTTGGCCAGATTCGCGTGCACCATGTTCTATTTGAAGTGGACTACTTCCTGCCAATTAGCGAAACACTGCGTGAGCATTAAAGGCAAAGCCCAAAGGGTATGGTGTCTAGAGGCCTCTTTGAAATATGCACAGGAAAAAATGAAAAACCTGACTATCCAACATCAAGCAAGGAAATAATTAGCTTTTTCTTGGTTTTGAACACTCAATACATATAATTTTCAGGTCAAGGTAACGCAACTGAAATGAGGAGTATTGAGAGGAACGCTTTCAATTGTTGGCCAGCAGAGGGCAGCATGGTAGTAATGTCAGACATCAGTTTTACTTAAGATGGAAGGTTTTTGTCTTCACTTTCTTAGTAAAAGAATGCGCACAATAAAAGTATTTTGGTTAGTGTTTTTCCACAACAGTTTTAAAAATGCATGTATAACCAATAATCTGTATGAAGTGATCCCTGTGGTCTTACTTACCCAGTTTTAGTCTTTGTTTTGACAAAAATGTTTTATCACTGTGAATTTTTCATCATTTCTTATTAGACACGTGCATCTACGTCTGTATTTAATTTCTCTCCAAATACAAAGACCGCTCTTCTTCACCCTTCAAAATCTGACAAAGTGGCATGCTTGACATTCCACAATGTGTTTCCCCAGAAACATGTTTTCATTATTAACAACTGGAGCTTCCCAGCCATTCATGAAGTAACGTGCTACCCAGGTTGGTCTCACATTATTGCTTGCAACTTATATTTCAGAGACGGGGTAAAACACACACACACACACATACACACACACATAATGCAACTCATGTTTTTGCAGAAACATTTATTGTTTTTCGCAGCCACTCAGTGGAACAGTCAGTGTAAAAGGGGTCATTCTTTTCAGTCTGCTCTGTTAAAATACAGAATATTTAAAGTCAGTATGGAGTGGCATCTACAGTACACAGTGGCATATCCAAGCTCAGCCCTCAAATGATATAAATAGCAACAACACTATGCAGTGCACCTCATATTTATATGCATAACCAGGCAATAAAAACTAAATAAATATTACAATGCCAAAATACATCATACATGATGATAAAAACCATTGCTATATAAGAACAAGACATAAACAGTATTGCAGAAATAAGGTATGTAGATGTTTTTTTCAGACTACTGGAGGACAAGATTTGTGCAGTAACTCCTCCTGCATTGATTCAAACCCAGCTAAATTTAAAGTGTGCCGAGAGTGAGTCCAACATCTGTAAAGAATCAGTAACACTGTAATGGAAAGGTTATTGCGATCCAGAGTGCTACAACAGGTTACTGCTTCTTTGAAACAGTAGTAAACAGAACAAGCTGGATCTAAAGCTTGAGTGCTCCTACACAGCTGATGAAGATCATCTTGATAAACAAAGTTGTAGTGCCGTTTTTAGTCCAAGATAGTCAGCCGCCGTGACGTCGACTCATTGTCACGCAAGTTCATACCCAAACTGTTGTGGTGCTCTCTGGGGGTTTTTCCTGCAATATATAACCATAGTATTACCTTGCTTTTGCTTCTTTTCTTTTTAATAAATAACAATAAAAAAAAAAACAATTTTTTTTTTAATGAGAGGGAAAAAAAGAGTTTGAGTTTTACCTTCTGTTGTTGAATATACATCACAGCATCATGAACAGTGACAAAGATATGTTGAGGGTTCATGTGGTTCATTAAACCACTTGATGTCAGGATCTTCAAGACACTCTCTAAGGGGACAGAAATCAGAAAAATAACATTGTATACATGGAACATAACTGAGAAAACAATAAGGAAATGAGCGTTTTTGAGTAAATAGGCATTACCATTGCAGTTTGCCAAATAAACATGAATCCCAACTTTCTGGCACTCAGTGCACATCTGCAAAAAGCCGACAGCATCACAATTGTGTGAAGATATGGTTCAACCCTTCACAGTGAGGTGCAGTACCGTCTTTCTTTTGCTGACTAACCTGTGTGAAAAGTCTTGCTCCAGCAACATCAACAAATATCACACTGCTGCAATCAATGAGCACGGCCTGGACGTCACTCTCAGATGCTTCTGAAGAAAAAAACAACATGTAGCTCTCTGACATTTTCAGCAACACAAGAAAATGCAAATAAGGTGGCTAAAAACTGCCTTAATGTTTTGGTGTTTTTTTTTTTTAAATAATAAAGGCATTACTCACCTGATTTAAAGAACTCATTTTCTGAGGAAAATGATGTGTTTGCAATACCTCTCTCCTAAAAAAGACAGCACAAGTAGTAAACATCAAGATTTTACACCGTTTGACTATAAAATCAGTAGAATTTTGGATCAGTTCATTCAGTCATACCACAGTGTTGACAGCTGTCTCGCTCTCCCGTCTCTCTATGGCTTTCCTGGCCTTCTCCCGACTGCGGATCCTCTCTGGCGTCAGATCCAGCAGCCTGGTCATTTGCTCTCTGAAGAAGCTACGGTTCCCGTAATAAATGGGGCCGTTGTAAGTCATAATCTTCACTCCAGGCACTTCATAGCACTGCAGGGAAAACAGGACAGTCCCTTGTTTACTCTTCTTTTGAACTCGTGCTCAATCGCATTTGAGATTATAATTATCAGTCGGTGCTGGTATAAGAAACTGTCGCTTTATTTAATGCCGTCATATTTTTGTTGCCTTAAAGCTAAAAGGAATAACAACTAGAGCGCTCACCTTGCTGTGGTTTTCCAGAGGTCTGTATATTTCTGTGTTGCTGGCCCGTCCAAGAACTGAGCAACCAGCCCTGGTGAATGATTGGACATCAATTATGTTACATACACATGTGAGTTGTTGTTATATTTTGTTTTTTTTTATCTAAATCTGCTTTGCTTTTCTCCTCTAATCTTTGAATTTGCAACCATAACATTGCTTTCAGGTACTTTTTAACTGCATGCAAGTGAAAGGTCTGTATGAATTTATTTGCATTTTCCAAATTTCTTTGTTAAAAACAAATAACAGCAAACCTTTGCGTACGGCAAACCACAGTCATCATGGAGAAAATCACTCCAATAGCCAGACCAAGGTCCACATTGAGCACCACAACCGACAACCAGGTTACAACCCAAACCATCTACGCAAAGACACAATAACATAACGTCATGTCAGAATATGAGAATCTAATGAAGTAGAAGCTTTTTTATGAAAACTGTGGTTTATTCTTCACCAGAAGAAAATGTGAAAGTGGTTGAATCAAGATTTAGCTCATGACTTGGTTAATAATTCTTGGCAGAAGGAGTTATCACCTCAAGTAACTTAGCAACTGTAAAATTACATTCATCAAAGATCCGCACATCAATTTGTCATCAGACGCCAAAGTTCAGGATATTTTAGATTAACATTTCACTAAAGAACCAACTCTCTTTTCTTTTTATTTTCCTTTTGTTCTTGCACTATTATATCTCGCACAGATATTAAATGGCCTCACAAAGTCAAGCTTGCTGATTCTCCACAGCTCAGGTAAGTCCTGGAACTGCAAGAACATCTGTCTGAGGCTGGTAACATTGATGCATGCCAGGACTGCCTGTGGAGGGAGACAAAGGGTGAGATAAGTGAGAATGCTCACTCGGGTTCCTTTGAACTGGCAACGATATGCACAAGTGAGCAAACCTTGGGTAGGAAGTAGAAAAGTGGTCCAATCAGGAGCAGGACGATCAAAACAACCAGACTGGTGAACAACCCAGAAAGCTGCAGGAAGACAAATGCATTCAGAAATACATGGTAATGAAGAGTCTTATATACCCATTTTGCAAATAAGTGGATCAGGGGCAGGCTTTAATATGAAAATGTGCTGCTTTTTGACTTGGCCCCTTGTTTATATGGGAGCAGCATGCTTTATAAAGAAGCTACATCACGCACACTACCTGTGTGTATCCCCCTGCACTCTCAAGTATGTTGGTGGTGGCTAGAGTAGCTGAACTGGGAAAGCAGGTGAAAAACGAGGACACAGTGTTGGAAATTCCGTGAGCCAGCAGTTCCTGAAACCAAACGCAGGTTCGACACAAAGCAGTTAACAGATGTTGAAGAATCTAATCTGGCAAATTTCTGCGAGCAGCTGTGACATTCCTGGGCTTTACCTGGTTGGGATGAATAGAATACCCATGTTTATCAGCATAAATCATCGCTAGTGAGACAGACACGGCGTATCCAACAAATGTTATGGCAATTGTGTCTCCAGCGATGGCAGGGAAAGTGTGAACGGCAGGCAACTGTGGCTTTGGAAATCTAAGAATAGGGACATTAGTAAAGATTAATGAAAGTACTGGTAGCTAAGGAGTCCTTAAAAGTTATTTTTCAATCCTAAAAGAATTACCCAGCAGGGATATGGCCCACGATCTCAATGCTGTAGGCAGAGTCCAGTGAGGAGGCATAAGCCACACATGTAGCAATGATCACCTGTAAAGTATAACAATTTAACGACACTGTGATCTTTTCTTTTTTTTTTCAGAATTCAGCTGACTGACCGTAAAGATCTCCACAGGGATAGGTGTGCGCAGACGATGTCGGTAGCGAGTGTTTATCTCTTTAACAGGCACCAGGACAGCCAAGCACACCAGAGAGATCAGCAGCTCGGCCATGTTGGTGTGAGGCAGGTTCTCCATCACTGAAGCTAAAGTCTAAGCACACACACACCAGTGAGACAGCTGTTTGCTTTTACAGTAACATATTGTGATCCAAGACATGAAGCCCCAATCACCTTGAAGAGAGAAAAGTTCCCAGTGTGACGAGGGAGCCGCAGGCCCAGCATGCTTTGCAGCTGTGAGGTGGTGACATGGAAGGCAGCGGCACTGGTGAAAGCCTTAACAATTGGCTCTGACAGATAGGTGGAGAGAAAGCCCAGCTGAAGTCCAAACATACAGAGCTGGGGTAAGAGAATAACATCATCAGAGTCAGGAATCTGAAATCTGAAATCCCAGTTGCTTATATAGAAAGTAAATTCATTTAATGTCATTCTGCATCCATCTTACCATAATGATTCCTGACAGAAGTGCTACAGCAGAGGCCACCCCGATTCTCTGGGCCTCAAAGTCAGACGCTTCTGATGAACTTGTGTTCATCTCCAGAGGAGTGGGAACCAGCTGCTCCACTACAGAGCCAGTCATCAGACTCACTACAGCAAAGGTACCTGAGAAGGAAAAGTCACCTCAGTAGCAGTGGAGCACATATCATCTGTGAAGGAAATATTTGATTCCTGGTCATTACATTCTGTTACACTGTTCCAAAAACTATATAGTAGATGAGGTGTGGCTAGAAGTCATACCTGTGGACACATGGCGGCCTGTGCCAAAAATCATGTACAAGACAACAGGGAAGAAGGAGGTGTAGAGGCCAAATATTGGGGCCACGGAGGTGAGTAATGCAAAGGCCATACCTGTTATGAGAAAAGCAATGAACAAAAAGGCAGTTTCATAGTAACACGCTTTCTTTCTTTTTTTCTTTCTTTAATTTTCATAACTGCAAAATGTGTATTTTTTTTTACCCCACACCAAGTATGGAGTACATACAAATAACTGAGACAGAAGTGTCCACTCATGACTGTAATTTGGATTGCTTAAAGTAAGTTCTAATGTTAAATATTAATACTATTAGTTCAAATTTCAAACACGCCTGTCAGTACAAGTGACTGTAACATCAGCAACAATTAACTGCAAATTTCTTAGTGTAGATCGTCATTATTTATTAATTTCTATTTTATTTTTTTTCTTTTGAATACACAAAACATACTATGAAGAATAAACAATATACCCCATGCAGCGTATTTTGTTTGTTTGTTTGTTTGTTAACATCCACTAACCTTGAGGAATATGGAGAATCCCCACAGTCAGCCCCGCAATTGTGTCTCCTAACATCCATTTCTTGAGTCTGTATCTCGGCAGCCAGTTGAAGATGGGGACTCTGTCCCTCAACAGGTGAAGGCAGGCTCGCCTGGAACACCTGCAGCTCCCGGCCAGTTTTTCCCGCAGCTTCAAGCCTGCGTTGCTGTTGTCATCGGAGCCGTAAGCCTGCTTGAAGCGGTCCTCGGTGTAAATACTCCTGTACACGGCCACAGAAGCGCTCATGGTGTCCCCTCAGAGTCGGTGGTCCAACATGCAGCCTGGAGCTGTTAAGGTGTTTTCATTTGCAACACTTTTATAGAGGACTCTGAACTGACCTCAGGAGCCATCAGATTTTCCTGCCGGACTCTTCTCAGCCAATGACATGGCTCAAAGCTCAGCTTCTTTTCTTTTTTTTTCTTTTTTACACTATTGAACAACTTTTTTCACATCTTTGGTTTGCCTCAGACGACATAAAGGTGTACTGCATCATTTCTTTTCCTTACAGATAACCTCTGGGTCCTAATGCTCAAAGTTTTTTCAGCAGAAATAATCATCCAATCTGGTTTCAGTCCCTCCTTCCTAGCAAACCAAGAAGTGGGCAGGAGGTAGGTAAAAGCTCAGAGGAGGAAAGCTTGATACAATGTGCAGCACTGTGAAACGCCCAAGCACATCAAAGTAGTATTGTTGTAAGAACTGAGGAGTAACCTCAAACCTTGTCTGTTAACGAGGAGCTCATTTCCGAGAGGGATGGATGTCTGTCATGGGTGGGTGTAGCCAAATGATGAAGAAGATGAAGGAAAAAAAAAGTGCATGCTACCCAGGAGGCCTCAGTGAAACTCAATCATACATGAAACCTGGTTCATGGATCAAACCACACCTTCATTCTGGTCAGAACATGTGTACGATGAGTGAGACGTTTTTTGTTAGACAGCAGTGTCTGTGTGTGTGCATGTGTATGTGTGAGGTCCATTTTTTTTTCTTTTAATTCTGCTAAGTAGCCTACTTTATCCTCATCACTGTCATACCTGTTAGACCTGGAAAAATGGGGCGTCAGCCCAAAAGGTAGGAATGGCATCTCTTAACACACCATTCATGAGTTTAAACAACCCTAGATCCATTATTAGATAGTAAAGAATATAAACCTTCCTTAGCAAACAAAACAATGTGACTCAAAGCAGTTTTGGCTTAGAAAGGAATATGTGTTTGCAGCAAAATGGTGATTAATGTTTTTTAATATGGCACTGAAGGCTACCTCATACCTTGCACCAGGTACTTTATGCATTTACCCATAGAATTGTACACTTGACACAGTATACACTATACAGATAACTGCGGTAGCAAAAGAAACAAAGGCTTTTAAAATATCAAGCTAAGTCCATCATGGGGAACATATAAAAGAAATGGTCAAATGTATGGTAGAAATTTCAGCCTGTAACAGCAACAGTCTCTCCTCTGACATCGAAATGATACAAAAAATGTTCTCAGTTTGATGCTTTGATCATCCCCAATAAAGTTTTTCAGTTTTTATGTCCATGCAAAGTACATAATGAAACCAGTGGAGTCCGCAGAATCCATTAATTCCACTGCAATAAATCATAAACGTCAATAGATTTATGTCTGAATTTTCTGCTGTGTTCCATATTGGCTTGATGAACTCGCATGGTATAATAAGCACTGATGACTACTCTGCCCAAAGGCAAACTAATACGTTGCTTCTCCTTAGGGCTCAATTATATATTTATCCCATGTTTTTTATGATTAACAGAATTAACAGAATAGAACAGAGCAGTTGAGAAGTGTGACCGTACAAGCATCAAAACAACTAAATAGGCAAAGAAGAGAAGAGTGTAAGAAAGTTTGTCATACTTCAGAAATGGTTCTTGTCACACTTTAGAAGAACAGCAACATGGATTATTACATTTAAAAAATTAATAATAATAACATACCGATGGCAAACAATCAAGCATGGGACTGCTATGTTTATTTGCACCCTGACAGCAACCTTCAGTGCATAGGATCTTACATCTTACGTCAATTTTACTCTGAAATAAATGCACAGTTATCAAGGTCCCAAAAATGGCTCTTTTTAGCCTCTATTATCAAGCAGCACGTGAACTTCTTTTAAGTATAAGTAAAGAATAAGGAAATCAAGGAAATCACACCGTCAAAAAGGCTCTGAATATAAAACAAAGGAAATGGAAATTTATTTCTAGTTTAGCCCTGTTTTGGGCGCCGCGAATGAATAGCTTCTGTATCATGAATAACGTCTCTCATCTAAAAAGGCTACGTGAGGAAGGGCAGGCAATGCCACTCTTTCAATTGTTGCACAGAGCAACACCCAAGGATTTTGGTCTGAATAGACTTAGACCTTGGCTGGAGGGGTTGCAAGTTTAAAGTTTTGTTGTAAAGGAGCAGAAAAACAGCAAATGATGAAAAGCATTTTTTTTTAGGTGTTTCACTTTGGTAAAAATATAATAAATCCTCACACCCAGCTTGTCAAGTGCTGATGCCTGGTCACAAATGTCCCCCGTAATACCATGAGTACCCATTTAGTGTCATTTTACATTACATTTAGGAGACACTTTTATCCAAACCAACTTACAACAGACTCTGTTGTAAGTCGCTTTGGTTGGTTGGGTCCTCTGTTGAACAGAAGATCTATAATCAAGCCACAGTAACAGATTACAAAGCAGGTGAAGTTGAGTCAGCATTCTCATGAGTGCAGCTTGGACACAACTGAAGTCCAGGATAGGTAGTTAAAGAGAGGATGTAGCTGTGACAGAAAGAATTCTTGAAAGAGGAGAGTTTTTGAAGAGCTTCTGAACGAAGCGACTTGTTGCTCACTTTCCAGGCAAAGATTGTGATTGTGAATGTGCGTACGCAAATTTTGAACCTGCACACAAAGATTTTGGAAACGGAGGAAACTGGTGACGCAGATGGTGAGGTGATGAACTAAAGTCATGTCCATTTAACTTCAGTCAATATCAGACTTTTAGAACTATAAACAGCCAAGCCAGCAGTATCACAGATGTGTTCTTTTAGTGAGCCATCACTATAACATGAGGTAAATCCACAATCCTGCACAAACTTTCAGGTGGGCTATATGTTTCATAAAGGGAAACTGCTTGCATAAATCAGGTTGTTGTCTTTTTTCGGTGCAGGCTATTTTCAGCTTCTGCTTAGAGAAATAATATTTTGGAAAAATTAATAATACAAAACTGCATCTGTAACCACATCGACAGGAAAAAAGCAAGGGGTCACATTTCTGTGCTTGTCACTTGGGTTGGCAGAAGCGCGTGACTCCGGAGCCGGGCCTGTGAGTCTTTATCCATGAGGCCCAAACAAGCTACATGGGTCCTCATGTGATGGGTGGCAGCAAAAAGTAAAAAAAAAAAAAAGTAAAAAGTACCATCCAGATATAGTCGGTGTCTCCTCAACAGTCTCCATAAAAGGGTCTGGACCTTGTATCACTCTGAAGTTGCCTGTGGTGAGAGGCATTGAGCTGTAGTGGGCTAACACATTCCCCACCAGTCTCCACATTGGGATTAGCTTCCCAGTGCCTTCGGGTTCGGAAACAGATTCTAACTGTTGTTTGTACTTATGCACCAGACAAATCTTTGGCGTGCTTCTAAAGGGGCTCCAGTGAACTGTTGGGGAACTTAAATGCTCACATTGGTAACAGCAATGTTGCCTGGAAGTCGACACCACTGGCTCCCCGTCCAAAAGCTTTCTTGCGCTGCTCTGAGCACATATCCTATCACAGGTATGTGTTTCTGCCCCATAGTGAATAAGAAAAAAAGTTCTTATATTTTCATGATCTTATAAGGCATACAGCTCAACATTAATATTAAATCCACTGACTGTAAATCTGTTCAGAGTAGACTCTGACAAGAAAAAAAGAACTCTGTTAGAGCTTTGATGTTATTTATATTAATTTTATAGTTATTTTTATACATCATTTCATCCCAGAGGATGCTGTAATTAGCAAGGAGGGGTTACTTGGTCATCCCACATACCGTGACAATGCTGGGGACATCTAACTCTGTTTTAATCTGTCCGTCATAAATAAATAATAGTTGTCCCTGGCTGTTCATTCTAAAATCCAAAAAAGGGAAAACATTAGCTAATTTGCACAAAATCTTCCCTGCTGTTAATTAAATTAAATGAAAGCAGAGTCAGACAGGGTGTAGGTGAAAGGTCCAAGGATGTGTCACTGATGTAAAGCACTGCATATGATGTATCTCCACCTTTAGACTAAATGCAATAAACAGACATCCATGTGAGAGTTGTTTTTGTTCCTCAGTTGTATTCCTAGAATTTCTGTGTCTCTGGTGGACAGGAGATGCAGTGATATAAGTGACTTCCTTTAAATGCCAGGAATGTGGGCCATTGTGTTGATTAGCTCCAGAGAATTTATAAACACACCAAAAGAGTGATTTGTCTGCACGCTGTTTAAACAAGATATTAATCAGTGGTTAAAGGAACAATGCGCTGAATAGAAGAGGATATGGAGAGCTAACGTAGATGATATCCTTCTGCTCTTTCATAACAGACAGTTTGTCATAAATACCTGAAATAAATACCTGAGTGGTACACAAAGCTGTCAACTCAAAACAGGGTATCAACATCTGTCTGCAGACACAGTTTGTAAGAAAAGGGTTACATTATTATAAAGGAGACATGCATAATCAGCAATTACCAGAGTCATATGAAACAACCTTTAAGTGCAGGGACTGTAGAACATCCATTCAGCCCTCTTCCATCTCAGTGGATGAATGATCTTCCCAAGTGGGGTGTCATTTCATACATAATTATATTATTGAATGCTCTGGTAATGTATTTCTGAAATGTGTCTTCTTATGTATCTCTTTCTGTCTCAAAGGTGCTTTCTTTTTTTCTTTTTTTGGTTTTCTGTTCAGGTTGATCTGCTGTTCTTTTTGGGTGTTCCCTGTTAGGCGTCACCACAGCAGTGATATCCGCATGACTGATTTGGTGCAAGTTTTATTCCGGGTGCCCTTCCTGACGCAACTGGGATTTGGACCCAGACCTCCTGTGTGGTAGGCATCATAATTATATTGCATGTTAACGAGCACACTTCAATGAAGCGATCACCACCAATCGATGAGGCTGAGCGAGTTACACAAATTTCAATCTTAATCCTTTCTTCTGATTGCCTGAAGCCACAGATTTTCTCCTTTTACTGTCATTCTCTCTTTTGGGAAAACAACAAACAAACAAATAAAAAAACTAAATCTCTAACTGGGATTTAAAAAATAAAAATAATAATTTTTTGACTCAACTTGCATGGCTAAAATTCCAACAACAGTTTGAAATTCTGTTTTGACCCAAAATGGGCCATGGTTGTTCCAAAGAAACCAAAGTGACTCATGGCGCTTTCCTTCCTTCTAGTTTTAGGGGGTAAAGTTGGCCACGTAATTTGGCTCCAGCCCTCTCCTCTGCAGCATCTTTTGAAATCATTGGTACAACTTGACAACACTCACTTCAGGAGAGCAGTGAGTCCTGTACAATATGACACGAATAAAGATAGTTTAATTGGGTCTGTGATGTCACAGAACACTGCAAATCTGAATTGCTCATGGAATTAAATATTTCCATAGTCAGGCAGATCAATAGTAAGTGACACGGTTTTGGATTTGATAATCACTTCATACACTCAAATACATTATCTCAAGTACAGGTAGAGTAATTATTTACATAATGTATCTCCTTTAAACGAGAAGTCAGGAAGCAGGATTAGAAGTAAAATCAACTGCTTCTACTCCTGTTCGAGGCACACAATCTAACTTTTGTGTTTTAAGTTATTGGCATGATTTAGCTAAATTGTAAATGTCCAAAGAATCCGCTACAGAGTCGAAGCATGCCAGCCATTCATCATGGGTGAAACGCTGAATACCTGGTACAACACATTTTCAAAGAAAATAAACTTTAATGAGTGTTGTTTCAGCACAAAGCACACTATCAGGACAACAGAGGCCCTCTGTCCTGATCATTTAATATCACATGTTTTCACATCTGGTATGAATATGTGAATTACAAGTAGACAGCTCTAAAAACTGGCGCAAACAAATAAAAAGTGGTCAGACCATGTCAGACCACTGTCAGATGTGGTCTGGGATGTGTGGGGGGATGTTTTTCTAACAATAAGAATGCAAATGTACCCCGGGATAGCCACATGTGTAAAAATGTGCCACTGTCGCAATAAAGTTGCAGAAATAGCGAAAAGGCGTCATGTTAGTCTCCCAGATGAGATATGTAACATCATGACAACCTGTAAACATCTTTATTCACATGTACGCCTAAAGGTAACCAACAAATAGCAGTAGTTATAGCTGCACAGTATCAGTTTGACAGTTTCATAAATTGAAAAATATAAAAGCAATGAAAAAAAAAGCATGAAATATTTTTGGAGCCCTGAAAATGTATCAATTCATACTGAAAAATCTTTTAGTCAGCGGAGGGTTTGGTGTGAAATATAGCACAGTTTATCCTATAAATATCACCAGTGATTTATAAAAGACTAATTATTTCTTGATGTGACAGTGCTGTCAAAAATGTTTAGTCAGGTCTGTACACAGAAACGGAGATCAAATTAAGTGAGAAAGTAAGTAACGATAGAAAGACCTTTAATATCATTGAAAAAAACAGTAATACCAAAAGAAAAAGAAAACAAAAGACAAAAAAGATTACACCATGTATCCTGGGGTGAAAGCCCCTAAAAGGCTTTTGTCACTTTGCTGAGGCAACTGATGCAACTGCTGGAGGTTGTTTAACGATAAAGTTTATGGGTTCTAATGGACCGCTTGCACAAACTGCAGGGTGGTTTTTTTTCTGTCCTGTTATGTTTCCATTTTCAGAGTTATTGATGTGAAGTGCACCATTGTCCTGAAAGATAAAAATAGCAATCTTGTAAAAAAGAAAGAAACTTATACAGAGTGTTGTAAGGCTTGTAAAAACATACATTTTGATAGTAACTGCAGTTATGTTTGGCAGCACACCTTATGATCCCACTTTCCTTCTTCCATTAGCATTAATCACATTATAAAAATACATCATCCACCCTGTCTCCTTCATGCTGAGTGTGTGTCCTGACGTTACAGGGTCTTTCAATTATAGTCGTCCAGAGAGAGTCTCCAGTTACTTCGTGGCCCATAGTTCCTGCTATTGTTCTTTATCTGCTTTATGGGACGCTTGTCCTGACCCCCCATAGAATGTTCCTTTGGAAGTGACCCTGTCTATGAGGCAGCCTGCTGGAAGCAAAACTTATCCTTTTGTCTCCCAACCCTTTCCGTCTTCTGCTCGTCTCCCTCCATTAGTGTCTCTATTTCTATTTGTTTAGCTTTCTGAATCATGCCTCTTCACAAGGACATGATTCATGAAGCTATGATATTTTTTTAAGAGCCAAACACTTCACAGCAGTTTCTCTGGATGCCCCTCTACATTGTTATAGTAGGTTGTATAGCAGCTTGGAGGCCCTGCCATTGAGAATACGCAGTACAACACAGTTATTGCATTCTATAACTACATTTTCTTTCCTCTATCAAGTCTTCTGTGCTGTTTCTTTTATAGCCCAGACTTTCATCCCTGTGTTGTAATTCTTTCGGTGTTAGAAAAGCATTGAAAGTCTTGTATCTTTTTAACGGGTGTCTTAACTTTGCGTGAGTAGAGCAGATTTTGGAATGAGTTGCTTATTTCCTGTTCATTCTTGATGAACAACTCTTGACCTCCACCACACCTACATGAGGTGTGGTGGGGTCCATTCATCAAACATCTGGGTCATGCATCTCCTGGGCGGGTAATGCCTTACCCGCCTACATCCACGGGCTCCCAAAGGACCCGCATCTGAGTGTGCGCTTAAGAAGCATCCTCACCGAACAGGTTCCATGTCCCCATGAAGGTGGCATTAAAAGTGCGATGATGATTGAGGAAAAGGTTCATCATGGTAAATAACTTTGATCTGCTGCTTCACATTCTGCTCATCGCTTCTGGAAAACAAGCGTACCAGCATAGACATACAAAAAAAACAAAACTCATCCCCTCATAAGCAACCTGTCATGTGAGGAGAACAAAAGGTGAGACCTGGATTCACTTCTGGCCTTCCTTTCTCTGCTGATAGTCACTGTCTTGTATGTCCCCTTTCCAGATATTGAGGCACACACGAGAAAACAAAACATGTAATTACAGCAGTTTATCGCCTGCCTCTCTTCTTGATCATGCCGTACATGCCACATTCTTAAGTTTCATCATTTTGTGTCATTTCAATGACACATTGACTGAACCATATAGGGAAAAAGTTTTGACCCACACAGTGCTTGAACTGCCTGGAGAGTCTAGTCTGGTTTTGGCATGTGTCATTTCCTAGCCCACGCCAGAGCATTGTCCAGCTGAAGTACACAGCGGCGACACAGCCTTGAACTGCATTGTAAGAGCCGCTGCGGCATTGTCTGCTTCACTTCAGCACTTCTTTCAACACTAGATTCACTTTCAGCGGCAGGGCACTCAGAGCACTCCACACAACGAAGAAACAACATTTCCCCCCGTTGTCTTTTCTGGCGTGTGCTCACTGGAGAGCAATCATGATTCCCACATGCAGTACGCAAAAAATAGCGGTCTGCAAAACAGAAGAAAGCAGTGTCTCGAAAAATGATGAGTTGAGACATGTGAATGCATTTCTGCAGAGATTAATGGTTTCTGGATGTCAGCTGAACAAATGCTGAGGAAAACCAATTATTCAGCCTGTAAACTTATCCACAGTGATGGGCTTAAAGGCGATGGGATTTTACCTCCATTCGTCGTAGTGACTTGAGTATCTCACCGTGTGTGAGACTCTGATGAAGTGGGTCCTTGAGAATCACCAGTGCAGCTAAGCTCACCTCACACAGAGTTCAGGGCAGTTCTGTAGCTCATTGCCTAAAACGTTGACTCAACATCTTTTAGATAATAGTTTGTCTTTTCTTTTTCTTTTTCTTCTTTTTTCCTTTGGTCAGATTAAAGCTTGGACTCTTTGTGTTTGTGTGACAGGAAGATTAAAAAGAAAAAGTGTGTTAGGTTTGTGACAAGAAAGCAGTTCTTGGAGAAAACAATGAATGAAAGAAAGAAAATCAGTTTTATGATGTCATTAATACCATTAGGTAATATATTTCCTGAAGTCAATCTAAGATCTCTAATCAACCTGCTGCAGCACCAGACATCCTTTACAGCACGTACGAGGCTGAGAGCAGTCGGGTGGAGTGTTGAAACTGAACTGAACTGGCTGCCACCGCCACAACACTCTCCCACCACAACGTGCCATCATTCATGCAAACCCCAACTCCAGCCAGACGTCACAAGTGAAACAAAAAAGGAGCTTTGTTTTACTGTATACTGTACATGTGGGAGTACTGTAACACAGCATCTGTCTTTAGACAGGTGAAAGAGAAAGAGAGAAATCTTCAACATGGATGCAGATGTTATTATGAAGACTGTTTGAGAACGATGGCTGATTGAATTGTCTTACATCATGATATAGCATGGAAAAAAAGTCTCGCAAGTCATAGTGATAATAAAGTTTCTTTGAAATCATAATAGTGTTTTAATGATTTTTGTTTTGTGCATTCCTCCATGTGCTTTCCTTGCCATCTCTTTCTCTCCTTATATTTCTTCTTCTCTTGTTTCTGCCTCCCCTTACTTCCCAATCACCTTTACTCCCATCCTTTCTTTTTAAGCATCAAAGGGGACTCGTGGCTCCAGCTGGGTGGCTACAAGCGTCTCATTTCCTCTCATGCTCTCCAGGCATTCAGCAGCGGCGTGCTCCATCAGGGCTGAGCAGACCCCAGGGAGTCCACCAGAAGCCTCCAATAGGCGCTCACCGCCACTTCCTGCTCATTTAAGAGAGCCCTCAGAATGGAGAGCCATTGTCCTGGCTGTTATCAGATGGCTCCACTCCACAGACAGACAATGCTGATAGCCTGCCCCCTCCACCTCTACCTTAGTGGCTGTGTGGATGCTCTCCTGTTTGTTTATATAGTTATTTATTTATTTTCATGAAATCGTTAATTCAGTCATGATTTCATTCGTAATTATTTCTCTCTTTAAATCTCCACAGTTTGTCTGGATTTGAACTCAATAGCAGGCAGACCACACATGCCTCTGGAGGGTAGTGATGTGAAGGAATCTGATCTGTGCGAGTCCAGATGTAGCTAAACAGGTACGTATAAGGCCTGTAGATGGATGAGTCAAAGTGATCTGTGTGCAATACAATAGAAACAATGAATGAGAGTGATAGAAAAATGTATTTTTTAAGCATCGAGATATGTTTTGGGTTTTTAAGTTTTTTTTTTTCATATACAAAATGATGACAAATAGTCAATTTGCTTGCAGCAGCTATCATGCATACATGCAACCCAACACAAAAAATCTAATGACGATACAACAGCAAGGCATGTTCAGCTCAACTGATGTGGAAACAAAGGAGAAACTGTTTGAATTTGTTGTTAAAAAGAGGAACTCACATCTGTGGCTTCAGACACATTTAATCAGCCATCGTCAGAT
This sequence comes from Arrhamphus sclerolepis, assembly GCA_037176975.1. Lineage (NCBI taxonomy): Eukaryota > Metazoa > Chordata > Actinopteri > Beloniformes > Hemiramphidae > Arrhamphus > Arrhamphus sclerolepis. Next base: position 8,013,552 of record JBAMYA010000022.1, read on the forward strand.
GATAACCTTTGATGACTAAACCATTAGAAAAACTTCTCTTTAAGAGTTGTTTCCACAGTTTTTTGTGTGGATGACTGAAGCAGTTGTGATCAAGCACTTTCCCATTTTGCATCCAAAAACATCTGAAGTGTTTTCAGTGACAGTAAACTCAAAGTTGAAATCTGCCATTTTGTTTCAGGAAGATAAATATATATAATTATCCACAATTAAAGCCACAATCCTGGTATTAACAATAGATTGTCAGTCTAATTTAGTTCAGCAGGAGTGGTGGCTATGCCTTTGTGAGCAAACTAAATGGAGTGAGATGCATCCAGGGGAAAAACTGGAAAATTTGAAATTCATTGTTTATGAATTTGTTCTCAAATTTAAAACGTTTACAAAGAAAGGTGGAAAAACGTATATAATTGGAGTAACAATGAAGCACAGCTGGGCAGCAGCATGGAGTACAAGCAATATGGGAGCAGTGCCCTCTTGTGTAGCAATGCGGAAATGCAACAGCAGGCTTTTCTCTACCCCCCTCTTTGTCCAGATGCACCCCACCCCCACCCCACCCCACCCCCGTCTCTAAGCATTTTTTTTTACCCTTGCCATTTTGTCGTTTTGCTTGCAACTTTTTGCCCCCCACACACAGAAGAGTGAGGGGCTTTCCTATAGAGACACCATTGTGTTTGCTGTATCAAAGAGAGATTTGTTAAAGGGCTCTTTGGTGTGCTGTGATATCACCCACATCAGTCAGGATTACCTGTGCAGGTGGTTGCAACCAGGGGGGTGTAGGCGACTGGACTCACTCCCTGCTCCAATTTCACAGGCTTCTGACCAAACAGGAAAGCCTGTAACAGTAGACGGGAAGGAATCAGAGCTAGAGAGGAGTCGGGTTTAAGCTGCCTTAGAACAATCCCCTTCTTCCTTCCCTAATATGTAAGTTAGATCAATAGTTGCAGATCATTCAGTATCGCTCTTCTATTATTATTTTCACCTCTTCAACAGCTCATTATTGCACTGCCAAAACTGATTTCTAAGAATGTTTTTTTAAATAAAAAAACCTTGTTTCAAGAAAAATGTAATAAACAGAATAATATATGCTAATATTCCTAAAGCTAGTCATATTCTCTTATATGAAGCAAAAAAAGAAATCTGACAATGGGGTAAGAAAAATAATGGTTGGCTGGAATTCTTAAAGTGAGACATGTTTTAAAAATAAGACAAAAAAAAGAAAGAAAGAAAGAAAAACTTTAAATTTTAATAATAAACCTAATTCCTTATAATTTGGGGGAATTCTACATCCTAACTAATAATAATACTGGCTCCATGCATTAGAAGATCTGCAAAATTCAGAGGAAATGGAACGCAAACATTTCAAACTTTTCTAATACTTTCATAACTGTTAGTTGCATTTATATAGTTATAATATATTGTGTGCCATAATGTGTTTGCTGGCATTTTATTTCAGTCTTTGTGAGTTAAAAAAAACAAAACAGAAAAACAAGTGAAATTTCAGCAGGTTTTAAAGGCTCAAAAATGAAATTAATTGAGACAAAGGAGGGAATCTATTTCTTAAAAAAATATTTAGAAGAGTCATGCTAACACTCAGCACATGGATACTCCTGAAGAATAAAGTTGTCCAGAGCTGAGACATTAAAATCACAACGTACAACAACGCACATCTGATGAGAAAGTGAACAAAAATCTCTGAAACTCATTCATCCATATATATTTCCCCTACTTTTTCCTCTCTTCTTTTTTGAAGATCAAGCAATGGCAAAAAGTTGAATATTTCTACCTCTTTGATCTGCACACACAAGTGAGAGTTCATTTCCATTTTTGATTTTTTTTTTCTTCCTTTCTGTAAGAGTGCCAGCATCAAGATTTACCTTGGTGTGCAAATGTGCTGGAATAGGTTAAAAGGAAATCTCGCTGCTCTCTCAAAGCACAAGTGCAGATGTTATGAAGTTAATTAAAAATTTAGCAATTCGTTTCTCCCGTCCCAATTTAGGCTGCATCAAATGGAAGAAAACAGAGAGAAAAATGACTTATGAGAGGCATCCATGCAGTCAGTATTTTTCACATGTATGGCGACATCAACAAGGAGGAATACTTCTGTAATGTAAAATTCAGAATTAAACACCACTTCTATCCTCCTTTTACAATTTGTTATGCTTAATTAGGACATATTACATCCTATATTTAATGCACCTATTGCTGTTTTAAAGAAAATCATCGAGCGCAAAACTATGAGTTTGACATCCAACATTCTGATGTTTTTTGGATTTCTTTATTCTTTAAATCTGTCAGATTGACGAATCTTTAAGAAGGGTTCGATATTGGTGCACATATTTCACACCACCTGCGTCATTTAGAAGACAACAGTGATAAACTCATTCTTAAGCACCCCCCCTTCCACCAGTCTTCCCAACAACTACCCCAGCTTTATCCATGTTTGCTACAATTGCATCAGTATGTTGACGCAGGGCCTGTATCTCCTCTTCCAACTCTTCCATCTCCTCCCAGATAATAGTGCCATCCACAGAAAGGATGTCAAGTCTCAAGATGCTGCCCACCCCTCTCTACTCCCCCTGAGTGGATGATGCTCCAGGAGGGTAGCAGAGGGAGGGTGGCAGGGTGGTTTCTGCACAGGTGCTGCAGCTGCATTCGTTCATAATTCGTTTCCGTGTGAAGACTGCTCAGCGTTAGCCTCTATGTTGCTGCTTCCCCCCAGTGGGACCCCTCCTCCACTGAGTGATATTACAAGCGGCAGCCGCACGCCTCTGATCTACATGCGCTGGGCTCCCGCCTGGTCCTGGGTGAATAGCGCTTGACTTGTTCAATTTGTTTAGAAGCCGCGTTCGACGCTTTGAAGCCACACATTTTAGCATAAATCATAACCTGTCTCCTTGCTCACAACTGCTTTGAAATGCAACATCTGCTTTTGAATCCCCTGCTTTACAATTAGTTAAGCAACATCAATAGAATGACTCCCTATAATTTTTCCTGATAATGAACTGCTATGTACACGTGCAAGGGCACCGATGGTGGGGCCCATTTGGTTTTTCAAGGCCAAGGCCCTGAGACAGATCAATCTCCATCAGTCTCACTGTGCTGGGACGCCGTGAACTTGCGGAAGTTCTCAACACGTTCTGAGAACAACCAGGCACACGTTGAATTGGGTTAACCCTCCGTGGTAACCTACTTAGGAAGTGTCATGGTTGTGGGGCATGTTACCGGGCCGTGTTGTTTACTCTTTCATCACACTCTTCAGGATCCCTGTTTGTTGGTTTGTTTTGCAAAGCGCAGCCTTCTGTTCAGCAGTGGGAAAAGTGCGGAATCAAAATCCCGGAGAGCAGCCTGACGTTGACATTGATAAGCTTGGCCTGTCACTATCCATTTGTCTGAATGACACTGATGCTCTGGCTGGATCTCTGGAGGAAATGGTACATAAAACCAGGTGCGTACGCTAGGCCTACTGCCGTGGCTGTGCTTCAGAGAGAAAACTCTATTCACTCTAAGTTAAGTTTATATACTTCAAATCTAAACTTAATGCCGAAAAATAAAAGAAAACACTCCAGATATTGGCAGGAGTTGTAGTTCAGTATACTGCGCCAAAGTTAAAACTCTCCAAAATCCATCAGTTAGAGTCCTCTCATCAAGTGCATTAAGAATTCTTTTTGCAGGTTGAAGGGGAAAATAACAATCCCAAAGATTTTATTTTCAAAGGCAAGCATTTGATCAGTAGTCATCAATTAAACTTACTGAGGTGCAAATTACACCACAAGGATTAGATGAAAGAGCCTCTGTGTCATTTCCTCCCCTCCTCCTCAAAGCTTGGCTTGATTTGCAGTACACACAAACAGCAGGCTGATCCCTGGCATGGTGATGACAGGGTGACACTTCCCCTCACATTACGCAGGCTGAGCTGACTGAGGGGCTTAACAGATAGTGGCATCGCAGGCGTACGTTTACAAATAAATCTACGGCTCTGGTTGTGTGGCACTCCTCTGTACATGTAGCCCTTGTATCTCTGCTCCTGCTTTGCATTTCTGATTTCAGCTGGAGCCCTGCCATAAGATCCGGTTACCATACCGACAAGAGTCCTTCTTCCCAGATGGTGCACTGGGACTTCCTGGGTAATGTTAATGAAAGAGAAGCCTTGAATTTTGAGGATTCGGATTAGCCCTTACAGCAGACACAACAGTGATCGCTGCACATTTTAGCCTGAATGTGATCTTCATATCATAATTAACTAAACCCAAAGTTTTGATAGCTTTTTTTTATTTTTATTTCTTTTAGATTTTCTTGTCAGTCTCATCTCAGAGTAGCAGTTTAAATCAGTTGCCAATATCACTGTGACAGGTGCTCACATCTCCCCACAGCCACAGAACAAAGCGAGAAGCTCAGTTGGCAGACGTCCCTGGGACGCTTCAATCTCCACATAAATCTGATGGCTGTAAATAGTATTGTCATGTGTTACAGCTAATTATTTACCTGTGTTTATCTTTGTCTAAACATGTTCATATAGGTTTCGTTATTTGATACTCCCATTGTTTCTTTCTTCTTTTGTCTCTGCTTTTTTATTATTCATTTTATGTGGCATTGTGCAGACAGGCAATTGCAGGGAATTCATCTTTTTGGGGAATTTACGAGGCAAACCCTATGAATAAACAATTCTCCTTTTCCTGGTAAATTAGTTATCATTAAATTTAAATGTTGTGTTGGGGAAATGAATTACCATAAACTTATCATGCTGAAAAAAGAGATGCCAGAGTGGATACTTCACACTCCAAACAGGAAATTCACAGAGGATGGCTGACAACTGACAGATGCACAGACAGCTTAATCAGATCAGAATCAGTTTTACTGGTCGTGTACGTACAGCTACTGGGGGGACTGGCTGTCTTTAACTCTGAAGTTTCAGTGTAGACGACCTACAAAATAAAGAAGACGCAGCAGCTGAGTGATGAACAGTAATTTGTTGCATATTATAACATTTCAAAAGGTTTAATAATGCACTTTTCAGAAGTATAATTAAAACTAATATTGTTTCTTGATATTTTTATTTATCGTTATAGTTTATTGTGTTGTTTTTATAAAGCACTTGTTTTAATGGCTCAGTGCTCATCCAGTCTTGCCTGAGAACACAGACGTTTAGGAGCTTTTGCTGTTAGTGAGAGTGTGATCTGGCTTTGTCTTTTAGAAATGAGCGAGTCTGTCCTGATAAGAATGTCTGGATAGCATCATTCAGAGTTACTGAGGCCTGCGCAGATAAGGGAGTCGTCAACTGTCTTGTGCACTTAAGCAGACCCAAAGTATTACTGATGCTAACTTTTGAACTTGTGTCCTGATAAGCCATGTGGTCCCAGGTCTCTTTGACTACTTTCTTTTCATTTGAACAAAAATAAATAAATCAGATCAGATTTCAGGTTGCAGGAACTTTTTAACTGTTTTATCTTTTTTAAGTGTCTGCACCACATCAACCAGAGCCAGTTGTAGTTCATAGAACCGCATGGATATTTGTTTTGTTTTTGTTTTTCAACATCTCTCTGAATCTAAGGACAACTATCACTGACATAACTGAACAACACGTCTAAATGAAGTAACTGTTCGGTGACTTGTTCAGACCATGTGAGTGTATGGTGATTGGCTGATCATAAAAAGGGCAACAATGTGACTGGTCATTCAGATTTCTTGATGGTTAATCCTATTCATCCGCATCTGCCAGACTGGGTCAGACTGGGTGAAACTGGGTCAGGCTGCTTGTCTGGTATGACAGTCCTCAGAGTAACAGCACTTTCCCATCTTCATTTAAAATTTGTGAACACCTTACGGTTGTAATTTTGTTTTACTCTTTTTGTTTTTGTTTTGTTTTTTTTTGAGTTCTTGAATTGAAAAAGTGCAGATATATTATCAAATTATAATTGACCAAAGTAAAACATGTAATGGTTTTGGTACCTTGAAAATGTTCTAATGTTACTAATATTCAAGTTTTTTTAATAGCAATATTTTACACTTTTGAACAGTGTATCTTGTTATTATGCATATAGCCTGTATCTTTATTTTTATGTTTATTATATTGTATTTTGTACATAGTATTTTATCTTTTTCTATGTTTTTATTACTAAATTAACAACTTGTTGTTTTTTTTAGTTTTCTATTTAATATGGTTTTTTTGAGCTGCTGTTGCTAGTAAATTTCCTCACTGTGGGATCCATCTTTCTATCTTGTGAATGCATTGCAGTTTGGGTTTTTGTTTTTTTGTTTTTTTGTTTTTTTATTGGATTAGGGTTTAGGTTTTAACTTTGCCTGAGTCAGGCTTAAACATACTGGCAGTGGTTTGGGGTCTTGTTTATTTATTTTCATTCATATTTCATCATTTTCTCCTTTTTTTTAACTTCCATTTGTGAATTTGTTGATAAGCATTGTTCTCTGACAGTGGTGTCGTCATGTCTGTTGTTTTGCAGTTTTGCTGGACTGTTACTGGTTTAAAGCCTTTTCTGTGTATTACCTAAATATTCATATAATGTCCTTCTTCAAGTTTTAAACAATTTGGATATATCTTTTTCCGCCTGGTGATCAGTCATGGAAACAGTTGACATCTGTCTTTGTTTTATTTTTTTTTTATTTAGACTGTGGTTAACATGATTTGTACACCTTTTTAAATGCCATTACTCATCTCAATTTATTTCTGTGCAGCAGGTTGCACAATTGTTTTTTGTTTTTCTTCAAGACTTATTTTAGACTTAAGTACAAATGTGTAACATATTTCTGGAGTCTCTTCATTTCTTGTCATGCATTTTGGCATAGGTCTCTTTTTCAGATCTAACGTCTTATATCATTGGCCAAAAAAACCTTCAAAGCATGTCATATCCTGCTGAGATGATGAAATGATTCTGAATAACCATTAACGTGACATTTGGCAGATGGACTGTATTCATCTTTATCACAGCAGAGTTTCTGCACTACTTTCCTTTGATAAAACATGAAACACCTCCTCTGCTCAGGCTTTTAGACCAGGACAAGTCTTTTAGTGCTAATATATAAGTGAAGTTTTTTTGTGTGAAACATCTCAGTTGTTAAAATTCAACTCTTCCACTTAACACTTAATATCTTTTTAAGGTTTCTTTTTCTGACATGAAGTTCTTCATCCTTTGTTGCATGATAAATTCCCTGCCTTCAGTAAGATGAATTTTAGTGTAAAGATTATCTCAATACAGTTTGTATCATTTCTCCAAAGGTGAGTAAAGCAGTGATTTCTTCAATCCATTTCTTTTACTGTACTTCACAAACCCCCTCCATCTCCCCTGGATCTCCCTCTCTCTACACTCTCCCCTTTCGTCTCTGGGAGTATGGGTGCATGTCAAGTGATTGTTGAATTGAAATATTGATGTGGAGTATCAAAGCGTGGCGTAGCACTCCTGTGTTTCCAGAACTAACCACGAAGCGCTTTGATCAGATACTCCTGTGATCTGACTTCTGAAGTTGTTAAGAGTGCCGGAAAACAAAATGCAAACAAACTTCAAGTGCTCTTGGTATTGATAAAAGTTTTCTTTGACAAGTGGAGATGCATGCTGTCTGCCTGTGTCTGCCCAAGACTGGAGGTTTTGGGGATTTTCATACATGCTAATGGACATGAGATGAGGGAATTATTATAGTTTTCTGCTTCTCTCACACCTAGCCTGTAAACTGGGGTAAAGGGGTGGGGATCACTACAGAACCTAGCAGCAATGCAAAGTTATTGTAATTGTTTGATTTATGCTTATTAATTTCATTCTGATTATGCATGTTCTTTCACTGGTAAACTAAAGACATAAATTGGGAGAGATATGAGTGATAGCATCTTAAAAGCTAGTGAAAATCTGAAACTCTTCTTCGGAGAAAAGGAAATCTATTAATCCCTTATTGGCTTTCTTTCACACAGATATTGGGATATAAAGAGGAAGTGGAGATCCCGTCTTCATTCTGCTTACTGTCTCCAGCTGTACATTCACCTTGGCCAGACAAAGGCGTAATATTCCCTCCCCCGCTTTCACAGAGCATTATGGCATCCCCCAGTCTGGTGATGGTCCTTTTCCAGTCAGGAACAAGTCCCCAATGTCTCTGGTCACCGACTGCCTTATTCAGTGAGTGCTCACTGAAACATACCGAAAAGAGAAATGAGGTTTCTACCTGGTTTCTCCCAGCTGCTGCTAGAGTTTGCAATGTTACCACAGCAGAGCTTCAGCAGGAGGAGGATGACAGCCGACCTCGGCTGGTGGAGGTTCCTCCAGGTTGCTAAGCATAGCAGCAGCGCTTTGTTGAACAGCTTGTGCCCAAAGTCATATTATGATAAGTTCATAATACAGCCTGTCCAGCTGCAATCTGTCTTGGGCATTTTGACAGCAGACCTGAAACAGCCTAAAATGGGGCTTTCAGACAGGCCACCAGGACACCTCTCATCATCCCTTAGATGGACTGATTTGATCCAACTTTTTCACTCTGTCAGTTCACACGGCACTCATTTTGTTACACCTTTGTTAGCACCACTCAAGGCAGACCAGAGCCTTAAAGCAACGCGGAACTTGAATAAGACCAGGACTGTGAAAAAGTTGATTTGTGACCTGACTGAAGCGTTGGCAGATGCCCCGGAGAGAAACCCACCATCAAAAATCTTTCCCGCTTTTATCATTCATGTGTCTCAGGCTACAATTCCACATCCTGTGCCTTTAAGTTTGGTCGATATAACACTATATAACTAAAGTTCTTTGTTTGCTCACTAGCTCATACTTTATTTCATAATAGAAGCTAAGAGATGAGGTAATGTGGCCAACATCGATAGCAAAAATATTTACAAATTTGTTAACAGACATTTGTGCTTCTCAACTAGAGAGGATGCAAAAGAGCACAATCCTACGCGGCGTTGCCTTCACAGCAACTGAAAGAAATGTTAGATCATTCTACCTCCAAATAAAGACTGTGTGACTGCATGGGGTTTTACATCTGTTATGGAAATAATGGTCAATAATAAGCATGAGTATATAGGATTAAAAATTATTAAATAGCCAAGTCAGTAGTGAGTTCTGATATTCCTCAAGTAATTGTAATTTGTTATTTGAAACATGAAGGCTAAAAAACAAAACAGTAATTTCTTCCACTATGTTTCAGCAACCAAAACTTTAATAAATGCAGACATTGATTTCTGAGTCATTGTGTGAGGTTTTGTTAGAGGATCTGTAAGTAAAGCTAAACAGATGGGCTTTAAGATTTGGGGGGCATAATCCTCATAAATGAAGCAGCAAGCTTCGGTCTGCTGTCATAACCAGTGCTACTTTTTACAAATAGCGAGCCGGTAAAAAAAGCATGTGAGAAGAACTTTATGAATATGATTTGAGTATAAGAATCCGCCTTTGTTCAGAACATTCACATGCACGCTTCTAACTCCATTAAGTGATAAAATACCACGAATAGAAAGAGTGAGGCAAGTAAATGTCGGACTGTGAAGTCCAGCTGTTCATGTTGGTCTTGGTCCCCAAGAAACAGAAAATCAATATAATGATGCCCCCACCGTGTTCAGCCTGGAGCTGTTGAATGGGTAAAGCTTGAAGTACTACAGTAAGCAGCAGGCTTTTGCATGCTGCTTGTCTGTCTCATCCATTAGACCACATTTGTCACACGGGGGCCATTGAGTCAACACAGTGCTGTAAAACCAGCTATTTGACATGACCACCAGTACAAAGGCTGCTCTCCTCTGTGCCGGCCTTTTCTAAGTGCAGATGGTCAAGACAGCTGGGACAATTTAGTCCTCTGAGGCTTTTAAACTGCCCCCCAGCCATGATCAGAAAAAAAAAAAGAAAAGCTTGAGTATCCACTTACATATTGTATACCAAGAATTTAAGAAGTGTTAGTGCTCTATGTATGTTGAGCAAAAAAAAAACAAAAAACTCCAAGATTGGCAAATGTTACAACTTTAATCCCAAAATGCCCTGTAGAGTTGTAAAAATCTGTTGTTTTATCTTCTTGGATGCATTTGCTGTCTAGAAATAGGTGCATGAGAACATCTGCATCATCTTGTTGGGAATTCAGCCTGTGTCAGTTTTGAAGTTGCTGGTAGCCACCCAGTCAGGGCAACATGACAGAGCGGGCCTGATTACCGGCAGTCTCACCAGCTGTTTAATGAACACAGGGACCTCTTTCTCTGGAAATTAGTTTTCCCTTGAATACTGTGGAAGCCTTATCCAGGTCTATTTAAATGAGGTAACATGGGGAAGGTAAGCACCACCACATGAGCATTGTTTTCACAGTTCAAAGTGAGGAGAGAGTACTTTGCACTTCAAAGACACTCATCTGGGAGGCAGTACAGTGGGGGTGGGGTGGTGTGGGGGAGAAGGGACAGGAAATAAGAATCAGGGTAATTAACAACTTCTGCTCCGTAATAAACCACAGACATGGTGCACCTCTGCCTCCAAGATACACTCCAGTTTTCATGTCCTCCTCAGTCCTCTCCTTTACTACTGTTTGCTTTCATCCACAAAATGTTCACTTTACTTTGGAGTCAGTTCATTTTGCTTTTCTGAACATATGAAATGCATTATAATTTGCACAGGAAGCTTTTAAGTAGGATTGTTTTTGTTTGTTTTTTTAAATCTGTGTAGTTTTTTTTGTTTAGTTTTTTTTTTTTTGCGGAGGGGGGGTTTACATTATGTATTATTTTAAAACTACTTAACCATTCTCTATACATTTTGATTAAATATGTCTGAGTAAATAAATATATAAATAAATAAGCAGACCGATTTAGCCACCACCTGAAATAAACACCATGTTTTATTCACAGGCGGCAGCTGAAGTGTGCTCATCACTGGGAGTCTGGAGGATTCTTGTGTTTCAGGGTGAAGTCATGAAGCACACAAACACAATCGAGACACATTCTGTTTGTTCACTTTAACTTTTCTTTTCTTCTAAAGGCCTCAAACAAATACTGCTAGGCTATAATATTACTACATGTGAATTTATTGATACTAAACTCTTAGTGTAAGGATGACCGGAATAGAGAAAAGAAACTTCATGTGCCTGTCCAAATTTACCATTAAAGCATACATCTCTCTTGTTAGGTTAATTCACATTTCTGGTGGCTTCTCCTCGGGTGTGTTTATTTAAGGATCACAGCATGGAAAACAGTGAGGAGCAGATAAGTGAGGGAACCAGGAATTTACATGAGAAACAGGTTCCCAGCCTGGATTTAAACTCTTAACATTGTAATGGTGAACAGACTTACAGAATGAGATTAAGCCTCAATCTGCATTTAATGGAGCAGATCTGAAGCGGCCTCTACTTGAACCCTGAAATGTGAGAATGTCACACAGGGCAGCCTGTTTGACATGTCACCTACTGGTGAGAACTGAGGAATCTTTGATTGAATTTTATCAATTAACTTTGTGAGGGGGGAATTTCTGTGACTTTCCTCAGAGTGTGTGAGCGTCATGCTGCCAAATCAGACCGCTGACGTTGATGTGGACATGGAAACAAATCATGTTAAATTACATCTGAACTACCAGTATATTTAGAAGTCCATCCTCTGCTTGTGAAAGTCAGGAATAATTTTCCCTTTGCTTTAATAACAGTTTTATAATTTTTTTTTTTTTATGGTAATTGTTTTTCCTGTGTGTTGACTGACTGGATAGTTTACCTTCTCATTTAACAATGCATCAATGGCGGTTGCCAAAAATAAAATTCAATTATTTTCTATCTTTACTTGAACTCCCCCTCAAAGGATTTGAAACAGCATGCAAACACTCCCAGAGAGAAGAATATTTTTCACTGAGGTGGCTCTATGAATCTTAGATCTTTTAACAGACTAAGCATTTTGTTCCAGAGAAAATGTGCCCCTGTATTAAAGCGTGGAAAATTGCTGAAACAAATAATGTTAACTCGTCGAAGTGTTATTTTTAATCACGCATGATAATAGCTGTGAGGGTTTAACTTGGAAGCTGCAAAAGCAGATGCTGATTGATATTGTGAAATGTGGATATTCGACGAGAATTCTGATCAAGCCTTAAGTCTTTCTCCTTTTTTTTCCTTTTCTTTTTTTTTTCAAAACAATCGAGGGAGGAGTCGATCCTCGGGGTCAGCATTTGGTTGAAATTGAGTGAAATTATGAGTAGCCCACCCCTTCACCTAACGAGCCCCCCCTCCTTGCTTCCTCCTCATCTCCTGACGGGCTCTCCTGCATCATACTGGAGACCCCGTTGAGAGGATATTTTCTCTCTATAAAGAGAAGCTGCAGCTCAGGCGCCTTTGAGATGATCGCACGGATTTACTGTGCGCCTCTCTGCCACCAACTCCAAACGGGCTCCTGCAGCTGCTTCAACACAAACTGACTTGGACTGCTGAAGACGTTCACCTGGTCCGCGGAGGGACTTTTGAACAACGCGGGATTTTCCGACTATAAACTGCTTTTTTTTAAGTATCGAAGTCATCATCGATCCGAATGTGAGCGTTTGTTTTTTTTAATTTTATTCTTTATTTTTATTTTTAATCTTCCGTGCCTCCAGCTGTAGTCCACGTTGCGCGTCGCATCTCGGTGCAGTGTGTGTTGCAGGTGCGTGGAGGACAGATGGCTGCGCTGACGATACAAAGGACTGACAACTTTTTGCACACCTTTTTACAGGTTTGTTCTGTTATCTGTTTTTGTTTGTTTGTTTTCTTTTTAAATTATTATTTTAAGCATCTGTCCTGGTTTAGTAGCCTCTCCTCACTAATCACCATGAAAATGACCGAACTTTTTAGAGTGGAGAAATTATTTTAAAACATTTGTATTTATTTGGGGGGTGAAATCTGATGGAAAAGTTATATTGTTGGACGTGTATCTTTTACTTTTCCCACTGTTTGTTCATGTAAGCTGATGTGCGTTTCCGTGTGGCACACAGGACAGGACGCCCAGCTCCTCTCCAGAGGGAGCCCCCAACGCCCTCTCCTTCCTGGCCACCACCTGCAGCCAGGCCTGGCAGGTGGGGAGCACTATGGGCTCAGAAGGTTCCCAGTTCCCCTATGAAGGGACGGTCAGCTCCACGTCTGGAATGTTTCAGCTCTGGAGCAACGACATGACGCCCAGCACGGCCCTCAGCACGCACCAGATGACCTTCACGGTGCCCAAGGTGCAGTTCCCTGGACACATGCAGTCTGGCCTGAGCCATCATCACCATCATCATCACCACCATCCTCATCATCACCACCACGAGCTGCCTCTGACCCCTCCAGCTGAGCCTGCGTCGTCATACTCCTTTGAATTATCTCCTGTTAAAATGATATCCTCGCAGCCACAGACCAGTAGTCCCTATTATCCTCAGCATAACAGTGTGGGACAAAACTTCCCCAGTTTCCTCCAGAACTCCTCAGCCAGGCATCACCTGTCTGGAGGCCACATGGAGGAAGGGCAGCAGTGGTGGAGCCTCCCACAAACTAATACCGCACCTACCAATCATCCCTTCTCCCTGGGAAGGCAACTGGTCTTGGGTCACCAGCCACAAATAGCTGCTCTCCTCCAGGGCACCTCCAAGGGTCTTCTTAGCTCCACACGCCGCTGCCGACGCTGCAAATGTCCCAACTGCCAGGCCAGCGGTGGAGGATTAGAATTCGGGAAGAAGAGACTTCACATCTGTCACATCCCAGACTGTGGAAAAGTGTACAAGAAGACCTCTCACCTGAAGGCACATCTGCGCTGGCACGCCGGAGAGAGGCCCTTCATCTGCAACTGGCTCTTCTGTGGGAAAAGCTTCACCCGCTCTGATGAGCTACAGCGGCATCTCCGCACACACACTGGGGAGAAGCGCTTTGGATGTCAGCAGTGTGGCAAGCGCTTCATGAGGAGTGACCACCTCTCCAAACATGTCAAGACCCATCAGACCAGGAAGGGCCGGTCTGGGCAGCCTTCACAAAACACGGACCCTCTGCTCACCAATATTAAGAGAGAGTAATCTCTGGTCAGATCAGTAAGATTAAGCAAGAATGAACAGACTGTGTGACTCACACTTACTGCCATAGGTTTGCACTAAAGGGTAAGCACTGTGCTTCCCATTTTTTTTCCTGCTTGTCAAAAGCCCTGCTTTTGAATCAAAGTAGTTCCATGAATATATATTTAGTGAATAAAAATTTGAGTAAAATAACTGTGTGCTGTTTGAGGCAATGCACCTTTTAAGAAAACTTGAAACTTTTTTTTTAATAATTTTATTTTTTATTGTGAGTTTTTCCTGCTTTTGGTGTACTTTCGAGCGCATTTCATCTGGAACAAAACTGATTTTCACTCCTTCTATAATTTCTGCTTGTTTGTTTTGTTTCAGCTGACATGAAAATGTTTTTCCCCAAATCTCATTTTATAAATATCTCATCCACAAGTGAGAAAAATTCAAATCCCTTAACATGTTGTCCATACGATCACGTTGAAAATAATTTTATGCCTCTGTACGACTTAAAGATGCTGTACAAAATCTCAGTTTATCACTGAAGCAATAGGTTTATAACTGATAACTGCCTTTGTTGCTTTTAACAATTAGTCTTTTATTCCAAAAGATATCCAAATTGATCTGATTTAAGGTAGGGATTTCTCGTGAGGCGTAAACATCAGCCTACATCAGATCTACAAATGTCTGGTCCTCAAAATCTGTGTAAAAGCACCAGTTATGCAGATGCAAAGTTCTTTGTAAATTATGTATAAATATTATGAACAATTTTATTTTGGTTTTGGCAGCATGTCAATTTTAATAAACAACGTCATGTAAGCAATTTTCCTGTTTTGAATAGTGTTATTTTCTTAATGCCGACAAAAAGGCTACATTATAAAAAGACAAACTCGGGGGTTTCAACCTTCTAACTAGCTTCTCCGGTAAATGCGTGCATTTCTGAGGGTGCTCCGGGGTGCCTGAAAGATCTAACTTTTTTCTTTTATTTATTTAAATGATAATTTGATTGCTTTCAGAATACAACTGCTGATCATTGTGATGTTGGTGTGAAGGAAGAACCTCCTAAAAAAGAAAGAAAAAAAAAGACCTAACATGGTGGGCTGTTCAAAAGATTTTCACACCTCAAAGTAAATACTCATCCCATTGACGGAGCTGTTTGTCTCGCTTGCCGCAATCAAGTTCACAGTCATGTGGCTTTTAATGAGTGTTTTCTTTCTCTCAGTAGAGAAGATTGAGTCAACAGATGCAACAGAGGGCAGTGGAGAGGAATTCCCTGTGAATGGGACCCCTGTTGATGAGACCCCCTTGGTGGTGACAGGAACTCCCTTTGATTTTGCACCCCTGTGAAAGTTAATACCCCTCCCGTCCCAAACCTCCATATATCACAGCCGTGTTACGATGGGCTCTGCTTTACTGCCCAGAATGGGGCTTTATTCAGAGGGCAGCCAACCAGATGTCTGCTCATCCAGGGGTTTCTTCTCTTTGTTTTTAATCCTGTTTGAACTTCCTCCAGTGGGATGCAAAAGAAAGAGAAATACTTTGTCAGAAGTCCCACGGTGGAGCCTGAAAAGCCCTACAGCTAAAAGGAAATTTTAATTTCACTGTGAGATCGACTAATTACATAATCAGAACTGGTGCACTACATGTGGAGAAAGCTCAACAGAATCTTAAGGCCCTTTGAGTCAAGTTTCCTTTGCTTTCTTTAAATAAAATTGAAAAAAAAGGTGGCAGAATTACTTACAAAATACAACAAACATATCATTCTTGATTAAACTGTTCAAAAGAGGCTGCAAGGAGAAACACAAAAATTACATTTAATTCTCAAAAGACACTTTGATATAATACAACTGTTTCTATTCATTCAAATGTGGCTTCAGCCAACCCTCTCCTGGTTTAAGGCTCTTCCATGTGGTTCTTTGTAGTGGTTTTCCTTTGTGTTACATGTTACCTGCTTGATTCTATGAAGACTCAACAGCCCACATTGACTCTCACTGAAATCAATAAATCGTTTGAAATTATTCAATTTCCCGGCTACCAATTTTCTTTTTTGGTGAATTACGTTTTGTGTATGAGCTTCTTTTTAAAAAAAAAAAAAAAAATCTGTATCTTGTTTGAAAAAAAAAATTGACAAGTTATCAGGCAGCTTCTACATGAAATGTGATTCCTATAGATCTTTGGTGCAGCTGCATGTCTCAAATGAATTGGGGTGAAAATACAAAACAAGAAGCTGTTGGGGACATCTACTGGCCAGAAACAAGATGGCTCGCTTTTATCTCATCCACTCTCTTCTTTGTGTGACTAAGGCTTTAAAATGTGGACATTTTAAGTTTTGTTTGAGCAGTGACAAGTATAAGTATGGAGTAAGAGCATGAGACGTATGAGTTGCTTTTGGCACTGCTGGGGAAGATGGCAGCAAGATAAATCTATGAAACAGCCAGCTGGAATGGTAATGTTTTCGGGTCATTCCTTTCCCTCCATGTAGCAATGATTGATTTCTGTGTGTTACGCACTGTACAGTATTTAGTCCACAAGGGTAAATGCTAACAGATATTATAGAAATGGTGTACAGCCTTGACATCACAACAGTGGACTAATAAAACTATTTATATTAGTTTAAATAATTGCATTTTTAAGGACCCCCGTCCCAACGATCATAAGTAACATGCTCCAGCCTGTAAATGAAGGATCAATGGAAAGTGTCATTGTGTCAGTCAGTCACCAAGGAGATGTTGCATGCAGCACTTCTGGTCAGCAGCACAGGCCCTTTGAATGCCTCCTCAGGAGTTGCCCGAAGAGCAAAAAGAAATCTGAGGTGACGTCATACCCACAAAGAACCTCCAGGGGGCCCCCTCCTGCCTTCTTGTCCAGATCAAAGGGAGATGGGTCAAACAGAATATCAGAGCACACAGGGGCTCTCAACACTGTGGCAACAAAGAAAGTTCTTTACTTTCAGGAAAAAAATAAAATAAAAAACTGAGCGAGGAAGGTTCTTGTGGCATGCTAACATCAAGTGTTCTGCCTTTCCCGTTCATGTCGACTGAACAGAAAACTCAGTTGTCAGCAGGGAAATTAAAACACATATTTATATAGCTGTATTTGTCTTCATAGTGGGGCGTCACAAAAAAAAAAATAATGAGAAGAGGGAAAAAGAAGAGCCACTGCTGCTCCTTGTACACTCTCATGCACACAAACGCATTAACACATTCATTCATAAGCATACATTCAAGCGCACGTGTAACTCCAGTGACTGCCCCAATTAGGAATGGAATCATCAAAAAAAAAAAAAATCCCCGTTTCCTTTTACAGAGAGAAGAGTATTAGATACAAACTCTCAAAAAAGGTCAAATGCAGAAACTGTCTTAACAAGGAGTTGTTATGTTTTTCTTTTAATAACTCTGAGCCCAGTAGCATCCTGCTGGGCGCTGCTCATGTCCACTTAAGGTGAATGAGGCTATACCACCTCCCTTTAGGCGGCTCTACAAAAAAGGAGCCAAACAGTTTTTATATTTGCAGCACACAATTTCCTTCATATATCTGGTTCCTTTATAAACATCCAGGATTTGTGACTGCCAGGTACAGATCCAGCCTGGAATAAACAAGCAGTGGACAAGTGATGTCTTCACTGGCGTAGCATTAGCTGCTGTCCTCCTGACCTGGGAGACGCACAGAGTTCAAAGGTCATCCTCAGCTAGCTGGGCAAGGTTGCTGGGACGTCGTCCGGCTGAGGGACCTGTCGGAGGAGCCGGGCTCCCAGCGTCAACAGCCTGACCCCTGCGGCAGCCCTCTCCTGCTCTCTGCTGGGGAGACAGGGAACATTCATCACACCGCTGATACTTTCCCTTTAATGCATGCACGTTGTCAGGAGGAGCCGCGTTATTTTTATTCCAGAAGAAGCACATTACACCATTATTTGTCTGCCCTGCTCATGCATGTGGTGGAAAAAAAATAAAATAGAAGGTAGCTGACAATTTTTAAAGCTTAAATCTGAAAGAAAACTCCACTAGCCCATGCACATGCGTGTACCACAGCACAACTATGGGAAACAATTATCTGCATTTGATAGGCATCTCTTTCTGACTTCCACGTCTCGCTCAGCCTACTTCCTGTTTGTTGTATGTCAAGCCAAGCCATTCCAGCCTGAGTAAACAGAGACAGAAGTAAAGAGTAGCAACTGCTGGTTTGCCAACAGGACAAGAATCCGCTGATGACAGAGCAGCATTTTCTCGATGACTATCTACAGCAACAGGATTATTGCACACTGGGATTATTTGAGAGTGCATTTTACTTAGAACCAACTTTCTGATTTCAATTCTTCATTCCCTCAAGAAATATCGACCCTTTTAATCATTCCTTTTTTATCCAACAGGGGGAGAAGTAACTCTTCTTATTACACAACAAATCAATTCACTGCATGTGTGTCTTAATAAATGGTTACAATTTACCAGAGTCTTTCATCTTTTAATTAACAATAATGAGCACGATGAAAAATGTTTTTATACATTGCTCAGTGGCCTATAATTATTTCCCCCAGTGGTTTGTTTTCTGTGGTTTGTTTTGTCATTAATTTTTCCCAACACTGTTGAATAATGACTGCTCGACAACGATGGAGCACAATGTTCAGCTAAATGCTCAGCAATTAAGTCCTTAATGTTCTACTGCTGCCTGTACCTGTCTATAAATGCGTGCATATACACTACCTGTGCACCTTGCGTGGCTGGGGTGTACAGGCCATTAGATACAGCTGGACAGTTTGGCTGATCAGTGAAGCCCAGTCGAACGTGTAATGGAGAAACAGTGTGGGAGTCAGCAGGGCATGGCTGGACCGCAGCAGCCTGCAGATGCAGGTGAGAACAGGTGGGTCACTCAGTTCCAGAGCGAATGCAATAGATTTGCAGTTTGTTTTGTTTTGTTTTTTTCATTTTTGCCACATTCCAGCCCAACAGCCACAAAAGCTTATCAAATAAGTAGGCACAGCAGTGTCTAAGGTGTAAACATAAACAGCAGTACTGTGCTTAAATGGGAAGCTAGTGCCGTACAGTGTGGCTGTGCAAAGTGATATAAAGCTGAAGACACCTACATCCCTCAAGGAGTAGATCTCGCTGGGCCCTTGGCTCTGGCCTTGACTTGGCAGGTAGAGCGCAGGCAGAGAGGTGTTGTGAGAATGGAGGGACGGCAGCTTATGACGGTCTATGGATGCAGACGAGTGGGGCCGCAGGGCTCCGGCAGCAGACAGGGGAGGCCTCATGCTCCGGCCAAGACTATTGGACTTGCTCTCGCGCCGCTGATACTCAATAGGTGACTGTAAGGCTGAAAGAAAGAAGAGAACAAAGGCATGTATTAACAAAAAGAATAGTCTGAATGTTTGATACAGCTTCAGCTTATTATTATTGGTTATAAGGAAATGAGGACATCCATGTCTTTGAACGTACAGTATGTCAAAATGATGCTGCATTTACAAAAGGGATTTCATCATCTTGAAGAAGTGGTAGTCATTGTACAGAAGGGATAAGGCCAAAAAGTTAATATGTCAAAGGTCATGACCTCCAAGCCCTTTGTCAGAAATTGAATCAAAAACAGACATGACTGGATATCATCCATCCGCCATCTACAGCCACTTCTTCCTATTCAGGGTCACCGGGGTCTACTCAAGCCTCTCAGCTCTCTCAGGGAAAAAGGCAGGTGTTCACCCTGGACAGGTCACCAACCCTTTGCAGGCTTGGTGGATATCACGACATGGAAAAAGATGCCAACCAACAAAGATGCTTTAAATGCTCTTTTCAAGGAGCAAAAAGATTGTTTCAGCCCTTGGTCTTTTGAATTTCCATTGAGGCCTGAGGCATACTAAGTCAGTTGAGGTGTGAATGTCCGTCTCTATTAGATTGCTCATCGAGGAAGCCGCTGATCAGCTGCTTACACTTAAATTCCAATCAGGATCAGGATCAGGATGTACTTTAGCTGTTTTAACTCAAAATGGCTTCTTGGTACACATTTCTAAAAGGTTTTGAAGCATTTTTATTCACACCTTAGAGCATAGCTGCTGCAAAGTAAATGAAGTTAAACTTTCATTGTTGTGATTTATTTCTTTGTTCTAATAATCACTGCTTTTTTTCCTCCACAGAGAATGGAAATTATTGCATTTTGACTTGGGTTAGTCCCAACTTTGTTAAAAACAAGTTTGTAATTTTTAAGTAAAATTATGGAAAACATGCACACAATATAACACAAAATGTAAATTTTTGTCATAAATAACAACACTGAGTAAAACTTGAGAATTCTGGCACAGAGGGAGTCTGATTCAACGTGCACAAGAGCTCAAAATTTAGGAACTACATATTAAACAAGTGCACATGATTTATGGATTTGTGAGATTTGGAACAGTTTCCAGAGCCAGGACGTACCATTGAGGAAGTTGCGCTGGCTTTCCAAGATCTGAACAACATCGTTGACCCAACCCCTGCAGATCTCTGGGGAGGAAGCCTGCAGCTGGAAGCGCACCACACTCCCATCAGGGTTGCGTGAGGTCAATACAAAACGTGCATCATCACCATCCACACTGGGCTCCACCCCCAGGCAGCTCACCTGGAAAACATCACATCTAAGTCGTTTGAGTCTTCAAAAACGTCCACACAGAGGAATTGCATAACATGCTAATTTAAGCAAAAACATGTGTGGTCCAGATCTGCTTAGAACCTGGAATCAGCTGTACTTTCTGATTTCTTGATCATATGTTTTTCAAACACACACTGGATGGCCTCACCATGGCCAGCCAAGCGCCCACCTTAATGCTGTTCTTAAAGGTGTACCCGGGGAGCGAGAAGCCTTTCTTCCGGTCGATGGGTTCACTAAAGATGACAAGCTGCTCAAACAGGAAGACTCGCCTCTCCTTGGCTCGAGACAGGAAGCTGCTGTCCTGCTCAGTAACAGTGAAGGTGTCTTGTTGGAGCAGCTTCCCCTGGGCTGTGATCTTCCCCTGATACAGAAGCGAGAGCAAGCACAGAGAGCTTGTCATGTTGAGAGTGGAACATAAGAGCTGTTGTCAGAGAGACTGCCCTGATACGCACCTCAAAGCCTTGTAGTCGCCCCACATTCATCATGTCGTTGCATCGTTTTGGCACAAAGCACATCACTTCAACTGCTTTCTGTTTACAAGACAAACGTAAGTTTTGCTATCAAGAGCGCCAATCTATCTAACACTACTCTGCAAATACAAAAGACATCTTTAAAGCCGATTTATCAGCAAAGACACCCACCTCCAGCTCCTCTGTGTCCATCCCAGCTTTGGTGTAATACTTTAGGAAGTCCTGTAGATGTAAAATAAAAAATAAATAAAGTCAGCATTTTATGGATGTTTATACTACAGATGAGATTTTATGATCACCTTCTAGAACATTTAAATATTATTGTTTGAGTCCTTTCGTAAGAAGAGAGTCTAGCTCCAGTTTATGTTACGCACACATGAGCTTGTATGTTTACAACTCCATGGCAAGACCATGCTGTGTTTTTGACAGCTGCTCAGTGTGTTTAGCTGCTGGTGTGTGATCAGCAGCACAGCAGCGTTCTTTTTCTTTCACCTTGAGCAGAAGCTGGTACTTCATGATCCTTTGGACAGGTTTGATGAGCAAGTCATTGAGCTGCAGCCTGTGGCCCAGCTGCTGCCGGAGCTCCTGATAGCAGAGACGGACACACAACACCAGTAAACATAGAAGCCATCGTACAATATACGGCATCTGATGGCTTGCATAGTCAATAAATCATGGAGATTATACTGTATATATGAATCCGACTGGTTTTTACTATCAGTGAAGATGAAGTGGCAGATGAAAGGAGATCCAGATGGCCATGTATTATATACACTGTAATATAGGCGCTGTGACAGTTTCATGCATCCTAAATGTATGTGTGACTTCAGGCTGAGAAGCAGGTAACTGCTGGTCAGACAAAACCCTCATGCAGCACAGACATTATATTGTTTCACTTAAGCAAAAAAGGGGAAAAGGTTTGAGCAATAAAGAAAGTAAAATTTAAAAAGAGCAGTAATTCATACATTTATTTTGACTTTAATGTATTTGGACAAAATATGAACCCCAACACGTTTCTTTGTAAATATACATCCATTTTTGCATTTCTGGTCTTTAAAAAAATTCAGTAACAGTTATAAATCATTTTAGCATTGATGCTAAGTAATGAAGCGTTTCAGTTATTTTGTTCTGTTCTTCCTAGCTGTGATCATTTTTAGATTTTTTTTTTTTTAATTAAAAATCTCCACTCCGTCTCTTCTGAGGACAGTTAAGGACTGCTGGCGCATCAGTCCAGTACCCCTGCTGCCTTCTTCCACAGCTGTGCCTTTGTGATGATGTTGCTCTAAAATCTCAATGTACTTTTCTGCATCATTGCTGCCATCACAGAGGTGTAAATGACCTTAGCCAGGGGTGCTGATAAAACTCTGCACAGCAACACAACCGGGCTTTTGGACTTATTGCTGAGTCCTTTTCATTAGTCTTGAGCACGCAGCACCCATTTTTCCAATAAATATCAGGAATACTGATTCGTCTGACTACAACACAACTGTAACACTCTTCTGTCTAGTCAGACTGATTCAGCTTATAGCACTGTATTCTCAGCTTTGTTTTTTTTTAATCTAAACTTCTTTTTTGTGATTTTATCATGTATTCAATTTTCTGTTTTTATTCAACCATTTTTTTCTATTCTGTTCATCTTAATGCCTTTCTAAAGCACTTTGAGTTGCCTTGGTATGTGACATGTGCTGTACAAATAAACTTACTGTTTCACATTGGTGATTTTTTTTTTGCCATCTTAACACAAAAAAAACTCAGCCCCTTAAGAACACTGCTTTTGTATCATTTTAATCACATGTTGACATTTCTTGTTTGAAATAATATCATTGGTGTTTTTTTTCTTTCAACGTTTTACTAGCTTTAAGCATCCTGGGTTCATACTGTCTGGATATAAAATAAAAGCCAAAGTAAAACGTAAGAATCCCTGTAATTTACTATTTATTATCCTTTTTCTCTCTTCTCCATTTTATGTCCCAACATTTTCAGATTTGGAGATGTATAAAAAGTTCAAGGTTTCTCACCTCAAAGTATGTTTCAATGTACTCGGAGACGATGTGTTCTGACTTGGGCTTGTTCTGACAGTACACGACATACATATGCAGACGCCTCTCCTGCAACACAAGCCAAACAAAAGTGCTTTTGTGACACATTCTGTGACAAAATGTGGCAAAACGTGAATACACGTATGATTTTTTAAATTTCAAAAGACAGAATTGTTCAAAACATACAAAAAAGCACACACACACATACACACACACATTATTGTATTTTGATAAATGTGTCTTGTATTTTTGGTTTTGTTGTCGGCTTATCCATGATGTGATGCGTGTTGTGTGTCAGGGGCATTGGAACAAATGGGTAAAGGCTTTAATGTGAGCCCCACAGTGAGAAAAATGCATCTTTCATATCATTACAAGTACATGAAAATGCCCCTGTAAGTGAGCGACAGAAACAGCCTTCAGTGTGTGTGGTGTCTCTGGTGTCTGTTTGGGATGAAAGGAAGCAGAGCAATAATGATTTGTCTCAGCGAACAGTGCCTTTGAAGCCGTCTCTGGTAGAGCCTACTCTTCTGTGGCTAATTGGCATGGGAGTGCAGATGTGGCAATCCCGAGAAAACTAATGGAGTGGCATGTAAATGAGCATTAGGTTATGTATAATTTACCTACGTTACCACCAACGTAACCAGAGCCTTTCACAACCTGTCAATGGAAGACTTCACCTAGCAACAGGCTGCAGGGCTCTACAGAACACGGACGTGTAACCCTGCAGACAGCCACGACAGAAAAATCTTTCTGCTAACTAGCTCCTGTGAAGAACTGTGCTCACATGTGTTAACATGTTTTATACTGGTTCATGGACACACAAGCTGCATGCTGGTGACACAGCTCTTGTGAAAAGTTTATCGAGCTTTCTGCTTTTCATTAGGAACATGTTCCCAGTCTTCTTGTTTTCACAGTTTCACACCATGCTTAGATTTAGTTACAAGTTCCTTTATTCCCCCCACAGGCTTTTTAAGTTGATTATCCATGGGCTGAGCTTCACTGGATTATTAAAAGCTGCAGCCAGGGAGCGCAAATGTAGCAAAAAAAAAAAAAAAAAAAGGGAGAGAGAGAGAGAGAGAGAAAGATTTTTCTACTTTACTACCTTCAAACAAGAATCAAAGCTTAGCAGGTCAAATTCCCCATCGTGTCTGCATGTGCCACCACTTAGCCAATATATATAAATTAAATTACGCTCGCTGTATAGGTCCTGTGTGACCCGATACTGACTCTTTCTTTATTCTGTTCCAGGATATAAAATATAAAAGATGTTCTTGTCCACATATCCAGATGTAGCAGTGTCACAACTTGGGGGGTCAGAAAATGCTAGATAGTGACATTTTACTTCTCCAGGTATTTGCAATGGACAGCCTTTAGGCAACTTAATGCCATTGTGTTTCCATGTAATTAATATTTAATACATGGAAAGCAATTTTGTATTCTTAACCGTAAACAACTATAAACTTTGTTGTTTTTTTTACCAGGTGAGACTATGTTGTAATAATGAACCTTTGTTGTGCATCCTTTCGCTGAGTTCAAAAGCCAGGATAAGTAGGAAGGAGTATGTCAGGGTTTTGGGGTGTAAAAAAAAAAAAAAAAAGAAAAAAAAGAAAGAAAAAAAAAACTGTGCCAAGACTGAAGATTTATTTTTCATCTTCTTATTTATGCTGTTTTTTATGGCTGTTTTTTCCCTGTAGCTTCCTGAGAATTCAGGCCCAGACTGTGAGATCAGACCGTACGTGTCATTTGTTTGTGTGCGTGTATGTGTGTGTGTGTGTGTGTGTGTGTGTGTGTGTTATCAGTACTGCTGTAAAAACAAGCCTGACTTAGACGTATCAGTGACAGGGAAGTGGAAGGAGCTAAGCTGGCAGCTGAGAGAAGAGGAAAGGGCTACAGTATATAAACAGGAGCTCTGTGTGTTTTCTTTCTTTCTTTTTTTTTTAAATTTCACCCCATAGAGCTCAAGGAAGCAGACCCAGACCCACCCACTGACCTGCAAGCCTGTCCGTGTGTGTGTGTGTGTGTGTGTGTGTGTGTGTGTGTGTGTGTGTGTGTGTGTGTGTGTGTGTGTGTACACACAAAGAGATATCAAGAGCGTCTTGTGTAGAAAAAACATCTTTTCTCCTGTCTATCTC
>JBAMYA010000022.1:8038968-8051912 GCA_037176975.1 Arrhamphus sclerolepis
GTGTGTGTGTGTGTGTGTGTGTGTGTGTGTGTGTGTGTGTGTGTGTGTGTGTGTGTGTGTGTGTGTGTGTGCCTACAAAGCACTCATACTCACATGTTTAATAAACAGCTGAGCCAGCCTCTCTGGCTCTGCCAAACACTTCTCCAGCTCTCCCAGGAAGTAGCTACAGAGAGGAAGCACAAACGCACACACATACACACACACACACGCACAGACACACAAAAAGACAATCATCCCAAACCGGAAGTTAAGATTTGCCTTCTGAACTTTTGTTCCTTCACTCCTCCACTCAAACACAAACACATTACTCTGAAGTCTATGTTTGCCTTTTCCTTTGTTTGCATTTCAAAGGCTTGACCACTTTTTTGAAATAAAAAGTTTAAGAATAAGAAACTCACTCTTTATGCCAGTCAAATATTTGATGGATGTTCCCGAAAACAATCTTGTCTTTTCCCTTCATGTCCTCCGGTACACCTTTGCCGTTCATTGTGGCCATGTAGCCCTGCAAGATAAGCACTGAGCATGTCGTCTGCCTTTGTTCGCTCACACAGAAATGCTCCAAGTAACACCACATAGCTAAGCTATTACTCAGAAGAGCAGCAATCACACACTGAGCTTTTATTAAGATGGGAAGAGTTCCCCTCTGAATCAAAAGCTCTGCTTCTATTTAAGGCACCAGGAGATGGATAGCCCTGCAACATAATACTCTTCAGGCTTATGATTCATAAAATCTGCTTTAGGCTAGAGATGGTGGGATGAAGGCAGACCAAAGTGTGCAGGGATGGTGATAATTAGGATTTGGCTTTTTTTCTGACAGACTGGGTGACTGCATCAATGTAGATTGGGAATTCTTAGCTGGCGGACGGTAAGGTTTACCTCAACTATGAGTCCCAGGTCCTCCACATAGTGTTTCTCTGTCTCTATAAGCTCTTTCAGTACATACCTGCAAAGACATACAGTAAATGATGGAAGATTAGTGTTAAAATTTTAGTTTTGAATGTATTTTATATGCAAAAACATACATTGACACTTTATTCTACAGGTCCCAGTTTCTTAACATTTTACAGTATAGTGCACTTTTAATTAAATAAATCAAATGAATAAATACAACCTTATAACCTGCAGGTTTTTTGTTTGTTTGTTTGATTTTTTGCTTTGCTTTTTAATGCAGGAAACAGTAGCTCAGCAGGCAAAATCTTTGTAATCACTGTGTATATTCACTGGTAGAGAAGAGCAAGCCTCAAATGTGACCTGAGCAAAGACCCTCAACTATGTTGTAGCAGGTCAAGAGGGCAGAGAAACTATAAGGTTGAAGTCACCAGAATTCTTAGTGGCAAACCTTGATTTAAAATTATTTATGCCTCAGTGTGTATGATGATTACACCCAGTCACAATGTGTTTTCTGGTTGTCTACCCATGTCTGTACATCAGTTCACACACTCATTCTTACAATGAAAGTACTACACATAATCATTCAAACAGATTGGCTCTTTGTCTGTCTGTCTTTCTGTCTGTACTTCTGCTACCAGCTTCATCCCTGGCCAGTGCATTGTTCAGGTGTCTGCAGAGTCAAAGCACGAGCGTGGTCATATTTTAAGGCTTTTATTTTGCTGTGTGAGTTTTCAGTGAGACAAAAGGATGCTTATCCTGACGCCATGGTGACTGTGCAGATGATGTTGATTGTCAGGCCTCGGTGACTGGAGGACATATAAGGCAGCCTGGAAACTAGAGAGCCATGCGATATCCACTACTCTAAAAACCTTTGCAGCGCTTCATGTTTTTTCAGTATATTGTGATGTTATCAAATGTAACGACGCACTAAAAGGTTTATATTCGCGCCTTTATTTTCTGGTATTAAGCCTATTTAGCTGCCATATCAGCGACGTAGGTCGCTGTGATATGCAGCTCTTTAGTAAGTCTGAAAGGTTTGCCTATTTATTGCTATTTAACGACATGAGGTCTTGTGAGACTAATCAAGCATATTTCAAAGACGTTTTGCTAAACAGTCTTTCATCTGTTTGGGTTGCATCTTAAACCTTTTTAACTGAACAACTAATCAGATTCATGCCTATATGCACTGTGTTTCAGCAAGAAACAAGCTGTGCCTGTGTTGCTGGTCAACCACAGGCTCCTGATTATCAAGAGGTCTGTATGTTTGCAATTGTACACACTAATCTGCGATGCTACTTTGGCCGTTACTGGTATGAACTGGTTGTGCCAGTATTCGCAGATCAATGCACTTGTTCTTTTAGACATCAACAACAGAAACGGACACAGGACATCAGTGCTGTTTATGATTTGCAACCACATGCTGGATGGATTAACTGGATTACATGGATTAAAAATTCCAGAGGTTTGTTACAAAATGTGCTTTCCTGATGAACTGTTGATGGGTATGTAACAAGTACAGAAAACAACAAATCCTATTAGTCAAAAAAAAAATTACAGATATTTTTAGTAACTTATTCTTAAGGCTCAGAAACTGTTTAGTAACTTAACATTACTACTTGATTGATAAACCAACCTTTTAAAAAAATGTCATGGAAGATCTTATCAGGAGACGTTCTAAATTAATTAATTAATTATGGGACCAATTTAGGAAAATGCACTAACCTGCAGACATTTGTCTCATCATAATAGGAATAGGATTTGTAATCTTGGCAACAATAAACTCTGTGACACTTGTGTATCAACAAGTCTGAATAAATCTTGTAAAAATCAGTGTTTTTTTTTTTTTATATATATACTAATTTATTATTTAAATGTGGCATCATCAAGAGGATAAGGATAAAGGATGGACAGTGTGTGGTTCATGACTTTGGACTGAAAAATTGATCGACTTGCAGACTGACACTTATGGTGTAGTTATCACCATGACGATCCCTTGTTTTCTCATTCAGTGCCGCCATCAAAGCAAACACTGTTTTATATATGTTTAACTGCATGCTAAACAGATGTTTCCAACAGCCATTGAGATTCAATCTTCCTTGGGTGATGCTCTACCAGCTGCACTAAAACATAATGCTGTTTTTTTCCCGGCCACATTTATTATGAGAATGGATGACAGCAATATTGCAATGAGAATTGTTCTAAGAGATGAACGATGGAGTGATAAACCACGTACAGGCTTTTCTCTAAGGCACTTCTCCTCTCCTCCTCGGTGTCAGCAGCAGCTGACCATTGGCTGGAGGTGTCATCCATCAAGACGGACCCACTGTCGTCTGGCAGAACACCAGTGGACTGAGTGTCCTGAGGAGGCAGAGAAAGACGGAAAGAGAATTAATTTATCAAAGGTCTAGTGTCAGTAATGTGGATCATTCCTGGAATAAAATAAACAAATCGAGATAAAACGCAACAACAGCTCTAATGATGCAGGTTGCCAAGGTGACCAAGGAGAGCAGACACACATGAGAGGCAGAGATTGAAAGATATTAATGATTTGGGTGGTGCTGCTCATGATAACAAAAAAAAAAGAAAACAAATAAAACAAAGAGCCAAAAAAAGGATCAAATGGCTCCACAAAAGTAGAATATGACGGAAGTGAATGTCCTCGATTGAGTTCTACTATATTTTAGAGGAGCTGCATGTTGGACACTGTGGCATTTTATTTCTGATGTGTGACTCAGTGAATTGTTCTACCAACTGAAGATTCACAGACATGTTAAAATCCATCAGAAATTTCATTTGGCTCTATGTTTGTGTTACTTAACACTGCAGCATCTCCATCCACATCTATAAGTGCAGTCTTATTGACTGTGCTGCACACAGGAAAAACCCAAGGTTACAGCAACTTTGGCAATTGTGCTCTTGTGTTGTATGCATGACCTCCTTTCATGCTTTTTCCTGGAATTGATATGATTTCCTGTGTGAGGCTCCTGGGCAAATATAAAGGCATTGTGCACATTAGAGAAAAGCCTTCAAAGTCTAAAATCGTAAGTGTCTCCATGGAGTCATTCTTCACATCTACTCACAGCACCTGTGTTTGTCTGATCTAAAATTTATTTCAGAAGAAGCATGTTTAGTTCTTATATGTGGTCATACAATGACTCAGATAAATATGTCTGTAAAACGGTGTCTGCATATGAGGTTCTTTCTTGTATTTTTAGACCTGTTCTTCAAGCAGTTTGTTTGCTTTTTCACTCTAACCTAACCAAGTAAACTTATAAAGGCAGCTGTCTGTCTTCACATAACTCCTGTTGTCCCCATGTGCAAGTCAAGCAGAACCTCCCCACCTTAAACACATATACAAAACCTGCACACTCCTCAGACACACACCTAATCTCTCTACCTCCCCAAGCAGACAGCTGCCTTACACAGACACAAATATATGGCTGGACAGATAGGCGTACAAGTAAATGGAAAGAGGGAGAGCAGCTTCTCCTCTGTTCTAGTTCAACTTGTTCCTCTGACATCTCCTTGACAAACTTGTTGGCGTCTACAAGTATGGAGCATTGTATTCTGTCACAGCAAATCAAAAAGACAAAAAGCAAAGAAGTGTAGGAAGAGACAGAGAGGCTCCATAATGACCCACGCTCCCCCAGCTTGTCTTGCCCTGCTAAGACTGCTCCAGCCTGGCTGACAGGTCTCCCTCGCTCCCTGATCATTTCCAGATGTGCAAAGCCCAGAGGAAAAATTCCCATCTCCCACTGTTGCAAGTTGTGTTTTTATACCCAGATGCCCATGACAAAAAGCTGACATCAGTTTTAGAACGATCAGGAATTATGTTCAGGTTTTTGTATGTTTGTTGTTTTTGGCGGTTTTTTGGGAGGCAAATAGATGAAAAAGATTAAAACAAAGAGGTGGATCAAAGGTGGTTCAATTTTAAAATTTCAAGTAAAAGCATTAAAAATCTATGGTGCTTGGTAATAAAAAAAAAAGAAGAAATTTTCCCTTGATTCAAAGTTTCATAATTTCATACCTATCTGGAATAGAAACTATTCAGTGTGTATATATTAGTAACATCATAAAGCTTTTTTCACCTTTTTTTCGTATGCCATCGTGTATTTAGTATAAAGTGTAGCAAAAAGAAAATCACATCAACAAGTGCAAGCTGTTCTTTAGTAAAAAAAAACAAAAAAACAAAAACATTTTAATAAATATTAGGGATCTACTTTCTTTTGACAAATCAGCATTCTGAAAAAAACCCTAACATTAAAATCACTGCTGCACAGCAGTGTGGCAAACAGCAATGCACATGACATAACACCTGCTGGCTAAAAGGTAGGATAGATGAATGTGAATGAAATGACTCATCTAAATGATTCAATCGCTCTACTCTTTCTTCTTTGTCTAGTTTTAGAGCTCCCTTCAAAGACTTGCTGTAAAAACACCAAAGTACTGACCTCATCCCACTGATATAATCACATTAATGCCTCTCAATGTGCTGTTGAAACTGAAATTAGGATTTAGGGCTCTCAGGTGTTGATTCACAGGCAGAAGATTCTCTACCAGGCTCAGACAAAACACTGCTATTAAAGCAATATTTCTGCAGTTCAAGCAAGGCCGAGTTTCTGGCAAACTTCCATTTCACAGCAAAATAGGACCCAGTAAACACACACCATGAGAAGCTGCTTTGCCTAAAGTAACTTAAAACCTCTGGGTTCACACATTTCGTTTTCACCACATCTGCCATTTCATTTCTTTCCCTTTTAAATCCCCGCATGTCCTGTTGTAAGATGTTAAATGTGAGTCATGGATCACACAGGTTGCTGTCAAACTCTGCTCTCCAGTCCTCTGGGCATCTCTGTACTTTGAGGGAACCTTGTATTCATTTATACCCCCTTAATTATGTGTATGTGTCCTCTTCTGTTGTGTGTACGAACAGTGGTGTATGTGGTGGAACAAAACGGCCCTTCCTCTGTGTATCTGTGCATTTGTTTTTGCCTGATCCCTGAGCTCCTCCAACAACAAAAGGGGTTAATCAGCTCCAGATCTGGCTGGAGGGCCATGGAGAGGAAGAGCAACAATGTCACCTCCCCACCAGGCCGAGTCCTCACAGACAATATTACTGCTTCCCCTCTCAGAGAACGCTCATGATGAACTGTGAATACAAATGAATGGGTAGTGGGTTTTTTTCTTCATAGTTTAAGTCACAGCAGGGCTATTTAGTGGACTCCCTCAGGAGATTACTGTCTCTATTGAGGTCAGTTACAGGTTTGGCTCTACGTATTTCAAATATGATACATGATACGTGATGAAAGGTTAAGGTTTAGATTTCATTATTTGATAAAGGCAGACCTGGATATTTGCAGGTGTTGTGCAGCCAGTCAGCGAGGCAGTTATGTAGCTGGGTGGCTGTAGAGAGGCTGGTGACAAGTCCTCAGGGCTAGCCAGGCCGTCCTTCCACTCCTGGAACACGTGTTCACAGTGTCAAAACAACACAAAATCAACATGACTCACAATGTTTGTAGCGTGCTCGTGCATTCAGACTCACCAAACAGAAAAGGAGAACAAGAGTCCCATAAAAATGTGGCTGTTAGATAGTTATCGAGTTAATAATGTTACTGTTGTATAGCAAGTCTTCCAACTAAAATGATTTTTGAAAAAAGTCAAACCTGCATCTCAGCTAGCATTCTTTGCTAGTAATCAAGCCATCATTGTTTAGGATGTTGGCTGCAAATTCAGTTTATGTATGACAGAAATTTTGCATGTTTACCCCAAAACTAGCGCATGCAAAGGTCTTGTCAGAAGATGATGTGGGTGTAAGTTTGGTTTCTAAGTTTATTTATGAGGTGGTTTACCTCAGCTGTACAAAAGGGGACTTGAACCACAAAGCCAGCATGCACAGTTTGATGTGATTAATTTAGTTGACCACTGAGGGAAAAATGACTTTCTGCTCCTCACCATTTCTCTGTGGGTGACAGGTAAAATGGTCAGAGTATTGTCCAGCCTTGGTGGGCTGCCAAGGTCTTGAACAGCGGATTGAACTGGGGGAGACTTTCCCTCAAGCTTTCGGACCTGGCGCTCTCCTTTGGCAGCGGATCCAGCACTGAGTTTGCGGACAGGATTTGTGAGCCACTTCTTTAGCGTGCTCACAGAGCGTCTGGAGCCCGGAGAGCTGGGGGCCGAGCTGCCTGATGGTTGCGGGGGCAGCGAGGCCACAGAGGTGGAGATGCTGCCCTCGCTGCCTGCTGCCGAGTACGAATCTGAAAAAAAGACAACAGGAGAGAAAATAATGTGAAGAAAAACAACTAGATCATAGTTAAATGTAGCGGAGTAGACTCTTTGCATTCAAAGCTCAGTTAATCAGTAAATTAGTCTGTTAGAAAAGTCTGAAACACAAAATCTTGTTTAAAGACAAGATAATGCTCGACTGGAGATTAGGTGAGTGTAGAAGTGCAAGACTGAGAGAAGTGAGGCAGAGGACAAGTCAATACGAATGAAAAAGAAAAGAGAGAAACAGTGAGTGCACATATAAAAATGCTTCCTCCATAAACACAGCTGTGCAGCCGCATCATAGAAGTCTTAGTGTTTATGTCAAGCAGGCATTTTTCTCATTTCTTTTTTTATCATTATTATATTGAGCCGTGAATCTGTGCATGTCATCATCACATGACCTCACTTGGATGCAAGAGAACAGCAGAAGACAAGATGGTTGACACATGGTGTGAAAAATACTCCAGAGAATTTGTAGATGGTCTGCGGCGCAGTGATGTCAAGAGGACATGGGAAGTGAGCTGGAGGTTTAGCCAGGACCGGACATCCACTTTAATCCTTTGTAGAGGGGGAGATCCTTGCCTGGGACTGTTTGTTTTTCCTGTATTTCCCCCAGTTCCCATCCTGCCTCATCTCCCCAATCTACCGCCCTCTCCTTGGGCCTTCCTCAGGCCTGATCCCTTCTGCTAAACCAAGCGTCTGGAGAGTTTTATCTCTCACAGTACAGTCATGTTTGTCATCCACCCTCAAGCCCTGGACCTATGACCCTTAATCATGACCCACCTACAGCTAGAAATCTCTCTCTCTCTGACTAAGACTCATTTCCACTACTTTTTATTGTTCAAGTACATTAGCTATTTTTACCTGCTTTCAGTGGCATGTGGCAAAGCTGGTGCAAGAATTTAATGCCTGATCTTCACATTCCAAGGGGTGTACTTCTCACAAAGTTTTTTATGAAGTTTGTAAATTTGTTGCACAATTTGTTTATAAGGTCAAAGCACAGGGTTCATTATGTGGGAGATCTTATCACAACTAGGAGTAAGACCCAGACGGCAAACACAACATGCCCCATTTTGTGAGCAATAGTGAATTCAAAATCTGCCTCAAGGCTCATACTGAAGGGAACTGAGCATTTCAACATTATTCCACATACTCAATTTCTGTGTTGAAGCACTACAATATTAACCATGATGTTGGTCAGTTAAAACTGCCTATGTGCCATCTATTGCATGAAACTGACAGCGTTTTCCTAACATCTCACATATGCTGGTGCATAAATTACATGCACTGTATATTCATCATACAATGACATTCACTAATTTCAGTTTATTTGTAACAAGGATTATAAGGGTATGTAGTGTATAATTTCTGTGTGCGCGCTTGGAGAGACCATTTTCCCACATGCACCACCCTGCAAACCTCCAGGAGGAGAAAACAATAAAACAGATGGTTACAAATATGAGAATCATGCAGAGTTTATTAAGTATACAACAAAAATCTGCATCTGAAAGCCATAGAAACTGAATCAGAAAAAACAACAACAAAAAAAACCAAACAAACAAAGCATTCATCATCTGTGAGCATCACCGGAAAGAGAAACAAATGGTGTGAAAATGATGTTGAGCACATTTGACACTGTTCACTCTTCCAAGCCCAGGTTCTCTGACCTCTAACAACTGGTCAGACACAGAGGGTTGTGTTTCTCATATTTCCCTGCTCAGGTTAGTGTTTAGGGGTCAAAACACACAGATAGCACCATTTCTAGTTCTCTCCAGGCTTCAGCTGAAAAAAAGGAAGGTGAAGGGAGTATTGCTCAGTGCAACACCGCTCCATTATTAGAAACTCTGCATCTTAATGATGCTACAACTCTGTCAAATGAACCGATTTATGATTCACAGGGCGTCCATTATTTACAGGCTTTTATAATGAAAATCTTGACTTCTGTCACCATGGCAACACTGCCTTATTCCTGTGCATGGAGTACGGGTCAGCTTTCCTGCTGGCCCTGGAAAGTTTCATCTCCGTATTCTCAATACCTTCTCAGTACGAGCCACCTCAGAGGCTCCTACAACATCTTCCTTCACAATAACGAATGAGTAAAATGACACTAAAGCAGATGATGAATCTCTTGTCCAGGAACCATGCCACCACTTTCCCAACATGCTACAAGATAAGAGGGGCTTATATTATTATACAACAAAAAAAAAAAAGGGAAATTGAGAACAAAAATCATCCCATGCTATCCCTACTGATGACATTTGTACATATAATGGGGCTGCTGAGAAAAAATGACTCCAACTGAATATGTTAATGCAACTTGACTGTTGTTCAGGTAGTTAGCATAATTAACAGTTGAAGGCACACAGATATGGGACTGCATTAAGTCAGCCCCCATTTCTGCTAATACTGGGCTTTCACCAGTCGCCCACTCACTGTCTGAAAGGCTCAGCGCCTGGCGGGGCTGGAGCCTCATCCAAAAGTGCTGCACTATGTAACTTTAGAGCCAAAGTGAGTATCTGCCGTAAAGTAGTTCCAGATTTTCTCCTGATGTTGTTCACTCAACAGAAATCTGATCGGATCATTAGGGCAACATAAAAGAGTCTGATCATCTTGCAATATTTGTATTCATATTGTATTACAGAATTTGAACTCATAAGAAACCATTTTTATTGCATTAAAACTAGTCTGACTCCCAGTTCTAATCATTTCAAGGTTACAAATAACCATTTTTAGTCAATCACTTGGCAAGGACCTCTAGAAAACTGCAAAATGTTGCCAAATAAAATCTCTTTGAGGCCGAATTCATCAAAGATCTCGTTTTTCCAACCTTGGCTTTAAGTCACATTACTTCAGTTTACCGTGAGAGAAAATGAGGAAAATAAACATTAAAAGATAGGACATCAGATGCTTAGTGATCTTTGCATGAAAATTGACTGAAGCAATTAATCCCATTAAACTATGTCAGAATGGCTTCTGATTAATTTTCTGAAGATCGAACAGAAAAAAAAAAAACAGTGAACCATCATTACCAAAGTTTAATTAACCACAGATGAATGGAATTGTCTGATGATTATCTGTAGCACTTGCTGAGTTGTGTGTTAAGGAAAAAGATCTGAAACTATGTTCTCAATGCAATTAAAATAATCAAAAATAGAGTCTTAGTCTTAGTCCACACTGCAATATTGTGAATATTGTAAACCGATATGCTTTAACTGACCACGGGAATTCTCATCCAACTTTTCTTTATTGATCAGTTGATAAGTGAGCAATGATCCCACTAATCATCTAAAAGCGTTGACCGTAATGGAGAAAAACTTGTTCAAAGCCCCTCCACCGTGTAGCTCTCTGTCCATCCTATGGCCTCTCAGGACCAGGGGTAATTTAGGGCATTACTGGACTCCACGAATAAATGCAAAGAGACAGACATCCAGGTGCCCTTGAACTTGCATGCGCATGGAAATTGCACAAGCACATTTTTCCAGACCCTCAAATGGCTGTGTGGCTGCAGACTGTTCACCTGTGAGGCAAGTTTCCAGTACAATCTGTCAGAGTCAGTGATACACAGCACATTAAAGGCAGCCATCCTGTTGGTCAACACATGTCTGCTGGGTCTAAGAAAACACTTCCAGCACCTCCCATGGAACCTATGGGATAAGGCAGATCAATGTACAGGTCTGCATCCTAGTTAAAAACCCAACAGTACACCATTCTTACCTTCCCTACTGTCTCTCCTCATTGTTCCTAAACCTGAGGCAGTCAGGACTCTGCTTCTATATTGCATTTCACCCACTCAGAGGAAATGGACACTCACCAACAGGACCTGGACTACACTCAGGAACTCAGATGCTCAAGGTGAAAGATCAGGGCTACAAGAGGCTGTGAGGCACTTGGAGACTTGAGCGTGTGACTATAAACCTTCTAACATGCATTCACCACAAGGTGTTTCAGAACATAACATTAAAATCTCACTTTATACTGATCCACAATCCCAGACTTTTTGTCTCATATTTCTGTCCCTAAAAGCATTTCGTCTTTCATTATAATTCATCCTATTGGCCGCAGGGTGGTTTATGAGTATTTTATTTGTGCTGCTGCTGATTTATGAATCCTGGCACTTGTTCCTCTCCTGTCCTCCTCTTCCTTTCCCTCATATCACATCCATCTGCCACCCTCTTTTGCGCTCTAACCCTCTCCTACCCTCTGCATCTCTTTGCACTGCAGCATTTTTCCAACTGCAGCTGGGTCCTGCACTGGGATCAGGAGGCACGGCTCACTCCTCTGATGAAATGTCCTCGGCTGCTCTCCCATAAAGCTGCTGAGACCAGCACAAGTTCTACATACAAAATCAGCTGGTGCAGTCAAAAGTGACACAGGAAGAAAGGGAAACCAATTTCTAAAATCTTCAGCAACTAAACAAACATCCTTGGAAATCATGTGAAACTATCAGGTCTAAAAGCTTTCTACTAAATGGGATTTTACGTTTTCGACTTGCAGAAAGGAGAGCGAACCTATAAGATCTGCTGATAAGCAGAGAGAGGCTGGTTTAGATGAGCAGAAAAAAAGAGAAGAAAATAAAAACATAGAAAGAGCAAGAAAGGAGACAGTGGGGAGGTCAAGGAGTTTCTGGTTGCATTCAAAGAAAAGCACACATGGGTACTACAGCACAACTGTTCCTGTCCTTTTGGGTGTCCAATGTGAGTGTGTCTGTGTCCACAAAGTACCACACTGCAGTCATACAAGTGAGCAGTGATTTCCTGTCCTCTTGCTGACCTACTTTAAGCAGACACACACAAACTTACTGCTGAGGTTCCAGGAGCTCAGGAGGAAATTCATGGTAGACACATAAAGTGACACACAAACAAGCCTTCTGGGTCAATTTCCTGCTGTCAGCACTCACAGCTGGACTCTGTGGCATATTTTTCATCAGTGTACAGGTTCAAAGTAATGTCAGTGACCAGGAAAATGTTCCTGAAAAAAAAAAGCAACACTGGCATTAATCCTATTGTCTCTGGCATGATGTGGAAGAGCAATTCACTTCTGCTGATGAGAGTTTATGAAACTCTAATTGATAAAGAGATCTAAACCACAACTAGTACCACTGACCGTCAAAATCAGGTCAACATGACAACAGCAATGGATTTCGAGAGGTTGTGAATTTACAACACAGTTGCTGCTTCCTGTTGAACTAATACTGCTGACATTTTAGCTGATCTTTCACTCATTCCTCCAGCACCCACTTCAAATCTGAATTGGATTCATCAAAAAGGGAGAAAGCAAGAGAGAGAGAGTGAGAGAGAGCAATGGAAAGGATGTATCAGCAACAGTAGACATAGACCGTCTCTCTCCAGGCTCTGGTTTTCTTCAGGCTTCTTACAGCGGGAGGCTGGAACCATGTTTGTGGTTATTGGGCCTGAAAACTCCAGACATTCCTTTGGAACCATTCAGCGAGAGTTCCCGGCACCGTCTGCCTTTAACATGCACGATGTGGAATATCAAATTCAGCATATACACTTTATAAATACATTACATCTACATCGATGCGTTGTATAGTCATACTCACTTATTAACGTGTGAGCAACCACGAGATCAGCAGCTACAGAACACAGAGACCGGAAGCATCATCACATTTGCAGGTGTTTGAGTTCAATAGAGATAGGTGGTCTCCACCATGGACAAGCCATTATAATTTATTATAATAATTATTACTGTATTATAATAATAATAATAATAATAATAATAATAATAATAATAATAATAAGAAGAAGAAGAAGAAGAAGAAGAAGAAGAAG
>JBAMYA010000022.1:8075732-8096766 GCA_037176975.1 Arrhamphus sclerolepis
ACAGTTATGTTTTTTTTTTTTTTTTTTTTGTTTTTTTCCATGATTTTGTGGCTTTGGTGGCCTTTATTAAAACAGGCAGAATTGGGAAGACATGCAGCAAAGAGTTTTGAACCTGGGTTTTCTGCAGGAGGACGTATGTATATGAGCTTGCCTGCTTGCAAATGGAGTGTTTGAGATACGAATGCAGGAGACAGGGAGACGGGAC
The DNA here is from genome assembly GCA_037176975.1 of Arrhamphus sclerolepis. Classification (NCBI taxonomy): domain Eukaryota; kingdom Metazoa; phylum Chordata; class Actinopteri; order Beloniformes; family Hemiramphidae; genus Arrhamphus; species Arrhamphus sclerolepis. The sequence goes on from JBAMYA010000022.1 coordinate 8,075,938, forward strand.
TAGCAGACAGTGACTTACTGTATTTACTAAAGAAAAGCACTGCCGCAGCAGGATGACCCTAAAAGATATAAAACGAGGATGGAATCAAACCAGGATAGCTGACCAGGAGAAAAGTGTCAACACGAACAGAGAACAACACTTTGAAGCACAACAGACAGACTAGCAAGGGAAGAAGGAAAGACAGGACTACGGCTGTTTTCAAAACTGCATACGATACAATAAATGCGTTCTGATTTCGCCAAAATACATTACACAGTATTCAGTATGTGAACAACTGCACAACATGCAGTACATGAAAGAATTGCAGTCTGCATATAGCACAAACAATTACATTAATAACAAGGAACACTGTCTAGTCTGCATTACATACTGCACACAGTCTGACTTGGAATTAGACTAAACTTTTCCAGTTTTAGGTCAGTTAGGTCAAATTATTTCTATTTTCTAGAGGCCAGAAGGATGAGAGAGAATATTTTAGTTTTTTTTTTTAATTACCTTCTTCTAAACCAGACATTCACATAAGATTAAGATTATTATGCCTTTAGACAGTTTTGGAAAGCCTAGATGATGATGTCACTTTGGAAGCTTCTGATAGTTTAATCAACAAGATTTTATTTAACTGAAGTCACACAAGTAGGTATATTTTAAGGCACACTTCCAACATCTACAGGGATGCCACCTGGATTTTTGGGCCCTGTGAAAAGACGTGTCATTAGGCCTTTCCAGCACTGTACAATCAAACAACACGTAATTAAGTATATTTTTTCTGGGGTCCTTCGAGGGCCCCTAATTTCTTTTGGCCCTATGTAGCCATAAAATATATACATTTTATTTTACAATAAGCCCACAAAATTTATTTCTTCATCTTTAACTCACCTTGTATTTCTCCTTATGTATTATGCATACACAGAGTGACCCTCATGTTAAGTACAAATAAAATGGTTTTACTCTGACACAGTGCCTGCTTTGAGCTCATATGAGCTCATATGAGGCTTACTTGCTGTTTGCCTTGTCATGCTATGCCTCACAGTGTAGGATTAGTCATTGAACACTTTCAATAAAGACTCACATAACGCAATAAAACAGCTTGTACAGAATCTTAGCTTCCTGACATTCCAAACACCCATCAAAAGCAGAAAAGAGATCAACTCATGACCATGGGACCAAAAAACAGAAAATGCCAAAAAATTCCAGCAAGATATAAAAACATGAATGATTTTTTTTTTCTTTGATGTTGACAGCTGACATGGTGAGTGTTCAACTAGAAGATTTGAAAGCAGCAAGTAATGGAGAAGCTGCATGAACGTTTCCAAATGACTCAAGCAAAACAGTGTTCATCTTAACATGTCAGCTGTGTCAAAGTGAGCTTTGTTGCAGCGAGGTTTGTATTTATCACAAACTTGGCATCATAGTTGCGTTCTTTGACTGGCTCACAGGAAACAAGGTTGTCTGTTCCATGTTTAAAAGCATAAGAGCTCATGCTAAGCGACAGTTGTTACTCCATCACTGACAGTAAAAGTACCAGTCAAAATTCAGGACGGCATTGAAAAAACAAGGGAAGGAGGAAACCAAATTATAACTTCTCCTTCAAAAGCCATAAATCTTCCAATACATGTAATTGTCAAAGGGTATGGCTTTTAATTTTCTTCATTATCAGTTTTGATTGGCATTTTTTGAAGTTCTTGTGTTTTTTTTTCTTTTTTAACCTCTGTTCTGTAAGTACTACGTTATCTTTGTTTTTCTTTGTGATGGTGTATTTTTTCAACAAATCCAAGATAAATTTTCTCAGCCCATCAGCAAAAAAACAAAAAAGCCACAAATCACCACATTTAAAAAAATGCAAAGACGCCTCCATCCTGATAACATCTGATGAATTCACAGATCTTGCTGTAAAAACAGAAAACACCTTTTTTTTTTTTTCAAATATGTTGTCTCACGATTAGTATTGTCTTTATTTGAAATCCACCCACCCACTTATTTATTTATTTTAACAAACACTATGTTATAAACTGTATTCAAAATGAAACATAACAGTAACAGGATAGATAAGACATCCGGATGTCAGTTTTCTCTTTCTGTCTTCCTTTGTGCGTGTGTGTGTGTGTGTGAGTGCACGCGTGGAAAAGTCTGTTTATGGTGTCTGTCCTGGTTGTTGAACAAACTCCAGTGAGATAATACTCCTTCAGAGTCCCAGTCTGTCTGGTCGGTCACATTATTTTTAACACTGGAGGGGAAATAGGGGAGGGGCAGGTTTTGTGAAGTGTCAGAGGCCATCAGACTCCCCATCTCGCTTGTCCCTCTTTCTCTACTCTGTGGGTTTTTGGTTGTTGTTTTTTTGTTTTTGCTTTTCCTTCACAGTGTGATCATTCCCACTGGCTTAGAAGAGATAAAGAAAATTGTTTAGCCAACGACATGCACTAAAAAAAAAAAAGAAGAAAAAAATGGTGGAGCTAAATGGAACTGTGCCAATGTTGGACAGCTACACAGCCACATCTGTTAGAGTGCCAGGAAGAGAAAAAGTGGTAACAGAGGCAGAGATGGGCCAAATGGACCCAGTAGTGGACTGAATCACCTCCTCTTGTAGTACCTTCACAGTGTGGGGCAAATGAATGTATTAGTGGTCAGTGCATATGAATGGGTAGACAGGAATCTGTCTTAATGAATAACAAAAAGAGGCTCACAGTCAACTGCATATTCAAAGTTTTAGCTGACCTCTAATCTACATCAGTCATATGGAAGAGTTTAGAGTTTAGTCATAGTTTTTTCCTCCTCCAATTGTATTAAAGGGCAAGTTCACACTTGACATTGAGCTCAGAAGGTGGGTGATTGACTTAATGTCATAAAATTCTCTTAAATATTATACTTATGTGTACTAATTTCAACAGAAATGTACATTTATCTGATTGTATTCATAAGTCTTTGAAATCGTGTTTAAATGATCGTGATGAAAAACATTGGTATAGAATAATAGACATAATTTTCACTCTGGAATGTCTCTTGAACCCATAAATACAGTTTATTCTCCAGAAAAGGGCGCAGATTAGTGATTCATGGAAGAAACACTATAAATTAAGAGTCATAAAATGAAAATTAAGAGAGTTAAAGTTATCTCAAAGAGCTAAATGTCCAGTGAAAACATCCACAAATATTTAGAAATTATCTAAATAAAAGACAAAGCAGATGAATGAGATATAAAACAACGATCAAGAATCACAAAATTAAGGAAATTCAAAATGTGACCAAATTAAAATTAATTGAATAGTTGTAAAAATAAATAAATAGGCTAATGGCAGTAACTTGTTTTTTTTTTGGAAGAGATTTACCTTTTGTATTTTTTCTCTTTTGTTTACATTTGTATCTGGTCCACTTACAAAAAAAAAAAAAAAAATCTTTTTTGTTTTTAACCTATGTACTTGTAATTCTTTGTACAGAAATGTATTTAAGGCCACGTTGTGCTTATTTTTATGTATTTTTAAATACGACTGCTCATTTGCGCTGCTGCTCCAAAAGGAAATTTATCACAAGTTGGTTAATAAAAGCCTTATCTTATCTTATCTTTGATTCTTTATTCTGGGCCAGATTCTTTTATAATCTGCCCATGACCAAAGGTAAATGATAAACACATCTTTTGAAGTTCAATGTCGACCTTCATCGATCCCATAAACTTTAGAATAAAAAAATAAAATCAAATAAAAAACTTGAGTTCTTGGAGTGTATGCAAATTAAAAAAAGAAAATGAATCTGAAAGACAAAATAATGTTTAATAATAATTATATAAAACATTACAAAACGAATTCAGAGCTGCGTTCATCATAAAATGGGGGTGTGCACAGTTCACTTTCTCTGGATGGTGCCTGTGAATGGCTGCACTGAAGCCAGAGCTGAGTTTACTCCGTATTTACTCCACACAGCCGTGACCTCGCTGCTTCAGGAGGACGTGGAGCAGGCAGGCCTCCCCCTTGACCCCCCACCCTCTCCCTGAAACACGTCACAGGCTGGCTGGGAGGGAGGCTGCTGGCTGGGAGGGAGGCTAGTATCTGGCGGTGTGGTGTGTGTGCGGTCGCGCTGTGGTTGTGTTTCCAGGTCTGGTCGCGTTGATAACGACACACTTCGGTCGCTTTTCACCGCGTAGCGAGATGGGAATTACGAAGCTATGGCTCTGAAACACATTGCCCTAACGCTGCTCGCCCTGCTCGGGTCGGCGGCTGTCGGTGACGGTAAGTTTTAATCGGAGCACCTCTCCGGCTTTTGTCTCTATGTGTTTTCCTGGACTGGGCATCGCCTGCTGTCGCTAATCGCCATGGCGCTGTGTGTCGGAGGCTTGGCTAGCTCTTCCCTGATTTCCGTCGACCTCAAAAACCGCGACTGCCGTTTGCCCAAACCAGTAGCCACAGCTGTTGTGTTAGTTTGTTGTTGATTTTGATTTATGTCGACTGACAAAATGAACTGAGGCACCAATGAAGACAAGAAGCGAGTAGCTGAACAACCACAACAACAACAACAACATGGTGGAGCTGTGTGTTTGAGGCGGCAGCTAACATTTGCTAGCCAACTGTCTCAACTTGAGTTATGTTAATGATAATTTTATGTTTGAATGATAAAATACAGTATATAGTGACTTAATATATCGCATGGAGTCACAAAGCCTCTGTAATGTACAGTCTAGGTTTGATGCTGAAGTTAATCTCTCGGCAGTTGATATGCTAACATATTTACAAAACAATCCTTGGCTGGCCTGTGACTGCTTATCATTGTGTTGCTTTGGGACAGCGTGTAATGATAGCTGGCTGATTAAATATACCCAATGTGCTCAGTTACAGCTGTTATGGGTGCTGGATTGCATGTTGAGAATTGCACAAAGGAGCCTCTGAATGAGTATCCATCCTGCTTTGTGCATGAAATGTGTTTCTTTTTTAGGGTAAACACTGGCAGCTTTGCCATTGGTGCCCATTTACAAGAAGTGAAAAGGCTGCTGCTCCCTGGCCTCCAGCAGAAAGTGAATGCTGGCATGAGGGTGACAACAGCCGCTCATTCAGCCGTCCCAGACAGAAGTCAGAGTTGAAGTCTGGGTTCATTGTGATGGAAATGCTGTAGTGGGGTCTTTTCACGCACCAGTTATGGGTCTGCTTCAAGTCTGAAACCCCCTCTCCATCTGCTGGGGCAGCTGATACCTGATTCTGCACCACATCCTCAGATCATCCCATGTTAAATCTCTGCTTCTGCAGAAGTAGACTCGATTCAGAATACTACATCTGACATATGTATATCGTAGATTAGGGCAGAAATTAATATTGCATTCTATTTCTTAATTTTGGTTGATACGATATAATTCCAAAATCAATATGAATAATACGAAAATCACTGGGAAACTGCCAAGAGTGGTCAGAAAGGATACATTTACCCACAAACCTCTGAAAAATGAAGGTGCCAAACTAAAATGGTAATGTTATGGATATAAGAATGTTAAATAAATCGGCGTTCACTTTTCATTTAAAATCACATCCAAGAAATGTGAACAAACAAACTTTGAAAAGCACTGGCATAATAATGTACATCAAAATATTGAAAATGGGTTTAAAAATCATGATTATTGAAACATTTTATTTTGTGATCCATATTATTGTCCGATCCTATAGCATGTTTGACAAAGTGTTGGTGTTATATGCTACTGTTATAGAAAATTCAGCTGTCGCTTTGCTGATAGCTCTACACTTTGTTTTGTTTCAACTTGCTACAAGTAAACTTGGTAATAAAAAAACTAAACTTTCAAGAATATCTGGATTATATTGTCATCTTTCAAAGCAGATGTTGCTCTTTAAACAGCTGAGTCATCCTTCCAAGAATTGTAAAAAAGAAAATATTCCTCCTCTGCTTAGTTTAGATAAGGGTGCAGTTCACCAAGGTTGATTTGGTCATATAAGGAATGCTAAGAAAATGATCACACCTGGGTGGCTTGTTTGTTTGACTTAGTGACTCCAACTTTAACAGTGATATGTAAGTGCAAGAATGGGGGTGGGTTTGAGACAAAACCGACACAGGGTGATGATGGATTTGTCCAGCTGGTGGGTGTCTGTTGTGTAAGGGGCCCACAGTTCTGTCTCAGGCCATAGTTTCACACCGTATAATGAATTACACTGGGCAAGTGCTGAAACCAGACCAACCTGAATTTTGCCGAGCAGCTTCAAGGCCTGATGCAATTGTATTCGTATGCTCATTTGATAAATCAGCCACGTGTTGTTGACTTCATGGGAATTAGTACTCATTGGTGTTATGGGCATTACATGTCTGCGCGACACAGTCTGTGTGAATTGAACGCAGTAGCAATGTGATATGGATACTGTCAACTACACTGCTGCGAGGTAGAGTTCTACCCTCCCACTCTCTCCATTCTATATCTGTCTTGTATAAAAGGCCTTGTGCTTTGTCAGAATTGAATCTGTACTTTATCTGTGGTCCCAATTCTGCTTTCATTTACCCTTTGCCTCCTGGGTGATGAACAGAACATTAGGTTAGATTTCTTCTCATCCCAACATTGAAGGAATATGTCTAGATAGATGGGTCTCTGATATCTCTTGAGCTCTGCACTTCAATTTAGCCCTTGCTGCTCAGAGTCTTGTCATTTTTTTGATGTTTCTTCTCAGTAAATGAAACATAGGCTGATTGGGATCTGAAAAAAGTCCAAAGTATTTTTTTTGCTTATGCTTTGGTTTGCAGAAATATTGTCTCCATTAAGTGCTATGTAATTTCAGATTTGATGTGAAAGACTTTTGGTGTTGGAAGTATGAGGTAGTCAGATTGGAACATGTACACACCTGTCTATTAAGTCAGAGACAAGGGAATGTACAAAGAGAGTGTAACTTATTGGGTTCAAAGGTGTGTGTCTATGAAGAAAAGAGAATTTGGGCAGGCTTGTGGAGAGGAATTTGTATTACCATTTGCCTCTAGGTAGAAAATGGTAGAATTTAGTTATTTATACTTTGTTTTTCCTTTTCTGTTAGATGTTTAGCTGCTCCAAGCCTGTTGTTAAGTTATGATTAAATGAATTTGCAGGATGTTCATTGTACGAATTATATGTTTCTTCCTGGCCCAGACACCTTTTCCTTGGTAGTCTGTGTTTACCAACAGCTTCTATGATGCTGAACCAGTGGGTGTCTGGGGTTAGGCTAGCTTTCCCTCTGTAATGACCAGTATTGTTAATGACCTTTGTTGGCCTGGAGGCGCGTAGCCCTAATTGCCACAGCAGACAGCATAGCCTTTGACTGACCCAGCTTTGCCTTTGGTGATGTTGGACCACAGCGAATTACTGCCAACTCAGAGCCTGCCTGCGTCTTTGTGTCTTTAATTAATTATAAAAGGTTTCTCATCAGTGATGTATATCACATTAGTTCCATACCTTAAAAGTACATTGGGGCAGACGTAGTAGCCATGTGAGTTCATGTCTACAGGACTAAACTTAAAACGCCTGGTAGAATGAGCCCTAGCATCACAATTTTCTATTATAGTTTGCCATAATTGTTATGATCTAGGGTTTGTCTGGCCAGCCGTACCTATTAACTCAAAAACACAAAATAAACTGCCTTTGTAAGTCATTGAATAGGCAGACCAGGCTTATTCAGGGGTGAGAGATTTTGGAAAGTATTGACCGAAGAGAAAGCGAGAGTGACCAGGCAAGACACCAAAGACGAGTAAATACCGCACTGCTGTAAAAGTGATTTAGCCATGTTTATAGGGAAATCCTCAAAGCCAAAAAGAAAATATTGCAAAAGTACCTTTTTGCCTCTTTTCAATGATTATATGACCCATGGTACCATTAGCTTAAGCTGACCATAAATGTGTTGTTCTTGTTAAAAGAAATAGTCATCTGAAAGATTATAAAGAATTACTCGATTCTGAGTTGTAAATAAATTTTTATTTTGATAGTATTTCATTAAGGGTGTAGCTGAATGTAGTTCTGAATCCATTAAATTGCTATGTTAAAAACATGACAAAATAAGCATAACATGTCATTTTACAAATGTCTTGTTTTTAATTATGAGAAATGTGGCCCACTTTTCTTAAGGCGCTTAGATATCCATTTTGTAAAATTTAGATAAAGGTGTGTCTCCAATTTTAAGCCAGTGGCTTTCACATTACTAGCCCAAACAAGGAAGAAAGATAACACAAACTCATGTTCTTACGTACGTGAAACCGGCATTCTGGAAACAAAGGTAATACTTGATATCATCTGCATGAAATGTCACGTGATGCACATTGTGCACCAGTAAATCAAAACAACAATGGAGGAAAAACAAATGAAAGTCTTGATTTGCCTGATATATGTGCTTCTTAAGTACTAACTAATTTAATCTTCTGCCCGAAGAGTTAGAAGTTCTTTAATCTCTTCATCTACCCAATTTGACATTATGTGGACGGAGAGTTAATAAAAAATATGGGCAAACTAAAAAAATGTGTTTCCTTCAGCAGTCTTCCACACCCCATTGATATTTACATGTAAAACGTCGCTAGAAATTCAGAGACGTCTCACTTGGTTGCGGAATAGGGGGATGTACCTTACACACACAAGCGGTGTTTTTCACTGCCTCGGGAAGTGGGGAAAAAAGAGGGGATCTGATTTTATGCATCTCTGGAAAATGGCAGTTACATACATGCACCAAGAGCGGCAGAAGGTGGAGATGTTCCACAAAGAAAAGCCAGTATCTAAGTGCCTGTGAAAGGTGGGGTGCGTTAACATAAAGAACCTATTAAAAAGGGAATTTGACACCAGTTTAAAATAGTTGCATTTTTTTTTTTTTGCCTGAAACAAAACACTGTTGAGATATGATAGCTCATTTGTCTAAAGTTTTGTCAAACAGCTTTTATACCAAAGTTAAATGGCAGATGCATTGATTTGTTGAACTGCAATATGAACTTAAGCATTATGGAAGCAGTAGCTTTGATCAATTTGAGTACCTGCAGCAAGTCCAAAATAAGCCCACACTCTCCTTTGTTTGCCTTTGATCCCCATCCACGACAACAGACACAGGATGGGACGTAGCCTACAGGGTGGTGGTTGTTAGATATAGTAGAGGCAGCCTCATCCCCAGAGACTTCACTTTAGAATCAGATCAGTAATATGACCCTGAGATGCAGACAAAGGTAATGACTTTCCTCCTTCCCCTTGCATTGATTAGGACACGGCTGTGGTGTGTGCATGTTCGTGTTTGCCTGTGTGTGTTGCGCTCACACTGTCTGGTGGCGTCTGCTTGTCTTGATCAGCTCTCAGTCTGGTATCTGTATGGATCTAATTTCAGAGAGTGCATTTTAGTAATGGTGCTCCCCCCCCCCCCCATACACAAGCATGTACTGGCAGTCTCAGAGTGCTCAACCCCAAGAAACATTTGTATAACCTGCTGTGATACTCCAACCAAGTTAACTGAATTTTTCTGCAGATTTTATGATGTTCTCATATTTAAAGTTTCATCATTGTTTTGATACTGCTGTTCTGCATGAGTAGGTCTGAACAACAAGTAAACACTGTCATCAAACTTATTCGGTCAAATTGTTTGTACTGGGATAGTGTGGTATTTATTTAGTCCAAGTTAAGGCGATGCTGTTTTATGGCAACAATGTTCTACTAATCCCTTCCTCACTGTGTCTACCATTTCCTGTCTCAACATGAAAGGAATGATAGGAACTTAATAGTAGCAGCTCATTTGAAGTGCTCTGTTTCCCTTGTTTTCTTCCACCATTCCCTTTTCCTCCTCCCTCCTCTAAGTCAAAGTCTAGACTGGGTTTTAATGACGATCGCAGCTGGTCAGTTGGACATGCTTAAATCACAGCTGGGGAGGGGTTTGGGTCCTACTTGTTACCCATTTCCCCCCACCTTCCCTGTATTGTCGTGCCCTAATGGGGGACCAACCCCCATCCTATCTGACCCTGAGCAACCCCCCCAATGTTGGTGGTGTTACTGGTACACCAATTCTGTCCCCTGAGTTTCACCCATCCCCCCAGCTCTGCTACATACAGAAGTGCAATCTGCTCTTTGTTCCTGGAGGGCCAGTCCAATCCCTCCTCATGTCGCCTTAATCTCCACACAAAGGACCAGTGTAAAGACCACCAGTTATGTGGATACGAGCAGGGTTCACTAAAACTACACATGCTTGGTATTAACTCATCTGTGTGTACTTAGGATTGATGTTACTCTTTCAAGTGTAGCTTTGTAACACTTTAGCTCCGAATCCAGTAAGATATGCACAACATTGTGCAAACACATGGCTTTTGAATAAATGCTGGTGACCTATGTGTTCCTGTTTGACTTAGTTATGCACCAGAGCCATGTGATGCATGACTTTAATTTGGAATTTTGACTTTTATTTCTGAAGTCTCACTTTCACATTGTGCCATCTTTTTTTAGATCTTGTGGAGGGCAAGGTGAAATGCAGATGTACTTAATGGTAAATTTCTTTTTGAAGGCATGTTGTGCTTTTCGACCATAGACACAAAGAGAACATGGGGATACACTCATACTCCAGCCACCTTATTAGGTGCAGCAAGACAGTACCGGTTTGGACCTCTACCCTTTCTCTTCAGAGCTGCCTTAATAATTCATTCAACAAGGTGTTGGAAATATTCCTTATTGAACTTGCTTTACATGATATAACTTAACACATGTGGTGGTTGTTGTTGCTGCACATTAATGGTTTGATCCTGCAATTCCATCACATCCCAAAGTTCCTCCAGTGGATTGAGGTCTTCTCATCTTTGATGCCAAAGCAGGCCAGGAGCCATGCTTTCATGTTTTTTGTTTTTTTTTTGCCAGATTGTGACCATGCCATTCCAAATGTTGGAGCACAAATTAAGATACAGAACAAACCAACAAACAAAAAAACCGACAATAGTTTTCCAATATTATCCAATTTTGGTGGGTCTGTGTTTTTTGTAGCGTTGGTTTTACATTCTTAGCTAACAGGAGGGGCTCACGGTGTGGTCTTGTGCTGCTGTAGCACACCTGCTTCAACGTTCAGTGTGTTGTGCATTCAGAAATTGTCTTCTGCATACATTGGTTACCAATAGCAGGTATAGATAATGAATGTATGAATACACTGGCTACCAGTGGTTACATGGTTACAAATTCTTGGACAAGCCCACTTGGTACTAACGATCATGCTGTATTCAAAGTCACTCGTATCACCATTTTCCCATATTTAAATGCTTGGTTTGAACTTCAGCAGGTCATTGATCATGCCTGCCTGCCTAAATTTATTGAGTTTCTGCCTTGTGATTGGCTGATTAGATAGCGCCACCAAACAGATGTACCTAACAAATGGTCAGGTGAGTCAGTTTAACTTTTTTCGGATGGAACACATTTTCATGGCATCTGCTTTACAGAACATAGTCTAGACTCCAGATCATTTATTTCAGAACAGTATATTTGCAGGGAAAGAAGCAACAACTTTTGAGGGCAAAAGGGGGAACCCTGAGCAATGCTCTTTGTTTTGAGGAATTTGGATGGGCACGAACTAGTGTTGTAGAGTGTTGGAATAATATCAGTAACATACTGTGTATGCAACTGTTGCAGTACAAGAATGACCCACTTTCAGTTTGTTATACACAGTTGCATGGAACTTTTTATAAATGGTGTCGGTGACAAGACTTTAAGAAACAGTTACAGTCACTAGTTAAGACTCCTTCAACCTCGAACCTCATAGATGCAAACATCTGTCATCTTCTCTGTTGCTGCAGCAACAACAGACACCTAATCTAACCTCACTCTGATCTAGCTGCCATTGTATCTACAACACAGCCAAGCTAAAATTTAATGTCAGCTGTGACAAACCTTCTGTCTCTCAAAATACATGTATGCCAGGAAAAGGCCGTCTGTGGTTCCAAGTAGTGACAAGTATGTGGCTTTATGAAACGCAGAGAAACCAACCGTAGCCTACTTGTCACAGGGCCGAAGCTCTGAATGTCCAGCCCTAATGGCCTCCGCCTCCACATTCATTTGGTGATGATTTGGATGTGTTACAGAGAGATGTTGCAACAACAGTGGGAGCTTGTAGGTCCAGAGGGAGCCGGTGGGGTCCCCAGGTCTGCTCTTCAGGACAGAAATTGGTGTCTTTTGCTGTGTTTCGCCACATTCTTCTTGCATTCCACACTCTTGACGCGTGTTGGCTGAACTTTATGTAATATACATCCCTGTATACATGAATTCCCCACATAACAGGTAACACATTTTATGTGGGTCTGTGAAGTTATGCACAAAACCCGTAATTCCAAGCTGAAATTCCAGGCCTGGCTCTTCCATGAGAAGAGAGATTTGCTACAAACCAAAGTCTTGGTAGACCACAAACCATTCATGGCAGACTCAATAATCAAATGTGTATGTTTTCAGACATGTTTGGTTTCCTTCCTGAACTTCTGTCTTCATGTCTGTGGACCATCTGTCTTGCCATAAACTGCATCTCCGTGGTGGATGTACTGGTCTGTTGATTTCAGATGGTGTTCTTCGCACTACAGAAAATTAATTGCCGCACATTGATGCAATATGCTTGTCGACAATACTCTATCAAATCTAAGCTCACAGAAGTTGGCTGTAACGAGTGTTTGGATGCAAAAGACTTTCTCCCAAGCATGTTTCCTTTTAAACATTTTTCCCTGTTGGTTTATTTACCATGATTGACGTGTTCCTCAAAGAACCGAAGAAAGGAGCGTGATGGAAGAAGGATGCCAAGAAACGGCATAGTTCAGCGTTACTCGACTGCTGTCACTTCTGTCATCTGTTTTATTTAGCTAAACCATTTTGCTCCATTAACTGTGTAGATTAGCGTGATGTGGTACAGCCAGGGCTTGTTTTTCTGTTTTTATCAGGCTCAGCCTGCTTCACCTCTGTGTAATCTGCAGGAAATTCCATCTGCATGTGAGCTTTAGTGAATTTGGACACACTTGTAAGTTCCTGCCATTTTCCCACTCACCTCCTGAGAAACCAGACAAGATTTGGAACACTGAACAGATGACAAATATTACTGTAACACCCCCCCTTTAAGTGTTCCACATTTCCAGTCACTATCAGTGAACAAGCATAGACACATCAGCTTACACGCTATATGAAAAAAATGCTCCCATGCAGAAATCAGCTTTAGGAGGTGAGTTTAGTGGAAAACTCCTTTGAGCTTGTGGTTTTGACTATTTTGCATTTTGCTAACTGGTCGGTCGATGAGTGTATTACTCATTTTGAGTATTTTAGTTAAAGAATCTTGACGACAGTACTATATATATATATATATATATATAATTTTGCAGAAGTTGAATCAGAGGGAATTTTGTTGAGCTCATTTACTGAAATGACCCCTTAGAATAAAAGAGTAAAGTAAGTGGAGCCTTGCTCTTTTGTTTTTATAAGGTGTTTGTTTTTGTTTTCATTTTTTTAATAAAAAATGAAATTCCATCTCTCTGTCTCCTCTTGTGCTGACTTTGTACAGTGATCTAGCCTTTGCTTAAATCCACACTTTTTAGTTGGGAGTGATCTAGCTTTGTTTCAATCAATTCCTAGCCTGGCAGCCCCATTGTGAGAGTTTTTTTTCTTCTTTTTTTTTTTCTCCATGCTAAAAAGGAAAGATTACTGTCACAGTCTCACAACCATATCCTTCTGCGCACTGTGGTTGCAACAAACCTTCATGCTGACCATACCCTAAATAAGAAGCATGTGTGCTATGACTCAAAATCACATTTCACTCCAAATCTAATCAGTTTGCTGTTTCTTGCTCTGAGTTGTCCAACCACCCCCAGTTCTGTTTTCGATGTGGCATATTTGTGCAGACTTTATGGCACTGACCTCATTTAGGCATGAAGATGCACCACCATAGTTTTATTGCAGTAGCATTTGATGTTCTATTTTGCTATTTTTATTTATTTTAAAAGGCTCCCTGTGCAGGAGCCTGAAAAGGTTTAATAAGACTTCTGTCTCATTAGCTTGAATGCTGGCAGCTCTCTGTGTCACTGTTAGAAAAACAGAGGAGAGGAATGGAGCAGAATGCTGCATTGGGGATTTGGCAGGAGCCTGCTCCCCTTGTTGGGTTTCACTTGGTGTGTCCCACTGGGCAGGTCTGTCTCCACCCTGCATGTTTGGGTTCATCTGCAGTGAGAGATCTGATTTCAGGGCCGCCAGGGCCATCTGACTGCTCTTGCTGAACTCTAAAGGTCCGCGTCTACACATCATGAAACGCCTACAATAGAACTGGCACATTTTGTGCTCGAACTTTGGGGAAAGCTCACCCCCTGCTGGAGAAAAGGGGCGTGAGGAAATACATAATTTATTTATTTTTTATTTTCTTTCCAACTTAATGTCTGTTGATATGTAATGAATAATTTACATTATTCTGTTTTCTTTTCCAGCTTTACGTTGTAACTGTACAACCTGTGAGAAGACAGGCTATGAGTGTGAAACAGATGGAGCCTGCATGGCCTCAACTTACTACCACCAGGGGAAGGAGCAGCACATGCGCATCTGCATCAACAAGGACAGCCTGGTGCCCCCTGGACAGCCGTTTTACTGTCTGAGCGCCGAAGGCTTCTTCAACACTCACTGCTGCTATACAGATTATTGCAACAGTATTGACTTGAAAGTCCCAGGTGAGACACAGTCATCACAGATCAGAGCTGTAGCAGCAGTAGCATCTTTCAGTCTGTTGTTTGTAAATGAATCAGCTTTGTTCTTTTCTTTTTTTTTCTTTTTGCCTTCATAGCTCCAACAAAGGTTGGAAACTGGTCGGGACCGGGAAGCAACTGGGGGCCAGTGGAGCTTGTGGCAGTCATCGCAGGGCCTGTCTTCCTGCTCTTTGTGTTGCTGATGGTTGGCGTGTTCCTGTTCCAGTATCACCAGAGGGCCTACAGCCACAGACAGAGGCTGGAGGTAGAGGACCCCTCCTGTGATCATCTCTATTTGGCAAAGGACAAGACCCTGCAAGACCTCATTTATGACATGTCCACCTCAGGATCCGGCTCTGGTCAGTACATGATGTGTTGGGATAAAATATATTTTCTTTTTTTAACCCCCTCTTTTCTTTTCATTCCTCTCTTCAGCAGAAGTCAAGTGTGTTTTATTCAGCTCAGCTATACGTAGAAGATCACATCTTTCACCATTTAAAGTCCCATAAAACCTTTTAAAAGTCCACGGGAAGATTACATAATGTTCCTTCTTTTCTTTTTGCCATCCTTTGCAGGATTACCCTTGTTTGTGCAGCGGACGGTGGCAAGGACCATTGTGCTGCAGGAGATAATAGGAAAGGGACGTTTCGGTGAGGTCTGGCGAGGCAAGTGGAGAGGAGGTGATGTGGCAGTGAAGATCTTCTCATCCAGAGAGGAGCGCTCCTGGTTCCGCGAGGCTGAAATCTACCAGACAATCATGCTTCGGCATGAAAACATTCTAGGATTCATTGCAGCTGACAACAAAGGTGAGAAAAATTCTCAGAACCTTGACCTTTCACATTAACCTCTGTTCAAACCTCTGTTTTATTCTGAATATGAAATGCTCAAGTAAGCTTGATTATTCAAGAAATCTTTCCACTTTTTTTATTTAGACAATGGCACGTGGACACAACTGTGGCTGGTGTCGGACTATCACGAGCACGGCTCTCTTTTTGACTACCTGAACCGCTACTCTGTCACCATTGAGGGCATGATCAAACTTGCACTCTCAGCTGCAAGTGGCCTGGCGCACCTCCACATGGAGATCCTCGGCACTCAGGGTGAGATGAAGCGACCGAGTGAATGCCAGTCATAAGCAAATGAAGACAGCAGGAACTTGCTCTTGATGCAAATGGAATGTCTTATCTGTTTTCCTGCAGGTAAGCCAGGCATTGCTCATCGTGACCTGAAATCTAAAAATATTCTTGTTAAGAAGAATGGGACGTGCGCTATAGCTGACCTCGGACTGGCAGTCCGCCATGAGTCCATCACAGACACAATCGATATAGCACCGAACCAGCGTGTGGGCACTAAGAGGTAAATGTTTCCATATTCATAACACACTGGAGCTAGCAGGTCTTTCCTAAGACTTTCAGAACTGTTTACATGTTGTATTTTTCAGTTAAAATAAAAACATAGATGAAAAGCAGTAGTCAGTACATCACTTTTGTCTTTTTGAATTGAGTGTATTAGTGTTGATAAAATTTGTTTAAGCTGTTTTGCTTCCTGGTGAAAAAAAAATGTCCTGATGTATTTTGTCTGAAAGTTTTGAGCATTACTAGGACATAGAATATGTCACTGGTGTCATCACTGATTTATTACCTCAATTTCCATCCAGGTACATGGCTCCAGAAGTTCTAGATGAAACCATCAACATGAAACACTTTGATTCCTTCAAGTGTGCTGACATTTACGCGCTGGGTCTGGTGTACTGGGAGATCGCCCGCCGCTGCAACGCAGGAGGTAAGAGCACAACTGGCAGCATCTGTAGTACAGGGTTTTTTTTTTGTTGGATGAACACGTATATGCAATCAGAGACTCAGGAGGCCTCTCCATTACGTACTGCAGGTATCCATGAGGAGTACCAGCTGCCCTACTATGACCTTGTGCCCTCTGACCCTTCCATAGAGGAAATGAGGAAGGTGGTGTGTGACCAGAAGCTGAGGCCCAATGTGCCGAACTGGTGGCAGAGCTACGAGGTATTTCGGACTATGTTGACAGCTGTGCTGATAGTTTTCTAAAAATATGTTCGTGGTCTATAAAGGGAAGCTGTTGGGCCTGATTAGTTTGGCAGTACAAGTTGTTCCAAGTACCATTACAGACCACTTATTTCTAAATCTGTTGTTGGGGGAGAATGAAAACAAAACTTCATCTTGCATTGTTATAATTGGACATTACTTTATTGGTCCAGTAGTTTGGAATGGGATCAACAGATGATGTTATTTCCTTAGACTTCATAATTGTACATGCCTCAGCAGTTTTTGTTAGCTTAAATTTCTTGAAGCTGTTAGACGTTTCCCATAAAGCCTCATCTTCAACTCCAATGGACACGTTACATAGAAGCAGCTGGATTAAAATTCAAATTCTTACAAATGTGTATTAGTATGAAGTTTATGTTGGTCATTCACCTCATCTTTGTGGTCTTTGCTGTGCAGTCACTGCGTGTGATGGGGAAGATCATGCGTGAGTGCTGGTATGCTAACGGAGCGGCCAGACTGACAGCTCTGCGCATCAAGAAGACTCTGTCTCAGCTCAGTGTGGAGGAGGACATCAAGATGTGAGCGGACCAGGCGACAGAGAGACGCGCTGGAGACGCACAAGCAGACCACACTCCCATAGGAAAGAAACACTAAAGACAGACTGCAAATGAAAACCCTGCCAGTTTTAAAGCCACACTCCAAGTTGTGACAAGGCCTACCTCACCTTTTTAGCCAAAACTACTGAAAATCACCCCTCCCCCTCCTGACTTCTCTCCCCCTGCTTTCCTTTGCTCCTCCTCGTGTCTCTTTCCTGCTCCCTTGATTCCTCCCCTCCTCCCAACTTCTCCACGGGTCACAACACACTTCAGCACTACCACTGTTAATATCATTCTTTCATTTCCCAGGGCAGAGTCACTACTATTGTACAGCGACAGCGTTCTTTCTTTCTTTTTCTTTTTTTGTGTATTTTTTTTGTTTTCTCTTGCCCCATAGCTAAACTTCTCAAAAAAAGTCAAGCGTGGCGTGGTTTTCAAGCATAAGAATGATGCTTTACTCTGTTGGCAAAATCTCACTGTCGCTGCAAGTGTGTGTGGGAGGGGGAAGGGAAAGGTGGGGGGAGAGGCTAAAGCACTGTTTCTGTACACGTCTGTCTGAACTACTAGCATGTTTCTGAGACGCCAACGTGTCTTCTGATATGAGCTATAGTTCATTAGACAAAAAAAAGTGACATTTGAAGCATGAACAGCCAGATTGCGCTTTTTAAACCCCTCCTCCTTTCTTGAATATACTGCAAACAGAAATTAGTTGCACTCAACTGTAACTTCCGCATGTGTGAGACCTGCAGGTATCACATAATGGATGTGGTGAAGTCCTGGTGTTAATTTGAAATGTGGCAGGGATAATGTTTGGGATGGTTTTATTTTAATTTATTTGTTCATAGTTTATATTTCATTTTGATGAACACTGTGAGATGAGATGCGACAAACCAGAGTCTTGATATAAAAATTGGTGTTGTAGTTCAGTCCGAGTCTTCACCCTCTTTCACATGTTAGATTAAAGGGTTGTTGCATTCATGTAGTGAAATACTCTGTTTAAATATGAATGTAGCCATAACCCCGTTGGTGACAGGCAATGACATTGTGTACACTGAGCAAATAAGAGGCGTATGAAATGGCAATGAAAAACACGTTTTATTTTTTTTTGTTTTTACTTTTTTTTGTGTGTGTTTCTGTAAAGACATGATGGGTTCTCTTCTGACTTTGACATTAGACACTACTGATGATGGGTACATATGATTTGTATATAAAACATGCAATTTTATTTTATTTTTTTCCCTCGTATGCCACAAGCACGCGTGTGTCATTTGAATGACGAGTTTGACTGGATGGTACTTTCAGAGGTCTGTTGTTTTTAAACTGTCTGCATGGTGTCTAACTGCCAGAAAATTTGCTGGAATATGTTTTTCACTTGCTCCTCTCATAGCAATTTGGTGGTACTACTGATCCCAGATCCTTTTGCTGCAACCTGTTTTTTTTTTTTTTGTTGTTTTTAATGTATACAGATGGTTGAAATTGCTTTGCTGAGCTCGTTTTTTTTTAAAGCTCACCAAAGCAGGTCTGTTTCTACATTTGTCCTCTGGGTGTTATCTCCTTCTCATTGACACTGGAATATGCAAGAGCATCATGTAAACCTTGAATTCTAATACTGCCACTGGCCATTTATCTAGAAATCCAGACATCCGTTGACAACTCACAGAGAGAACAGCTGTGAATTGTAGCTGAGAAGTTTTACCTTCAAAGACTGACATTCTGCAAAGCGACACTGCATGTTTTGTTTTTTTCCCATTTTACGTCTGCAGCTCGAGTCTCTCTGCAGATGAGACTAAAAGAGCATTACACTGTCACCTTTGAGCTCTCCAGTTTTTCGTCCACAAGGCCGTTAGTTAATCCTAGGTAAGCCATCACTTGATCCACAACCCATGTGTCATGTTTAGTATCCATTTTGCATGCTGTCTCAAACACTGGGTCCTCTGCACTGAGGTAGATGAACTTAAGAAGTGTTTTTCTGCCTCCCTTTTTACATTGATTTGTTTTTGACATTTTACTTTGGCTGTGTACCCCAGAATTGTTGCTGCTACTGTTGACGTGGTTAAGAGGTTCAGCAGGCAGAGTGTAGCTGAGTAGGTAGAAGGTCGGGGAAGTAGGAGACTGCTGTCAGTTGCACCAAAATTGTCAAAACGCTCCTGTCCATGCTTGGTTTGTTACCATGGATATTTGACCATCATGTTCATATGTAATACTTCAAGATTTCAAAAGGTAATATTGTGCTTTTTTTTTTCCCTGAATAAGTTCAAAGGTGTACATAGATGATATACAATAAATTCCTCTTTTTCTTAACCTGTGGCTTCATGTTTTTCATTCTAGAAATCATGTTAGTTTCTGCATCTGCTGTAGTTACTGAAAAACAAGCCAGAGATTAAAATGAGTGGTTTTTTTTCCCCTTCCCAAGTTTCCTGTAGAAATAAGAGCCTAATGTATAATCCTTACTCAAGTCAATGCAAGCGTCCAAGAGTGCAGAATTTTCACACGGACCAATTAAACCATTGTAAGGTTCAGATAAGACCTCATCATCATGTGACCCAAAGGAGGGGATTGGAGAGAAAAAAAAAGCACATATTTAAAATGCATTTTATTTTCCTTTCCAAGAAACAAAAGCAGACAAAGAAATAAGATGAGGGTAAAAGGGAGTGGGAAACCAGTATATAAAGAGATGCAACCTCTGGCATCCAGAAAAAAAAAATTATGTACAATTCAAAAGAATATCCATACAAAACATGCCACATACAATAAAAATGATCATATTTATTCATATTCCCTAAAAGTATCTCTGCTGTACAGATGCAACATCTTTTATTTTTAAAAAGGTGAGGTTAAAAAAACCCTTCAATTTGAGCAAACTTTATTAAATTATAAGATATGCAGAGAACTTAAATTAAGATTTAGCGAAGTTAAAAATTATTTAGGCTAAAATCCAGTGAGCGTCATAATGTCTCGTCTGGTCTTCCCTTGAAATAGAAACATATCAAAAAATATATATATATATATATATGTATATATATCACTGTTTCAGATACTTGATCAATATCTACCACTTTAGAGAAGTTCTCTGTTATAATATGAGAGTGCAATTCATTACCAGGTTAAGTATGGGATTAACTTTTAAGTATTACATCATAACATACATTAGGCCAAGTAACCATTTCACAAGGTTTACCAACACATTCACTTCTATAGGGAAGATATTTTTAAAAAAGCAGACCACTAACAATATCGTAGGGAATTCAAGATTTTCCATTCAAGACTATATCCAATTTCGACCGATTAAGGGACAGGTTTTGGTAATCAACAAGCAGTAGCATAAATAAAACAAAAAAAAAATAAACACAATATTACATAAATACAAATGCTATGCACCATTGTACTGCTTTATGCAAGAAGTGATTTTTACGTCTAATTAACGACTCTCCACATAAATCCAAACAATTCAATAATCACTTCAGCTTCTCGTCGTAACTGATTGGAGAACCCCAGACGTCCTCATACCTATTTCAACAAACTTGTCTCTGAGAGCTTATAGCAAAAAACTCAAATGCACAGGACGTCAAAAGCAAAAACTATGACATAATAAT
>JBAMYA010000022.1:8096773-8114915 GCA_037176975.1 Arrhamphus sclerolepis
TTTATATTTATGTACAGCTTTTTCTTTGTTAAAATGATATCCAGTGGTTGATTTTTTTTCTTCTCCCCCCACCCCTACATTTTTTTTCTGCACTTTTGACTTTATTGATTACAAAGGGGCTGGATAAAGAGTTGCTGTCCCCTAATGCATATGCTATATTTACAGTTTGTACAACTTTGCATTTTAAAAATTATATGAGGTCTTAGGTTAGGGGAAAGGGGAAAAAGAAGTAGTATGGGAAGTTGGAGTTTTAGTAAAGCTCCCTTTATAGACTTTTTTTTTCTTTTTCAATTATCTTATACAGAAATGAAAACAAATGCCCTTTTTTCCAATAAGTCTTTCCCTGCCACCAGTTCAGCCACTCATGGACAGTACCAGCACTAGAAAAGCACACTACTGGGGAAGTAGAAACACTGTAGGCTGTACTCTGGCAGAAGAAGACTTACTACAGTAAAGTTAAACAACAGTCCATTAAATATTACAGAGAGGAAGAGGCATGATAAAAGTTTAAGGTTAAGCTGTTGGGGAACTGAAAAGCATTACATGGGATAGTAGTCGTGCATCCACTAGCTCCTTTCAAAATAAATTTTAAAAAACACAACAACAAAAAAGCAACCACCTAAAGGATACTTGGGTTAATTTTGTTTTTCATGATTCACTTCAAATATTACTAGACCCTTGAGCCTTTCATTCAGACCAATACTGTCTCAAGAAGGTGGATGTTGTGCTTTCACACAGCTAACAGCATGATTCTGAGATGCAGAAGAAGAAAGGAGGACAAACAAAACAAGAAAAAGTTATCTCAATATCCAGGATGATTTAGTGACATATGATGCCAAGTAAGCTGACTGTGATTTTAATGCGATTTCTTTATCAAAACTGTTATACATTTCTTCTGTATAAATAATTCATGTATAATAATCATGTTGGCTCATTATTGTAAATTATTATCAGCATAGAGTAATAGAGCAAACCTGCTGCTTTGATTCCCTGCTTGTCCGAGAGGGCTAAGCCCATAAAACACCCACCCCCTCCACCCCCTAACCCCCACAGAGTAATTCCACAGTAGCAGTTAACAGTTTCTGTTTTGTTTTTTTTGTTAGTTTTTTTTTTTTTTTTTTTTTTTTAATACAAAGCAGTCACTTCCCGCTAAATCAAGTGAGGTAGATTGGGTCAAACTAACCCACCTTGGGACAGTCAGAACATCTGATGCCACTGGGGCCACAGATGAACAGCATCTCAAATTTTAAAATCACTTTCAATCTTTTTTTTTTTTTCCTCCATCGATCATGTGTAGTTCTTACACAGAACCACATCAAGATTGTCTAGCTAGCCAATATCCATGTTGTCGTCACGAGTGATCAATGACTTGATGGGAAAGTGCATTATCTGGGAGGTTTAGGGGGGAGGGCCATGTGGTCGGGTGGGACAGGAAATAGGTCCAAGTCAAAACATAAAAATGCATCCTTAGTTCATTCTTAGTATTTTAACATGGCTTTTTGTTGAAGCTCCAGGTGAGCTCTGTACTACAAGTACTGATATCGGAATCATTTGGTTGATGTGGAGAATTGTTTTCCAGCCAGGCTGAGCTTATTGAGAGTAAAGCAGTCAGGAAGGGAGAAGGGGGTTTTGGCTGAGGAGAGGGTGACTCACTAGTCCACCAGAGTATTGTCCCACCATCAAGCTGCTGTTGATTTAACGTGGTCAGTTTATTTTACTTATTTTTAAATATATTGATTAATGCTCTTCAGACCTTTGGCTACAGGTGTCAACACTTTAGTCTTCCAAAGCAGAGGACAGCCTTCCTCCGTGTCTTTCATGAAAACAGCTTATGCACTGGATATTGTAGGATTCAAAGGCTTTGGCGCAGGAGTGTTCGGATACCAGTGAGGGCAGTTCTCCATTTTTCGTTCTTCTGGTTAGTTCATCCACTTCCGGCAATTCCAGGCTCCACAATGACAAGGGATCTTGTGCTGATCATCCTCAAAGTCAAACTGGTAGTCGTACGTTAGCTGGAGTGAGGAAACAGGGACAGTTAAAAGCTGCTAACATTTGATGCATTACAAACTAAACAGTAGAATAAAGAGAAGTTAAGTTTTTCTTTGCACAGCACCTCTTCTCCCTTGGGGATCCTGCGGCTGGAAATGATGATAATCTTGTCTTCTTTGTCAAATGTAACAACCTCAGCAACACAGTTAGGGGCACAGGAATGGTTGACATAGCTTGGAAGGAAGAAAGGAAAAGGTTTCGAAAGTCAGTTTAAAAAACAAACAGGAACAAGGTGAGAGCTTAAAAATATATAGATAAATTGGGAGAAAAAAAAAAGTCAAGAAAAGATTACTAATCAGTACTTACCGAGCCGGGCCACCTGTTAGAGTGGCATCAATCACCTGCTCATTGTTGATGCGGAACATGTAGATTCCACGGTTCTGAGATGAAGAAACATTTATACACAATTCTCAGTTCAATACTTCAAGTGTGAGCATAAACTCAAAAATAAAGGTTTTTCCATCTAGAAACGATTTTTATGATCCCACTATAATCGTTTTTGTTGCTGCATTATTTACAGCAGTGGTCTTCAACCCTGGTCCTCAGGGCCCACTGTCCTGCATGTTTTAGAATCTAAAACATCTAGGATAGTGGGCCCTGAGGACCAGGGTTGAAGAACACTGATTTACAGTGTAGAGAGACAAGAAGGTGGTGTAGACAGAGAGAATGGGGAGGACAAACCTCCAACCTTGGTACATGGGCTGCTTGCTTAAGCCACTGAACTTACCCCCCCACACACACAAAGACACACTCTTTAACCGGAACATCTAACATTTCACTGAACATTTTGTGTACTTCTGAATACCTGCGCCTCGTAGATCTTCTCTCGCCGATTGGCCACCTCGTTGCGTATGACTGTACCAATGTATTCAATGACCATGGTATGCTTCTCCAGATCCTTTGCAGCATACAGGCCCAAGCCCTGAATGCGAG
Source organism: Arrhamphus sclerolepis (assembly GCA_037176975.1). NCBI lineage: Eukaryota > Metazoa > Chordata > Actinopteri > Beloniformes > Hemiramphidae > Arrhamphus > Arrhamphus sclerolepis. Next base: position 8,099,756 of record JBAMYA010000022.1, read on the forward strand.
ACCGCGCCAGATACACATTGTTCTTCCACTCAGTCTTCAGACGCCGATACTGAGAGGATTTGGAGTGGACAAACTGCTTGCTGTATGGTGTGTTGAGCTCTCCAGTGAAGGTACTCTGGTAGGCCTTTGACACACTAGTGCTATTTAGAGTGTGAGGCCTTGAAACAAACAAGAGAAGGGTACAAATTTACATCAACAGATATGTTCATAAACTGGAACTTCACATTTCAGTATTTAGGTCTGTCCTCTGCAAAACTCAATACTTCCACAGAAGCATTTATATAAGAGTCAACAGGCCTCTCCATTAATGCACCAAACTCCAGTCCTCACGGTTACCTAAGACTGACAGCGTCAGTCTGAGGTAACCGATACATCATTCAGTTTGATCAAAAATCCATTGGAAACTGTTCATGCTTACTTTTAGGTACAGCCCTTCTTATAAAATAAGATTTTACCTCTTGCACTGTGTTGGGACCTTAGGTTCAGAACGAGCACAGCCAGTGGGATTAATCATGAGAGGGAGCTCCATCAGCGGATGCCGACCGTATCGGAACTGGTAGTTCTGGCAGTTCTCCACTCCAGGCAACTAAAAGGTGACAAGGGCCCTTCCAGTCACAAAGTGTCTAATAATTGTTTTGCAAACAGTGACTGTTGTGTCTTATTAATTTCCTTTAAATTAAATCAAGTGAACAGCAATATATGAACGAATCCTCACCGACTCCGTGATTCGCATGACAGCATGAATTGTGAGGCCGTACATTTCCTCTCCTTTCACATTTTCAGTGAACAGCTTCAACATGGATGATTCATCGCGCAGCTTGGCCACCTGCTGGACAATCCTGATCCAGATGCCTGAAGACAAAGGCAGCAGACTTTTGTTAGTCGTTGGGCAACATAGTTGCAACAACAATTTTAAGTACAACTTTAAGAGATGGTAAAAACAGAGTTGAAGACCAAAGTTCCTACCGTCTGGAGTCGTTTCACGATACTGCAGATCCTCCATGCCGTGCTCCAGAACACGCACCTCAAACAGTGGGTGGCCGTCATCTTCACTGATGCGGCAGCGGTAGCGGCATCTCTTGTTGGGCACACGTGTGCTCCAGTAGATGCGTGTGGCCTCGTAGCCAACAGGGAAGATGGCGGTGGATGAGTGGAAGTTGGCCATTTGAGAGGGTAGCAACTGGCCAATAGCGTGAAAGATGAGACCACCGACACGGAACAGATGGATGCGGTCGCCTCGCTGCAAGATACTCGCGATTTGCTTCACCTCATCACGTTCAATGTAAACACGGCGTAAAACAGCAAAAGTACTGAGTTCATCGTCGCTGGGACCCTTCAGCTTATGCTGTGTGCACAACATGGTCTTATCCTTGAAAAACATGCAACGTGCCCGGATGGCACAGGCGAAGTGGTATACATTTGGGCAGCGTAGTCTATTGCAACTGTTGGTGGCACCAGTCTTCTGACAGTATGCACAAAGAGTCCGAAGTCCACGACGCAAGGCTACCTCTACATTGATTAGAGCACCCCCCTGTGTCTCATACACTTCTGTGGACCACAGAGCACAGTTGAGGTGCACCCACAGATCCACATCAATGTTGAGCAAACGTGCAGGCCCATCTGTGGCCCCATCACCTTCCTCGTGGCAGAAGCAGCATTTGCGTTTATCACGAGGCAGCTTTTCTGGTCGGAGAGTGATGCGCAGGCGTTCCATCAGCTCAGACACCTCCCGGCTGTTCTCCTTCTTTGACCCACCTTTGCGTATTGAGAGGACAATCTGAAGACGCTTCCAGCGAATCCCCTTCCACTTTTTCACTTTAGGCTGAACCACCTCTTCATCAGGTGAGAGAGGCCGGCGTTGCTTGACAACTTTTAGGGAAGACTCTGTGGTACTGAGAGTATCTTTAGGAGATGGGGCCAATGCAATGGCAGAGTCCTCTTCCTTTATAACAAGACTTGGAAGATCTTCGGTAGGGGCAGTAGGAGCAGAAGGTTCAGCAGTAATTGTTTCTGCACATTGTGAGCCTGGTTCAGTAATTAACTCTGGAGCAGGAACTTCAGACTCTGTGACATTTGCTGGTTGAGCACCTTCAACAGGAGTATCAACATCCTGTTCAGGCTCAGTTTTAGTCTTGACCTCCATGGGACTGGAGGGACAAGGGACTGGAGATGCAGGCTTTTTGGAAGATTCAGCCTCACTAGCTGTGACAGATAAAGAGGGGGGAGGCTGAGGAGGCAAAGGTGACGGGGGTGGAGATTCCTCGACTGGTATTATAGGAAGATGGCGTACATCCAAATCGCTTACATTGGTTGTGTAACAGTGCTGCACTGGTTTCTCCTCTCTCTCTGGGAATTCCTGTGAGAAAAAATAAATAAATAAACAAACAAACAAAGAAAGGCAAAACATACGAGATCTACAGATTGTGACCAAAAAAGAAAAATTCTGAGAAACTACCAACCTGTTTAACAAGTGACAAAATGTCCACCTGTTTCTTGAGTGTACATCCTGGCAGAGAAACATCAAATTGCCTGAGCCATTCATCCTGATTGGGTGAGGGACTGTCCTTTGCACACAGTGCTCCTGGAAAACAGGACCACATTAACACTGGTGGTGATATAAAGACATCCTTTTCATTCTGCCTCCACTTGCTAGCTAGCATTCCCAATGATCCTATGAGAGCTCAATATTCCCTCCTGAGTGTCTGCTTCAAAGTATTCTAGTTCCATAACTTAAAGACAGATCCTTTGCTTTATTTTGTGGTCCACATTTAGCAACAACCAGTTACAGTTTTTTTGCATTGCTAATTCACATAGCACTCATTTCACTCTTGCTACAGCCCTGATAAAATCTCCCAAAGCAGACCAGGATAATAGCTGTAACTGACAGCTGATGGACTTAATTCTTTCAGGTCTGAGAGTAAGACCAGCGTGATCACTACAATATACTCAAAAATCTGCTTCTGACCAGCAAACCTGCTCAACCAAAGGGCTTACACATGACTGGCCCAACAAAAGATTTGGTGAGGCAGGTTGTCACAAAATATCATTACATAGATACACATATTAAATACATAAATTTTCATACAAATATTGATATTACTCTTGAAATAAACATCTTTGCATGCCCACCTGACTGACCAGGTCCTTTTCCAGGTCCATCCACTCCGGGCATGTCAGCAGTTTGGGGAGGAAAAGTCACCTCGTATGAACCTGGCATCCTAATATTAAGTAGCTGGGCCACTGCCATCATTACGTGGTTAAGTTTCTGGGAAAAGAAATATCAGTTTGAGTTTTATCAATAGGCATTGGGGTACCATTATGAACTGCATAATGACATTGTGGCTTAGTACCTTGGCTGCAGCAGAAGACATTGTGAAGGTAACAGACACCTCATTGCTTTTAGTTTTGTCCCAGTGGTTGGCTGTGGAAACCGCCTTGCCATCAAGTGCTTCAAATGGTTTATTTTCTGGGAATGCTGTTAGGGAAAAAAAGATTCTTGAATAGCTGACTGCAATGGAACAATTCAAGTGTAGGTTCAGTTGAAGTCCACGACTAATGTCATTGTTGTTTCTGGGAGTTACATTGAGAATGTGGTAAAGTACCTGGTATGGCAGTTCGAGGTATAAGGGGTATGATGGGAGATATTGCTCTGTCTGTCTCCTCCTCCTTAGGCTCCCGCAGGTGTGGAAAACGTGGCACTTCTCCTACATTACTTTCAGGGGACGATGCTGGAATAATGCTTTCGGAAGCATCCTCGTCATCGCTCTCCATCCTGTTAAATAAATTTCTTTAATTTCCAGAAACTTAAAAAAAAAAAACAGACAAACAAAAAAAGACTATTGTTCCAACATGAAACAGTTGTTAAATATACCTGATATCTTCATTCTGGTTATGTGGTGGAGTGGGGAGGGCTGCTAGAATGTCTACACTCTTCACCTCTTCTGTAACAGAATCTACAAATAAATTGTAATTATGAGTTATAATGCATTTAGAACTTTGTGAATATTTGAGAATAATCAATCTGCAGTCGTGCAAAGAAATTCACCCATTGGCTCCTCGGCTGTCTCTGCATCTTTCTGACTTTCAGAAAGGTCCTCCCCAGGAGTCACGCCATTCAGTAACTTATGCTGTACAGATGGTGGAGGAGTAGGTGGCAAAGAAGATGGGGGTGTTGGGGGGTTGCTGAGGTTGCTCTGGAAAAAGGTACAATATGTTCAAGAGACTTGAGTTTCTGAAGGCATGGTTCTAAAAGTAGCAAAAAAACAAAACAAAACAACTAATACGGCGTGTGCTGCCTAATCTTACCTTTGTCAGTAACTGAGAATAGTAGTCTGGGATATTGTCCAGCACCGCATTTCCAAATGATCCTTTGAGCTGAGCTTTGCCATTGGCTGGGCTGCTTCCAAAAGGAGCAAACAGATCCAGACTGGCAGTGATTGAAGGCTCCATCAAGGGCAGCAAAGAGAGACCCTGGAAGACAAATGTCCATTAGTCTACATGATAAACACACATTCCACAAAGCATCAGGAGCAAAGGAACAGAAATGTATTTCTGATGTCTTTTTTTACCTGTTTGAGTTGCTTTATTAGCGCTTCAGCACTCTTTCCAACCTCCTCTTTCTTATTCTTCTTCCTTGCATTTGACCCTCTGTCTCCATTTGCTTTATTTATACGCTTTGGCTTCTGTACAGGAGGCCTTTTTGTTATAGATTGTAAATCCTGCAAATGTCAAGATGAAATTGTGTTGTGTCCTTTTGCCATGAATAATAGGTAAGATTTCCAAAAAAAAAAAAAAAAAAGTAGCACACTTAAGAGAAACATACCTCCATATTTCGTGGAGTCCCTTGAAGTTTTTGTTCAAGCATTGCCAGTTTGCTGTTGATGTGACCATTGATCTCATTGTGGATGCCTTCACTGGGCCTCTGAGCACCAAGTTGAAGATTCTTGGTTTTCAGAAGTTTTTGTAGCAGTTGCTGTCCGGTCTCAGATCTAGGACCTTGGGCTTCAGGGTCTCTAGTCATGTTTCCAGCATTAATAAAACTAGCGTTATTCCCAGAAGTTACCATCTCACCAGTTGCTTCCCGTTTTATAGCTCCAGGATTTGCCTCTGCTGCACCATCGCACTGAAACTCCCTTGGTTCCTGTTTTATATTCTGTATTGTCAGCTTACAAAATTCCCCTTGCTGTGTGTGAGGACCATGGCTTTCTGTAACATGCTGCAACTGCTGCTGAACATTCATCTCTTTCTCCGGTCCATTAGGCATAGCTGAAGCTGACTCAGATGTTTCACTTCCTGATGTCTGAGTTTCTATTTTCAGACCTGGAATATCAAGTGGAGTCTTGGCTCGAGGTGACCTGAGTGGAGATGCCTTGGCTTGGCTGTATGGACTTCCCCTTCCAGCTCTACTGTCAACGATAGAAGGTGAAGACACGTGGGATGAATGGGGTGAGGCCGGGTGGGCTGGGCTCATGCCAAATGGAACTCTCGGGGAATATGCATGGGATGGAGAGCCCTGCACACGGCTTGTTGCAGCTGCCATTAGTGCTTGCTGTTGGTTGTGGTTGGGAGTGGGTGGACGCATACCCTGGTTAACTGTGTGCCGTTGTGGATCCCCTGGAGAATTGGCTAATGGTTGACGTGGAGAGGCGGACCTCACCATGCGGCCCTGGTCCATAGGGGATCGTGGCATTGGTGCCTGGTCTCTCATTATATGCTGCTGCATCATCTCCCCTCCTTGTGATGGTTGCCGACCGGGGGTCATCATCTCTTGCTGTGTATGCGGAGCAACACTGGACTGCTGGCCAAACATGCCTGACTGTTGCTGACTGGCCACTGCTCCCGGTTTTCCCATGCCTCCATATGCCATATGACGGCCATCCATTGGCATCATCTGCTGCACAACCTGTGGTGCTTGCGGTCTCAACTGACTTGGCTGACCTTGGCCCACTGGCATTCGCAGCATCTGTCCCTGATGGAAATGTCTCTGTGCAATCATAGCCTGAATGTGCTGTATCTGTTGGTTTGGGGGAAGATTACGGAGCTGAGGATTCTGAGCAATAATAGCCTGGATGTTGATAGGAGTACGGATCTGCCCAGGTGGAACCCCAGGTCTCTGTGCCATCATCCCCTGCTGCTGAGCTCTCATCATGCCCATCATTGCTTGTTGTTTCTGCTGCTGGGCCATGTGGGCTTGCTGCTGTGGATTAAGACCCATCGCAACAGACTGTGGCTGGCTTGGATGGTTCTGAACTATAATTTGCTGCTGTATCGTGGGATCCTGTGACTGCTGTGTGGCATCTTGTGCAGTTTGTTGTTGAGCTACAAAATCAGCTGACTTCGCTTCCTCTTTTATAGTCATCAAGGTTGGTTTATCAGTCGAGAGGGAACCCTGTCTCTGAAGAGGGAGTGGAAGTTGATGCTGTTGCTCTTGAGGCACACTAGTTTGCTGATTTCCAGTCAAACCTGTTTGCTGTTCATGTACAGAACGAGGATTTGAAAGGTGATGTTGCGTTACATACATCTGACTTTTATGTTGCTGCTGTTGTAGTTGTTGTTGTCCAATGTCAGGCTGTAGATCATTTACTGACCCATGTTGGGGAACCTGATTGGGAGTGGAGGGTCCACTCTGCTGTGGAGGAGTTCTTGAATCAGGGCTGAGGATTCCACCCTCTTTGGATCCTGAGTTTTGGCTGTCTGTAGATCCCTGCGGTTGAGGTGTATTACTTCCTGCAGAAGGTGGGGAACTCATCTGTGGGGTAGAAGGTTGGGAAAGTCCTCCTTGGTCTTGGCTGGACTGAGTAATCATCTGTGCTGGGTGTCTTTGCTGTGACATCTGTTGCTGCTGAAGGTGGGTTAAATTCTTTGCAACATTCTGCTGCTGCTGCTGAGATGCAAGCATGCGTTGGGCCAAAATGCTCTGCTGCTGTGGAGTCAACTGAGCCTGGGGTCCCCTGAGTCCTGGGTGACCAGGAGATCCAATCACACCCTGCTGACCCATCATCAGCTGAGGCCTCTGTTGCTGTGATGACTGATTTGCAATTATTCCTGCTTGAGCTGCCATCATGGCTTGAGGATGGTTAACAGGCTGGCCTGTGATGAGGTTTTGCTGTGGCGGGGCCCCAGACTGACCTCCAACCATTCCTTGTGGTACCTGTACCATGCTCTTCTGATTTGCCTGATTGATGAGCATCCCCTGCTGAGTGTTTGCTTGCTGTTGGGCCATAAGTTGGTTTCCCATCATGCCAGACTGTGGCTGGGTGATTAAACCAGACTGCTGATTTGGGTGTGGCATTGGTTGCTGACCCATCATCACCTGCTGCTGTTGCTGGAGCTTTGCCATTTGCATCCTATGCTGAAACTGTCTCTCCTGAAGAAGCCTGGGGTCTGCACCTTGCATTCCAGGTCCCTGTGGGAAGAATCCTGCTGGAGTCCCAGGAGGACCTGGGACCCTGGCAACATTTGCTCCAAGAGCAGCAGGAATCTGTGGTTGTGCTCCTCCAACAAAAGGCTGCCCTTGTGGCATCCTTAAAGGCATCGCACCATGAGGCATCATACCTGGGTGCTGGCCCATTACAGGTTTTCCCTGCTGACCCATCATCATCTGGGCAGGCATCTTTGGAAACATGTGAGAAGGTCCTCCTTGAGCAGAATGACCTGGAGTAAGAAGACCTGAACCTTGCTGATGTTGCTGCTGCTTGCTTCTGTACTCCGTAATGAGATTGGTGTGCTCCTTCTGCTGCTTGCGTACCTGCAACAGAATAACCATAAACACTTATCACTTCACCAGATGACATTCTTGTGCAATGGCATCTTGCTCTTTAAGGATTTTGCAGTTGTCCTTAAACTGATACACACCTGGTCAAGTTGTTTCTGAATTTTACTTTGTTCCTCAGTAACCATCTTCAGTTTTTCTGCATCTGCCTCAGCAAACTCCCTGCCAGCTTTCTTAGCAGTACGTTGCTTAGCACACAGTGCCTTCCGTGATTTTCGATGAACTCCAATCTGTTCTTCCAAAAATTTCAGCTGCATTTGGAGTAACTGCTGGGTATGAACAAGCCACTCTTCATATTGGTGCTGTTCTGCATCATCTATAACAGGGGAGAAAACTGTAAATCATCTTCAAAAAGGAATGGAGATACCTATAACAACTTCAAATGACTCAATTTCTAACAAAGTCCAACATGGGTAAAACATACTGATGATTCCTTGAACAAACTGAGGAGGATTAGGTCTTGACTGGGAAGGATCACTTGTTTCTCCCTCCTAAAAGTACAAGAACATTTAACTACAGTCCATTCTTGAAGAGGATTTGATTTAAAATTATAATCAATCATCCAAGTAAAGAGAGCAAACCTTTTGTGTTCCAGATGGAACCTGAGCTGGATCTGTGCCTGGGGCAGAGGCAAGCCGCTGAGCAAGCAGAGAAACTTGTTGCCTAAAGAAAAATTTGACAAAATTAACTGTATAGCATGCATAAACAGCAGTTTCAAGAATTGCAGAAAATGTTATAATTTACCAGTAATATTGTGATGGTTTCGCAGGGTTTTTTGAATTTGGTTTGTGGGTTTATATTATTTTTGTTTTTGTTTGGGGTGCCAGTCAGGCATCTCTCCTGACATGTAAGATTTTTTGGTAACCGTACACACAAGGACCTTACACTACAATGTGTAGACCCTTTCATACTAGGAATGACAATTGTTTTTTACCACACAAGACCATCCACATAATTTCATATTTCAGTTTTGTATTTTTCTTTTTTTTTATGTTCATAAACAAAATAAACACAAACCCCTTCCCAAACAAAACAGAAAGTGTCCACGGTTCTTCCCCAAAATTCATAGGGCAGACAAAAGCTGTGCCACAAATCGACCCCACAGCAAGAGCTGTGAGCTCTATATCTAGAGGGAAACTGCCATCTTTATTGTAATCAGGAAGGAACCAGCTTGAACAGCGGACAAATCGGGTGAGTCCATGAGGAGACTAGGTGTGTTCAGGGCGTGCTTTAAAGTGTGAGAGGACAGTAGGGGCCGAGGCAGAGAGGAAAGTAGTGTAACCAGCTCTGATCAACAAGCAGGTTGTCACAATATTACCATAAATTGATGGAGTGTAATGATTTTGTAATAACTAAGTTTTCTAAAATGTGACAAAAAAAATAAATATGCGATGTATTAAATAATCTGAAACTTTTATTTAAAACAAAAGGTTTAGTTGTTACAAATTCTACTTCGAGAAACAATGGTCTTATTTTTCATTGCTATGCAATGTTAGCCAAGCTCCACCTGTCTACGTACTTCCGCTCAATTTCTTCACTGCTTCAGTCTGGGAAAGATACGCTCCCAGACTGAATTTGTCTGGGACCTAACCTTAACCCTGGGAGCTCTTTAGTCTGACACCAAATAATCCAACAAATCAACAAACAGAAGTCCTGGCCGAGGCCAATTCCTGGTATGGATAGAGCTCGTCTACGGGTTATTGAATATTTTAGCTATGAAGGACTGTGTTTACAGCGGAAGTAGTAGAGGGCTCTGCCGGCGCATAACATACATCATCGCCAAACGTTAGTGATTAGTTTATGGCTATACCAATGATTTTAAAATTCAGACAAGCGTCCACCCACCAGAAACTAAACGTTTGCCAAATGCAACTGGCCATACACTTTGCATGAATGTAATGAAGTACAGGAGTGTGGTGAGTACCAGTCTAATGCAATGTCTACTAACACAACACATTCACCAGGAGATGCATTCATTTTGTGTGAGAAGCAGTTCTCTCTGGCAATGTTTGGACCTGGTATTAACATCCGTCCTGAGTGATCCAATCACAAAAGGTAAGCCTGAGCTCTAAAGGCACCCATGACGCATCTCAGACAGAGGTAAGGGAAACAATTAACATGTTACCAGTGTCTCAAACATCTTGCTAAACTTGGTTTAATGTCTGCATTATTTTGATTTGCCTCCAGTGTTGTTCTCTTTTTAATTTCCACAAGACTAAGCAACAAGGCATGGTTCAATGCACTGGTGCCTCCTGTCATGAAAAACCCCAATAACAATGCATTTGTCTTTGAAAATCATGTAGTTAATTATTTTTATATAGGGTGGGGTAGTGACATGTGATCGCAGGTTGTAACTTGAGAGGGATGTAGATATGCATGTTAATGACGTGTCAAAAGATGCACTTGGAGCTTTCTGTAAAGATCAGATGATTCAAGATGGATGTTAATATAGGTCTAAGCATGGCCTGCATCACAGTGCACAGAGACACAATAACAAGAGTGGAGACAACGTTCAAAAACGTGGCTACATTCTTCAGTATAAAAGCTGACAATGGGTGTTTACAAAAGTATTTTTGCAAGCGCAGGGGATGTTCCGAGTCTGTCTTCCATAAGTAGGTACCACAAGTTGGTTATGATTCATCCCAGTCTTCCTCCCATACATGTTGCTATTTTATTTCAGTTGTGTTTGGCATTGGGAGAAGGAAGTACATGTGAATGCTTAAAGACCTCTTAGCTAAGAAAAGAAGCAAACAAGCCAAATGTCAATGCCTAACATTTAAAAAGAAAGTAAAACTGACATTGGATAAAGTGGCAAGACTGAGCGAATCTAAAGATGTACAACTTTGTCATTATGTGTGGTTGCCATGGTTTGCAACCTAGGCCAAGGAGGTGAACAGACTAATTTAGCTGGTTGGCTGGTTTTACTTGTTTATTGGCAAAATGACTCAGAAATTGATTAAGATATCTTCACGATTTTCTTCTGAAACCAAAAGTTATGCATGACCCAATTTTGAAATGTTTAACTTTTGTGGTTGACCTGTAGTTTTGTGCTTTTGCATTAAAAAGATAACCAAACTTAAAAATGTTAAGATTTATGTTTAACAAAATACCTGTTAATGCCAGGGGGAACAACCATTGGATCCTGTGTCAGCACTCTTTTAATACCCTTAAGTGCTACCATCTTTGCCTTGGCAATGGGATCCATAATGTCCTCAGCAGCAAATTTGTCCAAATCTGCCACAAGAAAACATTTTTCAACTAATGTAAGAAAAACAAACAAACAAAAGCATTAAATAATACGACAATAATCAGCCATTCTGCCCACCTTTATCTGGGAAGAAATTGTTTGCTATAGGCGGCTGTTTAACCACTGGCTGTGGTTGATGACCGAGGCCTGTGTGCATCCCTGGTTGTCCTGTCCTCATCATGGCTTGTTGCTGGGCAATGGCTATGTGAGCCTGAGGCACCATTCCAGGTCCCATAAGCCTTTGCTGCTGCTGCTGTTGTTGCTGCAACATGTGTGGAGCACGGGGTACTAGTCCAGACTGTGCCATCATTCCTTGGTGTGGCGGACGATGCTGGTGTTGCAATATTAGTTGCCCAGATGCCTGTGGGTTCGGATGTTGACTTGGCAGACCAGGGAAATGAGGAGCCATGGTTCCCTGATGAAGGGAACTTAATTGCTGCTGTTTCTGCTGTTCTTTCTTCTCATGTTCCAGAAGATCTTGTATTAGGAGTGGCAATTCACCATCTAAAGAGCTCTCAACCTTTGCCAAATCTACTGCAGGAGAGTCCTGACCCCCTACATCAGGCAGCCCCAGTGGATCATCACTAATATCACTATGTGGAGCAGCTGGAGGAAAAGGGTCGCCTTGGCCTGCCAAAGGGTACGGAAGTCCACCTAATCGAACAGAACTGAGTGAGGCTGACTGTTTTTCTGTTTGTGCCGTCTTGGCTGTTGGTGTGGTCCCAAGAAGCATTGAAACAGCCTCTCCCATTTCATCTTTCACTACAGTCTGTCCTGCCTGATGCTGAGGGGTTAGACCTTTGTCCTCTACTTTGACTTTGGAAATATCAACTGTTTCAGAGGGCAGCAATTGGCTGGGGGCTTCATGTACTGCATCATTGAATTTTGTTGAAGGCCTCTGCCCTGGCTCAACTTTGGCCTTCTCTTCCAGTTTGACATGGGCAGATCCTGATAAAGATGAAGGTGCTTCACTTTCTGCTTCCACTAGCCGCAGCTGGTCTGAGAAGGCATCTTTAGGGTCACCTTGGTCCAGTTCAGGGTCAGTGTAAGCCAGCAGGTCAAATTCATCACTATTAAGCAAGTCATCCAGATGTGGATCATTGGTTTCAAGGTTGTCCAGGTTCCCCAAGTCATCATCTCCTTTGTCAGGATCCAAGTCAAGAGCCAAATCATCTTCATCATCCACACCTCCATCCCCTGGGGCATCCCCGAGTCCCTCAAGGTCAGGCTCTGGCAGTTCCTCATTACTATCCATTGTTGCAGACTGAGGCTCCGTTACCAAGTTTGGTTGTGCAAGTCGATGCTGCTCGGTACTAGGAGTGCTTGAATTGGAAATAGCTGCTTGAGGTTGCAACTGAGGCTGTTGTGACACCAAGCCTGCAGACTGTTGAGGCAGTAAAACTGACAGCCCATCCTGTGGTAACCCCAGCTGTGATTCACCACCAGTCTCTGTTTGACTACCAGCAGCTTGTGCAATAGGATGTTGCTGAACATAAGATGCCGCCATGTCTTGTTGTGGGACAAAAAGACGTGGTCTCGGCTGGGGTCCACGAGGCATAAATTGTGGCCGTAGGGTTAACCTTTGTGAGTTGTGTCTCAATTCAATGAACTGTGGTGGAGGCCCTTGACCCAACGGCTGCATAGTCTCTCCTCCATGACCTGGCAAAATGTTGTGAGGGTTCCCTATGCCTTCCATACCCTGGATGTTGATAGCAGGGTTAAGATTGTGTCTTATGCCTACAGTCTCCATGCCAGGCTGAGGGAATCGCCTTTGACCTGGAGACTGGGCCTGCCACTGAGGAGGGAATGGTGGGCGAGGAAACATTCCCTGAGGTCTGGTATGCCCTGGAAGCCTGAAGAAGACAATGTGTATCAGATGAAAAGGTCCTTTATGTGCAAAAAAAAATGTTTGTAGATTTAAGGGGAGAGACTAACTTAACGTGCTTAGCATTTATTAAAATGGTAGAATTTATTTTGCAATCGATATATGCTTCTGGGATGAATTATATAACAAAAGCATTACTGAAGCATCTACTTCATGCAAGTTCTTGCCTTAGTGCACCAGGGTCCAAAATGGCAGGAGGTCCTGTAGGTGGACCTGCAGGTGGTGGGCGAATGAGCTTATCATCTATAACTCCTAAATCCACAGGCGTTTTCCCTGCCACAGAAGCCTGAGCTCCAGAAGTAGTAGCAGCAACAACACGATCCTAAGGGAAGCAATGCAAGGAAAAAGAAAAGTCAAATTGACAATTTATTTAATTTTTAATGCTATGTTGCAGTCATTTAACTTTAATCTCTGTGATAACTGGTCAAAGTACAGCTACAGGATCCTGCATGTAGTTAAGTGGCACCAATGCAAAGCATTAAGCACTCCCTTACTATTCACCTTAGTTTTTCCTGTCTTTATTCTGCTGTTTACATATGGAATTTTGTTTTCACAGTCCACAATTTTCAAAACAACTGGCTTGACTGATTTGTGGGGCAATGTTTACAAAATTCACAATTCACAAGTTTTAGAATTTTTCCCGCTTTGGCCTCCATTCCTGATGATGTCATCACACTCTGGTCCAAACATTCTGAGAAATAATGTGAAGAATTCTGTTTCAATCATCTTTCACATCCACACCTTCTACTCACCCGAGATAAATTATACATCAAACCATAGGTATTTGTGTCTACATTCAGCTGATGACACTTAATTCAATATGCCTTTATGTTTTTTTGTTAACTCGGCCTACAGTTCAGAGTCATTCTCAGATTCTATTCTTTTCCATTATACACAGGCCATCCCCAAAAAAAAAAAAAGTCACCACCTGTATTTAACTAAGCAAATATAATTACTGCATAGATAATTATGTTTCAGCCACCAGCAAGTTATTTAACCTTAACTGATGTAGTGATTAGCTTCTCATTTCTTAAACTATGTTGATCGACACATCCTATGGTTGTGGAATTTGTTTCAGAGCGGTCAAATTATTGGCATGCTTCAAACAAAGGAAACACCTCAGGAGATTACGGAAACTATTAAAATTGGGTTAAGAACTGTCCAACATGTAATTAAAAATTGGAAGGATAATGGGGAACCATCATCTTCCAGGAAAATTGTGGTCAGAAAACAATCTTGAATGATCATGATAGAAGATCTCTTTAAACATTTGATGAAATCAAATCAAAAAAAAAAAAAAAAAAAATCACGGCTATGTCAAATAGTGAAAGCATTTCCCTGTGCACAATGTGAAGAGAACTCAAGAGATTGGGACTAAAGAGCTGTGTACCCCTAAGGAAACCACATACTAGTGAGGGAATTGGGAAAAAGGGCTTCCATTTGCTAGGGAGCATAGAAATTGGACTCTAAAGCAATGGAAGAAGGTCACATGATCTGATGAGTCCAGACTGACCCCGTTCCAAAATGATGAGCACATAAAGGTAAAAAGAGAGGTGGATGAAGTGATGCTCACATTGTGCCTAGTACTTACCATGTAAGCCTATGGGGGCAGTGCTATGATTTGGTTTGCTGCAGTTAGTTTAGGTCTAAGTTCAGGTACAGTTCAGGTACATCATGAGGTCAGCTGACTATCTGAATATACTGAATGACCAGGTTATTCCATTAACATATTTTTTTCTTCCTCTCCAAGATCACAATACCAGGATTAATTGGGCTCAAATTGTCAGAGTGTTTCAGGGAGCACGAGACATCATTTTCACACATGGACTGGCCACCACAGAATCCAGACCTGAACCCCTTTGAAAATCTTTGGGAAGTGCTTTGCGCAGTGGTCTAACTCTCCCAACATCAATAAAAGATCTTGGCAAAAGAATTAATGCAAATCTGGACAGAAATTAATGTTTTGACATTGCAGAAGCTTATTGAAACAATGCCACAGTCAAAGCTAAAGGCGTTCCAAAAAATAAAAATAAATAAAATATTTAGCTTTTTTTTTTTTTACGGGCAGTATATCAATGTCTGAATTATTCCCTGCAGCAAGTACAAGCTACTAGGGTCCAATTCAGCATAAACACTCCAACAGAGTTCAGTCTTCACGAGAATTAGACCACACTTTCTGGTGTAAAACACACACACACACACACACACACACACACACACACACACACACACACACACACACACACACACACACACA
>JBAMYA010000022.1:8115015-8129876 GCA_037176975.1 Arrhamphus sclerolepis
CACACACACACACACACACACACACACACACACACACACACACACACACACACACACACACACACACACACAGAGCGGTGTTCTAAATAGGTCAAGTTAACAAATGCTAATGCATTCTTCACATGCATAGACCTAAGTAAATCTGGTGGTAATGCATATTCTTTACAGGTTAACTATATAGAACCTAAAGAAATATGGTTTTCGTGTCTCTTCTTCAAAATATTTTTTTTTTATTTTATGATTTTCTATCTGCTTGAGAATGTTAAAACCATTTCAGTTAAGACATTTTTCAAATTGCAATATTCAGTATTGGCAAAAAGGTAAATCTGCAATGCTATATTACTTAACATATACCTGTGGATAAGGTGGTGGTGCTCTGTGTGTCTTATCCTGCTGAAATGTTCCCATCTCTCCTCCAGACCAGCCTGGAGATGCACTTCCAGCAGCAGCGGCAGCAGCAGCTTCTTTTTCTTGCCTGATGGAATTTCTCTGCATCTGTTGTCTAATTAAGAACTCCCTCAGTTTCTGGCGCTAAAGAAAATAATAATACAAAGTGTCAATTAGCACAACACTTGAGATGTGCATAGACTGATTACTTGGTGGCTACTTTTAATACCTGTCTGTGTTTCTCCAGCTCGGAAGGGCTAAGTCCTACTAATGAAGGGTCCTGGACCGCTGAAATCTCAGGCATTTCTTGAGTGGCTGACAAAGACGGCTGATGAGCCAAGTCCGGAGGGTGAACAACTGGCAGTTCTTGAGATCCAGAAGAAGGTGGCACCTTGGAGCTGAGATTGTCTGCTCCCAAAGTCAGCTGAGGTTGTGGCTGTTGTTGCTGATGCTGACCTTGAACCATCTGAGTCTGAGTCATTTGGAAGCTTCCTGTGCTGGGGCTGCGGCTGAAAGTGGGGTTACCAGAGAGAGGATCCCCTGTAGTAATGTTGGGAGGGTGTGCAGTGGGTGGCTGGTTAGGATGAGGTGAAGTTTTGTAACTTCCAGTTCCTTCTGGAGTAAGAGACGGAGTGCAAGAGGGTTTGTGGATAGTAGCAAAAGGGTCTCTAGATTGTGGCCTTGACGGTGGCTGAGAAGAAGGGTCTGGGGATTGGAAACGAGGGGTAGCAGGAGACTTGACAGAATAAGCATCATTGAGGCCACCTGGAGTGTGGGGGGACTGAGAGTTACCGTGGGACTGTGGACTAGAAGGGATTCTAGGACATCCCTGATCCTGCTGAGCTACTGGGTGTCTCTGGGGTCCAAGAGAACAATTTTCACCTGACTGTGGTCTGGGAGTTAATGGTTGATGAGTGTGAGGATCAGATAAAGTATGAGAGGGAGACTGCCTGTAGCTCTCAGAAGGATGGCTAGGTGAGACTCCAGGATGAAGTGTTCCACTCTCCCCTTGGTGCATTCTTGGCGTCATAGGTGCCTTGAATAAACCATCTCCAGGCTCCAGCATCCCAGCAGGAGAGCCAGTGGAAAGCTCAGGTCTTCCAACAGCAGAGGAACATGGAGAAGGTGCACTCATATCAGACCTGTACTGTGCTGCACTTGCAGGTGAGGAGGGTACTCCAGAAGGTGATGGTGATGAACCATATTCTGGGCGACCCATTCCCTGCTTGTTTCTAAAAGAGTCTCCATAGTGAGCATTATGGGGTGGTGAGAAGATGGGTGACTCCCCGAGTCCGGGACCTCTTGAATGGGGACTTCCAGAAGGTCCTAGAGACTCCTGAGAGCCTTGCTGCGACTGTGGTAGATGGCCCTGTTGCTGCTGCAGTTGTGATCTAAAGTAGGGGTCAACCTGCTGAGCCCGTCTGGGAGTTCCAGGAGTTCCTGGTTGCATGTCATAAGGGCCAAGACTGGCTGGCCGTCCCTGAGGAGGACCCTGTGGGCCGGAAGCAGAGTAACCTGAGGAAGAGGCCTGTAAAGGGCTTGCCCCTGCATGAGAAAAGGGTGTGGTTGGATGCGAGTGAGAATGAGGCGACTGAGGAGGAAGTTTTGCCAAGGGATCTGTTCGGATTTCAGCCGACAATGGGGTCTTAATAGGTCCATCTGAGAAAAAGACAGAGGATGATCCTGAATCTGGAGGGAAGGGAAATGGGCTTTCTGCAGAGCTCGGTTGGGAAGAAACTGATGTAGACCCTGAAGGTGGAGGGATCTGTAGATGTAAGTTCGGCCGTTCTCCCTTTGCACGACCTGGCTCTTGCTTGACTGGCCTGCACACCTGACTCTCTGCCTGCTGTAAGAAAGAGAGAGGAAATGTTAAAGTCTGACAATTAAAATTAGGAATTCTTAAATCTAACCTGACAGAGTAAAAGGATAATAATGTTGTTACCTTTTGTGCCTTGTTGATCCTCTGAGCTGCTCGGTTATCTTTGGCCTTTTGCTGTAATGAGAAGTTAAATAAATGTGCATTTTAACATTCTGTTTACTTGCAGCTTTTTTTTAAAAAAAAAAAAAAAAAAGATTATATTTGTTTATATAGTCACAAAAAGATCAGAAATTGTGTTGAACTTAAATGATAATTCCAAATTTCTCAGTGGAGTTCTAAAAAAAAAAATGCCTCCCAACCACCACAGAAGACGTTATAAATGATCATAGATTATGTCCTGCATTTGTCAGCTGACATAAGTGAGGGCACATGTTACTAGAGATAACATCACCAAAAAGAAAAAAATGAAGTCATCTTATAAAAATGAAACCACAATTTATAGCTTACATTTTTAAAGAATTCAAATTAGAAATAAAAACAGAAAGACATAAAGACAAAACTAAACAACAAATGAAAAAAAAATAAATAAATAAATAAAAAAATAAAAATATATATATATATATATATAAAACAATACCTACCAGATATGGAACCTTGTCAGCTGCTGACACCTTCCTCCAAATCTTCATGATCTGCTTACAGCGACTTGACCAATCTGCAACAGATGCAATGTTTACCAGCTACTCCAGAACACCAAAAATAAACCTCAAACTGAAAATACATGTCTGTTTGAGCTAAAACAAAATAGTTTATGCTTCCTGGTGTAACTCTTCTTCTCTTACCTGGATAGTCCTGTTTAAGAGTAGGGAAGTTGGTATTGGCATAAAGAACAGGGGAAATGGTTGAGAGCTCTCCAAGATCCTCATCTTTTTCCCAGCGCTGAAGACTGCGCTGGTTGTAGGACAGCCCATCGCCTTCTACTTCTGTGGGAGTGGGTGGGGACGAAGGGGTTGCTGGGGTGGAAGGAGTGGCCCATGGGCTCTCCTCACCCCCATCTGGACTGAACAGACCTCCTCTGTCCCTGTATGTCATGAGAGAATATCATCTTTAGTAAATTCATGCACTTACATCTTTAAACATGAATAACAGTCTTTCAACAGGGAAAAAAAAATGCACCTCTGGTTGAGCTACAAGATATAAAGCACTCTAAAATAAAATGCAATAAGCATTTGAGTGATTCTACCGCATGTCAAAGAATGCTGACTGAGAGAGGCCAGGAAATGCATCCATCATTCCAGCTGAGGGCAAGGACCCTACAAAAAGAATACAAATAACAAGTTGTATGAATCACAAGGGAAGTCATACCTTAACCTTACTTGGATAAACATACATTTAGTTTTTCTTTTTAAAACAAGACCAGAACAATGAATATCTAGTTTTTGCTCATTAACTTGTCCAAATGTTTGTTTTGTTTTCAATGATACTCAGCTATAGGGTTCTAACAGAAAACCACAGTTCTAAAACTTTTTTTTTTTTTAAACAAACAGGTTTATTTGTGAGTTTTATCAGTTCAAGCATGAATATCTAAACAGTTTTAATCCAATAGGAAGAGCCTGTTCACACCTGAGAGGAGAGCTCTCTGTGGCAGTGTGCTGCGATTTGGTTCTCCCTTACTGCCATCCAAGATGGGCTTCATACCCCCCAAGGAGGAGCCATCTGGTACTCCAAGAACCTTCCTGAAGAACTGCTCAGAGTCCTGACTGTCTACTGATTGCGGAAGACCTATCATACAAGAACAGCATAAAAGACTGGATGTTAAAAAATAAACAACTGATTATTTTATTTTGTTTAACTTTTCTCTAACGTCGTCTTGTGTACTGTACACTTGAAAAATACCTTCACTTTTTTCTGCATCAGACTCATGGGGATCACTTGACATCTGCTCCTTCACTGATGAGGGTGGTGCAGAAATTGCTAAAATTACAAAGGTTTCAGGTATTATGGAATTCATTTGAGACAGAAACAAGCTAGTGGATTCAGTGTCCACACACACACTTACCTGCACCTTCTCCCTGAGCATGGGGGGCCTCACCCCCTTCTTGCTTGAGAGAAATACTACCTTCTCCTGCCAAATTCTTGGCTTCAGCTGGTGAAAAAAGTACTAAAGTCACTGGACTGATGATTTTCACATGGAGCATCACAAGCAAGTTGCAGTTTGTGTCACTGGTGAAGTCAGTGCTCTTACCTTCTGGGGAAGTAGTTTTGACGCCAGTTGGTGCTGGTAATGAAGGTCGGACATGGCATGCACCTGGCCTCTGGCCGGGGGCTACCATCACAGCCTTCTTACTCAGGTCTATGAGTGTCTTCCCAAAGAAGGCCTCCTGCAGTTAATGAAAATGTTTTACATATGAACATTACATCACTGAATATCTTACACTTCAAAAAGATTTTGAAAGAATGGCCGTTGTGACAACAGAAACCTGGAGATATGTTGGAAACATGTCCTCAAGTCTGCTCTTCTTTCTGCCCCGACGCTTCTTGGCTTGCTCCTCACCATCTGCTGGTTTAGGATCCATTATATTATCTGTGTCAGGGTGGGGTCCTATACACATGAAGCCATGAAATTCAGTTGGTCACATTTACAACATCAGCTTGTTGACTTGTGTGGCCTCTAGTTCTGTATTATTAATGAGGATATCTAACCAACAGTCATGCTGGGTTCTTCGGGAAGGAAAATAACATAAATCGATGGAGTTTTGAATTAAAACACAATATGTTTTGGCGGCAAAATGGCAATCAATGTTAGCGTAGGTGGCAATGGAGCTACCTCGAAAATAATTTGCTATTTTAAGTGTCTTGAAGGACTAAAAAAAGTCATTATATTTATGTGATAGTGTGGATATGGTCCCTACAGACAGTCCAGGTTAACTGGACAAAAATGATAATATATGATGGTAATAGTACGATAATAATTATATTAATATATTCATTCTAAAGTCAATATTGGATGAAATGGAATTCAACTATCAGTTGTCACCAACCTTCTTCAATGGTTCGTTCTATTGGATGTCCATCTAACGTCGTCTCTCCAGCCAGCTGGGCAAAGAATTCTTTTTTCAACCGTGTGTGACATTTCCTTTGTCGCACCATGAAACCTCCAATCCCTATCAAGTTTTGTGAATAAGATATCACCATTTAGCGGTTGTTAAAAAATAAATAAATAAATAAATCTAGATGTGATACGTTCTGACAGTGTAGGAGGTATACCAGGCCTGTATGGTTTCCGCTTCCTTTTTTTCCCATCATCATTTTCTTCTGATCCCCCTTTGAGACCCTCGCAGTCAGCAATCCCTTCAGGGCCAACGTCTGCACCTCCATCTCTCTCTCCACCCTCTCTGTCTGGGCTCCCTGGTTGCTCCATTTTGGATTCACATTCCATGGGTTCCCCACAGCCTAGTTATACAGAGTAACACTCAGAAGGGCCAATGCACCACTAAAAAGTGTTCATTCACCAATGAATGTGAGAAAGGTGTGCCCACCTTTTCCATCTTCTCCTTCTCCATCAACCTCCCTCAGATCCATTCCATCAGGACCTCCTTCACAGCAGAGAGTGCCAAGACGGGAGCGACGCTGTCGCCTCTTGTGCAGAGGAGACATAGAGATGCTACGAAGCAGGGACATACCCGACTCTGTCAGCCACACGCCCTCCAACCGGTAAAACTGGGGTTCTGTAAAATGATATTTAAAATCAGTGACTTGCAAAAAACAAACAAAGAAATCACTTTAGGATGTGCCCTGTCATAACAAAAAGCAAGAATCAAAATCCACTAACCTGGCTCTTTGATCTTTATTGAAGCCATAATGGCAGACTCCACTATTGTGAGGAAAGGCAAAAAGCAGTGAGAGAAACAATGGGTACAATAAATCTGAAGAAGAAAATGTGGCATTAAAATATCCTGAGGTCTTCAGTTTTAAAACTCTGTATTTTGAGTCTTACCTGCAGGTTTTGGAACATATGGGGTGCAGGATGTGCATGCAAAGCCCTCATCAGAAGCTTGTTCCACCTCATCCTCTGTGTACAGACTTTCACAGACAGCATGTACCCATCTGTAAAGGCACATATGAATATGTAAACCTCTCAACAAGTCACAAAACAAATCATAAATGTTGTGAGATAACTTATGGCATTGTAGATAGCTACTGTCTTGTGAATCCAGGTAAGAAACCCACCAATCCACTTATTTTTGAGTACTAAACCTTGAACTTAGATATCTGCTGACTTGGTCTCTATGGATAGCTGAGTCTCCAAATATGTATTCCAATCGTCAGAATCATTATGGTTCATGCCCAAGTAAATTGTATCAAACCAAAGGACAGTTTACAATTTTTGTTCTCAAGTAATATGAAATTAGATGAGATAGCTGAAAACAGTCTACAGGGATCAAGACTGTGACTAAATGGTTGCATTTTGTGACCATTTTTGAGCTACCACAAGTATTTTTTTTTGTTTTGTTTTACAACTACTCACTCAAGTGCAACCTTCAAAATTTCCAGACTTGGACGAAAAAAAAGGAAAAAAAACAAGAAATGACAGAGCCCTGTGCTTTGTTCAGCACATATGATCCTCCACAACTCAGTGCGTCATATAGTACAACCCAATAGAACTTCACTATGGCAACAGTTACACAAGTGTCTATTTGTTCCAAACTATTGTTTGAGAGCAAAAATTGATCCAAATACACACTAGTGATTTAGCTCCATGAAAATATCTCCAGCCACATTATGACACCGGAAGTGCATACACCACAGCAATCTATGCTCACTGGCCATGATGCACGTAGAAGTGAAAATAAGCTGGAAACTTTGCTGGAAATAACCTTTGCTACAGATTCTCCTTACGATAGGTCATATGCAATTGTGCTTGCTTTTGATCAGCTGCTCAAAAAGTGATACCAAGGAGAACAAAGCAAGTGGCGCTTGCCATTCCATCTGCATGTTGCTATTTATACTGTTAAGGACCTTCTGTATTATCGTCTTCATTTTTGGGGCTGATGGCCAACTGAAAGGTGCATTACTGCTACCTAGTGGGCTGAGTGCTATCTTCTTGTGATGGCCACATGTTACAAGCTTGTAGAATCAGAGAACTAGATCTGCGGCCCAGAGGAGCAAATCAGTCAACATTGTTTTCAAATGTTTAACTTTTTTTTGAAGTCATGAAATGCTTCATCTTTGCATTAAATTTGTATCATTAGATGGCCATTTCGATTATAATGTGAAAATAATGGCAACTTGTGTAAAGTTGTGTATTATCAAAACATGTGTCAGTACTCTGGGTAAAAGTGGAAAAAAAAGTGACATTTTGTTGTAAGTTGACATATCATTTTTAAGTAATTATATTATTATGATTATCATCATAATCTGCAGTAAAGAATCAGTAAAGAATCAGTAAAGAATCACTTTGCCTTTGTTTGCTTCTTTTTAACTGCAAAAGTTACCACAAAAACCAACAAAATATGATGACAGACAATAACTCCTGCATTAAAGCTGATCAGGCTGTGTAACATGGATGAAACTCAGACTGTAGTGTGTGACTTGTGTGTCTACACAGTTACACTGCCTCATTGGAGTATGAGATATCAATGGACAGCTTGCAAAGTTTACAAGTAAAGAGGAACATTCTGTATAACAAGACCACCAAACACTCACAACATGGAAGCGAAGACCACAAAACTATTAGAAAACATATTTTCACGACTGCCTGTGTCTAAAAAGCCACTGACAAAAATTGCTGTTTCCAACCAAGCAATATAACTTGAGTACTTTCCCATCTTGATTCAAACTTAAACGACGAGCTGCAAACTCTATTTCCAAATTAAATGCATCCAAAAAGCCAGTGTGTACTGTGTAGAGTGTCCTCTCCTCTTCTCAATACTGTACAGCCCGAAATATCCACCCATTGAAATGTTTGCCTTCTATGTATAAAAAGTTGCTGCCCTGCTCCCCTGTGTTTGTACACAAAAACATCACCAAACCAAGGACATACAGAGCTCGCAGACTGCTCAGTCCACATAGACCACCTGAGGATTGGGACAAGGATGGATGGCATCTGCCTAATATCCAATAAATGAATAACATCAGTATCTTAACCAAAGACAGATACTGGATCAGATCTGTCCCAGCTCTAGCTTGTGTATCTGACATATGCATGTGCAATGCTCAACAACCAGCACCCACCGATCACAGTACTGACACTGCAGTAGCAGCTCTTCTTCCATGAAGTTTTCTCGGCATACTGGACAGATGACGAGGCTGGCACAGGGGCCACAGTGTGTGTAGTTGTTCTGCCACTCACAGTGGAAACCCGGCGAGTTGGAACCACACTGGACACAGTATACACACCTGCAAAGAAGCATTGAAGCATTCTAACATTTATCCAGCTGAAATGCATTATTAAAAAAATAAATAAAAAATGTAAATGACAATTTCAGCAGTGCAAAAATGTTTATGTTACACAAACAAGAGGCAGAGCTATCCACTTCTGAATTGCAAATGCAGAACTGAGATGACAGCATTCCAGTATTTTACATAATATGCAAATCAGCATGTATGAATTTCCCTTTGACCCAATTTAAAGCAACAACACTGAAGAACTTTTTTTTTTTATTTACCATTTGCACTTCCAACCACCCTTTGGAACAGTGTGCAGAGGTGGGTCCAAACAATAAGTATGATAACTGACATCGCAGTCATCACACAGCAGCAAACGAGAGGGGTCTGAGGCCTTTCCACACACCTCACAAACAATACATTCCAAACATCGCCAGCCCTTACGGAGCATCGTTTTGGTGATCTGCAGAAAATATATGATTTTATTTGTTTTTCCAAAATACAATCTTGAAAATGTAATCAAAGGGTTCTACTAAATACATTTTTTGTCTTACTTTACTGTTCACACAGTAAGGATGATAGCACTGGGCACACTGAGCACAAGCCAGCAACTGCCCTTCCACACCCTTTCCAAAACTGCCACACACAACGCACATATCCTGAAACAGGAGACAGAAGGTGAGTCAAATGAAGAATTAATTTGCATAACATTCATATGTGACTGCAGTTCTTAGCACAGAAAAAGGACACTGGGTAATTGAAGATATTCAACAATAGTTGTACCTGGAGTAGGACAAATTTATCAGTGTTTGAGAAAAGAACCACTGTGTTCTGCATGGTGTCATCTTCCTCTTCATCTTCCTCTTTACTTAGTCCAGTGTCTGAGGTCATGCTTAGCTGTGAAGAGGATAATATCTATGCTCAAATATGTAATTATATGAGAAATATAAGAAATAAAGATCATTGAAAATTATCACATTATACAAATTAACCAAAATAAAAAAATAAACAGATAAAACACTGAAACGGTACATAAAGCTCACCAAGAAAGCATCAATGCAGGAAGCCATGGCTTTGAGGCGTGACCTTCCACCACGGCCTCTCCCTCCACCACCCCCTCGAGGTCTACGCTTCCCAGGAAAACTACTGCTTCGCCCCTTTTAAATAAATAAAAATAATAAGTCATGTCACTAAGGGAACATTTACACTGCAATGTTTTCAGATGAAACAGAAATCTTTAATTGCAGTTTGGCCTTTTGTTTACAGACACACCACTGAGGATGTAAAAACACAAAGTTTTGGAAGCAGGTTTCAGAGTGTCATCTTTTGAATGTGCAACCCTTCCATGTTTACAGCAGCCACATAAACAGACAATTCACAAATCCCGTAAGAACAGTGGCCCCACGGTCACACTTTGCACATGCTCATTACATCTTGCTTAAAATAGTCGGGCACTGGTAGGAAAACAATAATAACAATGATGGACTGTGTGCTGCTGACTCTACAGTTTATTAACACTCCTCCAGCAAAAAAAAACAAAAAAAAACAAAACACCTTTATGCGTACATGTGTGGCAATTTTTCTGTAGTGTGTCATCACAAAGTTGCACTGCTAACTACTGAAATGACATACACATGACAGCGTTTTTCAATCATCTTTGCAGATTTGTGAACACAAAGAACATTTTCACTCCCTCATTGTATAAACATAAAGGAAAATGGGTTTGTGTTTTCACCAGAACCTTTGTTGTTTAAACAGGGCCAGAGATATTTATGAAGAAAACACAGTAATGTTTGCTATAATATAATAAAAAACAGAATAACATCAGCATAAACGGTACCTGTTTGACTCTTGAGCGCCCTGGGGATCCTCGGCGTTTTGCCTTCTCCCTGTCACTTCTGAGGGGTTCAAAGGGAAGTGAGTCATCAGTCTCAGTGAGCAGGTTATCAGTGTGAGAACGCCCAGTAGGTACAAGGCCAAGCTCCATTGAGAGCTGAGGGTCAGGTTCCCCTGGAGAGCCCAGGAAGCCACTGCTGCTCTCATCCCCATGGCTCATATTGGACATTTCATCCAGCAGTAATTCTGGCTTGACCTCCTGTAATTCCTCCTTTATGTCTACACTGTGTCCTTTCATTGGCTCATCATCCTCTTCGTCTTCCTCTTCCTCTGATGGTGCAATTAACCTACTCTCCATGTCCACAGCAGAAAGAACTTCTTGTGTGTCTGCTGATAGAGAAAGCATTGAAGGAGACTGGGGGTCTTGGCATGGACTTCTCTCCATCTTATCATCCATGGGCAAAGGTTCTGTTTTGTTCACAAAGACAAGTGAAGCTGGTGACTTGAGAAGATCCTTTCTTAACGGTTCCACAACACCCATGTCGTTTGATGTGCTCTTTAACAACTCTTGCGAGGTTTCCTGTTCAGCTACAGGAACAGCCCTTTTCTTCTCCACCTCCATGTTTTCAGGGCCTTGATGGGAAACCTGTGCATGTTCTGATGCAGGCTTGTTGTTAGATGGTGTCTCGGCAGAGAGGTCCTTGGAAGGGGTAGCTTGAGTCATCTGGCTGAGTGCCTCCTTTGGTATTCCTTCATCAGCAGGAAGACAAAGACTCTTCTCTTCTGTTGTTGCACACTCTACTTTTGAGATGAAAGAATATGTGATTATCAGCCTCATCAAATTGTATATCTATCATTAGTTACGGTACAAAGACAAGGTAACACTTTGTGGTTATTATTAATTATGCATTTACAGAGTGTGTTTTGAGTTCACCTGGAGAAATAAGTGGAGGGGCTGGCACACCACAAGTGGATCCTTCTGTTGCAACCTGCAGCTCTCCCTCCATGGTTGCCGTCTCCTCAATGTCTGCTGTCTGAACAACTGCAGACTCCATCCCTACAAAGAAGAAAATAGCCATTTATGTATACGTGCTCTTTTCGTACATAAAATGACGTCATAACAGACCTGCCTTGTAAGCTTGGCCTCATATCATGTACAAATTCAGACCTACCCATAGGTAATTCTTTTTCAGGTTCATCGCCAGACTGATCTCTCACTGATGTGCCTTTCTGTCCTGGGGTCACTTCTAATAAATTTGCCTGTTTTTTTGTGATGATGTCAGCATCTGTTTGGCTTGTTATTTCCTCTGTGGTCTGCATCTCCACCATGTATGTTTTAGCAACAGGCTGCTGATCTTCCTTGCAAAGTAGGCAAACGGCCTTGGCTTCTGGAAGCTCCCTCGATGAAGCACACTCACTGTGCATCCATCTAAGACAGTTATGATTATTTTTATTTAAAAAAATTACTGCAATAACAATGAGTGAGCCACATGCCACAACAATCTCCATTGTGTGTTTAAAAAAGAAAGAAAGAAAAAACAAAAACAAAAAACAACTAACCTGTGGCACATGGTGCAACACTGGAGGCCAACAGATGGGTTGGCAACTTTGCTGCATACACAACACACTGAGCTGCGATTATGCTGGCATCCTTCACACACTGTATAGTTCTCAAACCACTGGGCCGTCCCTGGCAGCATCAATCCACGGACACCACACTCCAAACAAACGCGACACCTCTGAAATAATACATATTATGAAAAATTAAACATAAGACTCCAGAACAATGATGTCAGTGTTTTGTTTGTTTGTTTTTTTTTTAACTTATAAATATGCTGGAAATGAAAACATTTCTACATTTTCATAGTAAAGAAAAAAACAAAAAAAAAACTATTCTGTTTAAAAATATATTGTCATGGGAATCTCTGAGGGCAAAGCTGAGAAACAAATGTCATTTACTCTGCATTTCCAAGGGTCAGAGGGAAGAGAATCCATGGCTGGCCGAAGACAGAAAGTGTGATATCCCTTATCACAAGCATCGCATACCAACATCTTAGTGTCCTCCCCTGGTTGTCTGAGATGAAAAAGAATAAAGGGAAGAAAAAAAATCAACAAAGGACAAAATAAATCAGGACAGTACAAATAAATGATTAAGCTGCAAAAATCACTTTACATTGTATTAAATTGTGCAAAGCAATGAGAACATCTGGCATCACATATAGATGTACAAACTGACTCAAAAGAACAACTTACCTGCACGTCTGGCACACTTTACACTCTGGGCACTGCCATCCTGCCCGCTGGATGGGCGTGGCACCAATTTCCAGACAGGACGCATGGTAATGCAGGCCACAGCCAGTGCAGAAAAGCAAATCTGTGAGTTCCCCCACTGAGTCGCACACTGCACACCAAGCCTCCTCACCAGCTATAAACAAAATAGTATTGTAAAAATGACAATACATTAATAGCAAGAAGACACATTTTGAACATCTTTGTAATGCATCTATAAAGACAAGCCTTCACTGTAAGCATATACCAAGTTATAATAACATCAACATTTTGGTAGCTGTGTCTTGTCCACTTACCCAACTCCTCTGCCTTCTCTATGTGCTCTGGACAGAGGAGGACCAACTGTTTCATGGACTGGAAGGACCCACTGGCTGCGGCACACGGGAAGTGGTAGAATCGCGAGCAGCCATCTACGTGACATCGTATGGTAGCACCCAGCCTTTTGCAATATTCGCAAAGCTGAAACAACCAGTAAGAGTAAGCGGTAGTAAATTATATGAAAGAATTATCTTTTAATTTCTATATAACCATTGTATACAATTTGTTTCCACTCAATAGACAGTACACTTACTTGTTGTGTCCCTGAGATAACAGCCTTATCCACATTCTCCAACTCCTCAGCCTCCGTCTGCTTTACACCCTCCGACCAAACTGCACACCAGTGGTGAACACAACACCCCCCTGTTGATTATGAAGGCGAACATTAGCAAAATACCAGAAGATCCATGATACCTACACCATATGTTCAATAGACATTAGAAGAAAAAAAAACAATCTGTTATCTAACATTACAAAATAATATACGTTTGAGTTTAACCTGAATCATCAAGGAGTGCTGTCAGACAAGGGGACTCAGAAAATCCAATGGAAGACAGGTCATCATTTCCAGGCGGTGGCAGAGAAGAATCCGACGGCTTGAGGTTTGACCACTCAGAAGACGGCCTGAAATGTCTCAGTTCCCTCTGTCCATGCAAGCTGCGCTCCACACAGTTACAAAGCGCACAGGCATGAACTCTCTCCCTGCAAAGTCACGACAGCAAACACAAACACATACACAGAAAAGAAAGACTCAGAAGTAGGTTTCTTTTTGTGGTTACCAACAATTTATATTCTTTTGTGATAAAGTCAAAACAATTTTTTTGCTTTATAATGTAAGGGCAGAACTTACACAGGTGCACTGGAAGAGGTTGCATTAACATCAGACTCATCCTGAGCAGCAGAAGAGGCTTTGGATGACTCCTCAGTTGAGACAGACTTATTTGGAGCACTGTCATCAGCTACCAAACAGAGAAAACGAAACCACAATGAGCAAAAAAGAAATAATAAAGTCAGGCTTGGCGATTATTTGATCGCAATTAATGATCGTGATAAAATTCTGGTTGTTAACAATGATGAGCTCTGGAGATATTTTTTTTCGAATAATACACAGTAACTGCCAATCAGTCTACCTTTTCCTGCACCACTTCCGTCTGTGAGTTGCTGGAGAATGTAAAACCAGTGAAGAGCAGAATGATGGAAAGCGGAGTCGAGGGCAGAGAAAGTGAAGTTGGACATGGCTTGAAATTATCTCATGTACCCTCAATTCATTTTTGACAAAAAGGGTTATATGACCCCAGTTGTATGGCAATAGTTTGGTTATAGCAAAAACGACATGGAGCAAATTAAGCCGCCAGTGTTACAAAAAGATTTTGGCGTAACACTGACACTATCAGCAGTGGGTACCTTCAAAGACGGGCAATACAACAAACCTTTATAATCACATGGAAAAACACCATCCAAGTGACTACACAGAAATACTGACGCCTGCACAGCTGACAAGTTTGGCAAAAAGTTGTCCGAGCACTCCTGCAACCAGTAGTGAGGATACACAACCAAAGGAGCAACAATAAACAATATTGTCATCTTTTGCAACTATTGTGCAGTAGGAGAAGAATTCTAAAATTAGTAAAATCGTTACAAATGCTATTTCTTTTGGTCCAGACATGATGCCCCTGAACACTGCGGAGAAAGGCACTTAATTAAAGTGATGGACCCGAGGTATGAAATCCCTCTGTTTGTTTTTTTATTATGTGTGTGTGTGTGTGTATATAATAAGAGTTTGGCTTAAAAGGATTTTGCTGTCTCCTTAAAGCTTGCTGCTTCA
>JBAMYA010000022.1:8129976-8145222 GCA_037176975.1 Arrhamphus sclerolepis
AGGACTAAAAAGCTCTCAGAGACATTGCAGCCAGAAGCTAAAACAACATCTCTTTTCAAGTATTCTCCTTTTTAACAGATAGATACACACACATATATATATAAAATAAGATAGATAGATACACACACACACACACATTTAATTTTATTTTTTTCTAAACTTGTCTAAGTTTTCTCAACTTACCTAATAGTTGATACATTAATGAATGTCTCATCGGTTTACTTTGTTTGGTTTTGTGCTGTGTAATGGTCATTTAATTTAAAATGTGTTCTGAAAATATTTTAAGCGCATATTGTCTTTTTCTTTATGTTAGTAAAATGTTGAGCTTATCTCTGGTTTCTGCTGTTTTTAGTCCAGATGCTCTCAAATTGGCAGTATTAGAAAAAATAAATCATGATCGTGAAAAAAAATCAATGTCAATTAATATGAGTAAATGTATCGTGATCGATTTTTTTGTCATATCGTCCAGCCCCATGAGGAAATTTTAACACTATGGTTTAAGCTGTAATGAATACAACAATCATGATAAGACTTCTAATGGAACATTAAAAATGCAGAAAGAAATTGTAACTTGATTTATAACCTTGCAAACAATAAATAATAAAGCATGACTCAAAAAAATACATTACCTGTTGGTTCAGAGTCATTTTCTTCGCAGTTTGATTTCTGCTCGTCCATTCCCTGTACTGATTTTGACCTCCTTGACAGAGATCTAGAACAAATAAAAACATGTGTAACATATAATAGCAGTTCAAACAAAAAAAACTGTTTGTTTGTTTCTATTTGAAAAGTGGTTCTTAGCAAAGTCATAAACATCAAATCTGTGATAATGCTTTAATGAATCAGGAAATCAGGGTGATGGTGTTTTTTTTTTAACAACACAAAACGCAGGTATACTCGTAGAAAACAAGAATATTTACATTGTATATGGGTTCTGTATTAGTAAGGTAAATATTTCTGCATTACTGATCCTCATCCTAATACATCTTCTTATGGCACAACCCACCACACACAAAGTTCCCTTTCATCAACCTAAAAGTGCTTTAAACGTGAAAGCATACAACCAAAACGATGATAATAAAACCCTGCTGAGTTTCATGCGCTGTGTTAATGTGACAGCGTTAGTAGCAGCGCAGTCGATTTTTTTCAACGCAAACTCGTGAAATTAGCGCGAAGGTTACGACAGATCAACCCGAAACCGCTTTAACGATTCAACCTATTTACCAAGCAATGCATAATCCAAATCGATGGACCCGCCGTGGGCAAGAAGCGTTGAATGTTACAACTAAAATGGTGTTTTGCTAAATAAAACAACTACAAATCGGGATACACAAAGAAAATACAACTTCCGTATGCAGGGTTTCCTGTTGCAGCACAGGTTCTTTCGTGCAGAACCTCGTTCGCTGCAACATAGTTCCGCTGTGAGATTCACACTGTTTTAACACGAAAAATAAAACACTGATTCGGTTTAATCCACATGATAAAATGCCAATGCGAATACGTTTAATGTTGTTGTTTTTTTAAGCACAAGGCAATAAACCGTCGATATTTCAAGATAAACAATATTACAAGCCTTGGTTTCGATTCGTACTCACATATATGATGATAAATTGCAGTCAGGCCAATATTTGTTGATATATTTGTAAGTTTCAAATGTTAAAGAAGAAGAGGGGAGAAACAATGAAACGATTCCGCCCAGATCTAACTGACTCGAGAGTCCGACAGTGTTACAACTGTATTTATAAAGAAGAACTTTAACTTCCATTACTAGCAAATTGCAACACAAAGGTGCATGAATTCAAAAAGCTATTGCGCCAATAGACACAATCTTTTCGCAAAGTAAACACTGCATCTCTCGAGCATAAGGATTCGCACGCAGCAACATTTAAAACGCACTTACTCCCCAAACAACATATAAATGCCAAATCTAAGTCTTTCAAACATCAAAGTCGTGTTGCACCACAGCTCATGTAGACATCGCCTGCTCTATAAAAAAAATACAGTTGTCCCGAGACCGGAGTTAAAGTAATGGCACGACCACTCAACATCCTAGTTTTAGGGTTGCAGTTCTGTGAACACGGTCGCTCTTGGTTTGTGGTGTTGATCAACAGTCACCGTGATGCGATGCAGTGTCCACGCAGGAAAACTACTGTGATTCCAAAGAATGATAACTGCAGCTCCAAACACAATTACCAAAAGTAAACATTCGCTGTAAAGCGTTGACTCTATCCAGCTAATAGACATGTCCATGTCACTGGCGATCGGTTGATGCCAAAAAAAAAAGCTAACAACTACATACGGTGACGTAGCAACAAAGCCTCGGAAAGAGGTAAAATTGTGCGAAATAACACGCACGGGAATGCACAAGTGTCTTGTTATTTATCTGTAGATCACAACGAAGAAACAGCCAATGTGTAACAACTCAAAAGAGAGATCCCAGATGACATAGTTAGCTCTCCAGCAATTAGATACCGCCATCTGGTCCGGGCAGGCAGCTAAATGCTACCCAATAGCAGGAGCTAACAGCCGGTCTAAGGTCAGGATCTAGCTGTGTTACAGCAAGAGGTTCAAAACAAAAAAGGTCACAAGTAAAACAGCTTACCTCACATAAACAATATATTCTCCTCATGCATCAGCAAAATCCAAAGAGCCATGCAATGTCCAAAAATACGGACGGTCGCTTCATTTTCTGTTACCGGACAGCTAGCCGGCTGCTGAGAGGAGTGGGGGAAGTGCACGTCGGCGGAAGGCAGGCTGTACTAGCTGTTCGACAGACGGATAACGGTATGGTTACCTATAACCAGCGGCTGGAGCCTGGTACAGGGCGGCCGTGTGCTGTCAGTGAGCTACTGAACACACACATTCACACATACACATACACACATTGACATACATACGAGTCTCGGACTAGTCCTGAAAAAATGTTCTCAGGCTTCACGCAGCTTTCTGAATTCAGCTCCGAAGCTAGCGCGAGCTAGCTCCCTGCTCTGTTCTGGAATCTCGCTCGCGAGGTCGTTAATGCAAGTTTGCAGAAAATAAGCGTGTCCGGAAATTTTACAGCTCCAAACTTTGTCGACACGCCACAAAGTGCGTTTTCCTTTCAGCCTTAGCCGACAGCATATTTTCATCCGCCTGAAATGTGCAGCTCAACTTCGTACAGGTACCCTTGTATGGGTTACTAGCATCTCTTCTCCACTTCGCTTAAACTGCGTTCGTCCTGCGTCGGCTGTTCCGCTAAAAAGGTTAGCCTCTGCTAGCTTCGCTAGGTTATAAACAACTACGTCAAGACATTAATTCATGCGAGCCGAAGAGCAGAAATTGTGTTTTATCCGTACCATTTCATAAACGCGTTGCATTGTTTCATTATTATTATTATTTTTTAATTTACGTTTATTGATGAACAACCTTGTGTGATGCTGATCGTTTAGCACGCAACAGCAGATTTTAATCTGGAAAACGAGTACCAGTGAAATATGGTGGATATTAGATATTAGGTCATTAGATTTTCAGATCCAGGGGAAGCCATTTTTTCATTAGATTTTGCTGATTGTGACAACCGTTAATGCTGATAAGTGGTTGTGTTGGGTTGTAATGCACGATGAACCACGACCTGATTTGTGTTTTTATTAAATTACAGTTCATTATTTGTCTGTCCAAATTAATGTAAGTTTAATAAGAAGTATGTAAAAAAAAAAAAAAAACGTTGCTGTGTATTTATATGTATCATTTTCCATTTCGTTTCACGCCTTTCTTCGTTATTAACTGGGTTTGTCATGATCTGAAATAAATATTGGATGCAGTTTCTACAAGGTCTGGGCGATATGACCTTTAATCAATATCACTATTAATTGAGAAAGTTACTTGGATTACGATTAAGGAGCAATTATTTTAGTTTCATTAATTTTATTTGATTATTTTTTGCCCTCATGGATCACTGACGAGGCTTTTGCTGTTAATATAACCAGCTATTGAAACTGGTTATTTTTCTAAGAAGAGCACTTATCTTTGATTGTCAAATTAGTAAAACACACAGTTCAACTATATCTGGATGTTTGATGAATATTTCAAAGACAAATAACTGAAATAACTGACATGAGCAAGATTGCATCGATTATTAGTTCTGAATGTCATTTTTTGTTAATTGTCCAGTCATAGTTTTTAACCAAGTCCACCAACTAAAATGAATCACTCTGCCAGACATGCTGCGTTTTGTCAAATAGTTTGATTGTATGTTCGGCAAAGATTTTGACAAATTTATAACAAACCTCAACCAGTTGAGGTTGAATGATAAATACTGCCATTGAAATATTACAACCCCTAAAAGAGAAGGCGGGGAAATAAACATCACTCAAGCAGAAACATTCAATTCTTCCCCTCTGATAATGATTCTTGAGTGGAAGGTCTTACTTAAAAAAAGAAAAGAGGTCAGAAAACTTAATTTGCTTGCTCATGTACTGTTAATTTAAATTCGATTTGTATATAAAGTTAACAAGCAGTAAGGTCAGAGAAGGATAGGATTGTTGGCCCTCTTTATTTATAAGGAGCCTTACCACTGTGAGAACATTAGAGGTAGGTTTAAGTCTGGGAAGGGCAGTTTAAAAAAAAGTTTTCAATTCCTCAAGTTAGCCTTGAATATTAAAATCTAGGTCAACCATACCTGGATTTAGCAGCAGCAAAACAACAACAACAAAACAGTCATACATGTGAACCAACTTTAAAGTTTTTCTATGTTCATCTTTCATAACGTGTCCGATCATGTCCACGCATCGGTCTTGGGTCTGTGTTTGACTGCCGATCGTGGCATTGACCTCCATGTCCCATCCATTCATGAACCCACACTGAAAATCTAAGAGCCTGCAGCAGCACACACGATAAAGCTCTAATGACATTGGGATGATCCTGTGAACTTACAGAAAATGAGGTTGGCTAACAGTCTGTCCCATTGTGAGAAGGTCACAGGTTTAATCCATGTCAGCTCCTGACCTTCCTTAGAGAGGAACACTTAATTTGGAAGTGACTGTAGCCAAGAGAAGAGTCTCTGCTAAATGTTTCAAATGCGAACTAAATGTAGGTGATGGAACTATGAATGTGTTTTAATGAGCACACAATGTAGCACATTGTTTTCTTCTTTGGTCAATGAGCAGTCCCCTGTTGCAGAGGGGGTGGTCTGCAGTTGACCCTACAATGGGAGATTTCTGTTCTGGTGTTTCTCAAAGAAAAAAAAAGGTTCTAGTGAAACCACTCAGGAGGGGGAGGTTTTGCAATAATTATTATTAGTTATGTAAATGTAACAACCTTTAGAATTCAGAATTATCTCCTCACCATCAAGCCATATTTTGATTGTGATGAAACTTGGTGGGTTTCATACACAGGAGCAGACCTAATAAAATATAAAACAATTTAAAAAAAATCCATATTGCATATCTGTCACCAGATCATCATCTAAAGTTAATTACTTTTATGTTACATCTTGTACTACCTCTAAGAAGATGTTTATGCACGTCTGTCGAACAGACTAACCACCACTTATCCTCCCCTTGAGGAAGTAATAACTTAACAGTTAACTGTCTTTATAAAGTCTGAACTTAAAAAAAAAAAGGAAATAAATTTTGCTCAATCACTGGATCAACTTCCTGTTTCTGTTCAATGGGAAATGTCTTCAGATCAATGAGGAGAAACACTTTTACTGTTTGGGAAAATGCCCAGTGACACATTTTCTCACATCTACGTCCCCCGACCCCCCACCCCCAGCCCCCCATAACATATCTCTCCTCTTCAGAGAGTTGCGCCTCAAATTTTGCAGTTTGTGTTTGAGACATATAACAACGACTTCAGCGACAAAGAGCAATATTCAGTCAGCATTTCAGTTTCTCTTTGTCTGAATGTGGGGAGAGAGCATGTTTTCATTTTGAAAATAGGTTATTACAGGTCCCACTGACAGGATTAGTTAACTCCTCATTCAGCTTTAGCGAAATTGGATTAGATTTTGGGGGGCTGAGACTGGTTGGAAAACAGTGACTGATTGGTGGCTGAATGTAAATAGAGGGTGGCATTAGGACGCCAGGCTGCTCCTATTGGCCGGTCAGTGAAGCCAGTGCTTTCCCATCTGGCTCCTGTGTTTTAAGGATAATCCCCTGGAATACCTTCACAGATGTTTACAACGGAACATAAAGCAGAAGAAGAGAATATATTTTTGTTTTCAGTATGCATGGAAGAAAAAAACATTTTATTTATAACAGTTATAATCGTAATTGCATTGGTTAAGAAAAAAAAAGAACAGAAATTGTTCTGTGGCTTATTCTCTTAATATCGTATGGCATTCAGCTCATTGTTCTAGTACTGAAAGTAAATATTTGCTATTCAGTAGTCAAAGTCATTTTAAAATGACAATTTACTGTCTTATTGCTCTTAAGCAGTTACCAATAGACAGTCTATTCTAGCTCTGCAATTAATGGTATGATCAATTGAATCAATATTTGTTTCATTTATATTTATTGCTCAGATTTATGAATACATGTTTAAAAAAGCAAAGAAGATGCTTCCTGATAAAAAAAAATAAAATAAAATCACATCTGTTATTAATTCCTCCACAAGGGGGTGCAACCTCACGCTACCTCTCTTGACTCGAGCCTTAAACTTTATTTGGAATGGCAGATAGTAAGGTTTTTGTTTTGTTTTGTTTTTTTAATTTAAACATGTAAGTAAATGTTTCTTGGCAAGAGTGGAGTGACTTTAGAGCGAGTCTTTAGAGCGCAGTTGTATTTTTTGCTGCACTAATGGCGTGTATGTAAAAAAAAGACAGTAGAAGGTGGTGTAAACAATGTGTATCTTAATAAATAGATGCTGCAGTTCCATACACACATGCATATATATGTGTGTGTATGTATATATATATATATATGCACGCACACATACATATACACATACACAACTCAAACATTCTAGAAAACCCTGAAGGAGCCGTTGAGGTGATCAGGTAGGTCTGTAATAAAGTCAAAGTGGTGGCACAGTGTGCAGAATATTAAGTACAGCTGGGCTTCTCATTAACCCATCAGCCTGCATTTAAGTTCTACGGGGAATTTGCTGCACACTTTGACATACATTACGCTCAGTTGTGGAAGTTGTTCTTTTTCCATATGGCATGCCTGTTTTTCCACACAAAGCTATAAATATTTGCTTTGCAAATAAAAGACAAATCATCTTGAAGTCATAACTCGCTCCGTCGCTGAAGAAACACCCGGGTCTTGTTTAAATACATTTCATTTTTATTTGTTTTATGATGTGACGCCAAGTCAGTGCATACAATTACAAGTAGGGGAATTATTATAATAAAATGCAACATTTATATATTATGATTCAGAAAGTACAAAAATAGAGATTCTGTTGTTTGGGGAATTCATTCCCAGCCCATTTGAATAATATATATATATTTTTTTACATTTTTAACTGAAATAGTTAAAAAGAAATGACAAGATGTACAAATGGATTATAGTACAGATTTGTGAATATAAACCTGTTCAGACAGTGATTTTTAAAATTTCTTATAGTGTTAGCACTTTTATCATTAATGTGGATCAGAGCATAAACAATAGTGTAAAAAGCAAACAAGCAGTTCCAGTGTTTTGTTTTTAAACTTACTGAGGAAAAGTGAGGGTCTAGTATAAATGCACCAAATTCCCAGTGTGACATACAAAATATTACAGTATATGTGTACATTTTGGGGTTTTTAAGGGTGGAATAAGTTGGAATCTAAAAAGAAACATGCAAATCTGTACAAAAATCTTGCATACCAGTGAACATCCGATATCTGTCTTTCCAAGGAGTTCTTCTCTTCAGTTCCAGTAGCGCAAGGCCCATCATGATTGTCTTGTTCAGTTAAAGTATCATTATTTACATTTATATTTGCTTTGTCCTTCGTAGTAAAAGTGCTAAAATGCATCTCAGTAAGAACTTTGTGATAGTTGCTTGTCTCTTCCCAGAGCAGCTGTTTGAGTGAGTGGAGTAGTCGCAGAGGTCCAAATCCCCAGTGTGCAAGTCTGTGGTCCTCCACCAGTGCATAGCTGGAGGCCAGCACCCCATCAACAAACAAAGTTCCAGCTTCTGTCAAGGGCGCATACACTCCCACACTTTCTGTAACTGAAACTGAGATGATATGAGATGGCCGCGCTTGACCTCCCGCTGTACTGATGAGGACACAGTCTCCTGTTTTGGCTCTGCTAGCAAAATGAGGACGGTACTCACGACTGTCATGTCTGCAGTGGGGGGCTAAGAACACCAAGTGGTGTGGAGTAAGGGTCAGTGTATACCCATCTTTTGTCTCCAGAGACAGAAATGTAGACCGGCTTTCCTGGTCCCGATGCAGAAACAAGAGGACTTGGCTGTAAGTGACTTGACCTGTCTCAGACAGAGCCATGACCCGTTCGCCAGGAGCCAAAGATGAAATTGTCTTCTGCCTCCCTCCAGCAACAGTTACCCGGGCCCAGCCTGGGAAACAGCCCCCTCTCTCCACTGCGACAGAGTGATCTACAAGAGAATGAGCAGAAAACGCCACCATGACTTCATATCTGCATACTCCACAAACTGAAGTGATGTATTTGAACAGTTACGAACGTCATTCTAGATTTTTAAGAAAATTCCCTCGTCACACCTACCAGCTTTTACTGAGCAGTGAACATGATACTTGGACTCATAGTGGACCCAGTCAAAGCCTGCCTCCACAGCGAGCTGGGCTAGAAGGCCATACTTCTCAGTTTCCCTGTCGTCGGTGGTTATGTCCACAGCCCGGCCTTCGTAGTGCAGAGAGCCTTGAGGGTGGTGGCCATCTTCATCCCAGGCCTCCGTCACACGCAAGTGTACTCCTGGCCACTGGTTCATCACTGCGATGGCCAACCTGTTCAAACAGTCCTTACATCTCTGGAGCAGAATGAGACAAGAATGGCAGAATTTTACTTGGAACAGAGAAAACAAATTTTCTGGCAGGTGTATAGTTCGATATAATGTTATATCAAAGATTTGGCAGCACATACCATAACAACAAGAAACAGCTTGGCTTCATACATACATTGGTGTGTCTACCAGAAAGCCTGAACTGTCACTATGCAAAATCCAGTGCGCCAGTGCAAGATTTATCTTTAAACATCTTGTGGTTGATACATTTTTTTTTTCACTTCTTTAACAACACACCCGTTGTTATCATCATCATCATCACTGGCACCATTTTCAGAAAACTGACTGATTAATAGAGCCCTTTGTGACACAACGTATGAAGATGTTCGGCTCTGCATTTAAAACTTTTCTGTTTTCGATGATTCCTCTGACATATGGGAACGGTTGACCGCTAGTTTCTCTTTCAGAACAAAAAAGAAAAAAAGGGAGTGTTAAGGTTTATTGACACGCATACTTTCTTTTGTGTGTTTCAACATTCTTTTAAAAAAAGTTTTCTGTTTATTTAGGAACATTGCATCTATTTTTAGTCACTCTGTCCACAGCGTATACTATGTGCAGTGTCTGAGCCAAACTCTCGTCCAACTGGCAGACACTTGTAATTATTTATTAACAGTTACAATTCTGCCTTAGAGTACAACAGGCATGAACAACATGCAAGCCTACACCTTAGCGCACAGAATGATCTGAGCAACCAGGCAGAAATCAATCCCAGCACTTCAACACCATCACTGGCTCCCAGGTTGCGATTGTTTGTCCGCTGGCATCGCCACACAATTGCTTCTCTTGCTCTTCTAAAGGCCATCTCAACCTTGCTCAAACAATCAAAGTGCAAGAACAAACCTACTGTAGCCAGTTTGCCACATTCTTTGGCCTTTTCAACACAGTGACGGAATAATCAAGGCCATTCTCTGCCTTTCCAGACTGTTCCGGGCTCGAGTTAGTCGCTTTCACCCCTGAGACATTTGATCAAATATGCGCACACTGACTCTTAACACCCCCGTGGGCCATAATGTTACAGACTGTGTCAGCATTGTCGCAAAATAGCACGCTGGAAGGGGAAGGGAAAAAAAAAATGACATCAGCATCTGAGGTGATACACTCATTATCATGTCTCAAATGTGATGTAGCTTTTGTTGCCTAATGAACTGTACAGAACTTATCTCGAACACTTATCTTGTTTTTGGGAGGGGAGGGGGGGCAGAAAGAGAGAGAAACGGATGAGAGTGGGAGCAGGAGCTGGGTGAGAAAAAGAGCAGGGTAGAAGAGGGCCGCGGCTGAGACGAAAGAGGAGGGCAGAGGGGAAGAATGTATGGGCACGGACTTGGGAATGTGACAGCAAGAGTGAGAAAGAGTGAGCGACAGAAAACAAACTGGGTACATTTCTCTCGCAATGTCATTGAAGAGAGGCGCTTCATTGTCACAACTACAATAGTTGCTTTTCCGACGGTGCCATTACTTCAGCAGGCGGGAATTTTGTATAGGCGACCCTTCTGAGTGTCCAAATGACGCACAAAGAGCGTCTTTCACATCTGGGCAAAAAAAAGGGGGCACATGCACACATACACATACTCAAACTGGGTATCAGGAGGGCACACATATACAACCACAGATTTCCATCACATACAATCACTCTGGGAGGGGAAGGAACACAGATTTATATCCTAAAACCATCACAGGCGTATCTCGAGTTTCCCGTTTTTCTGAAAAGTGGTTCAAAAGTTGCCCGGACCTTAAGTTTTATGGGGCCCCAATTATCTTTAAAAAGCATTGATGAATTTAGTGACTTATTCCCAGTAAACAAAAATAAGTGCAAGTATGTTTCTTCATGGTGTGACACAGAAAGCCTGTGATATGAACAATTTTATTTCCAGTAACAAAGGCTCTAGTTAAAGATTAAAAGGAGGTGTTCCTGTAGGGGAACTCAGCCTCTTAAGAGGCAGTGTTGAATTACATCCTGATATTCTTATCTCAAAACAGTAGGAAGAGATAGATGGGTTAAAACTAACACAGTCTGTTCAACATTCATTTGTCTATTATGTACTATATAGTTAAAGAAGAATAGATTAGTGGATTTGGAAGAGCAAACATTGAAAACTGGGGTCAGCACCTTTCCTGAAACGGGTTTTGGTAGAACATACAGTAGGGAAGAGCATCCCTCTGTCAGTCTGACCTGCTAGCCCCTCTGTTGCTCTAATCATCCAACAGCAGCTGGGTATCACCTCACCTTCGTCATGAAGCGATCAGCGTTGGTGTTCTCCTCATCCTTGAAGACAATGTCGGGGTTGTAGTTGCACACCAGTTCATTGAAGCGCTCAGAGTTGCGTGTGATCTTGCCTTCTGCTCTCCCACTAGCCCCAAGGTTATTCTCTGAGAAGTTGGGAAAAAATTGCTTGAGGTGCATGGCTGTGAGTTTCCTGGGCCTAGGGCGAATGCCATACCCAGGACCTGGTCCGCATCCCTGGACCAGCCATATGCAGGTCCACACAGCAAGCAGGCCGAGCTGTGCCAGGCGGGCCCACCAGAATTGCTTCATTGGGGTGGGTTAGGGCTCCCGGGACTCAGAGGCTCACGGTGCTGATCAGTGATAGCCCAGTTCCAGGTGAGTGACAGCAACTGAATGAGGGTCAAATCTTGGTCCATTCCAAATCATGGATTTATCAGTGCTGGTATTCTACAGTCACAAAACTAAAAGTTTTAAATGTTGCTGCTTGATAAGAAAATTATCTTGAAACTAAAGAGCAGATTTTTTTTTTTTAAATCATCTTATGATTACAGTGAACACAAGCTGATCAGAAGTTTGAGAAGTTCAGCATTGTTATTTAAAAGAAGAAAGAATATTTCAATAGGCAGTTCTGAGCAGTTCAGCAGCAAGTCCTGATGTGGACTGAAGACTCATCTTCCTGGGTTCTGGTGGAGGTACTTGTCTCGATGCAGGTGTTTGTTTGTTTTTTCTTTTTTGTGAGTTTCTGCTCACTTACCGCTTCCTTTTACCCAGCTGTCTCTGCCGACGCGCACAAACTGACGCACACAAAAAGCCCACGACTCCCGGTCTCTGTGGGATTCCTATGCATGCTCCCGTGGTGCTCTCATCCTCTTCGTACATCCACACACATCTGTGCCGAAACTTCTTCTTCTTTTTTTTTTCCTTTTTCTCCTGCTCCCTCCCGTCCACCGCCTGCTGTCGCTTTTCTGCGCTCCTGACCACCTTGCGACAGCCATTGGGTCTTATTAGCGTCCGGAACAGATTGCCCTCCCTTCCTCTGCGCGCTCCCACCGCGACAGCACACGCCTCCAATTCAGCCATGAAAACCATATATGATGTTAACACAATGACCTTAACCCCTTCAACCACGTTAAATCTTTTACATTCATTTAAATGTTAATCCCCACAGACTTTTTTTTACATCCCAAACTGTAAGATGAAACCAATAATACCCAGA
The DNA here is from genome assembly GCA_037176975.1 of Arrhamphus sclerolepis. Taxonomy (NCBI): domain Eukaryota; kingdom Metazoa; phylum Chordata; class Actinopteri; order Beloniformes; family Hemiramphidae; genus Arrhamphus; species Arrhamphus sclerolepis. The sequence continues at coordinate 8,142,363 of JBAMYA010000022.1, forward strand.
TTACCCTGATTTCTTTCTTATTTTAATGAATAATAATTTTTTTTTTAAAATCTGCTGTAAAATCTATAGCTATATAGAGCACACAGTCTTATGTTAATTTGAACTTGCACACCCTTGCTTTTGTCTGCATCTCCCACCCATCAGGGGGACACTGTGCTTGTGTTATTAATAGGCAGAGTTGAAGGTGAGGACCAAAGATGGAGCACAAGTGTCCAGCCTTGACACCCCTGACCCTGACTTACAGTACTGCCTTCCTGTGTTTGGGGAGCCAGCATGACGCCCCCTCCCTCCCTGATACCCAGTAACCCCAAAGACCTCTTTACTGGAAACACCCCTTGGTCAAGTTGTCAAGTTATTATTTTTATCCATCTTAGAACAATAGCTGGGAGACTCATAAAATGAGTCAGATAATGTCAGAAGGAACAGAAATGGGAATAATCAGTGTCTCTACAACATGATGCATGTAATCACCAGGGAACTTAAATTAATGGCAGGTTGAAGGTCAAAATGCCACAATTTAGCTTCTTGAAATATCTACAATGAAGAGTCATTGTCTATCAGCTATGCAGCGCTCCAAGATTTTGAATGTCTTATTTTTCCGATCAAAACTGAGAGAGAGTTTATGCTGTCAGGAAGAGAAAAATCATAATCAAAAAGGTACTTTCAAATTTCTCATACTTGGCCAGTTTTTCCTTTTGCACTTTTTTTTTTTTTTTAAGCACAGGTCACTGAGCTCCCCACACTGTGGAAAGTCATCCCTGTTGGGGAAGTTTCCAGATGATCCCAGGATGTTGTGGGGAGGGGTTGCAAGGCGAAGCTGCATCTTCCTGTCCTTACGGTAAACATGGAGGAGCTCATGTCTGGCTCAAGTGGCACAGATGAGAGACATCAGCCTTCATAACAAATGCAGGGAATGACTCAATCAAAAAAAGCAACAAACACTTTCATATCTACAATTACTCGCACTGATGGTTCTCTTCAAAGCCAGACAAAAAAAAGAAGAAAGAAAAAAAACTATTTGCATCAGGCATGAAAGGAAAAGGAAGGAAGCAAACATCTGTGGGTTGGAGATGGAAATAAAACTCATTATTAGTTTTTATTTTGGTGCCCTCATCCTCCTGCCTCCCCCTGCCTCTTAGCATTTTACTCCCCCATTTCAGGATGGGAGTACATGGCAGGGTGAATGGTTTGGTTTCCTGCTAAGCCACAGCACAGAAAACGAGATCTTTCCTGCTTGGGTTGGCCTACCCAGCTTTCGTCTTTTCAAATGTTTTTACCTGAGCTACTGGTGAAATGGCTCGAGTTACAGCTGGTTAGACTCTCCTTCATTTATCGAGCGGTCAAACACTAACTATTGCCTGATATTTGGGTGACGGTGTATGTCTACAAGCGCACCAAAGGATGAAATAATATTGCAACTTGTGCTAATTTGATTAAATGCCCGCTTTGACATCTGAAGTGTTTTCTTGTCTCTTAAGAGCTGAATAAACAGTCTGCAGGATCCACTTCCTCTGATGGAGGCCATTATAAGGGATGGTGGGGAAAGGAAAGTCAAGGAACTGCCATCAGCCACCTTCCTCACCTCTCCCAGTCGCTCTCCTTCTTTCTCACACACACAGCCACATCACTGTCTCTTTCACCGTTATCAGCGCAGGAAAAGGCAGGGTAGTGCATTCTGATGTGACTGCACACGCTGGATAATTCTTGGCTTTTGTATTGTAGTTTGGGGTTGGAAGACAATGCATCAGTAATTTCTTGTCCCGTCTTTTGGTGTGCCTCAAAGTGATGAAAATTGTTTATGTAAATGCCTCCTGCTGTTATACTTTGTTTTTTTTACCTTTTCAAAGGCTGAGCAAACAAAAAAAAAATTACTGGTGAGCTTAAATTGAGACAAGACGAGCAACACTATAAGTTGACAATAGAAGAAAGAGGGGTGGAACTTCCTGGCAGCAGGCAAGCAGGCCAAGAGGTAAGATATGATGTACCTTGTTACATAAAAATAACCTGAGAACTTATTAAAAGCTTATAGATTCGACATTAAATAGCTGTTTCTCTGTATATCCAAATTTCTTTCCCCCGCCTCCTCGCCATGAGAAAACAAAGGCCTGTGCCAGTTAAGTGTGTGAAGCAAGCGTGTCGTGAGTGTGCACACAGGATGGCGGGCAGCAATGGTGCACGGACAGTGTGGCCCTTTATCAGTTGATTAGCAAGCAAGTCTCGCCTTTTCCTGAGTGATTCTGTATGCAAGTGTAGAAAAGAGGGAACAACAGCACTTAATGCACTTTGGCACAAACTTCAAAAGTCCGACTGTCAGGAAAGCTAATCTCTGTCTTTTTTCCCCCCTTCATTCTTATGTTTTGACAATAAAGATAGCCTATCTCATCCCATTACAAGCTGCCAGCTTCCCGCCTTGTCCTCCGATACGTCCGACATCTAGTCCTATAGAGCGATTTACCCAATGGGACACTTTGAACTGCGTTTGACCTTTATATGGCAGCAGAAGCTGCTATATTAGTGTATGACCAACTACACCCCAATATTAAAAATGGTTTTGTGCTGCATTTCTATGTACAAAGTACCATAATGAAGAAAATTCATTAAACGCAGATGCTGCATTTGCTCTGAAAAAAACTACAAAAAAGAAAAAAAGTGTGATGAAAGCACCAGCGGTCTAAGTTGCACCTCATTTCCCATTGTGGCATCTAGATTGAGTCTTAGTAAGGCAGAGCAAGCAAGAGGTGCAGATTAAACCTTATTCTTACTAAAGATTGCATTAGCATTTGGACATGGAGAAGCTGCATTCAGCTTCTATGCTCCGCATATCTGGAACAAACTCCCAGAAAGCCTCAGATCAGCTGAA
>JBAMYA010000022.1:8153909-8164078 GCA_037176975.1 Arrhamphus sclerolepis
ATGCGATGGTCTGGACTGCAGGAAGGCCACACAAGCGAACATCCAACAGCAGCATCCAATCGACAGGTGTAGTTGAAATGATATGGAAACAGTAGGTGGTACTTTGTACTCACTACATTTCTTATGTTTTTTGCTATATGTGATAGCACAGCCCTGCGATGGAATAATGTCCAGGGTGAGAGCTAGTATAGGCTCTATCAAATCTCCCGTGTCCTGAAATAGTAATAAGCAGGTCCAGATAATACATGGATAATAGCATGATTAAAAAAAACATTATATCATGTTGCTTGTCTGAGGCTGTATTCGCCCCATACAAAGATCCATTATGTTTTCACACACACACACACACATTTTGCTTTATATATGGAGGCTTGTATAGAAAGAGAGAAAAATTGAGTATGTTGTGTGGTCTGGTGAATAAGAAACACATTAGCATATTGTAAAGTGCTTTGTAGAATCTGGACAAGGTAAAAAAAAAAAAAAAGGAAGCAAAGTTCTATATTGTCGCAGACTATTAAATATTTTTATTTTGCAGGTACTGTCACTGGAGACAGAAGCTTCTCTTGAGGAGATAGCTCGGAGCTATAGAGAGCTTGCCAAGACATGGCATCCAGACCACAATCCCAGCAAGGATGCGGAGGCAATGTTCATGAAGGTCCAGGAAGCTTATGATGTCCTGCTGCGGTGGCACAGGCCCCAGCGATTCAAATAGTGGACCTGTGTTCCTCACGGGTTTGACTCTGATGCTTTTCCCGTGTTTTTGTGAGCATTGTTTGCTGAATAGTAATAAATCACATGTAAAGAGGTATCCTCTGGGTTTATGAAATATTAACCCATTTACATGAGAGTATTAATTTTTTTTCTTGTGAAATTACATTTTACAGCTGTGTGATTGTTCATGTCAAACCCTTTTCTGCCACCTTGTGTCGTCAGACTGGTATAACAGAATAAACCATCTCATGACAGCAATTTTAACCCAACTTTATTACATGCATGATAATAACTGTGTTATGTGCATGTATGCATCAATAGGATTTATTTGCCTATATAACGACTAGAATCCATAATATATTCACATGTAGGAAGAAAAGATGCACAAAACTTTGAATGCCTGCTTTAGCCTTCGTGCAAAAACACATATAATTTCGCAGCAGCATTCTGTACTGTTCTTCTGTGTTCTTCTAAAGGCATTAATGTGGCAATATTTAAAAAAAAACAAAACAAAACAAAAAAAACACCTGTCATATATCGATGTATTCGACAATCACTTGATCAAACGCTCTGGTCTACATCCCAGCATGGGCCCGGAAGTTCTTTGGCAGGTAGGGAAAAAAAATCCCGGAGATGCTGTCGTCGCTTGGGAAAACAAACAGCCATCCAGACAATTAAAGAGGCACCGATCGGTCTCCAGGTAAAGGAGGAGGATCGTGGACTTGACCGCGCAGCTCTCGGTGAGACATCCATATCGATCTGGAGGTGAGGCATGTTGGTGAATAGTTTAGGGTGAATGCCATTTGTCGTGTGGTCGGGTGCCATAGCAACGGCTCGTGAGAAACATTGTAGCCTACAGCGCAGGCCAGTTTGATGTGTTCAGTGTTGGACGACAGCTGCGTTCATGCAGACGATTCGGACAATCGCAACTCCTGCAACAAATTGTCGTCTTGTCTGGCCACTGTCTGGACCGTCCGCGAGCTGATTTGGTGTCATAGCGGACCACATCCACCGAAGAGCCATGTCTGTGTGGACAGGCAGGATCATTATTGGGAAATATATATGATTTTTATGCACACTCGACCTCCTGAGGGACAGAGACGATCGTCGAGCTAATGTCCGCGCTGGTGCGCGTCCTTTTTTTCTTTCTTTTTTTCAATTTTAATCGCCGTGCCCCGGTGTGACTGGCGCGTCTCTCGGCTGTATCAGCGCCTGTTGCTCCCCGAGCGCGGCCAATACAAAGATATTAATTTTCCCTCAGACGTGTTGTCTCCGCCCACCGCTCGCGCCAAAGTCCCTTATGTCCACTGCTGTCATCCTTTTGACCAAAAAAAAAAAAGGGTGCAGAGGTGCAGCCTCGTACATGTTGGTCTGTTTCCGCTCGGTCTCTTCCGGTAATATAAACTAAACAGAATGACTGCCAAGTCTGGCTGTAATTACATATCTCACTTTGTCTGAAGAACCGTTTCATGCAATGTCTGCAAATTATCTGTCAGTTACGGATATGCGGCATATGGAGACTTAAACAGCAGTAATAAGGGTATAATATAATATAATATAATATAATATAATATAATATAATATAATGTAATGTAATGTAATGTAATGTAATGTAATATAATATAATCAAAGCGTCTAACAGGGTGTATAGGTCTACTTTGTGATATTAGGTAGGTGATATCAGGTATTAACCTGAATTAATCTAGAGTTGAAGGTGTAACACTGTTTTTAAACTCCTCCTACTATTAAACACTATTGGCTGTTCGTTTCATATAAATGTGAAGCGTCTCTATTCATTTGCTGACACAGTGGAGAAGAATCACCAGGATTCAGACACAGAAAGGCAGAACCACGTTTTCTAGATCATTCTAATTTATTTCTGTAGTTTAGTGAACTTCTTGTTAGAAAGTTGGTTCTGTTCTCTGGGCTCATTACAACTACAAGCTGATAATTGTATTCTATAGCTATACAAGACGTCAATGGTATATTATTTATATATATATGTGTGTGTGTGTATATATATATATATATGTACATATATATATATATATATTATTTTTTAGTTATTTATTTATTTTTTATGGGGTTGTTATCATGGTGAAATAAAGCAAGTAGTATTTACAGTCCATCTTTAATTATTTGTGTGTTTTACAGGCATCTGATGAGAGAATGAACGCTGATGACTGCAATGGACGTTCATACACACAAGGTAAGTTATATATAAAGGCGAGGCAACTGTATAGTTGCGTGTGCTACCTCGAGACTTGAATGTTCACTTTGATAACATGGTAATATTTGTGTTTCAGGTAATGGAGGAGAATCATCAGCAGAACAGGATTTTTATGGCGGGTTGCCGGGTCCTTCCACAGTGTCTCCCAACAGCCAGCACTGCTCACCACATCCCTCACTCAGTGGTTAGCTGCAATTCATTTGTTATATAATGACCATATAGTTTGATTGAACACTTGATTAATATCATGTGTGGGGAGAAAAAAAGTGTTTTCCTTTATTCCCTATCTACAAAGCAAACTCCATCAAGGTTGAGATGTGCAGTGACGATGAGTCATTAGGTGCTCCCCAGCCAGAGAACAAAGAGGCTGTGAGGGCCGACAGCGGGATGGACAGCAGAGGGGACCCCGTGAAGGAAGGAGGTGCAGCAGACTTTGCTGGGGCTGGCATAGACAGAGTGAGCATTTACAATGAGATAACCACTCCTCACTCCGTTTCACCGGGACCTATCCGGCTGCCCAACGGAAAGCTCCAGTGTGAGGTGTGCGGGATGGTCTGCATTGGACCCAATGTACTGATGGTCCACAAGCGCAGCCACACAGGTGAGAAGAAACCAGCAAAGGCAGTGCTAATGACAACTGGGAGCAGTTATTAACTCCCTGATCATGAACTTTACAGATCGCTATGAAAACGATTAGTTTCTTGAATCCCTTATCCGTCCACGTGTTTGTAGGTGAACGTCCATTTCAGTGTAACCAGTGTGGAGCTTCCTTCACCCAGAAAGGGAACCTGTTGCGTCACATCAAGTTGCATTCAGGAGAGAAGCCTTTCAAATGTACAGTTTGCAATTATGCTTGCCGTCGGAGAGATGCCCTCACTGGACATCTACGAACACATGCAGGTAAATCAGTGAGGTCCCAGATAGTCATATGTTTGTGTCTTCTGAGACAATCTACACATGTCTGCCCTGTAACTATCAGGTGCCACACCTACATGCAACAATTTTGGAGCTCACACATGTATTTGGTGGGCTGATATTGGTAGAAAGCAGCCAGAATCCCTCCCTTACCTGATTGCTATCTCGGCATTGAGTGCAAAACAATAGCACCTAACACATAAAATATTCATGATTCATGTTCATGTTATCTATATTTCGGGATTTATGTCGATAGTGAACTTGATAGGTGTAAAGGAGTACAATCCTGTGTTGTCACTGAGTATAAGAGAGAAACAGAGGTGTGAGCAGTAAAGATGGGGAGTCATTAGAACGGTCCATTTACCATTTCTTTGAAACTCAAAGGAAATAGGTCTTCAGTATGAGAATTTTCAGCAAAACATGACAAAAAAATGACATTTAACTGTAATAACAGGAAATCCTGTTGGTGTGCTTTCAATTTGTGAACACACATATGTGCACAACAGGTGTGCACGTGCAGTTTAGATACAGTAAGTCTCGTGGATGTCTTTGGGTCTCACAGGTTCATTTTCAAAGAAAAGACGATTGCTTACTGGATTTTACCGCATTGACGTCAGCCGTTCCGACAGCTTACTAAGGTGGAACTTTGCGGTGAAGATTTAGGCGTCTTTTTACTGTCATGCAACATGATCAATTTCAGGAATTCCAAATCAAGCGGAAATCCGTGTTTTAAAAATAGAAAATTTAATTAATGAAAATCCCCTCCAATAAACAAATAAACAATATCTCAACATCTGAAGTAGTAACCTTGTCCATCAGATAAGAAAACCTGTCTCTTGATTGAGATTAAATATTTTTCTCTGATTTCAGTTTGCTCTCCAACGGTAGGAAAACCTTTCAAGTGCAGCCACTGTAGTCGCAGCTACAAACAGCATAGCACACTCGAGGATCATCTGGAGCGCTGCCATGGTTATCTGAAGACTCTGGACCCCCAGACTGCCATCAGTACCCAGATAGCAGAGGGTAATGCATCACACCACCATGAAACTCAGACGATAAATGCACTTATATACAGATAAATTCATCTATCAAATTATTAATGTTTGACTGATGTTCTCTTGGTGAAGAAGCAGTGAATATGGAGACAGCTACTAAACCTGCACTGCAGCCATCCACTGAGAAAATCCAGTTTGTGGACAGACTGCCTGTTAGCATAACTAAACGCAAGAGGTCAACACCACAGAAGTTTCTAGGTGAGTTTATTTTTTTGTAATGACATTCTCTTTTCTTATTCTCTTGGGGAGGGGGGGGGTTTCTTGAGGTCAGTGAGTTTTCTCATGATCCATTACATACTACGTTTTATTATTTAGTAACAATGACATGATAATAACGACTGACAATAGACAAGTAGAGCAAGAACAACATCTGTCATCACCTGTAGTCCAGCTTTGCCCTCTTTGTGTTGTTTCTGATCTATGATAATTGGGGGGGGTTGCATGTTTTCAATGAAGGGGACCTTTCATCTTAATTATTATTTATTGGTGACATGTCTCTTTGTAGGTGAGAAGCACATGCACCTTGACCCACCAGAAGCACCTTATGAACTGTCCTCTGGCTCTGAGAAGGATGGGGACCTCATGAGTTCACATTCTGCTGGGGACTCAGCTGGACTTGCTGGTTCACACCTCCATTATGCTAGGGGTAAAGGTGAGAACCACAACTCCGCCGGCCTGTCTCAGCTCCATCCAGGCTTTGCAGCGGAGCTCCGTACAGTTGCGGGTTCCATAAACAGCAACATGACTCCTCAGGGTCCCCAAGCCCACAGTGGAGGAGGGCTGGCAGCGATATCTCTTGGCCTGCCTGGGCAGGAAACAGGAGAGAGCCGTGACAATCAGCCCTCAGCCCACAGTCACACCACATCACCAAATGGCTGCCCCGACTCTACGGATACAGAGAGCACAGCAGAAGAGCAGAGCACAAGGGCCACAGCCCCTACAAGTACCTCCAACAACCACCACCTCCACTACCAAACTGCAGCACTGCCCCGCAGCCATTCCACATCCAGCCCCAGCCAGGCCAAAGACATGGACACAGACTGGGAGAGAGGGCGTCCAGTGCCCCCCATTAAGGTAAAGAGGAACCCTGGATCACCGATTTCTTCCAGGGACACCTTGCAGGTGTTAGATAGGGCTGGCAGGCCTGTGCGCTCCTTTTACTGCCAGTACTGCCGCATCCTCTTTCTGGACCATGTCATGTTCACCATCCACATGGGCTGCCATGGCTTCCGACAACCATTCGAGTGCAACATCTGTGGCCACCCCAGTCAGGATCGCTATGAATTCTCATCTCACATCAGCCGTGGAGAGCACCAGGTGGGCTGAGCATGTGAGATCATGGTTGCAGGAGGAGAGGCGACTGTTGCTCTCTAAAATGTGGGCTCACGTTTGTTCTGCACCAGATCAGTTACTTTAAATCCCTAATATAAGGAAAAGGATTTTTGATTTCACTATGAGAATATATATTATACTAAGGCGGACATGAGTGCAAATGTTTTCATCCAGTTTACGTTTAGTGGAGGCAAATTACATTTTATGATTGAGTGCACTCCAATATTAAATCATATGGCAAAACTGTAGGTTTTGCTTCAAAAGTGCCTTCTTTGAGGATTTCCTCTTAACAAGAAAAAAAAGAAAAGAAATGAAAAAAAAAAAAAAAAAACGGGGGCAAACTGGTGCTCAAGAATCGTGTCTAGCCACTTTTTCCTAAATGATTTTTAAGTAGTAGTCACATTTAGGAGATCATGTTCACATGCAGTTATGGAAAGCATGTTAATTTAAAAAAAAAAAAAAAAAAAAAAGGAAAAAAAAAGATTACCTTGTGCGCACTAAGAGTTTTGCTTTTTTCGGTGGAGGAGCATATCTTGGGTTGTGTGTCAGGTAAGCTTTATATGCACTGAGAGCTTTGTGCCTCTGGGTGTGGGAAGAGCTTTTGTCACAGATGAAGCACAGACATGGATTGCCTTAACTCCTACAGTAGTACACTTCTGTAGGGATGCATATTGTTTACAGCATGATTCAACATTGCTCAGTGTCAGCTTTGAGAAAAGAATATTCAGGATAATGCAAAATCAAGAGGGAAATGAGGGTGTAATGGGACGTGAGGGCTCAAATGTACAATTAGATTTTGGATATTAAAGTAAGTTCGAGAACACTGGTGCAGATCAGACCATGAGCCCGGTCGCATGTCAGAGCCTGACTGATTGGGCCCAGGGTGCTATACCTCCCTGCAGGATTGCACTTTTAGGTTCCCTGCCTGTATATGAACGTCTATGCTGAAGCACTTCATGGCTTTAAAAAAAAAAAAAAAAAAAAAAAGTTTTCTGTGATCGTTCAACTGCACTGATAAATGGCATAATACTCACAATAACTGACCATCTGATTGGCAACAACAGAGTATTTTTAATGGAGCCGGCCTTCTACAATGTCCCACTGCATTGCAATGGTTCTTCGGTCTGCACTCAAGATTGCTGCAATGCCTGACTGTGAAATAAATGTTAGTTCAACTAAAACAATTCTTTTGTGGATTTGCACTCAGCGGTTGCAGATAAATTTTAAACAATTTCCATAATGTAAGCGTGTTAAGAAATTATTTAAATATTAATTGTCCACAAATCGGTTTGGATGTATTCATTTTTCTCCTGTGATTATCTATTTAGTGTTGTTTGTTTCAGCCTTGGTGTATTTAATCAGCTATATTCCAAAATCTTATCCAGCATATTCCTCAAGTCCATGAAATGTTACCTCCTGCTTCTTTATAGCACCCAAATACCTTATTGCTACCGTATGGTGAGTTATTTGATAATGTTAATGTTGGGAACATGAATGAGACCAAACTCAGTATTCTTACTTATTATTGCGGATTTGCTGCTTCATAGTTCAACTTGATTTTATTTAATAGCAAGGAAAATGTACTTGAACCAGTTTTGGGGGGGAAAAAAATCTAAAATGCACTTGGGTTTGACAAGTAAAGAAATGTGTATGTGTGCGACTGAGTGGGTGAGTGTGAATGTGTGTGTATATGTGTGTGTGTGTGCGTGTAGCATGTGTGCTTGTCATTTTCTGATTTTACCTGAATCGTGAATTATTTTTGAAAAGTGAAGTAATTCCAACACGTGGAAAACGAGGCATGGGTTTTTGTCTCCTTGTGTGGACTTAATGTACTAAAATATTTTGTGAATGACATGACAGAACACTTTACCTCAAAGTTCAGGATGTAAAACTGCCTCATTAGTTCAAGAAGTCATGTTGCTTTTCAAGATGTTCTTGCAGTTACAAATGTGTGCCCCTTGATATTTTCAAAACTTTTTACTGTCAATAAAGTTACATTTATTGTAAAAGTGACTCTCTCTATTTTGACTGATAGAATCCACATCTCTTATTTCCCCCTAAAAGAAGAGAAGGTCAACGTAAGAAAAAGGAAAAGGAAGAAAGAAAGAAAGAAAGAAAGAAAGAAAGAAAGAGAAAGAAAGAAAGAAAAAGATGACTGAAGTTATAATAGGTACAATTTTCTCATAAAGACAAGGAAATAACTTTTTAATATTAACCTTATACTGTACTGTTCAATTCATTCGGTAATCTCCACAAGTTCACAGATTTTAAATTTCTTGTAAAATATTATCTTACCTTAATTATGTATGATCATGTGTTTTATTATAATTAATTATGACTGTCTGCCACTCAGAATCCAAGAAAGCTGAAAAGCACCATCATTTTTAACAGATGGAACAAACATTTAAGTTTTAACAAACTCTGATGTAAACGTTCACTAATTTCTCAGGTATTCATTCATTTCCTTGCTGACGTCAATCCTTTTTGGCATTATGTTACAACATACCTGAATGCTATGGATCAGAAAAACTGTCAAAACTTTTACTGAGGCGCTCACATCGGCTAGTGATTAACTGATTGAGTGTGTTTGATCGGCAGCACCTGACTGCTACTTACAGTTCGATTTCCCCATGGAAGAGGCACTGATGTGCTTCCTTTTTAGGCTGTTTCTGAATTTTTAAAAGTGAGTATACGTACATAGATACATGCATATGCTGCATATCCACATTTACAGGGTTAAAACATGAATCAAAGATTGCAATCCAGTTAAAAGTCACTGAAAAAGGAGAATTTGTGTTGTTTGTTTGTGTTCCGATCTTCTTTTTCTTTTTACAGACCAAATCCAGTGTAATCTAAAATAATCAACTGAAAGCCCCTCATGTAGTAAGATAAAAATGTTTTTCATAGCAAATGTCAAACAGGTGTTTTTTTTGGGGTAAGCAGTAAACTGCACCAACCCGAAACTTAAGCTCTATCTTCATGTGACCTTTATGCCTACGATGTTTGTTGAATCTGTTTCATGTTAGTTTCTACCTTTCCTATTTTTATCTATGGAAAATCACTTTTTGGCTGCTCCTACATACAAATTCCAGCTATGAGACAAAAATAGGACAATTAAACGAATTACTAAATTTATATACCAGAATTTCTGTGTTTCCTGTTAAAGGTAACAACTTATTTGTAATACATTTAAACATTTGTTATAATTTCGTACCTGGTGCTGCAGTCCTCTTTTTTCTTGTGAATTATTAAGTTAGACATAATGAATTCAGAAAATAGAAACGGAAACCTATATTTATATAAAAAGCCTATAGTATCCCAACAGTATACTGATTCCTTCTTGGACAAGTGTCAGTGCTGCCATTAACACAATGTTATTAAAAAAAAGAAGAAGCAAGGTTTATGTCACAAGAAGTTCAGTAATATTTTTCTTAAGTTAAACAAATTCTTTCCTTTTTTTATGGCCTCATTCTCAACAAATGCCACAATCAGATCCCCAGCCATTGCCAGCTTTCCATGCTTCAACATCAGGTATTTGATTAAGAATCTGCTTCGAAGCAGTTCAATGCACATAAGATCATTACTGCTAATTTAAGTACTTGGCACAGCATCAGAAGCACTGCATGCGTGTGGTATGTGTGGCTTTTACTATTCTGAAGAAATAATCTGCTGGTGATCCTCTTTGAAAATGAGTTTTTGCTGAGAATTTACAAAGAACTGCGACTTCTCCTTAACAGGAAGTTCGCAAGCCAATGCTGCACTGACTGGTTCTGTAATATTTAGAATTGACATCATTAAAATGCAGCAGCTGACTCTTTTCCAATCAAGTTAAATACATTTGTGATGTATGGTCTATACGTTTAATGCAACCTCTAATACCATACCACGATAATGAATGTATCATTACACGAGGGAATTGAAATATT
>JBAMYA010000022.1:8169853-8179981 GCA_037176975.1 Arrhamphus sclerolepis
ATCTATCTATCTATCTATCTATCTATCTATCTATCTATCTATCTATCTATCTATCTATCTATCTATCTATCTATATAGATAGGTAGATATATATATATATATATGTATATACACATATATATATATGTATAGACACACACCCAGAATACTCAAACTAAGTGATACCCATTCCCACATCATACTTTATCTGTTTGTTGTCACAGCAACTGTTCTTACCTGACTGACGGCTCAGAGATGTGTAATTTGTTTTCTTGACTGTTGATGATTCTCAGCAAATGTACTGTCTTGTAGATTCCAATCTTTTGTCTGCTGGTACTTAAAGGTACACTTGATCCTAACCTAAAGATGCTTAAAATACATTTGTAACTGCCAGGCTCTGATTGCTAATTGACTGACTTCAACATGGAAAGAATCTCCACACAGATGTGCCTTGTGATGACCCTCTCCACAGTCATTTCTTTATTTGTTTACTTGGGATTTGTTTGATGTTCTCTCAGGCACCTCATTGGATTCCACATTAAGTGAGTATATTTGGTTTACACTGTAAACCACATTGTTACTCTTTATTTATCGTTGAATTACCATGTACTGTTTAAGTCTTTTTGATGTGCTAAATTTCCTTTTTTTTCTCCAGTCTTTTGAGGTCTGTAATATTTGGTATTCTTTCTATTTTAGATTAAGTAAGGATAGAATATTTCTTTTCAAGTAATTTCATGAATCGTCATGCTTTGATTGCGTAGTCTCCAACATATCTTTTTGTTTCCTTTTTACTTTTTCCTCTCACTCCCAGAGTGTTGCAGAACCATCTTTGTACAACGAGAAGGATTATTTACAAGTGAAAAAACATACGGGACGGTTGCTAATCTTTCCAGGAAGGTAAGATTCCCAACAAGTTCACCTCAAGGTAATTTTCTGCAAAGCTCAGAGAAATTACAAAAAGGCCAAGAGCTAAATATCAGACTCTACAAGCCTCATTCAGAGTATTATATGCTAGGGTTCATGACATAACAGTTGGAAAATATAGGTCCTATTTGGAAAGCTTGCTGAATAAAATGTTGTTGTCTAAAAAAAGAACATGGTATCTTGGATTCAGGTTTGACAAGTTGCATCTGAAACAACAGGAACCTGTGGAGCAGTATCCTCAACACAGACAAGACCAGAGTGGAGATGTTCGACCATAATGCACAAAAACACATCGGACGAAACCTAGTAAGCGTGTCAGCAGGAACGCCTCATACCAACTGTCAAGCACAGTGATGGAAGGGTCATGATTGGGGTTGTTTTGCAGAAACAGGATCTATGCACCTTGTGGTTATTGAGTCATCCATTAACTCTTAAGTATGATAAAGTATTTTAGCTCCAAACGTGAGCCCATTTGTCCGACAGCTAAACTCAGCTCCCTGGATGTTAAATTAAAGCACTTTATCAAATCTTTAGCAGAATGTCGGGAAAAGATAAGAATCTAAATGGTGCAATGCGCACGCTAAATCCAGACCTCAACCTGGTTTAAGTGCTGTGGCAGAACCTTAAGAGGGCTGAACATAAATGAATGTCTGAAAACCTCAATGACCTGAAGCAATGAGTGAGCCAAAATTCCTCCACAACCAGTTTTGAGACTAATGTGATACAGAAAATTATTATTATTATTATTATTATTTCTTTTTTTTGCTGTTTCTATAAGTTATGGGGTGTCCTTGGTTTTTCACACACTGTTTCTACATTTTTGTCTGGTTTTGTTAAATAGATAATGACGGGGTATCATGCATGATATGTCATGTTGTTGTTCATCTGAGATCATATTTAGGTCATTTTAAAACCTGGTAAGGACCAGATCATTTTTTTTATAATGTTCTAATACATGAACCCTTAGAATAGAAGGAATGTTCTTTCATTTCCACATGATTGTATATTATATCACATACACACACACACATGCAGACAAGCCTGTAGACACGAAACTGCTTTCTTTTTTTCTTTTTTTTTTCTGTCTCCCACCTTAAGTGTAGGGCTTGCTCTCCATCTCGCTCCATAGGGGCACAGAGCCTGACCGCAGACATCATACTGATTGCTCACTGTGGTCAAGTGGTCTATCCGCATTCCCACCCTGATTCACTGTGTGCACAGAACCCAACAACGGAAAACAGTGGTTTGAGAGCGCCTGAAGGTTTGCAGACAGTGAATGTTCGCTCTGTCTCATCTAACCCTTTCTTCCTGCCATCTTCTCTGCAGAGACATTCTAACACACTCTCACATTCAGGCTTTGCAATGTTCTGGACTTGAAGTAAATAAGGACAGAAAAGACTTTCAAGTATTTATATGCGTGTGCGCATCTGCTTGGATGGACCTTGCCTCTCCCCTGCATGACAGGTTGTGGCAGGCCAGTGGATGATGAAGTAATGGAGATGTTAGGAGGCCACGGCCATTGTGATGTTGGCTGTTCCTCTAAAACTGCCATCTGCCAAAAAGGTCAGTTGCTAGGGGATGATTCTCCTGGACCGTGTCTGCCTCCCAGCTGCCATCCACACACCCACACACACTCGGACACACTCACTTGTGGAGGTGCACAAACTTTCATAGGGAAGCATTTTCTCATCATATTATCTTAGGAGTAATATTAGATATAATTCAGTGTGATCCTCTGGACTTTGTGATGAGAGTGTAATTATAACCGTGGTTTCAAAACCACACCAGACAAATGCTTCTGATTAAATATGCATTTTTAAGAATTTTCATTTAATAACAATCCCCCAGTCAAATGAATCTTGGCCAAAAAAAGTGTCTGCAACATGACAACAAAACATTGAGTCAGTACACACACCAAATCAGTATCGTGTGCCTCGGAGATCGTGATCTTTATTCTTTATCATATACTCCTCAATTAAAGCCGGTTCCACTCAGCAGACAAACATTTCTGCACAATTAGGTATTTTATTTTATGCCTTCATTTTATCCCATCAATCGCTGCATGTGTGCCAGTGTTGATGCATTATTATACAGACTGAAAGTGAAAGTCATCTTTTTGCTGAAGCTCAAATCATGAATACATTTTAAAGCTCTTTTTTTCCTTTTGCATAGTAGTTGTGGTCAGTGGAGCTGAATTTCTCATCATCATATTAGATGCTTAACTAGCAAATTTGCTTTATCAACCTTGACACTATCATATCCTGTAAAGGCCAGAAATGATCAAAAATAGATTTATTTTGACAATAAATTGACTGTGTATAAACTTGTAAGCTCTGTGACCGAATGAAGAACGTGATAACGAATATATCTCATTCCTGAGCGGGCTGTATCTAAATGCCAGTGTGTTATTATTGTCAAGACAGAACTCAGCTGGAAAATTTTGTACTGTTGCCGTATCTTATATCCAATCTCACTTGTCACACTCTCCTGCTCTCCATCTCTCTTCCCCTCAACTCCAGTCTGTGCTCCTCCACTGCCCTTCCACAGAGAGGGACTTTTTGTGTTGTGTACGCTGCTGTATTTGTTTGTGCCCTCCTCGCCATGGCTGCCTGCTTGCCGCCTGGCAGCCCCGTGTGTCAAAGGTGGCTGCAGCAGAACAGACTGTGGGAACAGCCGGTTAGCCTTGCTTGGTCTCCTGCTCCCCAACCAGAGGGGCAGCCATCAATCCCACACTCCCTCTGCCCCTGCACACACACACACACCACACACACACGTACAAACACACAAATGCTCAAGCAAACTCGTACTCACACAAAACCCCTACAACACTCACACCCTCTCCCAATAATCCTCGGAAGCAATTTCATCTCGACTCGGGTGGCAGCCCATTGTCGCCAGCCCCTTCAATCTTTCCTTATTAACTCTCGCTTTGTCCCGCATCCGAGCTTCTGGACTCATCTCTTCTACATTCCGATCAGTTCAGCTCTCAGTACTCCCAGGCAACCTCCATTCCCTAATCCCACTGCATCCCCCTACCAGCAGCTCCACCCCAAGTAGCTCTTACTGTTTTTTGTTTTTTTTTCTTTCCAACCTGCCGATCACCTACTTGCAGAGTAAGGTAGAGGCATTAACTCCATGGGTTTTCTGAAGGCAGAGCGTGAAGGCGAGGTGGGTGAAAGAGGAGGCGGCCACAAAGTGACTCCAGCCCAGACAATTAGAACAATGAGCTGGGCCTGTAGGGGGCTAACTCGCTGCGTCACGCCTGGACGGTGGGGTATTTTGTCAGTTTAATGAATTGTCCGTCAGGCTAGGGCCACATCGCAGGCTGCGCAGGGAGAGGCCAGCAGGGACCCAGACACTAAGTCGGTATTTATTACACTGCCTTTGTCACTAATTGAGCTAATTATCACTGACTCCTTAGCACTCCCACAGGCAGCACCCCCTTCACTCAGTGTCTCTAACAACTCTCCCACCTCACTCTAATGCCTCAGATTTGAACTCTGCCATCCCACTTCTTTTTTAATCTACCACTTTCTCTCTCTTTTGTTTCTTTCTCTCTACCTACTGCCTTATTTTCTCTTTCTCGAGCCAGAGTTGTTTCTTCATTGTGATTTAGCTGAACCAGCTCCTGACTTTTTACTGTTTGGTCAATGATTACACCGTTGGCAGAATCATTTTCTAGCATGTGTCCAGGCCTCTTCTCCAGTTATAAAAGACAGAATAACAAAAAATGTCAAGCTGTCATACCTGTTTTTTGGGTTTTTATTTTGAGAATTAAACAGTTTGTTTCTAAATTTATTACTTGACTTCTTGTGGTTTGACACATTGTTTTGTTAAGACAATTTTAGAAACCTCTCATGCCTTTATGATACCCTTTCCCACTATTTTTCTTCCCTGCATGCTATCAGAGTAGCCCTGCCTGCTCATGCACTGTGGCGGTTTAAGCAGTGCAAAGCTCTCCAAACTTCTGTGGTTAGTCAGTTTGCCAGGCGTTGGATGACACCCTAGGTTTTCATAATTTTTCAGATTTCTTTATTTCTTTCAGGCATTAGGCAAATGAGGCAAAGCTTTCAGTGCAGACCCCTATACTGTATGAGATAAATATGTGGCTGGATAAGCAGGGCCTGTCTCTGTGGTTGGGAGCACAGATGCAGGGATGTTTTGTGAGCTGGAGAAAGAGGCTGCTTTGGCGGTGGTAATAGGATTAAGAATAGGACACCCAGGGATGGGCTTTTATATTCACTTGGTCTGTTGTCAAAATCCTCAAGAACATTAACTGCATCAGACATCACAACATCTCTGAAACGTTCAGGACAGAGCATATTATTTGAAAATATAGACTTTATTGTTCTATCTTACTTTACAAAACCAACTGGAACCTAAAGCTTTTGATTGAAATCTAAAAAAAAAAAAGTCCTCTATTACATTTCTCTATAACAGTATAAAAATCCTTAAAAATAAATATTTATATTTACACAAATAAAAAAAAGTACATATTCAGTGCATGACCAAACACAAGTGTTTTTACAGAAAACAAAGAAAGGATCATATTCTAACAAGTCAGCTTTTTGTCAGCTATATAAAACAAAAAATATAAAAAGATTGAAACATTTCTTAACTCGACTCTAATGATAGAATATTGTCCAGCCACTAAAAAAAACCACATAAATCACTTTGCAAACATACAAGTGGCATCTTTATAAATATATTCTGATATTTAATACTAACAGCATTTTGGTTCTTTCAGCTGATATACAGTATTAAACCGTGGCTTGAAGTAATACATTATTTGGCTACTTTAAGCCTGGACTAGTTTAATCAGTGTTCAGTTTCATTTTTAGTTTTGTATGTGCGACTCTGCAGTGCACTTTTTCAAAAGTTTTATGTCTGTTTCTTCTATTGACTCCTCAGTTTTGCGAAACTACATATGGTCCTACCATTTCAGTGTATTAATAATACATTCAGATTAAGTTGCCTAAGAAAAATTTATTCCTTGGTGAGAACTGGTCCTAGTCATTGCATATTAGGACCACGCTGGGGTACGTGAGAGTAACAAATCAGGTGTAAGCCATATTCAGCTCCAGAGACATCAAAACAGAAAGGGCAGTTGTGAACAGGGAAATTAATAGTGGTTGGGTGGGATCCAACTCCCAATTACACAAGAACAACAAATTAACCCATCCCTGGAGGTGAGCAAGCCCAACTTCAAAAAAATAAAATGAATAACTTAATAGAGGTCCTCATCAGTTTATGGAGCTCATTGTGGCTGCAGAAACAGCTGTGGAAGCTATGCCTAACTTCTGCCTCCAGTGGTGATGAACCGCACCCCAGAAGTACCTGGTTACTTTGATCAGTTCTCCGCCTTTTTCTGTTGATCCACAATGTAAACTCTTAAGGCATGTGGATTATTCGCATTCTACCCAAAGTGTTGCAAAGTTGAAATAATTATTAAGAGTAACCACACATATTGGCGTGACATATTGGGTACCCTGTTCCCTTATGTGTGCTTTTTTTTTTCTGTCTCCTTCATTCCCAAAACACGTATTGAATTTTTGTGCCAGAAAGTTCCCTGTATTAGCTTACCCGCTTTGAAGCTTTCCTAGACTAACATCTTAAACAATTTGTGTGCCTGTAATTCTCTTTACCAACAACTTGTTTTGTTGAAAAATCCCCCTCCCCATGTTAAATGCATGCCAAGATGTCCACCTTTCATCATAGACACTGATGTGATGTTCGTGTACTGGTACAGTTCAGGCAGCTGACATGGCAGCACCAGTGGAACGTGCAGTGACAACGTTCAGTCACGCTCTCAGTCCGAGTCTTAAACCCACGTCCACAGCATAACAACTCGCATCCTTCCAGGCCTGGAGAAGAGCTGTTGCATGTTCGTCCAGAAGTTCCCAAAGTGCCAGTTTTGCCATTGTAAGAGCAGAAATTTGGGGATTTCTCAAAATAGACAAGGTCCATGGCAGAAGGGGGTTTGTGAGCTGGGTTTTCAGGCTCTAGATGCCGGGGATCAGCACGGTGAGAGGCACGGTTGCTGCCCTTGTTGGCGTAAACAACTCTGGATGCGCCATCAAAGCGGTCCTTAAGGAAATCCCCCACCGTGCGGAAGCTGGGTAGGCGCATCCAACAGGTACGAACGGTGCAGGAGCCTGACATGCCATGGCACTTACACTCCTGATGCATCTCTGATGATACAATCTGATGAGATGAAATAAAATTTTATTTGCACAACAGGAAGTAGTAATACATTTGATTGATGTGTAGGATTTTTTGAGTCGGTCATAATAGATAGTCAGTACCGAGATAAGTATGAAAACCTTACCATTCTACCAGCTTCATTGTTGTGCAGGTTGGTGAGATAGCGCAAATCTCTGCCCCTCTCACTGGAGTCCACGAATTCACGGCTGAACATCCGGCCAAAATCCACATTGTCACTGCAGCCCCCCCAGTGCCAGTCTGGCCCACCAGGACCTCGGCGACGATAATCACATGTGCACGACTCAATGGCCCCCTCTGAGCAGGATCGAGCCACAGCATGGGTGACTCCTGCACTGGTAATAGCAAATACAAATGCCGTCTCTCGGCAACCTGAAAAACACAGCATCAGAACCTGATTCAGCCTTTCAGATTTACATTTGCCAGTTTTTTTGTTTTCTTTTTCCCCAATATATTTACAGACAAAGCTTTTTATAATGTGCACAAGAGATTCCATTACATCCCGCCCAGAATTGTCCAAATGTCCCCTGTTGAGAAAGACAAGAGAGGCTCACCACGATTGACAATTTTGCCAAAAATTGCTGGGCTGTGGGTGGTCGGACAGTTCCAGCGGCGGTTGCGGAACTGCCACTTGCACTCCTTTATGGCAGTATGCAGCCCAGCAGCGATGGCGTGCAAGATGCCAGGATTCTGCCGAATCAGCCGGCGCTGGCGACGACTCAGAAGAGCCAGGCTTGGGTCCAGGACCAACTGCACGTTTTTGGAATTGGTGAGAAGGTTGGATGAGGAAGCCACATTGACAATACCCCTGGCAACAGGACAACAAGGACAAAGGAAATCAGAGTCAAGGAGCTGGCAGTTCATACTATGTTGCTTCTTAGGTGACCCTCTAAACTCTTAAACGGATGTCTCTTAGTATCCCATGAGTGTTGTTCTTTGAAATTACAGCTTTCATTGTGCCCTACAATAATAAACAGAGACACGTGCTGTTCCAAAACCATGGGGAGACAGTCAGTCTCTGAGTCATGATGCAGGTTTCAGACTTGGCAGAAAACATGATACTGAATCATTTAACCTCTTTGACCAGGCACAGTTACCTGTCAATTGCAAGCTACAGTGTAAAGATATTCATCAGATAAATTTTCATCACTTGTAATATACTCACGAGAATAGCATTAGCTGATATGAATTACTTCAGGGAAAGATCATGTGTTATTTAAATCTACAAATTACATTATTAACACTTATCTGACACCTTTACCCAGAGCTACATATAAGCAAGGAAAGACGCTGGGGACTATGTGTGTTTTGGTGTCCTGAGATTGAACCAGCAACCTTTCAATTAAAGGAGATCCTCTTTTAAAACCCAGAGGTGACGGAATCGAGGCTGAAAAATATGTCGAACAAGCCAAGAAGATTAAATGAAATCACAAAAATGCAGGCCTGTAAATATTGCACACTCACAGATATTTATTTAGATGAAAATCTGTATTTTAAATACCATAATTGAGTGTCTTACAAAGAAACTCAGGGTGAAACTGGGTTTCTACTATAGAAACAAAACTTGTTTCACCTTTGGGGTGCAAAAAAGACTGATTCAGGCAACTTTCTTATCAATCCTTGACTATGGTGACATCTTATACGTGCATGCTAATCTCTCCTCTTTGAAGATATAGATTCAGTGTATCATGCAGCATTAAGATTTGTAACAAATTCAGGTTTTCGTACTCATCACTGTACTGTAAGGCCCTCCTGTGTGATTTACCTCCTTAGTTATGTTCTCTCTTGGCCCCTAAAATCAATACTAAAAGCTGTATAGTCTCAGGTACGATAGATTGATAATGTACAATGTTCCTCGTACCCGGGCTGTTTTTGGGGAAAGTGCCTTCAAAGCATTTGCACCCTTGTCCTGGTACAAGTTACAGTCATCTTAAATTGGATTACCTCCCAAATATGGAAGATTTTAAAACGAGGATCAAGGACTTTTTGACTAGTGTATGTACATCATGTCCTCTTACTGAACGCAGTTTATGATTAGAGTGTAATGTGGTGATTTACCAAAATGTTTTAAATGTTTTACGTTTGTTTTGTTATTTTATGTACTTTATGTGGACCTACTGTGCTGCTCTCTTGGCCAGGACCCCCTTGCAAAAGAGATTCTGAATCTCAATGGGATTATTTTCCTGGTTAAATAAAGGTTAATAAATAAAAATAAATAAATTAGTATTGTTTCGTCTGCAGTTCCTAATGTCATGAGTAAGTAAGTAGTAAGTAAAATGTACTTATAAAGCACATTTAAACAGAGATATTACTGACCAAAGTACTATACAGAATAAGAAAATAAGCATGCGTTGTCTAACTCTTGACATGTTCATAATTCATTTTGTATTATCACGTGATCTGAGGAAATATTCAGCCAATATGTTTTGTAATATTTGTGGCCAAACATGCCACCTGTGCTCGCTCAAATTATGACCAATTTTGGATCGTTAAACCCCGTTTAAATGCACCCCATTTTGCTGATCAGGTTTCAGAACATTTGGAATGTTTCAGCACACGGGCTGTATATTTTCCAATTCATCTGGGATTTTTTTTTTTTTTTTTTTTTTTGCGAGAGTTTCGTGTTGACATTTTTGACTCCACTCCTGGGGAGTGTAATAGCAGTGTCTCCTTATGAGCATTATCATCCGGAAAAGCGGGCGAGTCTTGGCCCGCGCAGAGGGCTGACCCAGACAGTAGTGTGGTGAGGCTAGGGGACATAAATAATCCTAATAATATCATCTTTTTGGATGTTTTCATCATTCCAAAACAAAACTTTTTCCAGTTGTTTTCTTCGATTTCAGCTGACGCTCAATATTTGAAGAGCAACTTTTCAAATGGGACCATAACTGTTTAAATCAACACTCCCAAGTCACCCAGGTAACAAACATGCATATCTATCTATCTATCTATCTATCTATCTATCTATCTATCTATCTATCTATCTATCTATCTATCTATCTA